>OZ014530.1:100331287-101040014 GCA_963966105.1 Volucella zonaria | reverse complement strand
CCTTCCCATGGAAGTATCTTCGGAGTGACGTAATTTGGTTTTCGTGCAAGAGTTGAAGATCGATAAGGCCTCTCCCTCCTAATTTTCTTGGGAGAGTCATTCTTTCCAAGCAGGATTTCGGATGATGTATCTTATATTTTGTGAGAGTTGTTCTAATTTTTCTCTGGATAGTATTGAGTTCTGTTACTGTCCATCGGATGACTCCAAAACTGTATGTTAATACCGGGATAGCATAAGTGTTTATGCCCTTGATGAGATGTTTTCCATTCAGATGGGACTTGGTTAGTTTGTGGATTCTCCCAAAGACTTCATTTAAAAGCTTTTCCTTCACTTTTCTTTGTTCAATCCTTCTGCTTTGCATAACTCCCAGGTATTTGTATATGTCGTCTTGTGTCATTTCTCCAACATCGAATAACTCCGGTTCATTGCAAGGTGCTAGTTTGCCTCTTATTATCGATATTGTTTTGCATTTGTCGATTCCAAAGGTCATTTTGATATCATCACTGAAGAATTTAGTCATGATGAGTAGATGATTCAGGTGTATTTTGGTTGATGCATAAAGCTTCAAATCATCCATATATAAGAGATGATTTATTTTGTGTGTAACTTCTCCATCCTTTTTGATTTTAAACCCATATCCTGATCTATTCAGTAAGTTACTTAATGGGTTAAGTGCTATGCAAAACCATAAGGCACTTAAGCAATCTCCTTGGAAAATGCCGCGTTTAATAGGAATAACGCCTGTTTTGCAAGGTATTGTACTACCTTTCACCTCTATTGTTGTCCTCCAGTTTTTCATTATCGAGCTCAAGAAGTTGATCAGAGTGGGATGGATTTTATAGATGCTGAGAGCTTCTATTAACCATGAATGTGGAATGCTGTCGAAAGCTTTTTTGTAATCAATATATCCAGCATGTAAATTTCGTGATCCTTTTGTAGCTTGTTCTAGTACGATTTGGTCTATTGTGAGCTGTTCCTTACATCCTCTCGCTCCTCTTATGCATCCTTTCTGTTCTTCTGTAATGACGTTCTGCTCTGTCAGGTGTTTATATATTGTATTATTTATACATGCCGTTAGTATTTTATACATCGTTGAGAGACATGTGATTGGTCTGCCTTTAGATGGGTCCCCTCCATCAAAATGCAATCCTTTTGGTAGCAGGTATGTCACGCCATTGGTTAAGAATGTTGGGAAGGAGCTAGGATTACTGATGCAACTATTGAAAAATTGCACTAGTTTCTCGTGAGTTGATTTTAATCTCTTATACCAGAAATTTTGTACTCTATCAGCTCCAGGACTTTTCCAATTTTGGGCTTTAACCAGAACACTTCTGAGATTGTCTGATGTTATATAATGATCTATCATTGGTGATAATGCTGACATATTTTGTTTTTCCTCTTTAATCCATTGTGCATCGGAGTTATGGTGCACTGCTTTTGACCAGATGGAAGTCCAATACTCTTCGACACTCTCTGCCGTTGGAAAATCTTGATTTACTTGTTCAATTTGACATGCTTTTAGTCTTCTGTAAAAATGTTTCTCATTTTGGTTGAACAGGGCATTATTTGTTTTTCTTTTTTCTGAGAGGATGTACTTCTGCCTTTTGGTTTTAATAACAGATAACTTCTGCTTGAGAGTGTCTAGGACTCTACTGGGTATGTAATCATTCCCTTCATATTTAGAGTGATTCGGAAATTGCCTGCATATTTTATTGACCTTATTTCTAAGTCTTCTAGATTTGTTTCCTTTTAGGAACTCAGTGATGGATGCAATCTGGCTTCTCAATTTTATGAGATTTTGTTCCAGTCTCCTTAACCATGGCTTTGGTATTGTTGCCTTTATTCTACAGACTTTCGAGAGGGGTCTTGGTCCTTTTCCCAGTAAAGTTGCTGTGGTTTGAGCAGCGCTGTAGATGACACTATGTAGATCCTCCAAGTTTTCTATATTTGGTAAAATAGTGGGTATAATTTGTTCGTCGAGGTATTGAATTATTTTACAGACCTTTCCGGATGTGTTGATTTTTGCTATAGGTGGTCTAAGAGCTGGGTTTGTTTTATCATAAACAGAGAAAATTTCCCAGAACACTTCCGATATTTTTGCGAGAAAATCGGTATTGACTTCGTTTAAGTTCTCACTGCTAGAATTTTGATCAATGACGTCATTAATGTGTTCATGCTGCTGATTTCTTTGTGAAGGGGTATCTCCTCCAATAGAAGTGTCTAGCGTTAGAGTTGGTCTAATTTCATCTTTCATCCGTTCTCTAGAAGATATCGGGATTAAGTTATTTCGGCATATAGTTCTTATTTGGTCTGCTAATCGCTGCTCAGTAGCATTATATTCAGGGTGGAGATTGGTAAAAGCTGTGTGTAGACGTTGGCGATATGCTGTCATGTCTGTTTCTATTTTCGTAACTTGATAATAAATGCGTAATAGAGTTTCATTGATATAATATGTCCATCTTCTACGCTGTCTTATTCTTCCAGCAGCCGTGAGAGCTACATCGGGTGGTGCATGCTGTTCACTAGTAGGCTGGATATTGGTGCTATTGTTGTTGTATTGTTGTGCCGCTGGCGACCCATCTCCTTGAGGAGCCGGGCCCGCGCCGGTAGCCGCGGCCTCTACCGACGTTTGAGTGTATATCCCCACTCGATTTTGTATATTACTATTGTCCATTTCATCAGTTTTGTTGCATTTTTGACCTCCTGCCAGGTGAGTTGAAAAGGCCGCTTCATATCTGAAGTACAGACGCCTACCACAATGTTTTCTGGATACCAGTTTAAGATAATGGATTTGTTGCAGTTGTTTGGTCCGCGGGTGGTATTTTGATTCCCACCTACCCAGCATATCTACCGAGCATCCCTCTATCCGCCACCTGAGGACGCGCCCTCTAGGGATACAACACCCCCCGAGGGTTATTATTATTATTATTATTATTATTATTATTATTATTATTATTATTATTATTATTATTATTATTATTATTATTATTATTATTATTATTATTATTATTATTATTATTATTATTATTATTATTATTATTATTATTATTATTATTATTATTATTATTATTATTATTATTATTATTATTATTATTATTATTATTATTATTATTATTATTATTATTATTATTATTATTATTATTATTATTATTATTATTATTATTATTATTATTATTATTATTATTATTATTATTATTATTATTATTATTATTATTATTATTATTATTATTATTATTATTATTATTATTATTATTATTATTATTATTATTATTATTATTATTATTATTATTATTATTATTATTATTATTATTATTATTATTATTATTATTATTATTATTATTATTATTATTATTATTATTATTATTATTATTATTATTATTATTATTATTATTATTATTATTATTATTATTATTATTATTATTATTATTATTATTATTATTATTATTATTATTATTATTATTATTATTATTATTATTATTATTATTATTATTATTATTATTATTATTATTATTATTATTATTATTATTATTATTATTATTATTATTATTATTATTAATAATAATACTTACAAACAGCAGGAGATTTAACCGAAAGACAGCACGGCTTTCGAAAGGGCCACTCTGCTATCGGAGCAGTTAGAGAAGTGATAAAGTCCACCCAAATGGCCCAACAAGGAAATCACCACTCAAGAAAGATTGTGCTACTAGCAACTCTGGATGTCCGAAATGCTTTTAACTCAGCCAGATGGGCGGACATAATATACGCGCTCGAACACGACTTTAGCATACCCGAGCGAGTACCTCTTGAGGATGGTGAAAGACTACCTAAAAGACAGAGAGCTAATCTACGACACCAAAGAAGGCGCGCGGAGAAAGCAAATCACCGCTGGAGCAGCGCAGGGTTCAATTCTGGGACCCGGTAACAAACTCCTGTATGGGTGCGAAATATGGGCTGAAGCCCTTCGCCAGGAGAAATACAGAAAACACAGACGCGGTGCCTTACGCATCGCGAGCTCATATAGAACTGTACCAGAAGCAGCTATATTGGTAGTCGCGGGAACAACCCCCATCGATCTCCTCGCAACAGAGAGAAAATACATATATGAAAGGAAATCCGAAATTGGAACGGAAGCAGCTGTTCTTGAGGCGAAAGAACATACGAAACAACAATGGCAGGAGAGATGGAACTCAGAACGGAGGGGCCGTTGGACTGCTACACTAATCAAAAGCGCTGACAAATGGGCACAACGAAAATACGGCGAAATAAACTACTATGTCACCCAGTTTCTAACCGGACATGGTTACTTCAGTAGCTACCTAAAGAAGATCGGGAAAGCCAGAAGCGCTTTTTGCCAGTACGGAGACTCTGAAAACGATGACGCGAAACACACGTTTTTCGAGTGCACCAGATGGTTAACAGAAAGAAGCGAGCTGGAACAACTTCTCGGCCCTATCACTCCAGACAACATCGTCGAAAAGATGTCGGCGAGTGCACGGAACTGGGATAGAGTGTGTGAATACACAGAAAAAATATTAAAAACCAAAAAAAGAGAGACAGACCTAGACGCGTCTCGACAATAACGAAGATAGCCTAAACGGCAAGAGAGCTAAACCCGCAAAAGAGAACAACACAAAATGAAAAAGCCGGTCCCCAGGAGGGGAAAGAAAACGACACCACTCTGAAGTAATACGAAATTGGTTTCCGGAGTGGATGGTGTCAAGATAAAAGGTGTTAAGGTGGTTTTAGTGGGTGTGAGTCGCACAGTACTTGAAGTAGAGCGGGACTACTTCTCGTCGTTATTAGCTTTTCCACCATCCCCTAGGCCCAAAAAAAAAACTTATTATTATTATTATTATTATTATTATTATTATTATTATTATTATTATTATTATTATTATTATTATTATTATTATTATTATTATTATTATTATTATTATTATTATTATTATTATTATTATTATTATTATTATTATTATTATTATTATTATTATTATTATTATTATTATTATTATTATTATTATTATTATTATTATTATTATTATTATTATTATTATTATGTGAGGTAATAATTTACGTCTCCGAAACTCCTATTCACCCAGCTTGCTAAATTTGGGATGAGTTTCGCTGTCCATCGGCCATGCCTTTCATTTTGCCACTTCTGCTGCCACTGTTCAATGCTCTGTGCTCTTAATTCTCCTACTGTCAGTCGACTTTCGTTGCTGAGTTTTTGTTCCCATCTCTTCTTGCGTTCTGCAGCTAGTAAGCCAATAGGGATCGTGCTACTAATGACAAGTACGGCCGCCTCTGAAACCGTTCTATAGGCTGACGCTGCCCTCAAGGCTGCTGTTCTTTGCGCTGAGCCTAAAGCCTTCCTGCGGTACTCTGCTTTCAACGAATCAGCCCACACTTCACTTCCGTAGAGCAGAACTGATTGCACCGTTGCCAAAAGTAATTTTCGCTTACTTGCAGTCGGGCCACCTGTGTTTGCCATTAGCCGTGATAAGGCTACCGTGACTTGGCCTGCTTTTTTTATTGCATAGTTTATCTGAGCCCAATAGGATAATTTGGAGTCCAGATGGATACCCAGATATTTTACTGTTTTGCTTGATTGAAGCATACCACCAACTGTATATATCGGTATTTCGATTGGTATTTGTTTTTTTGTGAGGATAAGGAGCTCGGTTTTTTCCGTGGCAAGGCTTAGACCGTGATCAAGCATCCATGCCTGCGTCCTGATCATCACCTGATTTAGCTTTCGCTGAGCTTCTTCTGTGTTCCTTGCGGTTATCACTGCGGCGATGTCATCTGCGTATCCAACAAGGTACGAGTCATCTGGCATGTCAATGCAGAGTATTTCATCGTACATGACATTCCATAGGTCCGGTCCAAGTATAGAGCCCTGCGCTGCCCCCGCTGTGATCTGCTTTCGTACTTTCCCGTTTTCTGTCTCGTAAACTAGAATTCGATTTTCGAGATAGCTGCGGATCATTTTCATTAAGTATTGTGGGACCTGGAAACGACCTTCCAATGCGTTAATTATATCGGTCCATCTCGCACTATTGAAAGCATTTTTTACATCTAGGGTTGCCAAAAGGACGATGCGTCTGGAGTAATGGTTTCCACTCTGCGCTATCTCTACACTTTTGAGCACATCCGCAATAGCATCTACTGTAGACCTGCCTTGTCGAAAGCCATGTTGCTTATCTGAAAGTCCGCCAGATTCAGTTACTGCTTGTAATAAGCGCGGCTTAATGAGCTTTTCGAGGAGTTTACCTGCTGTGTCTAACATGCAGAGTGGACGGTACGAGGATGCCGACTCGGGATCGCCTTTGCCCTTTCCAATTAATACCAAGTGCTGTATTTTCCAAACTTCTGGGAAAATGCCTTCCCTTAGACACTCGTTATACATTTCGAGTATCATTTGTGGTCGTTCAATTGCAATTATTTTAAGCACCTCCGCTGGGATTCCATCTGGGCCAGGAGCCTTTTGATTTCTTAGAGTTTTTGCCGCGGCTTTTAATTCACTTTCCGTGAACAGTGTCATCAGTTCATTTCTCTGCGTTGTCGTTACGATTTCCGTTCTCAGTTCATGGGTTGGGAAGAGTGTGTTTACCACGTTTTCCAAACTTTGAGCTGGGAGGTCCACTGATGGTGATACCCCGCCAAGCTTTTTCATGACGAGCTTGTAGCCTAGGCCCCATGGATCGCGATTGATGTCAGTACGGAGCTCTTCCCATTTCTGTTTTTTGCTTGTTGCAATGGCCATTTTAAATTATTACCTCACACAACTACTTTCCGGACATGGTTATTTCCGAAAATACTTGCATCAAATGGAGAAATGCAGCGGCCCAAGCTGCATATATGGCGATTCAGATGTTGATGATGCTGAGCATACCTTTTTCAACTGCTATAAATGGAGGGAAGAAAGGATCAGCATTGAAATAAATTGCGGCCCACTAACAGCCCAAACTGTTACGGAGATCATGCTGAAAAGTGAAGAGAGCTGGAATCGTATTGCGAATTTTGCTGAACGCACTCTCCGAAAGAAGAAAATAGACCTGGACGCTTACCAGGATGGAAGCGGCTGAACAAAAACATATAAGCGGGCCCGACGGGGAAAACGCAAGCTAAGAGTGGCACATATAGCCCAAGAGAAGGGAGCCACACCGAAGTAATACGAAAGTAGTCCCGGTGTGGTTGATTCCCATGGCTGAAGGGTGGGGGGTTTTAGTTGGTAAACATCCGAGGAGTCCAACATACCCTGTCGTGAAGCGTGACGACCTGGCAGGGATGCGTAATGCATTTCCCCTCCCTGACCCGCAAAAAAAAAAAAAAAAAAAAAAAAATTATTATTATTATTATTATTATTATTATTATTATTATTATTATTATTATTATTATTATTATTATTATTATTATTATTATTATTATTATTATTATTATTATTATTATTATTATTATTATTATTATTATTATTATTATTATTATTATTATTATTATTATTATTATTATTATTATTATTATTATTATTATTATTATTATTATTATTATTATTATTATTATTATTATTATTATTATTATTATTATTATTATTATTATTATTATTATTATTATTATTATTATTATTATTATTATTATTATTATTATTATTATTATTATTATTATTATTATTATTATTATTATTATTATTATTATTATTATTATTATTATTATTATTATTATTATTATTATTATTATTATTATTATTATTATTATTATTATTATTATTATTATTATTATTATTATTATTATTATTATTATTATTATTATTATTATTATTATTATTATTATTATTATTATTATTGTTATTATTATTATTATTATTATTATTATTATTATTATTATTATTATTATAATTTTTTTTTTTTTTTTTTTTTTTTTATGAGGGTGTGGTGAGAATCTTCATCAGCTAGGAAGTTGGCCCAGCTGCCTGCTAGCAAATTTACATCCTAGCAGGAGACCCCGTCGAGCATCCGCACTCGGCGGGAGTGTCAGATTTTTACTGACTAAACTCACCCTCCCTATGTTCACCAGTCGGACGGGGACCGCGTTAGCATTACTTCCGTCCGACCGGCCTTTCTGTGTAGGTTACAAAGCCCCCTCTCAATCAGTCATCTCTCAGGCATCCATCCGCATTTTTACCCCTCAAAACGGTCTCGATAAAGGCCGCCAGAAGACCCCAGTGACTGTTATTTTGGAGCATCACGCCTATGATGTTGTCCGGCGTGATTGCTCCTACAACAGTCTCGATTTCCTGTCGGCGTCTTGTCCATCTGTCGCAGTCGAAAAACGTATGTTCCGCGTCGTCCCTGTCGTGTCCACAGTATGTGCAGTTCGGTGTCCGTACTCGTCTCAGTTTGTAGAGGTAATACCGGAAATAGCCATGTCCAGTCAGAAATTGAGTGGCGTAAAAGTTGACGTCCCCAAATTTCCGATCTGTCCAGGCTCTCATGTCCGTTATTAGCCTTTTCGTCCATCGTCCTTTGGTTGTGTTTGTCCAACGGTCTTCCCAGTCTCGTAGTGTCTGCTGTCTTTCCCTTTCTGCCGCATCCGCTCTTCCCGTCTCGGCACTAGATACATAGATCCTCCTCCGCTCCAGCGCAAGAAGGTCTATGGGGATTACCCCAGCCACAACAAGAACAGCCTCTTGCGAGACAGTTCTGTAGGCCGAGGCAACACGCAGTGCCCCCCGTCTCTGTACATTTGTCATCGCTTTGGCGTACTTCTTTACCCGGAGCGCCTCTGCCCAGATTTCGGATCCGTAAAGTAGTATCGAGTGGATGGTCGTCATTAGTAGTTTGCGTTTATTTGGTCGTGGTCCCCCGATGTTAGCCATGAGGCGACTCAGGCAGGTCGCTCGTTGCGACGCCTTTTTGACCGCTTTCTGTATGTGAGGCCAGAAGGTTAGTTTCGTATCAAGGTATAACCCAAGGTACTTGACTTCCCCTCTAGTCGCAATCGTTGCCGTTCCAACTTTCATCGGGAGAATCGTCTGTATCCGTTTTCTCGTTAGTATGATAAGTTCAGTCTTGTTTTCCGCGATATTAAGTCCGCGTTTCGTCATCCAGTCGTTTATCCGTCTCATGACCATATTTAGTTTCAGCTGTGCCAGGTCGGGATTACGTTCGACGATGATGACTGCCGCATCGTCAGCGTAAGCGACGATGTAGCAGCCATCTGGCAGCTCAATTCTAAGTAGGTCGTCGTACAGTGCGTTCCAAAAGTCCGGTCCAAGGATTGATCCCTGTGCGACACCAGCGGTGACTATCATGGTCTCTGTTCCGTCAGTCGTTTCAAATATGATCTGTCTGTTTCGTAAGTAGTCCTCGACAATCCGGACGAGGTAGCCAGGCACCCGAAAAGCCCCGTCAAGGGCCTCGAGAATGTCTACCCACCTCGCCGAGTTGAAAGCGTTTTTAATGTCCAGTAGCGCGAGGAGTACCAAAGGGCGTGCCTGGTCACATTTTTCTCGCGTTCTCTGGTATGCGTCGACAACTTCTTGTATCGCGCCTATAGTCGATCGTCCTTTTCTAAAACCGTACTGTCGGTCGGATAGGCCGCCAGATGCGTCTATCGCGTTAGTCAGTCGTGGTCTAAGTAGCAGTTCAAAAAGCTTTCCCGTCGTGTCTAGTAGGGCCAGCGGTCGGTAGGCCGAGGGAGAGTCCGGGTCTCCCTTGCCCTTGCTTAGGAGAACCAATCTCGCCTTCTTCCACCGGCCACAGAAGGTCCCACTTTTCAGGCAGGCGTTGAAAAGGTCCAGGAGGATGTCAGGTCTGTGGATAGCGGTGGATCTGACTATCTCTCCTGGAACGCCGTCTGGTCCGGGAGCCTTTCCCGGCTTCATAAGGGATGCAGCTTGTTTAAGCTCTGTAACCGTGAAGGGGGGAATGCTGTCCAAGTCAATGCGTCTTTCGACGTCTTGTCTCGTCGGGTGCGTCGGGAAAAGTCCGTCCACTATACGTCTTGTTGTTTCCACGTCTCTTATGTTGGGAGGAGAGCGAGCTCCCAGTTTCCCAGTGACAATTTTGTAACCGGTTCCCCAGGGGTCGCGCTCGACCTCATCGCAGAGGCGCTTCCAGCACTGTCTTTTACTATCTTTAATTTTGACTTTTAATCGTTTCCGTGCTGTTCTGTACTCTAGTCTAAGCGCTTCAACGCGAGGCCCACCAGCTTCCCGGGTAAGCTTTCGCTTTTGAGCCAGGCACACCCTTCGCAAGTCGGCTATCTCTTCCGTCCACCAGTACTGTTGAGTTCGGCCGGGCGATACACCCTTATGGGGCATGGTGTCAGGGCAAAACTTCTCCAGTAACTGGGCGGTCTCGTCCGCGAGTCTTTCAGTACGTTCATGACAAGTCAGGTCTTGAGGTAAACCGCTTTCCGGGGCCAAGGCCGCGCCTAGCATTTGCCTCAGTTTGTCATAGTCCAGTTTTTTCGTGTTCCACCGCTGGGGTAGGGGTCTGTTCGTTTGTCTGTTTGTCATGGCATCGCTTATCCCAAAGGCGATGTACTGGTGGTCACTAGAACTGTAGTCCTCCAGCACACGCCATTGTGTGATTCGCGGTGCCAGTCTATCTGATGCGAATGTCACGTCAGGTATAGAAAAACCGAATCCTGGTCGTCTGTATGTCATGGTACTCCCGATGTTCATGGTTACTAGGTCAAGCCTTGCGGCCATTTCTAGCAACAGTCGTCCACGTTTGTTCGTTGTTGTCATGCCCCACTCGATCGCTCTGGCGTTGAAATCTCCCGCCAATATTAGATCTCCCGTCATGTCCCGTAATCCGTCTTCTAGGAGTTCCAGCTTTGCATCGAGTTCCGAGGCAGTGCAATTTGGGGTCAGATAGACACTCACGATTACGCAGGAGCCGATTTTCACCCAGACGAAATCTTCGCCCGCCCCGCTTTTGGATACTCCACCTCGGCTGGCCCCCCTTATCCATAGAGCAGATGTTCCGCTCGCGTTGGAAAACCAGTATCTGTCAGTCTTGTTTCGTAGCTGTTCGGAGATGATCAGTACGTCAGCGTCGTATTCGTCTGCCATTCTTGGCAGAAGTAAGAGCGCAGTCTCACTCCTGTTCAAGTTGACTTGTAGTACGTTCGTCATTTTGTCTGTCTCGTCTTCTCCCTGTCCTTCCTTTCTTTTAGCGCTGCCCTGAACACTACGCACCCGCCGGAGCCAGCTACGTGAATAGTATCTTCGTACTTTGCTTCGGAACAAAGAAAGCATGAAGGTCGATTTTTACAGTCCCTGTTGGTGTGGTTAGAGGAACCACATTTCCAGCAGGCATTGCTTCGGTCTAGTCCCTTACAGTTTTTTTTTGTGTGTCCGTAACCCAGGCACTTGTAACATCTCGTTACTACTGTCCTGAGGCGGATGCGGCAATTAACCCACCCAACCCTAATTTTCCACTTTTCGAGAAGTGGCCCTGTCCTATTTCTGTCAACGTTGCAAGCTGCCATACACTGTCCGTATTTATTCGGTCCAAAAATGTGAACGTTTAGTCCGTCTTTTTGTCCAATCTCACGAGTCAGTGCCTGCTCGACTTCGGCGACGGTGGTGACGCAGTCCAGGTCCATAATCTCCAGCGCGATACTGGGGCTCATGTCCTTGACCTGTCCAGCCCCCCCAACCGCCTCCTGAAGTGAGCTCTGAAAGACACTGCTGTCTACGTCGTTCGTCTTCGCTTTGATCAGCAGTCCGCCGTCTTTTGTCTGCCGGTAGCCCTTGATCCTGACCTTGGAAGCCTCAGGGTCTACTTTTTCTCTCACCGTTCTTAAAATGTCAGCGTACGTCTGTCCTTCACTTGGTCGAATCAAGACCGTTGTACCTTTTCGAGGAGCCCTTTGCCTTGGTTTTTGCTTTTCGTCTGGCTTCCGAGACTTGTCTTGCTTTTTAATTTTTTTCTGCACCTTGACCCATGCCTCTGTGTTGGCTATTCGGGTTGAAGGTACAGCTTTCTTGGCAGCGTTCTGTTGATCAGGGGTCATTGTTTTTTCGCGTTTTCTTTTTGGCCTCTGTCGGTCCTCCACGACAACCGAACTGAGTGATTTCTGTCGCTCGTACTCACTCAGGGCGGCGTCCGTAGCCTCGGTACACTTGATGACGCCCTGCTTGATGACCATGCTGACATTGGTCTGCTTGGCCATCTGAGCGTTCATTTTCGCGAGCTCTTTAAGTACTTTTTGCAAGTTAAGAGTGACCAAGTCCGACGCGCCTTCGATTTCTGAGAGCTCGGTACCAGAAGTGTGACCTTGTTCGCTTAGGAAGCTGGAGGCACTCGAGGTCCTGGACCTCGAAATCCCTGGCAGTAAATGCGATCTAGCGTTCGTTGCTGCCGCGTTCGCGCTCGCGCAGTTCGCATCGCGTTGCGTTTTGTTCGGGTCTCTCATCTGCCCGTCCTTCCTTTTTTGCATCTGTTTAGATGCATCCTCCTTTCCATTATTATTATTATTATTATTATTATTATTATTATTATTATTATTATTATTATTATTATTATTATTATTATTATTATTATTATTATTATTATTATTATTATTATTATTATTATTATTATTATTATTATTATTATTATTATTATTATTATTATTATTATTATTATTATTATTATTATTATTATTATTATTATTATTATTATTATTATTATTATTATTATTATTATTATTATTATTATTATTATTATTATTATTATTATTATTATTATTATTATTATTATTATTATTATTATTATTATTATTATTATTATTATTATTATTATTATTATTATTATTATTATTATTATTATTATTATTATTATTATTATTATTATTATTATTATTATTATTATTATTATTATTATTATTATTATTATTATTATTATTATTATTATTATTATTATTATTATTATTATTATTATTATTATTATTATTATTATTATTATTATTATTATTATTATTATTATTATTATTATTATTATTATTATTATTATTATTATTATTATTATTATTATTATTATTATTATTATTATTATTATTATTATTATTATTATTATTATTATTATTATTATTATTATTATTATTATTATTATTATTATTATTATTATTATTATTATTATTATTATTATTATTATTATTATTATTATTATTATTATTATTATTATTATTATTATTATTATTATTATTATTATTATTATTATTATTATTATTATTATTATTATTATTATTATTATTATTATTATTATTATTATTATTATTATTATTATTATTATTATTATTATTATTATTATTATTATTATTATTATTATTATTATTATTATTATTATTATTATTATTATTATTATTATTATTATTATTATTATTATTATTATTATTATTATTATTATTATTATTATTATTATTATTATTATTATTATTATTATTATTATTATTATTATTATTATTATTATTATTATTATTATTATTATTATTATTATTATTATTATTATTATTATTATTATTATTATTATTATTATTATTATTATTATTATTATTATTATTATTATTATTATTATTATTATTATTATTATTATTATTATTATTATTATTATTATTATTATTATTATTATTATTATTATTATTATTATTATTATTATTATTATTATTATTATTATTATTATTATTATTATTATTATTATTATTATTATTATTATTATTATTATTATTATTATTATTATTATTATTATTATTATTATTATTATTATTATTATTATTATTATTATTATTATTATTATTATTATTATTATTATTATTATTATTATTATTATTATTATTATTATTATTATTATTATTATTATTATTATTATTATTATTATTATTATTATTATTATTATTATTATTATTATTATTATTATTATTATTATTATTATTATTATTATTATTATTATTATTATTATTATTATTATTATTATTATTATTATTATTATTATTATTATTATTATTATTATTATTATTATTATTATTATTATTATTATTATTATTATTATTATTATTATTATTATTATTATTATTATTATTATTATTATTATTATTATTATTATTATTATTATTATTATTATTATTATTATTATTATTATTATTATTATTATTATTATTATTATTATTATTATTATTACTATTATTATTATTATTATTATTATTATTATTATTATTATTATTATTATTATTACTATTATTATTATTATTATTATTATTATTATTATTATTATTATTATTATTACTATTATTATTATTATTATTATTATTATTATTATTATTATTATTATTATTATTATTCCAGCTAGCATGAGCTGCGGGTTCCTAATGTCCGACTCTCACCTCCACGATCCGGTGCCCCCTGGAAACCCGAGCAACCCATTGTGAGATACAGTAACCAACCTGTGTGGATCGTGGGTCGGGGCCAACGAGAGCGGGAGACCCCATTGGAATAGATACCTGATGAGGGTTATGAAACTGATGACGACCTGGAATACGAAACCGGTACACGACCTCTATGAAATATTTGGAATAGATTGCCGAGAGCTGGTGGATGCAGTATTCTGTTACCTTAATACCCAAGAGTGACATCTTGGAGAAACGGCTTTCAGGCTAATGCTGCATCCGCCCCCGTCCCATTAAAACTGTGGCTAGGCTTTGAGTACGTTCCGAGTCCGTCGCCGTTAAGTTGGTGGTACAGGTTCAGTTGAGAATAACTCCTGATTTTGCGCTTAGATCCTGGCTCTGAACATAGACTCTCATAAGGACCTATGTCAACCCTTGCGTGGCCTCCCTGCTTGCATAGATAACCACGGGGATTATTAGAAGCGACTGTACAACCGTACGAGGATAGCGGCTCAAAGCGGGGACCCAACAGAAAAAACATGAATAGAACACAAAAACAATTCCAAGCAGTAAATAGAAACACACCACAAGCGCTAGAAAAAGAGAGTAGTGAAGAATGCGCAAGCATATTCAAAAGCAGTAGTAAGATCACACGTTCGCCCATACTAACACCAGCGGGCGCGAGCGTTAGTGATAGAAGTGAGCGAAAATTGCAATCGAGCACCACAGAACCGACACCAGCTCGTCTCTCCTCAGCAGCAAACAAAAACCCGCGAGAAAAAGACCAGGAAACTACACCGGTGCTGACAGAGTCCGTGATAGCCTACACCTCACCACGGCAAGAGTATATTGAGAAGATGAGGACCGCGGAGCAAGAGTCCTTAACCAAGTGTAAAGACGTGCTTCGAAAAATGAAACTGGCTATGACAAGGCAAAGGAATGTCAGCGTGGACGTAAAATCGGGTGTCTCGGAACTAGAGGAACTGCTGGAGGTAATGGAAAGCTACAGGCGAAATTGGCTGAACACGGAGAAACAAACAACACGACCAAATACAACCTCTTGGAGCAAGAAGTGTCAGCTGGTTGTGGTAATAGAAGACACTCCAAGAACCGCAAAGAAGAAAAGAGTAGCAGCGAGCCCAGCAGAAACTGAATCGCTTAGACAATCCAACGAGAACGGAAGAGAAAAGTGGCATATAGTTACAAGGAAAAAAGCTCTCGAACACACGAAGAACAGAGGGACTCGAAAGAGGAGAAAACTCCCCAAAAACAAAAAACAGACGAGCAAAAAGGAAAGGAAACTACACCAAGGAATAGACAGAAAAAGAAAAAACAAGCCAAGCTCCGACCCGAAGCAATTCTTATTAAGCCGAGAGGCGAAGAAACATATGCAGGGATCCTAAAGGAAATACGCACCAGCGCAAACCCCGATGACTCTGGAACTGTCATAAGAGCAGTGCGTAAAACGAAAGGAGGAGACGTCCTCGTTGAGCTCGACGCCAAGACAAAGGACAAGGTAGCCTTTGGAAGGTCGCTGGAAAATATCTTAGGCGAAAAGGCGGTTGTTCGTAATCTGGAACCAAAAATAACACTCGAAATAAGGGATATGGACGAACTTACCACTGTAGAAGAGGTCCACCAAGCCATAAAGAACAGAGTTAGTGACCCCACATTAGACATCCGAGCTTTTGTCACTAAACAGAGTCGAAGTGGCCAACAAATTGCCATAGTAGAAGTAAACACTCGAATAGCCGAAGAACTAATGAAATCCCCCAGGATTAAAATAGGATGGATTCACTGCAGAATCCGCAGAAGGGTTGTAGTCCCATGCTGCTACAGATGCTTCGGGTATGGACACCTGCAAACTTCCTGCGCAGAAGTGGATCGAAAGAGCCTGGGACTCTGTATTAAATGCGGAGAACAGAGACACAAAAAACAAGACTGCATGAAAAGCGTAAAGTGCTGCTTATGCACTGCGCTTAAGAATCCATCACTAGGACTGGATCACGTGCCAGGGTCAGGCAAATGTCAGGTGTTTAGAGAGGCACTTGAAAGAGCAAAGAAAAGAAACGCCAAATGAGCAGAATACTCCAAGGAAATCTCCACAGAAGTCGAATGGCGGATGAGCTCCTAATCAAACTCATAACTGAGCTGAAAGCAGACATAGTTATCATCAGCGAACAGTATAAGAATAAAAAATGCCCAAACTGGATCACAGACACACTGGGAACCGCCGCTGTCTGGATCCCGAACGCGACAAAAATTACTGTTAAAGACCAAGGCAGTGAAAGAGGCTTCGCCTGGATGAAATGCGCGGAACTCACACTAATAAGCTGCTATTTCACCCCAAACGAAGGCATAAGCGAGTTCCGAGAAAAACTGGATAGATTAGAAGACTTTATACAAGAGACAGAGGGGGAAGTGCTGGTCGCCGGTGACTTCAATGCTAGAGCACAGGAATGGGGTATGCCAAATACAAACTCACGCGGAAGGTACATACTCGAAATGGCCGCAAGAAGAAGTATTAATGTAGTCAATATAGGCAACACGTCTACATTTAGGAGACCTGGATACGAAGAGACAATCCCTGACATAACCTTTGCCTCAGAACAAACTTCAGCCAAGATAAAAAATTGGAGAGTTATAGAAGACTTCACAGGCAGCGATCATCAATACATCGCTTACGAAATATGCAGCCAAGAACGCGCCATCAACCCGAACCGAAGCCGAAAAACACGATGGAATGCCAATAGACTCAATGAAGAGCTACTCAGATCTGCACTCGAGGGGACCGTAAATACGACCGCAGAAATGGCGGGGAATGCAGAAACAAACACAGAAGCTACGATGCAGCTTATACGCCAAGCATGCAACGCATCGATGCCACGCGTCCATCTCGGGTACCAAAACAGAAAACCGGTGTACTGGTGGACCGACGAGATCGCGGCTCTCCGAAGAAAATGCCTACACCTGAGGCGCAGAGTCACCAGGGGGAGAAGAAGAAATGCGGAACTCAATGCAAACACTGTAACAGAGTTCAGTAATGCAAGGACCGAGCTCAAGAGAGCAATAAAACAGAGTAAAAAGCACAAGTGGGAAGCCCTTCGCCGAGATGTGAGCAACGATCCCTGGGGACTAGGCTATAAGATCGTAATGCGAAAGCTGGGAAGACGGATGACAAGACCGGACCTCAGCGAAGAAAAAATGAGGAACATAGTGGAAACTTTATTCCCAACTCACCCCACCAGACCCCCTGACATCCCCATAACTCCACTAGAAGAAGTCCCACTATTCACTGAAGAAGAGCTGACTCTGGCGGCGAAAACCCTGCAGATCCGAAAAGCCCCCGGCCCTGACGGAATACCAGCAGAGATTCTTAAAAAGATAGCACAAATATCCCCACAACTGCTATTGAATATGTACAACAAATGCCTGCAAGAAGCGGTTTTCCCCAGAAGATGGAAAATGCAACGACTGGTACTAATCAGCAAGGGGAAAGGCAACCTAGACACCCCATCAGGCTACAGGCCCCTATGCATGCTGGATATCGCAGGGAAACTTCTGGAAAAACTGCTGAAGACGCGGATAACAGCAGCCATACAAACAGCAGGAGGTTTAGCCGAAAGACAGCACGGCTTTCGAAAGGGCCACTCTACTATCGGAGCAGTTAGAGAAGTGATAAAGTCCACCCAAATGGCCCAACAAGGAAATCACCACTCAAGAAAGATTGTGTTACTAGCAACTCTGGATGTCCGAAATGCTTTTAACTCAGCCAGATGGACGGACATAATATACGCGCTCGAACACGACTTTAGCATACCCGAGTACCTCTTGAGGATGGTGAAAGACTACCTAAAAGACAGAGAGCTAATCTACGACACCAAAGAAGGCGCGCGGAGAAAGCAAATCACCGCTGGAGCAGCGCAGGGTTCAATTCTGGGACCCGACCTCTGGAACATCGCTTATGATAACATCCTTCGCATGGAGATGCCAGAAGACACGTTTCTAGTAGGCTACGCGGACGACATTGCCGCAGTGATAACAGCAAGGGATATTCATAATGCACAAATGAAATTAAACCAGGTGATGAGAAGAGTCCTACCCTGGATGCAAGAACATGGCCTAAGGCTAGCTGCAGAAAAGACGGAGATAGTCCTGCTAACCAAAAAGAGAATCCCGACCAGAGTTGATTTTCAGGTAGGGCAAGAGACGATCACCAGCAAGCAAGCGGTCAAGTACCTGGGGGTAGTCCTTAATACGAAACTCACCTTCTGGCAACAAATAAAGGGCGCATCAGAACAGGCTGCAAAAGTAACGACAGCACTAAGCCGACTAATGGTTAACATAGGCGGCCCGACGGCTAGCAAAAGAAAACTTCTGATGACGGTAACAAACTCTATTCTCCTGTATGGGTGCGAAATATGGGCTGAAGCCCTTCGCCAGGAGAAATACAGAAAACAGATGGCCGCAGTCCAAAGACGCGGTGCCTTACGCATCGCGAGCTCATATAGAACTGTACCAGAAGCAGCTATATTGGTAGTCGCGAGAACAACCCCCATCGATCTCCTCGCAACAGAGAGAAAATACATATATGAAAGGAAATCCGAAATTGGAACGGAAGCAGCTGTTCTTGAGGCGAAAGAACATACGAAACAACAATGACAGGAGAACGGAGGGGCCGTTGGACTGCTACACTAATCAAAAGCGCTGACAAATGGGCACAACGAAAATACGGCGAAATAAACTACTATGTCACCCAGTTTCTAACCGGACATGGTTACTTCAGTAGCTACCTAAAGAAGATCGCGAAAGCCAGAAGCGCTTTTTGTCAGTACGGAGACTCTGAAAACGATGACGCGAAACACACGTTTTTCGAGTGCACCAGATGGTTAACAGAAAGAAGCGAGCTGGAACAACTGCTCGGCCCTATCACTCCAGACAACATCGTCGAAAAGATGTCGGCGAGTGCACGGAACTGGGATAGAGTGTGTGAATACACAGAAAAACTATTAAAAACCAAAAAAAGAGAGACAGACCTAGACGCGTCTCGACAATAACGAAGTTAGCCTAACCGGCAAGAGAGCTAAACCCGCAAAAGAGAACAACACAAAATGAAAAAGCCGGTCCCCAGGAGGGGAAAGAAAACGACACCACTCTGAAGTAATACGAAAGTGGTTTCCGGAGTGAATGGTGTCAAGATAAAAGGGGTTAAGGTGGTTTTTAGTGGGTGTGAGTCGCACAGTACTTGAAGTAGAGCGGGACTACTTCTCGTCGTTATTAGCTTTTCCACCATCCCCTAGGCCAAAAAAAAAAAAATTATTACTACTTTTCCATGTCGTGTTTCTTTAAGTCTGTAATCAGCTTTGTTGGAATTAGACCGGTTGTTGACATGACAATTGGTGTAATGTGAACGCGGTCGGCGTTATACATAGCGCTCATTTCTCTTGCTAGAGGTGTGTCTTTGGGAATCTTCGTTGCATACGTTGACTGTAGGTTTCGATTTAACGTTATTGCGTTGTTGTGGCTCTATCCCAGTATAACTTAAAGTCCGAATTTTCCAGCACAGGAGGTGGATGATATTTGTAGTACGGGATGTAGTGTTGGGTCAGGCCACTGTTTAGAGCCAATTGGTGGTGGACCTGCTTGGCTACGTTGTTGTGCCTGAAAGTGTAGTCTTGTTGTGCTAATATACTGCATCCTGATTTTATGTGTTCTATCCTCTCTCTCGCCTCTCCGCATCGTCGGCACTTGTCTTCTTTGAGAATGAACTTACGGTAATTCCTTGTTTCACGACTTTGTCTTGAATAGCCATTACGAAGCCTTCGGTTTCCGAAAATATCTTTCCCTGCGTGAGCCATAAATTTGATGCATATTGATCAATGTGGTCAAGCTGCATGTCATATGGGTGTCCTCCATGCATGGGCTTGGCCTTCCAAGACGCTGTAAGTTCGCTGGTGGTTTTGACATTTTCGGGAATAGGGAAGTTGTCTGATTTTAGGTGTAAAGGCGTAAAGCCATCATCGGCTAGAACAATAGCCTTTATCAACGGTGATGTGCTAGTTAAAAAGTACCGACGGAGATTTAAATTTTGCTGGTAGTGAAGTCGGCTGATGTTTACAATTTCTCTTCCACCCATTCTTCGAGGAAGAGGTGTTCTTTCTATTGCACTTTGTGGGTGTTAACTTTTTTTATCTCGTCAGAGACGTGAGTATCAATATATCAAGATTTGTAGCATCTGTAGGTGACCATTTTATAATCCCAAGGGAATAAGATAATAACGGAATTGCCCAGCTGTTAATTGCTCTACATTTGTTTCCTCCGTTAAGATTGGTTTTCATTATAGACTTTAGCCGCACTTTGAATTGTGCAGTTAGTCTTCTTTTTATAGAGCCATGGTTGATTTCTTTGAGCTGCAGGAAACCAAGATATTTGTACGACTCGCCATGTTGCATATCGTCGATGATGCCGTTGTAGTCGATGGGGTATCCTTCCTCAGTAGCATCTATTTTTCCCCTTACCAGGTGTATCATTTTGCATTTATCCAAACCAAATTCCATCTGAATATCTCTGCTAAAACTTTTGACCACTTCTATCATCCGGTGGAGTTTTTCTCTTTTGTTGGAGTAAAGTTTGAGGTCATCAACGTATAAGAGGTGGTTAAAGGAGTGGTCAAATGTTTCAGTTTTGATAGGAAATCCAGACCTCATTTGGCTCAGAATTCTGCTAAGTGGGTTGAGTCCCAAGCAAAACCAAAGAGGGCTTAGAGCATCTCCCTGAAAAATACCACTTCGTATGCGGATAGTTTTGCTAACTGATCCGTCCTGATGTAGTCTAGTGTTCCATTTTCTCATCAAATAGTTTCTATTAGAAAGAATTTTCGTGAACAGCTTGTATGTTGTGCACAAGCATGTGATGGGATGGTATTTCGAGGGATCTGTGCTTACCTCTCCTTTCGGAAGCAGAAAAATTAATCCGGTTGTCAGGAAAGCAGGTGGTATACTCGTCAGCAGCAGCATACTGGTGAAACATTTCGCAAGTTCTTCATGGGTTGTGGTGAGCTTTTTGAGCCCGATGTTTTGGAGTTTATCCATGCCAGGTGCCTTCCAATTAGTAGTTTTAGAAATGGCATCACCAACTTCCTCCTTACTTATATGTTGATCCAGCATTGGTGTTATATGCTCGCATTGTACGCTTTCATTGGCAATCCACTGGGCAGAGTCATTATGTTGTTTAGCTACACTCCAGATGTTCTCCCAGAATTGTTCTGTTCTATCCATTGATGGATAGTCGTTATCCTTCGATGGTTGGAGTGGGGATGCGATATTCCTGAAGAAAGCCCTCTGGTTTTTGAAGAACAAGGTGTTGTCTGCCTTTCTTTTGCTGCACTCCGTGTAACGGTCTAAGCGCTTATTCAATGCTGCTAGTATCTGGGTTTTCCTTTCCAGGATATCCGTGACTTGATCCATACTTGTGCTGGCGCATCGGAGTGGCTTAATTAGTCTCGCGACACGTCTGCAAAGTCTTTTAGATCTTAGTCCGTTTCTAAAGGATATTAGCCTTCCAATATCCTGTCTTACCCTTTCTATTTTATTTTTTAGTCTCTTTTGCCATTTAGGCATCGCGACTCTTTCTGATGTTGTTAGTCTGGAGGTTTCTGAAAATGCTTTAGATCCCTTTCCTAAGGCCCTGCTTGCTGTTATTGCGCAGACATAGAGGAGCGCATAAATGCGTTGCAACTCAGCACCTTGGTCTAGGTAATCGGGCAGAATTTCTGTGTTGATGGTAGACAGAATGGTATCTAATTTCCTGGATTCATAAACTCTTGGGATTCTAGGCCTTAGTGTTGGGTCCATCGCTTCATATTCTAGAAGCGCTAAGCTGAAGATGTTTCTGAGACTTTGTAAATCGTTTTCAAGTTCTGAGGCATTGGGTAGTGATTCTGACACGACGTTGCCGGGTATTACCTCCGATAGTGGTGGTAAGGTGTCTCGGGGTGTTCGGCTGGCAAATCTCAGCTTTGATTTTTTGTCTACGATTGGATTCGACATAATCTTTGCTGAGAATGACATCTTTCCGTCGGGCTAGATTATTGTCGTTTATTCTTCCATACAGGTGCCTGTACTTCGCAATAAATATGTTGTACATTGTCACGGATCCTGTGATCCTTTTACGGTCTCTGTGAGTTCCAGCCTATTGTGAGTCGGGGTAAATTTCAATCAAACTGTTTTCATTAGTTTTAACATATAACAATCCGGTTTCTTGAGCATCTTTAAGATATCGCAGTACTCGTTTCGATTGAGTCCATACATTTTTGTTGGTTTGTCTAAATACAGGCTAAAGTACGAGGTGGCAAATGAAATGTTAGGTCGAGATACAGTCGAGATGAAGATTAACCCTCCAATTATTTGCCTACACGGCACATCTCCCATAATTTCATCGCCCCTTACTGCTAGCTTGTTTTCCTAGCACCATTTTGGTTTATACATAATATCCATCTTGCATCTGTTAGTTGTTTTTCGGCAAATCAGAAATTATCTAAGTTTAAATTTTTCTTTTGTTGGTAATAGCATCTTAGCATCCTTTTTGTAGTGCTTCATTATACGCCTATGGCTCCTCATCAAATGACACTAGGCAATAGGCTTGATATAATTCGTAATTTTAGAGCTTTAACTTACCTTCCACTCCTTGTTGTTATTTTGTATTGATGTACATTTTCTGATTTTTAGTTATGTTTTTGTTATACTTGGGGATACAAATTTTGTTCATTCGAGCATTCGTCTTATTAATTTTGTTCGTGCAATGGTTGATCTTCTTCATGATCATCACATTTGGACTCAATGCTTGGTTCACCTTTAATCATTACTTTCTTACAGCAGTATTTAATATCACTTTCGTCAAATCGTATGTCTCTTGACCGTCTAACAGTATCTGTCTCAGGATCCCATAATCTTTAGCCCGTTCGATCATACCCAATCATTCTCACTTCTTTTGCCCTGTTATCAAATGTATCGCTTTTTGGAACATTTACCATACATGCCCTTGATCCAAAAATCTTCAGTTTATGTAACTCTGGCTTCTTTCGTAAACGTAATACTGTGATATCATTGCTTATTGCTTGAAAAGGTGGTCTATTTTTTAAACAAGCTAAGCATAAAATTCCTTCTCCCCATAAGTGCTTAGACAAATTCGATTCATTGAGGATACTTCTCAACTTTGTTAAAGGTGTACAATTAATTCTTTCCGTTGTTTCATTCTGCAGCGGTCTATAAGGATATATATTATATTAAATTTTGATACTCCTATTTGTACAAAAAAGTTTAAGCCGGTTTGGTGGGAATTCATCTCCATTGTCTAATCTAATCTTTTTAGCTCTTGTCCCTTTTTCTGTCTCTAATCTTTTTATAAATTCAACTAAATTATTTGCACCTTCCGATTTATTTACTGTGAAATGGAATAAATCATCAATTATTTTTTGAAAGTATTTGTATCATTCTTTTGTTAATATATTTGTCGGCCCAGCAACATCTTAATGAATGAGTTCAGTTATTTTGGATGACTTTGAAGTAATAATACTTTTATACAAGGCCAACATATTTCACTACTTACCGGTAAACTCATTAACTTTAGACTAGTCCGATTGATGTGTCCAGGTCTCTTATGTCACAAATTTTCTCTTTCGCTTATTTTCAAATTTATTACGTAATGTTTCCCATAAGTGTTACCATAACACAAAGTTCGGCTTAGATATTTTAACTTTGCTGTTAGAAATGGTAAACCCCTTTTCAATTAATTTACTTACGGATAATAAATTACAACTTAATCCGAATACAATAAGTGCGCTGACATTTATCGCCTGACCCATCAAATTTGTTTTCAGTATTCCCTTATTAGTGGCCAGCAATTGTGCTCCATTTGCTATCTTTATTCAAATTGGATCCCTTAAACATTCAATCCTAGTCACCACGTTTACGAGTATATATCTTTCCTGAATAAGATTTTCTGTAGAACTCGAATCTGTTCACTTTGAGTCGAAAAAGCACAAAAATCGATGGCGACGGTGTTTACACTATTGTTCGTGTGGCCTCTTCCTCCACTATATCCTTTTCCCCGAAAGTTACCTCTTCCTTTCAACTGACCTCAATCTACAAAGCGATCTGTCACCTATTTAGCCACATCTATAACAAGAGTAAGAAAAAAACTTAAAAGTAACCTCTTGTGCATTGCTACTTTCACTCGCCATGCTTGCTCAGTCGTTCATAGACCTCCGTGAGGAATTGACGTGTTTCGGCTTTCTAAGTGAAATAAGTTTTCATTAAAAGTTTCTACAAAAACATTTCAATCAAGTGCTTCGGTGGCCCAGTGGTAGTGGTGTCCGACCGACAGAACTGGGGTCGTGGGTTCGATTCCCGGAAAAGTTGCATCGACTTTTTATTTTTAAAAGTAAACAAAAAAAAAAAAAAAAAAACAATAAAGTGGTAAAGTGTTGTTTATCACGTGATGGATTGTGAAGAGCGGTCCGCTATGCCTATAGCGGGACTTGCTGAAGTTTCAGGTGAGGCTTCGAGTGGTTCGAGCCAAACCCCGAAAACAAAGAGAAGGAGGAAGCTTCCAACTTCCAACTTAGTAAAACGGCCCACCCAATCAACGGCAAACAACTTCGCTTCATTGGCAGCAAGCGAATCTGATGATGAAGAGGAAGAAATGCAGGCCATAAGTAGCAGCATCAAAATGCTACAGCAAAGAGTGCTGGCCATAAAGGAAAAGCAAATGCTAAGAAGGAAGAGGGAAGAGCAGGAGCAATCCCAACAACAGCAGCTTGCTCAAGAGCAGAAACAACAACAACACCAAACAAATAAAATAGCACAAGTGCTACACCAATAAAAGCCTAAGAAAGACCAGCAACAAACACAAGAGCAGTCACAAAACCGGCAACAGCTAAAACAGCAGCAGCCACAAAAACGGCAACAGCAAAAACAGCAGCAGCAGCAGAAGCAACAACAACAGCAGCAGCAGCAACAACAACAACAACAACAACCGCAGCAGCAGCAGCAGAAGAAGAAGGAGAAGGTGCCTCCTATCAACACCTATAAATTGGAGGTAAGTGCTACCAAGGACCTGTGTAGGCTGGTCATTGGCAATAATTTTAACATTAAGAGATTGGGGAATGATCGCCATGCCATCCACTGTAATACAGTGGAGGGCTACGCGAAAGTGAAAGAGCTCCTAAAGGAAACGACGACGGAGCACTACTCATTCACACCGAAGTGTGAAAAGCGGCAATCGATGTTGCTGAAGGGGTTGGAACCGTCTTCTGATCCTGAGGAGATCCTGGCACTGCTTAAAGAGAAGGAGTGCGAAGGACTCAAGTTTGTGGGGGTAAAGCCATTTACCACAGCTAGAGCCAGGCGGGAGAAACGGAGTCTGCCGTTCTTCCTGGTGCAGCTCAGTCCCGAAAGCCGTCTGGATAGTCTAAGGAGTATCAATGTCCTAGACTACCATGTGGTTCACTGGGAAAAATTAAAAAGGAGCGAAGGCGTTATACAATGCGTTCGCTGCCAGAGGTTCGGGCACGCCGCGTCGAACTGCCAAATGCAGCCTCGATGCGTGAAGTGCGCAAAGAACCACAGTTCCGAGGAGTGTCCTCTGGGTAGGGACGGAGCATCCGATAGGACGCAGCTCTCTTGCGTGTTATGTGGGAACGTGGGACACACCGCAAACTATCGGGGTTGTCCTAAGTTCGCTGACATTAAGAAATCAAAACTGGCTCAGCAGCAGAAGGTGGAGGTCAAACGTTCACCTGTTAGGTTTCAAACACCAGCCGTCACGTCCCAAATTTCCTACGCCCAAATGGCGGCAGGTAGGGGGGCTACGGTACAGCAAGCCACTGTTGCTTCTCCGGCGCCAATGCCGAGAACAACGGAAGCTGCACCTAACATGCTAGCCATCTTGCTCGCAATCCAAGGGCAGATGGCTCAGCTGCAAAAGCAGGTGCAAGAACAGGCCAAGCGGGTGGACCAGATCTACGCGCTGCTGCCGGGCCTAACGCAACACATGTCGTAATGGGTACGCACATGGTGGAGCAAACTTTGAAGGTCCTTGCGGTGAATGTTAATTCACTGATTAGGATCGAACGAAGGGCCGCGCTGTTTAAATTGCTACAAGACCAAACTCCTGATGTGCTTTTCGCTAGCGAAACCAAGCTAACCGATAAGCACAAACTGGAGTACAACAATTATATTGTTAGAAGAAGAAACCGGCCCGGATCCAAATGTGGAGGCGGGGTTGCAATCTTCATTAAACAAGGTATAAAATTTCACAGAGTGTACAAGGGAGTGTTGCGTAGGTTCCGGGTGTTGGAGGCAGTCGTCAT
Source organism: Volucella zonaria (assembly GCA_963966105.1). Classification (NCBI taxonomy): domain Eukaryota; kingdom Metazoa; phylum Arthropoda; class Insecta; order Diptera; family Syrphidae; genus Volucella; species Volucella zonaria. The sequence goes on along the minus strand of OZ014530.1, from coordinate 101,013,271 downwards.
TTACATCCCGCTCCGCAGTGGAAAGCGGCTGTATTTGGCCTCTGTTTATGCACCTGAGACTTCACAATCCACTTTATTTATTACAGAGCTTGACACGCTTTTTCGACTTCTGAGGCTGGAATCGGGGGAGAATTATTTTGTAATCGGCGGGGATTTCAACGCTAAACACAGAGATTGGGGAAATAATTTGCCAAATACTAGAGGGAACCTACTACCCGATTGGTGGGGTCAGCACGATGTCATGTACAGACTCGGTCTTAAAGCGACGGACAACCCGTCGTTTCCCAGAGGCGGGTCTTATTTGGATCTACTGCTGTACGACGAACGTATACGACTGACAGGTACGAATTTACAAACGCTAAACTGTCTGCGCACATTCGTGTATGACAGTGACCATTGCGGTTTTAGCACCGAAATTACAGTTCCCAACGAAATTGCGGAATTGGAGGAGTTTGTCCCAAGATATTCTTACAACTACAGTAAGACTCGATGGACACGCTTCTCTGCAACCTTGACAAGAGCACTCGCTTCGAACACGCTCCATCCACCGCCCAATAGGAATTTGTCAAACGAGGAGATCGACAATTACCTAAAACAAATGGACGAGACAATTAAACAAACTATGGACGCTACAATACCACGATATCGACATACGACTAACGAAGACCTGTTCCGCAATCCTACTATTGACGCACTGCACCGACAGAAAAGTAGACTACTGACAAGACTCAAAAACTTGTACAGACAGTTTACTGACAGACAAGACCCGGAGATTAGGACACTGAAGTCTTCGATTAAAAATATTCAAACGTTAATAAAAGAGAATTACAGAATTTCTGTAAGTTCATATTGGAACAACAGGGTTCGGGCTGTAAACACCAGCAACCCGAATATGTTCCCTCAAATAAACAAACTATTTCGGAGAAAAAATCAAAACGACCTTCAGTGTCTTAAAATAGCCCGGACAACAGACAACGAACGGTTACTGACAATAGCAGGTATTGATCCAAATGAGGCCGCTGATGATGACGACTTTTTTGTGATCGAGGATCCACAGGAGAAGGTTGAGACCATAGGAGCGACTTTCCAGGAAATATACAAGGCCAATGACACCATTGGCCCTAATTATGACCTGGACAATCGCGTCTTGGTGCACGCCCTCTACATTCGAAATGAAGTAGAGAACTGGCGATGCGAGTGCTCTGGTTTCACCCGGTTCAGCGAAGAAAATATGGCAAATAATGTCATTACCAGAGAGGGTGACCTACCCCCGTTCATTTCGAAGGAAGAGCTCCATGAGATCCCGATGAGTGGGGACCGATGGTATTCCGAACATCGTGCTGCGACATCTTCCTCTAGAAGCGGTGGACATTTACACCACCCTGTTTAATAATGCAATGAATAATGCACATTATCCAGCGCATTGGAAAACGGCGGTGGTTCAACCTATCCCCAAGAAGGGAAAGGATATATCCAATCCGGCGAATCTCCGGTCGATAAGTCTCCTTCCGAATATCAGTAAGGTGTTTGAAAAAGTAATCAATAGAGCTCTGTTTAGGTGGGTTGATGACAAACATATAGTTCCGGATAATCAATTCGGTTTTAAGGCGGGACATGATATCTCACATGCTGCGTCTAAACTGGTGTCCGATATCCAATGGAATAAAGGTAAAAACCAATGTACTGGTGCCTGCCTTGTTGACTTGGAGAAGGCCTTCGACACCGTATGGTTAGAGGGTCTTTTCTATAAGCTGACTAGGCTGGGGATCAGTAAACCACTCTGGTATATTCTTTATAATATGCTAACCAACAGACAGTTCATCGTGAAAAATGGCGATGTGACTTCTGTTGGAATATTTCAAATTAAAAATGGTCTGCAGCAAGGCGCGGTCAATTCGCCGATCCTATTCAACATTTATACAAGCGACTTGATAGGTTCACTTCCCCATACTATTGCGTACCCAGACGATTTGATAGCGTACAGAACAGGTCCAAGAGTCGAGGTCATTAATATTCTCTTGCAGCGTGACTTCGATAAGATAAGACGATTTTGCGATGACTGGAAGTTGAAAATCAACTTTCAGAAGTCGGAAACCATTCTCTTTAGGACGCCGTTGTCTGGAGCCTCTAGGGATACCAGAAAAAATTGGCGAATGTTCTCGATCATTGGACAACACGGACAGCCTCTTGCCTGTCAAAATGTAGTCAGATACCTTGGGATCTGGCTAGATCAGTTTCTGTATTTTGACAAAAATGTAGATGCTGCTCTGGCCAGAGCTAAAGGTGCTTTTGCCCTTACAAAGAGACTGTTTTATAACAGCCAACTCGATGCGGGGGTAAAGGTAATCTGCTACATGGCCCTTATCAGGCCCATGCTGGTATTTGGTTGTCCCGTGTGGTTCAATGTGCGAGCAAGCTTAATGGAAAAGATTCGGGTGTTTGAGAGGGCTTGCCTTAGGGCTTGCCTTCGCTTGTACAGAACACCAGAGTCGGAGTACAAAAAATTTTATCGTAATGAGGTCCTTTACAACAGGGCGAACCTAATACGAGTGGCCAACTTCGTAATTAAGCTGACTCGAAGACACATTGGAAGAGCAATGACCTCGACGAATAACCTGATATCTGGGGCTTATTACCCCAATTACCTTTACCACGAGAGTGTGCGCTATGATGGCTTCGTTCCACCGGAAGCATTCCTCTACCTAGATCAGATAGGGTTGATCCAGGATAGATCGGCGGTCCCGTTAATCTTCCATGTCGCTCGGAAAGCTGGGGACAGGCGACTCAACTACAACAGAGACGTCGCACACGGCAGTGTGGATCGTCTCAGGTTCAGTAGGGCGGTGGGGAATCGCGATAAGAGGGATGTCGTTCAGCAGCACCAGCATTTCTGGTGGTTGAATGATGGAGAAGATGTTTCGTCGTCGTTTCCGTCAATTACGGACCAGCCTCACTAATGAGGCAGAGCTGACCAGTCTATTTGCTCTGTAAATAGCGATGGCCAGCTTGCATAGGTTTAGGTTAGCACTTAAGAAATATATATATATATATTAGTATATATAAAGGTATATACTAGTATATGTATGTAATTGTGTATAATGTCTATGTGTGTGTATGTGTGTATTGTATAGGTAGGTTAGGTAGACTAAGGTTTATTTTAAGTTAGATATTAAGTTTTTATAAAAAATACAAAATTATGTCCATATGCTAAGTTTTTTGTTAAATTCTTTTCTTAGCCTTAAGCACAGAAAATAAGTATATATAAGTATCAAATGTAAACAAAGTCGAAAGACATAGATGTAAGAGTTTAGAGTAGCTTAGAGTGCCTGTGTGGGGCCAGTAAGTTAGTGTAAGATTGTTAAGTAATTTTAAGCTAGCATTTAAGCATTTTTTGTTAGTATGTAAGAATTAATGATTTAGAAAATAAAATGCATTTAAAACTAAAACTAACTCGCCCTGCTTGCTATTTTTAGTTCTTCGTCCAACAACCTGGGTTTCACAAATTCTAGTGAGACTTTATTTACACTTTCAATCGCTGTATTAACAGCATTGTATTTTGCTGGAATTGACAATAAAAAGTGACATACCTTGTCCGTTTCATACATCTTAGAGTCTACACCATCTATTGTACTCGTAGTTCCGCAATTATCGTGTCGAATTTCAAAAAATTATCCTCCAATTTATCAACTGCTTGGCGCTAGTCGCATCCTTCACCATGTCAAAATGTTTACCCCTGATGCACGTTCGTTTTCATCCGAAGATGTTTGCCTTGTAAGCGCCACACCCACCTATTTCTCGTCAAGTAGACATTGGACTCTAAATTTCCAATTGTTGAAATTTTCAGCAGATAATTGTGGGAAATTTATTTAACATGGCTAGTCTACAATATTTTTTTTTTTTTTTATAAAAAAAATTGCGACTACTTGATTTTCAATTTTTATTTTCGTTTAATTTCACGTTATCCTTTTCAAATCTTTAAACTTTCATGTTTTCTTTGTTTCTTACTTCTTGTTTGAGACCTCCTGGCCAATAAACTTTTAGGATTAAATCGCGAATTAAAGATTTTAATTCAGGCACCGAAAACTGTGTTCAACCAACTTTATTCTTAAGCAAAAAGGTACAGTACATATAAAAGTTCCTCTTTTAAGATCAGATTACATGTGGATAGTTTTAGCATTTTTAGCCCTGTGTTTTTCTTTTGTTTTCCTATAGACACTACACCGTACTGCACTGACTATTTCTTTTTTGTGTCGCACCCGGGCGGTTTTTTGTTTCTGTTAATTTATTTAGTTATGTTTTTTTTACAACACACGAGCAGCGATTGTAAACTTGCGAGTGCACTATATTAACGTGTGTGCATTGGTACTCGTATATTAGGGAAAGCATGCATGCCTTCTGAATGTGAAATTCTCCCGATGTACGTACTGCTTAGCTTAAAATGTATTCTTATTTGCCTAAAAGTTATATTTGGAAGGTTTCTGACGTAACGTAAAACGTCTTCGTAGCTGCGATCGCCTTCTGCTATAGTAGGATGTGAATTTCTCGACGATCTCTGTGTTGTTCCTATCTCGTTCGACGTGGGAAATGCTCTAACAAATGTCCTGGCAGTTGGGGCTCTCTAATATTCCAGTCTCACTCGTTGACCGTTACCGTTGCAGAGACCATAGACATAACCCATGTGCGTATTATTGGATTGATAAGTCCATCTTCTGGGATATTATGAATTTAACGTCTATATCTCAGTTAAAAACTACGAAATTGTTATGCAAATAATTTTGCATTCTTCTTATGTTAATTCGTAGGAGATCTGCTCGGTTTTGTTTTTCATAAAAAAAAGACCTATAATTCTTTTTCTGACGTTGAATGGGCTGTTACCTACCCGAGTGGTCTTTGTTCCCCTTTTGTGGATCATAAAATTACCCTTTTTTTAGAAATTTTATATTACATTTACTTTGCGTAAAAATAGGGAAACAAAGTACCAAAACAACTAGTTTTTTTATAGGGCAGTTATAAAAGAATACCCATTTTTTTGGTTTTAAAGTTAGAAGAAGTTGGGTCTTATCTTGAAAACTACTGACTTTTTCTATTTGTAAGTAATACGTACACATTTCAAAGTTAAAAAAAGTTGGGGTTAATAGAACATTTTCCAAAAAAAAAGATGACAAAATCAAAATATTAAATTAAAAAGAAAAATTTTTGATCTTCGATAACTTTTGACACATTAGTTTTAAGGCAATATTTAAAACAGTTAAAGCACTTACGAGTTCAACGATACTCCGCTTGTTACCATACGCGCATAAATGTTAAAGATATTATTTTCAATCGGTATCAAAACGGACAGCGTAATACTTTGCTTAAAAGCTCTGTCTCTCAGTGAGGATCCATTTCCGGTCCCCCCAAACATTTTTTCTCAAAATATGTCAAGGAAAGTCCCTTAAAGCCTTCAACACATTATCCCAAACATCCTGTATCCATAAATGAGGTATTTATTCTTATGTATGTATGGAGGATATCAATCGGTACGAATACTTCATCAATCACACCACTGTTAACTGAACAGATACAAAAACCGCAAAAGAAAACCAAATGAAGATTACTGTGTTCTAGGCCGTTCCGATGTTTAGTTTTTCGATACCATCTTACAATTCTTCTTTGTACTACTCGTATTCGATAATTAAATGAATTAAATTCGGTCAATTTAAGCCGCCCTGATTCATTTCCTACATATACATATATACATGCAGGTTTTACATATAGTCTTCGTTTTCCTTAACCCATTAATACCCATAGTTAAATTACATTGATTTTTATTTTGAAAGCTTTATTTTCCAGTTCATGTACAATCTTTTATGCAAATAAAAAAAAAATAAAATTAATACAATACATGAGTTTTAGGGGTGTCCTCGATTGAGTACAATGGGCACTTAAGTATGGTCTTTTCGAGGCCTTTTATCACACTTCTTGCACGCCCAATGTATTTTTGCATGGCAAATTACGCACCTGATCTGCTTAGGTGGCTTTCATAAAGTGAACAATTGTCAGACAGGCGCCTATAACTTCTTAGCAATTGTATTTTAGTTGTAATTGTATTTAATTGGTCGGTTTGACATGGTATCGTTTATTTTAATCATTCTTAGCATGATATGATGACAATAACAATGTTATTAAAAAAATGAAAAGAGAAATAAGGCCGATTCGATTTCACAAAGTGAAGTAAATCCGATCGCTAATATTCGGCCTTACTTCACTCTTACAAAGCGAAATAAAGCCGAATTTAGAAATCTTAAAGTTTATCATCATCAGGTAATTTAGAAACGACATTCTGGAGTACGTGAAAGGGAAACTATTCCAGATCCACTCCATGGTTTGCGTGGAGGGGAGAAAGGATGGCGATAGTATGATATTTTGTGAAAAAAAAGTTTTCATTTTAGAAAAAATTAGTCGTTTATTCCATTTAACAAAATGACAAATCAAAAATATTTCTACAATCTATACATACAAAAAATAAATACAACTACACAAATATATAACAAATGTACTGTTCCGGAGTCTAACAATAAATTGTCGTAGAATTGTTGACGATTTACCTGCATATCGGACACAAGATCCGTTGACGATTTACCTGCATATCGGACACAAGATCCGTGCATTGTTTTTTATATAATTTTTTGACATCCATGTATAGCAACTTAAGCATAATTTAAAATGTTTACATGGTTCTAACAAAATAGTTCTGCGATTTTCACAACAAATTATACAAAAGACGTTTTTTTCTTCTAAACCACAGGAATTTCCTTCATCATGGTCATTTGTTTCATTCTCATCATCACCAAAGTTAGTTAAATCTTCGTCAGGTAGAACATTATTTGTATTACTCGTATTTGTTATTCGATTGAGAAAATCATGAATTGAAATCTTTCACTTGCCCAATTGCATGGTAGTCGTTTCGATTAAACTACTTCTATTTCTGTATTTTTTTTTTTTTAGGTTGAAAAACATGAAATGTACCATCGGTAGACATCAAACAATCTCTTGTAACCGCTTTAATCCCTTTCTAAAATACAGTCGACAAATTTGAAGAAATTACCCTCTTTTACCAACTTCTTGCACAGTCGGCTGTTAAACCCTTATATCCTTTTTATAGACTGAAAAACGAATCGGAGTTTCCTAAAATAAAGTAGGTAAATTCAAAATATGTTTTTGAAATCGTTCTTCACATAAATTGATAATTGGTATTAAAAAGTAATTCGCCGCGAATTTTCGCCTATTAATTTATATAACTTTTATTACTTGGACAATATGGTTTCTCAAATGTATAGTATTTAAATTTAAAAATAAACACTTTTTCTGTCCATTGCTTTTGAATATAAGTAACGAATTCCTTATAAATATTTTGCGAGTTTTCCGCAAAGCGGTTACAATTGATTTCTGCTTTTAAATTTTGAAATGTTGTTACTATATCAACGGGTTTCAAAATTGGAACTTCTGGAAAATTCTGTTTGCATCCTGACTCTTGTGCAAAGTTTTGATAAAGTTGGGTGTTCTCCTAGCCCTCCTCCTTAGAATTTGACAAAAGTGGAAACAACAAGTATTATAGGTTGCGGATGGGAAACATTTATTCAATCCATTTCGCATTGCCATTTCGAAATTCGTTGTAAAGTAGTCTGCATCAAATTTAAATAAATTTGTATCAATAAATTTAAAAACATGACAATAAATGGCTTCAGATTTGCTGCTCATAAGAATCTATATGAACGGATAAACCTAAAAAATAAAGTTTTATGGTTAAATTTAATTTAATTTGTTGTTTAAGAAAAATAATCTTACGTGCTCATCATAAGCAAAATGAATTATAAGCAGTTGCTTGTATGATTGAGTGCACTGGTCTTTAGGTACTTTGCAAATTTGGTAAATTCCAGTTGGTCCTGCGGATTATCTGATGACATGACATGCTACTTCCATACATTAGAAACTGTCAAATCCAACATATTTATAAGTAAATATGGCCCACCACCATTTTTTTCCTCGTACGACCTCGTACAGGTTTACCTTATATAAATTGCTTAGATGGGTGGTGGCTAAAGTACAATATTTTGTCATTGACTCATCTATCGACAAATCGGTATGCAAGACATTCCACTGGAGAAATTTTTTGATAAGGAGATCAGCCAAAGGCATAATTTGAACATTTTTTTCATTTCAGGTTTTGCCTCATTGTTTGTTATATACAGTCAGCAGTAGTATTCCAATAAAATCCTTTAATTGACATACATACATTCATATCGAATGTGTGTCTGTTGTTTTGACTATGTAATGATAATTTAATTAAAATTACTACCCCGCCATCTGGACAAGGAAGGAATGATAAGGGTGTGTAGTGCCTAGATGATTCGCACTTAACCCAGGGTCCTTTAATCAAGCCTCAAAGAAAAGAAAACGGAGAAAGAAAGAGTAGTATAACCTCGCGCTATCAAAACCAAAATGGACCCTCTCTACATATGTACATCCTATAAGGACGATGGAGGACGGTTTTCGAGTATATACGAGTATTTGATAAAATACGGTCAACTATACAAAAAGGTAAAACCAATTTTGTGGAAACAATTTCAGCTGAGGAGAGATTTTCTGTTACATTAAGATAGGTAATTAAAACAAATGTGGTGGTTTTATTAATGCATACATATAAAATTCACGGGTTTTTTTATAAAATGAGAGATAATAAACATAAATTTAATTCTATAAAAAATATTTCAAATAATTTTTTTCATTAATAATGAATGATAGAAACTGTCCATAAGTAGACGTTGGTTGCAAAATGTTTTTAGGGTCTGCTGGTAGAGAGTTTACTGGAATAGAAACGGTTTCTTCATCTGTAATGCTAACCCAGGCAACTGATGAATTTTTTGTTCTAATGTCGTAAGCAAGTTGGCTCATTTTCACACGAAATTCTAATATCTGAATTTCAGTCATATTCTTCATTACAGGAGGAAAACTTATGAGAAAATTGTAATCTCCATCCGACCTCATATTGTTACTTAAAATTTATTTAAAATTGCAATTTTCTCTTTTTTGATGGCGAGGAAGTCATCCTGTATCATCGTCTTTCTTTGCCTCTATCTCCTACAAGAAGTAGGGGGTGCTGTAAATAAATCAGCGGAGTAATTATTAACTGCTGTCTCCTTATTTCTTTTCTCAATGAAATCATTTTCAATGGGTGGTCAATTGTTGTCTTCCTGCTAAGGATGAAAATTTGTTTCGTTGATATCATCATTTTGAGCATCATTACTGGAGCATGGTGGAGAAGGAATACTTCCAGCCGTATTAAGTATTAATAAATAAAATGTAAACAAAGTCGAAAGACATAGATATACGAATTTAGAGTAGCTTAGAGCGTCTGTGTGGGGCCAGTAAGTTAGTAAAAGTTTGTTAAGTAATTTTAAGCTAGCATTTAAGCATTTTTTGTTAGTATGTAAGAGTTAATGATTAATAAAATGAAATGCATTTAAAAATGAAAAAAAAAAATGCTGGTGCTAAAATATCTTTTAAAAATGACATGTGTTCCATATACGAGTATACCCATTTTCGTTTGAAAACTTGAGATGAGTCACGAGATCCTAAACTTATTTCGTAGGCTTTTCCATATTTTTCTAATCTCATTTTCTATAAAAAAAAAAAAAAACAATCCTGAGTGAATAATAATTGGAATATTTTCTATACACTTTAGGTTTTTAGCATCGGGATCCTCGTATAGAAGTCTAGCATTCAATTTTAGAATGTCACACTCTGCAATTTCTTTGATTGTAAAGGAAGTTTGCGAGGCAATTTGGGACAATTTAGCAGCAGAGCATATGTCACCACCTTCCGTAGAGGAAATGAGAAAAACTGCAATTGACGGAAAACACATTCGAATTAAATGTCCCCCAAAATCTGGCAACATTTACTATAATTATAAGCAGTATTATTCTGCAAAGAGCTCCCGACGCAAACTGTTTACATCGAAGTTGGAGCATTTGGCAAGCAGAGTGGTGGAGGCATCAAACCTTCATTCTTTGCTTGAAAATGGAAATTGTAATGTAAAATCTTCCGATATATTACCTGGTACTGATATTGAAGCTCCGTTTATTTTGATTGGGGATGAGGCTTATCCACTAAAAACATACGAGTATTTATTGAGACCTTTTTCTAAATACAATTTGACGGAGGAAAACGTTGTATTTAATGAGAGGCTCTCTAGGGCTCGAAATTCAATTGAATGTGCTTTCGGATTACTTTCCAATAAATGACGAATACTATTAAAACCAATAGAAACAAATGTAGAAACCTCAAAAACAATCACAAAATGTGCATATAGTTACAATATAGTTACAGAAAAAGATGGTTTAGACAAAGCGGAATTCTACAAATACAGCAATCTTACGGGTGGCCGTGGTTCAAGTGGTAGTGGACTGGCTTCCAAATCGGAAGGTTCGGTGTTCGAATCCTAGCCTCGCTCGAAGGGCATATCTTCTATATATTTTTTTCAGTTAGCGAAAATCAAATAGTTGACTAGAAATCAACATCAAGCCCAACTTCCACTAAGAATTTAGTCCCCCCATTAAATGTTTCTTTCTCTCTCTATCCCATTTTCCAAAAAACTTAACACATGCTGAGGCATTATAAGTGTATTTATACTTGAGTGTTAAGCAAGTGAAAGAACAAATGAAGCAAGCGGGAGAACACGATTTAGTTTTACAGCATTGAGCATACACAGTTTATTCAAATCTAATTTTTTTAACATTTGGAATATTCAATTGTTAATACATGAATATACAAAAACAAGAGAATTATTTTGATTAAATAAAGAAACAAAACCAAATAAACTTACTGGATGCTTGCATTCCAATCGCCACTTCTTCCCATAATTTTTCCGCTAGATATCGGTTGCTATATTCTTTTGTTTTCATGTCCCATAAATAACGCCGTTTCCGAACTTCGATTTTTTCGCAATCCATCTTCGGTTGGAATCTCAATTCTTGAATGAACTCGCCCTTGCAATTGCAATTCAACTCACAGGAGAAAATTTAGAAGCTCGAGCTCGAGCTTGCGTTTGTACAATTTTGTTACGTAACCATAGCGATCTGATAACATGTATTTAATTTTAAAGCGCGAACTGGCGCTTGTATTACTCGCTTACTATATAACCGCCGCCTTATAATTTTTTTTCGGAAAACGCCCAATGCTGTCTGCTGACAATCCAGGTATTGCTGATGATGGTGGTCTCTGAGGAACAGTTTCTTTTTGGCATTGACGAAGTAAGAATCTAGCGCTATTTCTTCTAAGCTCCAGTTGGTTCCGTGGATTATCTGATGATATGACATGCAACTTCCATGCATTAGAAACTGGCAAATCCAACATATAAGTAAATGTCGCCCACCACCATTTTTTTCCTCGTACGGCCTCGTACATGTTTACCTTTTATAAATTGCTTAGATGGATGGTGGCCAAAGTACAATATTTTATCATTCAATTCAATTCAATTCAATTTATTGGATAATACAAACTGTACAGATAAGACTTTGTTTTTTATAGTACTAAGATAATATGGCAATATTATGTAATCTAACAAAATGCTGATAAATTAATATTTTAATAATAAAACAATAATCTAATGTTAAGCTTATATATGTACATATGTATAGTTACAATTAAAGTAAAGCAATAATAATAAAAATAGAAATAAAAGAAATAAAATAAAAAATTTGATGGTAAAAGAGGAGGAAGAGAAACATGAGAAAAAGGAAGTGAGAATAGAATGAAAGAAAAAAAAAAGCGAGAAGAGAAATAGAGGGAAGAAAATGTGTTTAGTGTAAGTACATAGTTGCTGTAGTAGTCAGGAGAGGTGTTCTAATACGGAAGCTTTAAATTGTCTGGCTCCAATTACTTGTTTTGTTGATATTGGTAGAGAGTTCCATAGCCTAGTGACAAGACCAGAGAAAAGACGCGATGTGTTCAAATAATTATGGAATGAGGTTACATGTCCTAGAAAAATTGAAGTTTTGCGAACAGATACGGAGGCGATAGAGTGTGGATGATTTTATATAGGAAGATACAACATCTGGTATCAAGGAATTGTTAAAACGAACAACCAAGTACATTTGTGGTAGTGAGAGACGTGTTCAGGTCGGCGAAGGCCGTATATATACCTTATCATGTCGAAGAAGGCAACAAGCAACGTATGGTGGGATAGAGAATCATGTTTAATGTACACAACTATGGCGTAGCCAATAATAGGTATAAGTAAGGTTTAAATAAGCCTGAGTTTAGTGTCGACGGGTATATAACTAAAATACGGCCAAAGTTTGTGCAACCCAGCATAGATTCGTCCAATGGAATAGTTAATGTGATCGATCGCGGTGAGTGAGCGATTTACCTTGAATCCAAGATTGGTTACGACATTCGTGTATTGAAGTCTTGTATTATTAAGGAAGACAGGTGCTAGATCATCAGTGTTATACTGTTGCTTTGAAGTCAATATTAACTGCGACTTTGCAGGATTAATAGTTAGCCCATTGCCTTGAGTCCAGCTACATATACTAGAAAGGTCTTCATTTATTCTATATTTAGATAAGGTCCTCAGCTAGCCCGATTGGACAGGATAAGTAGACCTGTGCATCATCAGCGTAAAAGTGAACACTGGTACCGGTGCAAGCTTTTGGTCGATGAAAATGCAGAATAAAATTGGACCTAAAATTGAGCCCCGGGGTACCCCAGTTAGCAAGGTTTTAGAATTTGAGGCAGCATCACCAAATATCACTCTCTGGCTACGATCATACAAATAACTGGATATAAGACATACTAATCTTTCACTAAATCCAAAGTACAATCTGTGCGAAACCATTTTCACTTTAATGCACGGGTTTACAATCGCGTTGGTAAGGTAGTCGCTAGTTTACAGACTACCTTACCAACGCCGGAAATCTCGATCTGCTCAGCTGAGAACTTTTATGGCTCAGATTCTGGCGTAACTTTCAAACCTCACCAGCTATCAGGATTTTATTCAGAATGAGAAAAAAAACTACTGAAACAAAGAGGAAAAATGCAAGTTAAACTTTAAGTGTGGTATCGAATTTTTTAAATTAAATGGCAACGAACTCTAGCAATTTTAAAATTCCAGCAAAGTCTAGTTAGTGCAAGCGAGATAGACATATGAGCATGACCTGCCATGTTTATGGCAAAATGAGAAAAGATTGGTTTTGGCGGCTTTCGACAGTGGATGAAGACATTTTCGTTTGATTCGATCGGACGCGTGTGTGTTGAACTAAGGTGTTTTTGTATTCTATTTTTTGTTCTCTTTTATGACACATATATGGTATGTAATCTTATTGTAGAGTTTATAACGTGAAAGTTCGACTAGAAAAGAGACTAGAAAACATAAGTTAACCAAAAACCGAAAATCGTAGAGCTCGAAAATCACACCACTCCGCGTCCATCATTTCGTAAAAATCGTAACAGGAATTGCTGCTGTCCTGGTAGTTCTTGGAGTTCAGAAGGCTAAGACATAAAATAAGGAAAAAAAGTACACCAAAATAAGTACACTCACGTGCCCCGTGTTCAGCAATTTCACTAAGCTGCGGAGCGAATCAAAAATTTTTGATTGACACGTGGTCGGCAGGGACAGAAACGCTTGATGAAGCCTCAATACGCGCAGCTATTCCACAGTGCTGCACAGCACATGGAACATCTGCTGCGGTCATCTAAATTTTTCTACATCCACCATTTTTAATAGCTACCGGACTCAGCGAAACCATATACATCTCAAATCCAACACCAAATCCAATGAGAATCAATTCATGGAAACAAGATTAAGGACAGAAATGAATAAAATCTGTAAATTTTAATACGGGCTATACTCCCAATACGTAAAAATTGCAATCCGATTTTGTACCCTAATTAGCCTGTATATTCTCTAGTTTCAGTTTTTTATTGATTTTAGTTCGGTGCGGTTTAAAATATTTATCAAATATGAGTCAAGAGGAACGCCGTAAAAAGATCATCGACAAATGGCTCGAAAATACTTCGCGTCCAAACCATTTCATCGCAAAAAATTAAAACATAGCACGCAGTACTGTGGATTCTGTTATTAAACGATATTTGGAGACGTTGACAGTTAAGCGAAAACAGAAAAGTGGAGCTAAAAGTGGAGCACATGATAGAAATTTGGACAGGCAAATAGTGGGTACCATCGTAAAAAACCGGACTATGTCATCCAGAGATGTTGCTCGGAAATGTAATACCAACCAAACAATGGTACAAAGATCTAAAAAACGTAACGGTCTAAAAACACGAAAAAAAAACAAAAAATACCAAAAGTTACTGAAAAGCAAAAAAAAGTCATAAAAACACGAGCCCGAAAGCTATACGAGTTGATCGGCAACAAGAAAGCGTGCTCGGTCTTGGATGACGAAACTTATGTCAAAGCCAATGTGGACACAGAAACTCATCGTTTATTACAACGGGAACAATTAACGGAGAAGTGTACATTAACGAGTGCCTAAAAAACGGTTGATTCCTTTCTTAAGCAAACACGAGGGTTCAGCATTATTTTGGCCAGATTTAGCTTCAGCTCACTATGCTCATGCGACGTTGAGCTTTCTTGTTGCTAAAAATGTCGACTTTGTCCCAAAAGACATGAATCCACCCAATGTTCCACAGTGCCGCACCACTGACAGGTATTGGGCTTTGGTCAAAACTAAATTGAGGAAAGGTGAGCAGTGTGCAAAGGACGTAAAAGATTTTAGTGCTTAATGGAAAAGAGCGTCCAAAAAGATCACGGATGTAACTGTCACCAACCTTATGAAGGACATTCGAAAGAAGTTGAGGAAACAATGGGAATCCAAATAATTTTTTTTTATTTTTTGCAATTGTGAATGAATTGAATAAAAATAGAGTTTTAAAGCAAATAAAAAAAATTTACATGAATTATGAAAATATTTTTTTTTTTACTTTGAAATTTCCAAATTTTATTCGTTTCAGTCCTTATCATTAGTTTTAACAAGATAAAAGTTAAGAATTATGTTATAGATGCTCAATTCAAATTATGTATTTAGATTGTTGTAAGCTTGGCTGTTCAAAGATTTCTTTCCGATTCCTTAAAACAGTGACTTCCCACAAGATAAAGCAAGGACGGATTGCGGTGTACCTCAAGCCATCATCTTTTAGCAAGAAACAAAAACAAAACGAGAACAATTTTAAAGGGGTAAGTCAACTTGCTTTTTTTTTCTTTTGTTAACAATTACATATTCGTCGTTTGAGCCCATAAGTATGTATGTAGAGTTAATAAGTTTGTAAAATTTGACCATAATTATACCTATGTATGATTGTAACTTTGGAGAAACAAGAGCCGAATGTAACATATTTAAAAGATACTAAATATGAGAAAAGATTTCTAAGATTACACAAAGTTAATTAAAGATAGAGTGAAATAAATTAAAGTAGAGAAAAAAAACTATCTCAAAAATATGTGTTCAAAATAAAAGCTTAATTATATAAAAAAATAGAGAAGCTTAAATAACAGCGCTCCATAAGAAGAATTGCTGTTAGATCATTATGAAATACCTACATATATAAAGTATACATAAGCACATATGTATATACATATATGTATAGGTATGAATATAAATAGATTATAAAATTACATAATAACCTATGACTGCAAATATGAAATACATGCACACACAGAACATATTATCTGCGTACTCGTATACTCGTATCTATGATATTCCTCAAGTGTATCTACATATATGTAGAGCAATGCTTTAAGTAGTAGGTTTGCTTTAATAAAGGAAATCATTTTTTTTTTATAAGAATCATTATTGCGTGTAAGAATAGAAATAAACAAAACTATGTTTATTATTTCTTGTTTTTTCCTGAATAATTTTTTTTTCTTCTTGGTCAATTGTTCAGAGATCGTTACTAAGTAGTTTTTTTTAAGGTTAATCGTAACAACATGGTTTCCGTTTAGTGAGCATACGGAGAATGTGACAGGATGATCGAGAAAGTGATGACAGGATGTGTGGGTAGTGATGCAGGAAT
This sequence comes from Volucella zonaria, assembly GCA_963966105.1. NCBI lineage: Eukaryota > Metazoa > Arthropoda > Insecta > Diptera > Syrphidae > Volucella > Volucella zonaria. The sequence continues at coordinate 100,997,200 of OZ014530.1, read as the reverse complement.
ATGCAACCTATTTAGGTTAGATGCTGACTTAACTTAGGGGTCGTCGCAAACAGAGCGTCGCGATTACCATGGATGTTAAATATAACATATTTAGCTAGGGGTGGGCCAGCTCAAGGAGAATTTACACCTTCCTACCCTCTCATTCTCTCTATGGATACGTGTGGATTGTAAATTGAAGGAAACTCGGGCCTTGCAATCCAACTTGTTGTTGCTTTTTTTTTGTGTTACGATGGCAGTTGTGTTACCTTTCTTCTACTAGGGCACCTCCTTTTTTGTGTATTTTGTTTTCAGGCATGTAACTCCTGTTCAGACCTTGTGACAAATTCCCATTTCCATCCGATGAGCTACCGAGTGGATGATCATGCCAGAGCCGCGAGGAGGCTGGATTGACCCAAAGAGTCCTATTATTTTGCCTTATAAGGGTGGGGGAAAGTTAGTAGGTGGGTTACTCGGATGCATGTCTATCCTTTGAGTCATGCACATCCGGGTTTTGTTATAAATATGAGTTTTTTGCAAAGTATTTACTTTGTCAAAAGCTTTGGAGAAGTCGAGCAAACAAAGTAAGGAGACATTGTCTAAGTCATATTCAATTCTAATATCATCAAGTATTTTAACCATTGCTGTGGAGCAGCTGTGTTTTTGCCGAAAACCGGACTGAGCGGGTGACAATAAGTTATGACGATCAAGGTGACTAGAAATTTGTTTCACAAGTATTTTTTTTCAAACCTTTTGACAAACATGGTAAAATACTAATTGGGCGAAAGTCATTGGTAGACGTTGGATGGTGTTTTTTTGGTACAGGTAAAACTTTAGCCAATTTCCAACTATCAGGAAAAGATGAACTGAGAATGCAGAAATTGAGTATATGCGTTAGTACACTCAATATGTGGAGAAGTATCATTTTAGTATACTAATAAGCACGCCGTCTTCCCCAACTGCATCGGATTTGATAGAACGAATGCTTTCAATGACTTCAATTTCTGTTACAACTTCGAAATCAAAATCACTTTCAAAAAAGAGCTCAGTGTTTGAGACAAAAACACAATTGTTGGGCACACTAGAAACGAAACTTTCGTTGAGATCATTTATATCAGGTATTCTGCTTAGGATATTTTTTTTCCGACCCCAATGGAGCGTAAATTATTCCAAAGCTTTTTGGTAGATTGGTTGGTGCCTAGTTTATACAGAAAATACCTTTTCATCACATTTCGCGTTATGTAAGTCGAATGATTGCGAGCGTGGCGGAAATTACTCCAATTGAATGTGGTTGGGTTTAGTTTCCAACATGAGTATAATTTATATCGGACTTTCGTAGCATTATGCAAGTCCAACAATAAAGATTTTCAAAATGTTACCTTAGCATTAACATCTGTATATAAATAGCAATTTTGCCAAGGAAGCATGATGGCATCAAGTTGCAGTGGACTATTAATTACAGCAGCATAACTTCGGTATTGGAGTGTTGAAGATGTCGACGAACGAGAGAATTTAATATTATATGTACAGAACAGCAATCCATGATCAGACATTGCTTCAAGGGACAACTGATCCTGAAGCAGAACGTTGGACCGATCAGACATAATAAATAGGTCAAGAAGGCTCGGGGGAGTATCAGATGCATAATGGGTAGAAAAAAAGAGTTGATTACATTAAGTCCAGAACCAGGAATCGAATCAAGTAGTTGGCAAGCTTTATTGTCCGATTTAGGTTGGCCTATGTTGAAATCACCGCAAACAATGATGTGTTCATAGACTGCAGTAAACTCCTGAAGCGCCAAGAAAAATGGGTCAAAAGAACATTAACGGTGGTGATTATACGCGACACTCAGAAGTAACATTATGTTGCCATTAGCAACTTCAATTAGCATGTATTCTATACTATTAAGATCGAGAGACTAAACCAAGCCTTACACATATAACATCCACACCCGATCCATTAAAAATATAACGAAGATAGTCTAGTTTGGATAAGCTTAAGCTACGCGCGTTGTAATGACACACTTTAAATCCTGTACGTGTTTCGGATAGTATGTATTTTAATCATTGCTCGCATTGAGAATCCGCTCATATCACCAAGCGAAGACTCATTACTGTGAAGCATTACATAAAATTAAAAACAAGAAATTGGAGCTAAGTGACATTATTAAGCAAGCAAATGGTGTAAAATGGAAAGATGGAAGATAAAGATATAAAATGAGCGAAGGGACCAGAAAAATTAAGGGGGAAAATATAGAAGAAAAAAGAAGGAAAAAAGATAAAAAAATTATAAATCTGAGGCCAAATGCCCTGATAGAAAGCATAATATATATTAAAAAATAATTCGTAAAAAACAAAGAAAACAATTTACTTCAAATATAATGAAAGAAGGTAAATGAATTATAATTTGAATAACGTTACAAGTAGATGACTTGATAAAACCAGATACTCGTAAGTCCTTAGAGAGAAGAGAGCTGAACAACTGAAGTATTTGGGGATATGACGTCATCGTTTGCGGAGATTTTAAACTGCTTATCGTCTTTGCTCTTCTTGACGAAAACCCATTTTTTGTTCTTACAATACAAATTATTGGTGTGACGAAAAAGAGAGACATTTTCCGGTGTGAGGCTTTTATTAATGTAGATTTTCCGTGCTGTCTGAAGGTTGCCAGTATTAGAGTTGCTGTTGTTCAGCAACTCACCAAGCGTAAGACCTTTTTTTCGGAAAGTTGAGATCAAAGCTTTTTGTTCGGATACTGATGACAGCCGTATTACCAATGCTCTTCGCCCGTCGGAGGATTTAGCTTTCAGGCGAGAAGCAACGATGTACTCTGACATTTGGTGTTCTAATTTTGCTTCAATATTTCCTGCAAGATCAACGGAATTCTCACTTGAATCATATGGGACTCCACGAACAATACGTCGCTGATGTTCCGTCATTCTTTTATTCTCCTCAGAGAGTTTCTTCATTTCCTTCTCACATTGTTGAATTTTATTACTCAGACCGCATACTGTCTCACTGATCTTATTGTTTAACTTTACTTCAAACTCTGAAAGAAAAAATTTGAATTTAATTACATGTAGATAGTTTATTAAGGGATAAATGCACGAGAGTCGGAACGTAAAAAGGAAAGAACAGGCACAATTAGGGACAGTGAAAAACGTATACTATTTAAGTTGTTACTCAAACGTTAAGTTAATAAGCCGGTTTAAAATGCTTTCTATATTAGAAGCAAATGAAAACACGTCTACTCTAGATGATAGTACATCACCAATCAATCATTGACTCTTCTATAGACAAATCGGTATGAAAAGCATTCCACTGGGAAAATTTTTTGATAACAAGATTAACCAAGGGCCTAACTTGAATATTTTGTCATTGGAAATTTTTGCTTCATTGTTCTCTACAAAGTGGAGGTTTCGTTATGGTGCGCTGCACCAATGGAGATCCCAAAGCTACATCTAAAGTCAAATACAGTCTCTCGCGTAGCAATTTGTGATATCCAGTCAGCAGTAGTATTCCAATAAAACCCTTTAATTGACTTACATTTATATATTGCCCAGATGATTCGCACTTAACCCAGGGTCGTTTAATCAATTCTCAAAGACAAGAAAACGGGGAAAGAGAGAGTAGTATAACCTCGCGCTATCAAAACTAAAAAGGACCCTCCCTACTGCCTTTTCTTTACCCTTATGGCCGTCGAACACAGGTAACGCGAGAGGCCAGTCCGGGCAAAGAGTAGCAGTGACCAATCAACAGCGGACTTAAAAAAATTCAATCTTCTCCTAGCCCTAATCCACCTTTCATTAAGCTTAGAGGTAAAATTTTGAAAATTTGTTTTGTCTTATTGCACTGCCCTTCATTTTCACTATTATCTAACTTTCTCCATTTTTTGGGGCGTAAATCACGGTCGGAAGTCTTTAAGGTGTTAGACATATTTAGTTAATATGTATAATTAAATATTTTAGATCACATTAAATTCAGAAATATAAACTTCCAATATATAAAAAATATAATTAAAATGCGGACCTCAATCTGGATAAGCATGTAAGAAAATAAATTCGGAAATTCTCCAGGAGGAAGAACAAATAATTCGTAGGTATTTTATTTAAAATATAAGGGAAATTTACTAATAGTATAATAAAGAATAGCTTATATCGATTGTCGAGATAACATAATTTACTTCATATACTATATATACTATTCATATACATAATAAAGGGCGAAAAGGGATCTGGACTTGCGAATTCTGTGTTAATAAGGTTTAAACAAATAAATAGTCAATTATCTTCGATGAGGATTTGGGATATGATTGAGTTGTAGACTTCGATCTACAAACACAATGAGAAATCGAGGGAATATTAGTGATGCAGCGAACGTATAATCCTCTAGATTAAAGTATTTTTCTGGTCATCACAAAACCTCAATCCGGCTAAAAAAATAAAGAATAAGGTGTTTTAAGCGATTCGGTGGCTTTGTTGGTTGTTCTGTATTGGATGTGATATAATAGGTTTATTTTTCATAAGAGCAGACTGAAGCAGATAGCAACTGACGTAAATATGCCTACGGAGTCAATTTACCGGACTATCTCGCTACAATCTGAACGCAGAAAAAGAACTACTGAGGAAGGTAAATACTGGGGTATATCGCCTTGCAAATAGTACAAAACTTTAAAATTATTTATCTCAGAGAGGAAGTGCACTCCTTCGCTGGCGGATATTAAGGGCGGTTTTTAATAGTGGTTGCTGTACCTTTTCTTGTTGGTTCGATCATAAGAGCTATTATCAATAAAATAAAATTTGAGAGAAACAAAATCGGACAACAAATACTTAATTATTTAGCCTACCACCTCCTTAGGTCTTTGCTGGGCAAAATGGATGGAATGGGAATAGGTAAGTAGGGTGTATTTCAAGCTGCTTTCTCGTGCCTGTAACTGATTTCTTTAGAACGATGAGGAATCTGGTGTTCAGTCCCATCTACATCAAATTTCGAGTCGTGCCTTCTAGTATTTGCTGCAGTTCATAAATACAGATTTCTCCAGAGATCGTGCAAGGGTTTCGGATGAGAGAGCTTCAATCCTCCTATAGTATTGTAGATGTTTCAACCGGTGACGATATTACATCACCACGTATATTCTGCGATAAGTATATTCTTTCTTTTTTTTCTTTTTTTCAGTCACTTTATCCATTTCCGATAGTTCTTGTTAATCACTTTTCAGACTTTTTAGTATTATCACTTTTGTTGATTTCATTTATCTTTGTTAACATAATTTTTGTCGGATGTGAGTTTAAGGTTTTTGTTTTCTGTTGCTTTAGCCTTTTTCGTTTTCTCGAAAACTCAAAATACTATAAGTTCACTTGTCTTTTTTTATTAAATTAAGGAATGAATTTGTTTTTTTTTTTTGTTTTCGATTTTTTTCCCTTGCAGGGTGCCCCCTGCAACCCCCCTGCTTGGGTCACTGTAGGATTTGGAGTGGGTGCGAGTTTTGTTTATATTCTCCCCATATATTTGATCAATTGAAGCGCAATAAAACCAATTGATGAAATCAAACAACAAATATATATATGAAGAGTATATATATAAAACTCGCACCCACTCCAAATCCTACAGTGACTCGAAGCAGGGGGGCTGCAGGGGGCAGCATGCCTCCTCTTACCTATTTCACTGTTTATATGTCACTTTCTACAACGAACTAACACCATATGATTTAAAATCTATAAAAACAGAATCCTCTCTCTAAATGTGTGAATAAATTCAAAGCGAAATGAGACCGACTCGGCTTTATTTCACTTTAGCAAAATGAAATAAGACCGAATATAGAAATTCGGTGTTATTTCGTTTTCTTAGAGTGCAATAACGCCGAATTTTGAAATTCGGCGATGTTTCATTCGGTGTTATTTCACGGCACCGGCCACAGTTCCGAATTCTTTTTTGTTTTTTGATGTCATGGCACAATGCATAAAATCATTAACCCTATCGAAACAGCTGTTTCATAAAACATAGAAAGAAACGGGATTTAATTTTTATTTATCTGGTTAATGTAGTTGAAATTATCCTTACGTATCATACCAGGAGGTGGCGTTGCCATCGGCAGACGGGTTTAAATCAGTGCTTTATTTCCTTTCGTTACTTTTTGAAAATTGGTGGAAGAATGCATACCTTACATACATACATAAAGCTATCATAAAGCTTTGTATTGCTAATTATAACATCCATAATCTCTTCATCAAACAGCTTTTCATAATGTTGTACTGGAGTCAATTTTTAAGCTCATTTGCCAAATAGTCCCTCCTTGACTGAACTGCTTCTGAACTTGAAAAAGCACCTTTATGTGATGGAGAAAACTCTTCCAACTTTCATGAGCTTGACTGCTTCCCTCTATCTTACGTCTTTTAGAGGAGAATGCCTCTTCATCACTGCTTTCCCAATCATTTTCTCCGTTGTCTCGCGTATGTGTAAAAATTTCTACTTTCCCTGGAACATCGTGAGGTAGGTTTGGTGTTTCGATATCATCATCGGCACCTTCTTCATCATTTGTTAGATTACTTGGCTCTGGCGGGATTAGTACCATATCATAGTGCGTCTTTTATTCATTCTCTAAAATGGAAGCTACAGCTTCTTCCAGTCCATTGTAGTTTTTTTGAAAACTTGAAAACTAGTTCACTCATCTTCTGCTGAAAATTATAAAAAGATAATTTGTGTATATATACTCGTATATGGTATATATAACTTGTGTACCCACTGTACTCAAATGAGTACACGTAAACAAAAATTTTACATTTGTCGTTTTAAAACTTTGAAATGGTTAATAGTGTTCCCAAAAATCGCAACAAAACGATTAAATAACGCTAAAAACACATATCAGTATTATAATAATAAAACTTACAGGATTAAAAAATTCGCAATCTTAGAATCGCAGTATAAACAATGCACAATGTACACACGACTGGAAAAATCCATTAATTAAAGCAAAGCATATTAAGTTTTTGAGTAATTTTAGTATTCTTCAGTTATGTCAATTATTGCTCGCGTAACGGGGCTTCAAGTGTGTGTACTCAATCGCGTACAGCGGTCGTTAATGGGAAACACATTTTGTTTCTTACGAGCACTGGCCCCTTTTTTTCTGAATACTATGCGCAAGGTAAACAATTCCCAAAAAAAAATCGACAGCCATATCCAGTAGTCTCGTTTTATAAAAATTTATTTCAAATTTGGTATTTCTGTTTTCACTTTTGAGGTGAAATTGTTAGTAGAGTATAGAAATTGATAAATTATTTTTTCTTAAATCTTTAAAATCGTTTAACTAAAATATATCGATTAGCACTTAAAATACAACATTTTAAAGAAAAATAGAAAAGTTTGACATGTATGTTTTGGTTATTTTCTTTTGAACTATCATTCAGTGATGCGCGCATTTTTACACGAAGCCTTTTTCTCATTATTTGATTTTTCATATTATTTGACAGCTCCCTTTCATTTCATCTTTGGTGCTCAATGTTGAATATTGAAAGCAAAATAAATTATAAAAGCAAAATTGGCATTTGCAGAACTAAACATTTTATTGGACTCTTCGGAAAGGATTATTCATTGCATAGATACCGACTACAGGTCGCACGGGTACATTTCATCCGCTATACAGAAATGTTGTGCTCGTAACAACAGCGAAAGAAGTAATAAAACAAATGCAAAAGAGAAAGAAGAAGGAGAAAAGGAAATGTCAAAAACACGCAAAGCAAATCTTGCCCGCCGTGTATCGGGAAAATTTTTTTTTGTTTCATTTTCGCTCTCATCCCTCTCTTTTGCACTTATTTTAATCTCACTAAACATGCTCTGTGTAAAAGCCGTCTAAGAGATTTCTGTTAAAAAATTAGATACATTTTAAAAACTTTCAAAGCCACAATACAGGAAAATTTACAATATTCACAATGCATTACTCTACGAAAAACACCAAGTTGCACTGAAAAAAAGGGCAGGTATTACGAGTATTCTTCTGCTTGATTACCGATACAAAATCGATTTGGCTAAGTGCTTTCGTGCATAAACAAACTAACCTAGATGTCAGACTTCACTAATGCTTTTGCAAACCCTTAACTTTCGCACAGACACACTATAAGTAAATTGCAATACTTTTACATTCTTTATAACTTTCTCAAAATTTGATAGAATGAGAGCAATTCACAAGTAAAATTGCTAGAAGGAGAGCGATTTGCACAAGTGTGTGTAATGTGGATGACGTTTTTTGATTAAAATGGGCGTGGTTTGTATAAAATGAGATGGGAATTGCCTTTGATGACAGCTCACATGTATTCATAGACAGGGTCACACGGGTAGGGGCGATCAGTAGAAAACCGGTTTTGATTTTCCAATATCTAGAAAGTTTGACAACTATGTCAGTACATCTATGCTTTCGTGGCAGTCCATTCACTAACGTCTTTATATATAGCCCTAGAGGAAGCCTTTGGTGCCTTTATCTCCAAAAGTCCTTTCCATGACTAGAGTATCGCCAGAAGCATAGATGAACTAACATAGAATGCATACTTTCCAGATATTGAAAATCCAAAACCCGCTTCCCACTGATCGCCTGGATCCGTGTGACCTTGGCTGAGAATACGTGTGGATGTCATCAAGGCAATTTAATTTCCCTATCATTTTACTCAAAAACCGTCATCCACATCACACACACAGTGAACTTTACGTGCAAATCGCTCTCATTCTAGCAATTTTACTTGTAAATTGCTCTCATTCTAACAAATTCAAGCAGTTTACAGGCTTGTAAAAGTGTGTTGGTAATTCACTTACAGTGTGTGTACGAAATTGAAGTGCTAGCCCATTTTTGGGTAGCTGATTATTGTGAGAGTAAGAAATTTGTTATTTTTTCACGTGATATTCAGTATTCGGTAAGTCACTACGCTTTTATTTACGTATATTAGTTGATATAGAAAAAAAATTACACGTTCGCTTTCCGTATTATTAGTAACAACGTTCATGTTTTAAAACGTTCGTTGGACTGATGTTTATTATTTGTTATAAATGGCATACAATGAGGCAATTCATAAAGCTCCGAGCTCGCCAAGAACGCCTGCATAGAAAAATAGTAGCTATATTCGAACAATTGGAAAACTACGAAAGTGGGGAAGAAGATCCTGTTCATAGTTAATCAAAGGAAGAATCGCTGTTTGAAAATGATGATAGTTACAAGGATCCCGATTACTTGCTGAGTGAAGATGAAGCAAATGATGGAGGAGTAGACAACGAACCAAGTTCTCAAATCGTTTCCGAAATTCACCGTGCAGAGCATTTGACGCCAATACAGACACGTGAAAAGAAAAAAAATTACTTTACGCCTGACGAGGTCCTCGTTGTCAAAATAGAGGAAAATAAAGTACTTGGAGAGTATGGCTATGAGTGGCTGACGGAGAAAGAGCAACAACTTGATATTTGACGACTTCTTTTGCGGATTTAGGTATAGAGCAACTATGACCAAGGAGAGGTTCAATTTCCTTATCAACTGTCTCAGATTTGATGATAAAGAAACGAGAGAAGAAAGAAAGAAAGAAAGCAGGTTAGCACTAGTCAAAGAAATAGGTTTAACTGTAAAGTACAGAATAGAAATTATAACGTTATCTGACAGTAGAACGTATTACATGGGCAATGCAGTCGTGCAACTTGGCAAGAGAAGTATACCCATAGGTGTTCCAGTAGCCTAGTAATATATAGAACAAATTTTGACACATATAAAAGGTTCTAACCCTAATATTACAGTGGGCAACTGGCTTACTAGTATTTTACTTTTTTGAGAAACTTCTTAAGGAGTACAATCTTACCTGCGTTGGTACCATAAGGAAAAATAGAACTGAACTTCCACCTGAGTTTGTGGACCCAAAATTTAAAAACAGAAAACAATAGCAACCTTATTCCTTTTCTCCTTGAATTCAGAAATAACCGCAGTCTTGTACAAGCCATGGAAAACTACTAAAATTGTAACTCTTGTATCTGTAATCTAAATCTAAATCTAACATTGCTGGTATTAATGGGTACATAATTTATTCGCAGAAGTTTTTAAGCAAAGTAAGGACTTGCAGCCAGCTCCCATGCAAAACATGCAATTTATGCTAGAGCTGCATAAAGCGTTAGTGGCCGCTTGGTAAGTGCAGAGATCCGCTAGTGCAGGAGGAAAACCCGCACACCTCAAATACACAATAAAAAAAGCTCTCGGACCGAGTGAGAAGGAGCCGGGAACTTTAAATGCTTCAAGGCAAGCTTTACCTCGAAAATATTGGTTACTTACTGTGGCAAGTGCAATAACCCTATTTGTGGCGAACACCAAATGAAAGTATTCCGAAGCTGTTGAAAATAAAATATTTTTTTTTCTTTTTTTTCATTCTATAACTAGTTAAACATGGTTTTGTTTTTCAGTATCGAAAAATTCTTTTTTTTTTGGGAAAAAGTGAAGTATTTTTACTTATACGAGTACGTCAAATTTACGTACATTAGTAATAATTGTATACTCAACATTTTTAGTGCCATAGGGTTAAAAAAAACATTTCAAAATAAGTATAATTTAAAAATTTTACTCCTTCTACATCTGCTGTACACATATGGTATGTACGTATGTATCTTTATGAATATGTACGTACTACACACATTGTTCAGAACCAGAGAGATGCAGTCGCCCAACTAGCGAAAACATAAACTTCAAAGATCATATACATACATACGAGTATGTATGTCATATACATACACGTGCGTCGTGCACGCTCCCTCAAAACAAAGAAAGAAACTAACAAAACAAGTTTTTGTTTCTAATGCTTACTGGTGTTTCAATGATCTTCGGTGGATTTGAATTAAATTTTGTAAGGTAAATAAATATTATATATTATATAAATATTAATAATAGATTAATCTTTTGCGCTATCGTATAGAAATGGATGATAATTTAAAATTTTTGTTATGTCTAGCACTTTACTAAGTTTTCATTTTTTTTTCTATTACTAATAAAATTTAAGTAAATTACAACATAATTATATTTCTTTTTTAAATAATTTTTTATTTAAGGAAACGCAATTAAATAAGAAACAACCTAATTAAATAACTTAAATATATCAAAATTCTTCTTGAATTATAATTAAGTTAAATTTTTGTTGCAATAAATGCAAATAGTTTTTGTTAAATTGTCAAAAAGAAAATATTGTCAATTTGTTCTAAAGACATTTTTGTACATAGAAAAACTTCTTTCTACTTCAACGGATGTAATAGGGGCAAATTTAAATGCCATTATCTAAGAGACTGTTGAATTTTGTTCGGACAGATAACTAGAAATTTTTTTTTCTTAAAAGGTCTTAAAACCATCGTTTTTTTCCAAAACATTTGACATTTTGGTCTTTATTTTCCTCCCTAGTTTGCAGTCAACGGAGCTAACTTTAATTTCTGCATCGTTGACTATGTCGATATATGCGGCAAGTTCTGGACCATTCGTTTCCAATTTCTTAATTGATTTAGAAAAAAAGCCGTAGATTGCTGCCAAAAAGCCCAAGTCAGTTTTTAAATTATCTCGTTCAAGTAATTCTTTGGCAGTTTTGACAGCAGCAGAATCCTCTTCATCGAATGAATGAAAAATGTTTACAATTTTTTCATAATTTTCTGCATAGTATGCAACTGCTTCTATCCAGTTCCCCAACGAGTTGTAACTGGTTGCGGAGGAAGTGATAGATCTGGTTCAACTTCCTTAAAAGTTCTTACTCTTGAAGGTGCTTTCAAAAATACTTTTTTATACTAGCAATAAGAAGATCGACCTCAGGAAATTGTCCTCTTATGGTTTCGCAAACTTTATGAAGTCCATGTGCTAGACGCGTCGCATGAGTTATTCTTGAATTGCTCCAGCTGCCTTAACCATATATGGAGCAGCATCAGACAAAACCAGCAGTATGGAGTCCTTTTCAAACCGGTAACCCAACATCTTTACCGAGTCATCGAAGAGCCTGGTTATTGTTGAAGGGTTTGCTTGACCCATTAAACTAGTATTAATTAAAAAGTTCTCCTTTGCAACTGAGTCGTCAGGATCTAAAATGGCAATAATTACTTTTGGCAAAATACCTGTATGTAAATGGACCACTAAAATTAAATTAAAATTTGAACGTTTTAACATACCTGCTTGCTGCATCCGTTATTTCGTCTATAGCAACACACAACTTCATGTTTTGCACTTTTGCCTTTATTTTTGCCATGGTTTCCTCATACAGTTTGTCTGTGTGTCTTCCGCGGAGAGTTGTCTCAGAAGGAATTTTATGTTCCGTATATTTTTCCAAAAACGATTTCAAGTTTTCAGTGCGAATTTTATGCAATAGAATATCCGCTGCAAAGAATGCACAACATAAATCCTCTGCAAATGCAATTTTGGTTATTCGATGATGATTGCCCGAGAAATTGTTGCGTTTTTCGGCCTTTTCTCTGCAAAAGTTCCAAATGCCTGGTTGTCTTCAAATGTTGCTTGACAGTGAATATTTTTTCAGCATTTTTATTGCAAATTTTGCATAACAGACTTGTTCCATCTGTTTTAAAGTTTGGATATTCGGCTACGATTTTATTTAACCGATCATTGGTTTTTGTTTTAATTTTCGACATTTTCTAAAATGAAGAAAATTATATAAATACTATAAACAATTATATACCTAATTTGATTCTTTTTTGTTTTTACGTACCCGAATATTTTGCCGTCAAATTAAGGGTTTCTATCAAACCAAACTTTGCTTATTTTCTATCTTTTCTTTTTTTCACAAGTCGAACTTTTCGGAACCACCTTCTTAGATCCACTATCCGCTATTGAGATGAGAACTATTGTTGTGGTGCCGCGTGCCTGTTGAAAATGGGGAAAAGATTGTCATTGTAAATGCACAACTATCCGTTAGCTAGTCGCGTCCTATACATAAACCTTAGTTCTAGCGCCATTGCTAATGACCGGAGTGTATGGCGCACATTTATCCTTTCAGGAATGAATGCAAAACAAAAAGATACTCGTAATGAAACAAAAAGTACTTTCACAGCTGCGTATGTAGTATTCGCACCTACTCAGATGCCTAGGAAATTACAACAAAAATTATATTGTATAACTTGTCATATGCAGATCGTAAAAAGATTTACTCGCGCAGTTGTGTATATAGGCAGCCACTGAACAAATTGTACCTGCTGGTGCACAACTGTTCTGTGCACTTCAGAAAATATCCATTTTTTTTTCCACACAAACAGTTAATGAAAAAAGGACAAATAACCAAAAAATTTAAAAAATTCACAAATATGCTAAAATATTTCTTAAAAATGCAAAAATATGCTCTTAAAAGTGAAATATGCACAAATCTGTGGCCACAAACCATAACCACCATTAGATGCCATTAGATTTATCGTACTCAAATCTATTTTTAAATTTTTTTCAACTTTCTATCTTCAAGAATGTGGCCACAATTTCAAAGACAATCGCGTTTGTGCGTAGTGTAAGAGAAATTCAAAGTTCATTCGGTCGAATTTTGTTATACTATGAGGATCTGGAGCTGAAAAAGCTGGTGCAGCGAGGGAGCAACGCAAAACTACAGGTGTGTAGCTTTTTTTATAAAATTATTCATTTTTACATCATTCATATAATATTTGATCTTAATTAAATCGTGTGTTGTGCGTTCTCCGAGGTATTGAGTACTTAACTTTTGGTTTCATCATGAACAAAGTAAAATTTTCCATTTTAATTGGTGCGATTCAGACGATTTCTCAAGGCATAGACGCTGATTATAAATCGAATTTAGAAAAAACAAAGAAATCGGTACATATGAATGAGGCTCGTTTAGCTGATTTGGAGGCTTCATTTGAGGAGGCAAGAGTCCTTCATCAGAAAATTTTTGAAGCTCCTACTGAAGACTTAAAGGTTAACTATATAGAAGCGCTCACATTTCATAAACTAAAAGAACTGTTCTTTAATTCCTCCTGTGATTTAAAAGAGCAGCTATCGACAACTGAAAGTCTGAATTTCCTTAGCAAATCCCTAGGCGCATATAACACACCGTCGGTAGAACTTAAGCTCCCCCCAATTAAAATCCCTACTTTTGACGGTTCTCTTAAAATGTGGCCAGAACTTAAGGGTTTGTTTGAAGCCATGGTAAATAAAAATACTTCATTATCCGATGCTCATAAGTTACAATATTTGAAAGGTAATTGAACGGGTGAAGCGGCTCGCATACTTAGAAACACAGATACAAATTTTGAATCCGCATGGGCGTTGTTGGTGAAAAGATTTCAAAATATCAGGTTATTAAAGGATAATCAATTCAAACTTCTATTTGATCAACCGCAACTTGCTACAGAATCATCAGAAGATCTCAAACTATTACGACAAACGAAGCGAAACAATCACTCAAAAATCTTGGTGCAGCTGTAGAGTCATGGGAAGACGTTCTCATCTTTCACATAGTGCAGAAACTTCCTTTGACAACTCGTGGGCTTTGGGAATCACAAATCTCTACGCATGTAGACTACCCTCAATTTAGCGTTCTGGAAGATTTCATTTTGATGAAGTCAAGAACATTGGACATCATTGAATATTCCTCATCAGGTGTTAAGGGCCAACCATAATCAAAGTTGGGAAGCATAAGCTAATGTCATAACTGAACGAAATGCTTCCCTATGTTCTGTCAATTCCAGCCGATGACCATAATACTTTTGCGTGCATATTTATTTGTCAAATCAATTCCTTTTTTTTCTCTCATCTTTGGTGGTTGTTTTTTTTTCGCGTTCAAAATGGATAGTAGCAGAAAGTTTAAAATATATAAAGATCTACAAATGTTACATACTGTGTTGGAAGGATTGTGCGTGTTAAAAAAAATTAATGATATCCTATATAAATAACAAAAACGATCTTGCAGTGTGCACCGAATAAATCGCGACAGGAAGAGGAATGGCTTTTTTGCTGTTACCTTCCAAAAAGTTAAGGAAACAGTGATCAATTTTTTATATATACGCGAATGGATAGAGAACTGTACTACGAACTATTAACTTTAATTGCTCCACTCCTGGTTAAAACTGCTGTGAAGGAGCCAGTCCAGAATGTAAGAGTTATTATCAAAGAATAAAACTCAATGACAACAATTTTATTTAAGGTATTTGTCCCAAGGAAGTTCTCTACAAACTTTGGCTTGGTCCTTGGGAATTTTTGGGAACTTTGGAATATGCCCGATTGCGTTGGGTCAATTGATGGAATAGCGGAAGCCAGTTTTTTTCCTATAAGAAACACTTCAGCATAGTGCTAATGGCAGTATGTGATGCGAAATATTGTTTCACAAATGTTAACATTGGAGCTTATGGTAGCCAAAGTGACGGAGGTAAGGAATGCATGTCGAATTAATTCCTCCTTGTAAAACGAATAATAATGTCATCTCTTCATTTTATGTAGGAATCTTTCATATGAGTCGCTTCGGAAAGAGACTGTTTGAAAATAAGCTTCCTATTCCTGAATCAAGAAACTTGCCAAACACTACACAATTGGTTCCGTGTTACTTTGTAGCTGATGCTGCTTTTCCCCTTTCAAGTAACCTGATGCGACCGTATTCCGGAACATTGCTGCCACCAAAAGAAGAACATTTTAATAAAAGGCTTTCCAGAGCTCGCCGGACAATTGAAAACTCTTTCGGCATTTTAGTCTCTCGTTGGCGTATTTTGCTAACGACTTTACATATGTTGCCTGAAAACGCGGAGAAAATAGTGTTAGCTTCTATAGCACTACATAATTTTATAATGCTCAATAAACGTAATACAGCATCTTATTGTCCCAGCAAATACACCAACTGGGAAGACTCCGACGGCCAAGTGCATGATGGATTGTGGCGAAGTGAAGTGGGTACGACATTGGCATCAATCAACCCATCTGCCAATACACACCAATATGGTGGCAAAATATCAACAGGAATTCTAAACGAAATTCGCGATTACCTTTATAATAATTGACAACACGTTTTAATAAACAATGATATTTTAATATAATTTATACTTTTTAATACATAGCAATGCTATACCTCACATATATTTTTCATTTTATTTAAGCTGATTTTCGCTTCTTAGCTGTAACACCCTCGCAAGCATTTCACCTTTGAACTGGTCTTTGGCTGCAACTGGCAAATCCTTCATAGGGGAGTGCAGTGTCTGTAAATACAGCGCATCGTCATCCGTCGTTGGAATAACTGCCATAGGCTGTGTAAGTTGGTCTCCCAACTTTTGGATAACGTTGCCAAACTGGTCCATCAACCCATCTAACTCCACTTTCCTTCTCTTCAGGGGAGTTGACGATGCAGGACAGTACTCGATTGCGTCATCCCAATATCCATCGGCAAAAGGGACGCTGCTGTCATTTGCTGAAGTTGAAGTATCTTCAGGTTCTGTTGGTTCGTTGCATCTTGTTCTGGAATAAAACAAATATCTATAATATATTACCTTTCATAACATTGGAAGCATTAACATTGAGTCTTTTAAAAATGACAACTCTTCAAACAATTCCCACTCCACTTCAGCTGGTGCTCCACTCCCGGAAGGCATATCCTGCCTCCTCAACTCCCGTGAAAATCTTTCTCAAAGAGATTTCCATTTACTCTTGTATCCTGGCGCTGAACAAAGAAAGGTTAAACCACAATATACTCGTATGTTTAATTGAATTTACTTACATGATTTGCCCGTTTCTCTTCCAATTTCTTCCCATACCTTTTCCTTTTCAAATTTATTGAAGTAAAAGGCATGCTTTTTGTCAAAAAGGCACCTATTTTTCCGCACATTATCAACTAAAAGGTGCACAAACTCGTATTCTGCCATTGTTTTTACTATTTTAATTTTTTTTTTAGCCATAATCACGACAACTGTCAGATTCGCATATGCAATGAGCGAATGAGAGCGCTCTCTCTTACGTTTGTTAATGTTTGAAAAAGTGAACCAATATTTAACGAATCGACGCTTGGGTTATTATGGTTTGCATCATAAGATTGTGAGTATTCGTGGGTTTGCATATGCGTGCATGTGCAGCCGAATGTTGATTATGGCTCTCACTTTAGTCACCAAAAATCTAAAAAATCTTCAAGTTCGGCTCGAGTTCATAACTCTATGATTACAAATAAGTGTTTGATATATCATAGCCATTCGAAATGGCTTTAAGTTTTAGGCATTCAATATAAAAAATTGGGATGAATTTGTTAAAAAGAACAAATTATGTTTTAACTGTTTAGCTAGTACACAATTTATGCAAAATTTCACAAGCACCTTCACGTGTTCTACTTGCCACCAGAAACATCATTCGTTACTGCATATGAACGAGAGAGCTAACGCAATGCGTGGTAGCATTAACACCCCGCCTCCACAACCAAACAAGGCAACTCCCGCTCTTCTGGCTACGGCCCTCATCAAGGTCCTGCTGGTCAGCGTTATTAGATTCTAGGTCAGAAGCTTCATTCATTACTGCATCCGCTGCTCAACTTCTTAAATTAAAAAAAGAAAGGAACCGCGTGAATATTATTGGCGTTGGAGAAACAAAAACAAGTATCTCAAAGTGGAAGGTTGCTTTCACAGTTTTATCTAACATTAACAAAAGCTTTAGGCTTCAGCTTAATGCTTTGGTCCTGGACAAACTTACGGCCAGCCTTCCCACGCACAAGGTGCCTAGTTCTGATTGGAATCATCTCAGAAGAATAGAGTTTGCTGATCCAAACCAAACAACATCGATGTGTTATTGGGTAGCGATGTTTACCCATCCATTATCCTTGAAGGTATAATAAAAGGAGAACCGGGTACCGGCTCAAAGGACGGAACTAGGTTGGGTACTTTCTGGACGCACTTCAACCAGCAGCCAATCACAAGTAACGTCTCTTCATATTTGCAGAACACATCAACGACAGTTGGATGGAAGATATGTTGTTCACCTTCCTTTCAAAGAAGAAACGTATCCCATGCTAGGTTTATCTCAAGGGGCAGCTCTTGTCAGGTTCCTACAATTAGAAAGGAAATTCCAAACAAATCCGACGTTTCACGAAGAATACAAAAGCGTTTTTAATGAACACAAGGAACTTGGACATATGACAGAGATACAATTTACTCCCTACCATTTCGTTCCTCACCACGCAGTGTTAAAGGCATCTAGCTCAACAACAAAGCTGCGAATTGTTTTTGATGCACCTTGTAGATCATCCGACGGGACGTCGCTCGACGAACATCTTTTGGTTGGGCCTAGATTTCCAGATGATATTTTCGATCACATTGCAAGATTCAGGAAATACAAAATTGCCTTTACAGCCGACATAAACAAAATGTATAGACAAATTTGGGTCACTCATATAGATTCTCTGTATCAACTTGTATTATGGCGAAATGTAGAGGGAGAAGAAGTGAAAGCATATCGTCTTAATACGGTCACATTCGGTACTGCGGCTGCACCATACGTAGCGATTCGCACGCTTCAACAACTGGCGGCTGATGAACGAGATGACTTCCCACTTTCATCAAAAATTGCCATGGAACTGCTACGTGGATGACGTAATTCATGGGGCGGACTCAGTAACAGAAGCGTTGGAGATGCAGACGCAGCTCATAAGCATGTTTTTTTTTTTTTTTTTGTACTCTTCAAATGTTCGTACACAGGTACCGATGTGCATTGTTTTTAAATGTTTGCAAGTTATAACGACCAGGAAACACAGAGGTCGGCAGGGCATTCCATATGCGAGTTGTACGGCTTGGGAAAGAATCACGATATTTTAGAGTACGTCCGAAAATGGGCTTGAGGGTAAACTGATAAGCATTCATAGCGAGACGGGTGTTACGGTTGAAAGTTTGAATGGGCGGAATGTTACTGGCGATTTCAATGTAGCACTGGTGGTGGAAATAGCGATAAAACAAAGTGAGACAGGAGACATTACGTCGGTGTTCGAGGGTGTCAATTGATTGACTGATATTATATCACCAATGAGTTTTATCGCACGGTTTTGAATCCTATCTAGCAGGTGCAGAGATGTTTTAGGAGCACCTGACCAGATGTGGGCATTGTACTCCAATTTTGGGTGGATAAATGCCTTATATATTGTGGCCAGATCAGAGGGGGTAAAATATTTCTTACATCGCTTGAGGAAACCTAGACATTTCGCAGCATTTTTGGCTACATCGAATATGTGGTCAATGTTAGTTGTCACTGACACACATACCGAGAATGGAAAGTTTATCGGTTTCGTCGATGCAAGTGCCATTCATGGATAATGGCTGGGTATTTGAATTTCGCTTTAATGACAGCAGACAGCATTGAGTTTTGGAGGCATTAAATTCCACTCGGTTGATGTCGGAATTTAATGAGCTTAGCATACGTTGCCGTTCCCGTTCTACAGCCGAAGAGCAGGGACGTGAGTCCGGGAACGAATATGAGAAGCAGAGAGTACTGTCATCAGCAAAGGAATAAATTGGATTAGAAGTAGCGGACAAGAGATCATTAATGAAAATTAAAAAGAATGTCGGAGACAGAACGGAGCCCTGGGGCACACCAGCATTTATTTTGTGAATATCAGACTTGAAACCGTCCAAGACAACTTGAATTGAACGTTCCGAAAGGTAATTTCTAATCCATTGAAGAAGAGGGTCATCGATCCCAAGAGAACGCATTTTCGACAAAAGAGCCTGATGCCAAACTCTGTCAAATGCCTTAGAAATATCAAGTGCAACTATCTTGCTTTCGCCAGATTGATGTACGCTTTGGTTCCACTTTTCGGTGAGACATGCCATCAAATCACCAGTGGACCTGTTGCTACGAAAACCATATTGCCGGTCATTGAGAAGTTTTCGTGTTTCGAGATATTTCTTGAGCTGACGGTTTATCAGCGTTTTCATGACCTTGGAAAGAAAGGACGTAAGTGCAATGGGTCTGTAGGAGGAGAGAGAAGAAGATTCGCCTTTTTTAGGGACGGGCTGGACAAATGCTGTTTTCCATCTGCTCGGAAAGAGTCCTAAAGAGTAGGATTGATGAAAAAGCTTACGCAGTGGTTTTGCCAGCGTGGAAGAACACCTCTTCAGAAGAAGGGGAGATATACCATCTGGGCCAGCGGATTTATGCATCTTTAAGTACTCTTGCTACTACACGAGTGCGAAAGTGGATTCGTCCCATTGTAGATTCGACGCGCTCCAGTGTAGGCGGGGATAAAGCACAGTCTGGGAGTGTTGAGCTAGCCGCAAAGTGTGCGGCAAGCAGATTGGCCTTGTCCAAAGAGCTGACAGCTGGAATGTCATTGTAAATGAGCGTTGGGATGGAGGATGAGGCAGAATATCTAATGTTTTTCACGAACGACCAAAAATTTTTACTGCCTTTGGGACATTGCAGTATTTTTTGATTCAGGTTTAGGTCGTATTGGAATTTCACACGCTTGAGAAGGACGTTGCAGTCATTTCTGACTTGTTTAAACTTTTTTCGGTTTTCCTCTATCGGGTTGGTCTTGTAGGACCGAAAAAACAATTCTCTAACCCTGACAGCCTCTTTACAGCTCGAGTCGTACCATGCCTTTTCTTTTAGCTTGATACTCTTCATCCGATGGGGGATAAATCATCTCATTCCAAAGAGAATAGTTTCTGTGATAATGTCAGTAGCGGCATTCATGTCGTTATCGAGGAAACATAACGACCAGTTAAAATTCCTAAAGAAGTTGTTAAGTCCGCTCCAATTGGCTTTCTCGTAGTGCCATACTGTTCTTTTAGGAATCTTTTCTCTAACTGTGTGGTGGGTGTACGAGAATTTAGCTGATATGACACAATGGTCCGACGAGCCTAGAGGGGAAAGCACATCAATGCAGTACTTGTCAGGGTGAGAAGTTAAAAACAAATCCAGGGTGTTGGCGGTATGACTATCAACGTCTGGTATGCGTGTGGGCTCATTTACAAGCTGGGCTAAGTTATTTTCCGCAGTGAAGATCTCAACACACCGTCCTCCGGGTCTTGTCTGTCCAGAATGTCGAAGCCACCCAGAATTGTGTATATTGAAATCGCCCGTAATCACGATTTCAGTATGAGGATATAGGGATATAATTCTTTGAATGGAGTCAGACAGCGCATCAAACTTGTCGAAGGTCGAGTTGCTGTCTAGTTTGGGGCTTCTGTAAATAAAGCAGTAGTGGATAATTTGCTTACGGAGATGGAATTTTAACCACATGAAATTGAATTCCGGATTGGAACAGGGACTACATTGTGGCGGAATTTGGTAAGCTACATCATTACGCACATAAATGGCGAGACCGCGGTGAGAAAAGAATAGTGGCACTAGTTCGTAGTCAGGTAGCTTCAGATCAGAGTGATCTGTGTGTTTCACTAAGTGCCAAACCAGCTGGTCTGTATTTGCAGACGTGGACGTACGCAGAAAAGTGATTACTTTTTAGCCCGCGTATATTGGCTACGTCCACCCTGAATTCCCTAGTCATAATTAAAAGACAAACACAGTAAAGACAAACACCGACGACACTAAGCAAGGCTGCGAAGTGAAAATTCTGACGTTGGTTTACCGAATCAAATTGCTGTAGGTGTTATGCCCTTACAACAATATGAAACAGTCACCAACAAAATCTTCACACACAACCCGCTATCCATCAGTTGTTACATACACTCAGTCACTGCCCGTACCGTATGATAAATACAGTAACGGCAGTGACCGAGTGCAAGCAACAGTACTACGACCAGGAGCGGGAGAGGTGTTGGATTTCCACACTGTGTAATAATTTTTATTTTCTTAACAATGGCACTGTGCACTGATTTTGTTTTTGTTTTTTTTTTTTTTTCACAAGCGCGCGGTGGTTCGGGGTTTTTTTTTTTTTTTACTCGTAACACTGCGCGGTTTTGTTGTTGTTTTATTTTTTTGTTTTTTGTGTACAGCACGGAGAAATACGAGTGCACGATGACGTGTGCACTCGTCGGTGGTCGACACGGTACTGTCGTTGAAGAAAGGAGGCTTTCCATTACGTAAATGGGCAAACAACGGCGAGAAGCTACTGATGTCAATTCCAGAGGAGGATAGAGAGGTTCAAATCCCACTCTCAGTCGAAAAAAAAGCGATTAAGGCACTTGGTATCCAGTGGCACACTGCTAAGGATATCTTGACATTCAAAGTCTCACTTTCGGAAAACAAGACGATTACAAAGCGGGCTATCTTATCAGATCTTGCTCGCCTTTATGATCCAATGGGGTGGATAGGACCTGCGTCATCGTTGGAAAAATAATAATGCAAGACATTTGGAAGCAAAATCAAACATGGGATTCTGAACTCCTAGCCACAAGTATTTCTGCGTTGCAAAATTTTAAATCTGAGCTAAGCTGTTTAAGAGCAATCGAAATTCCTCGCTGGATTAGTCTCACCAATGAATCAAAGGTTGAAGTCCACGGGTTCTGCGATGCGTCTGAAAAGGGATACGCTGCAGCAATATACCTTCGAGTCACCACCGGAAATAAAACATTCATTAACCTCATCGTGTCAAAAACCAGGGTGGCACCTCTAAAAAGTAAGTCCTTAGCTCGTCTGGAACTGTGTGGAGCCCTGTTGTTGGCAAAGCTGTTGGTGTCCTCTGTGGATACGATGGAACTTCATTCGGCAAAAAAGTTCATGTGAAGTGATTCGCAAATTACACTTGCATGGATTCAAATCGCACCATACATTAGAACAACGTTCATTGCCAACAGAGTGGCAGAGATTCAGGAATTCACGGATTCTAGCTGTTGGAACTACGTTCCATCTAAAGACAACCCCGCAGACATTGCATCAAGAGGAGTCCGCCCGAGTGATCTAACTCAGAATCGTCAATGGTGGCATGGGCCTTAATTTTTACAATCATTTGATACAAATCTTCATACGTCTTTTGAAACCAATCCTACGGATCTCTAAACCAAAGGGTCGAAGATTTCAAAAACCAAAAGTAAGTTGATCGCATCTGGGTACCCCATAATTAATATTTTTCAGCTCTGCGTTCACTTCACTACATTCAATTTAAATCAACATCTATTCAGTCGTTTTTCATCTCTTAACCGGTTGTATCGAGCTGCAGCGTATTGGCGTCGATACTTAACTAATTTGAGATTCAAAGCAACGAAATTACAAACCCGTATGTCTGGACCACTCTCAGTCGATGAGATATCTCAGCTTGTTTGCGCTTGATTGCGCTTGTACAGCAGGAGTACTTTACTGAAGAAATCTTGAAATTAAACAACGGTGATACGGTCTCTCGAAGAAGCAAGCTAGCGAGACTTTCTCCACTTATGGATGAAAAAGGTATTTTACGACTTGGAGGTCGGTTGGAAAACGCTGAGCTACCCTATTCACAAAAGCATCCACGATACTCATCTGAAAGCACTTGATGGCGGTCAGCAGTTAATGATGGCTACGCTTCGGTCGGAGTATTGGATTCTGCAGTTGAAATCTTCTGTCAAACAGTGTATCCACAAATGTCTAAGATGCTACAGGTTCAATGCAACAGAGATGCAGCAGAAGATGGGAAATTTGCCGGCTTTACGAGTGAATCAAGCACGCCCTTTTCAAACATCCGGAGTGGACTATGCTGGCCATGTGCAACTCAAAGCTTGGAAAGGTCGATGCAGCAAGGTTACCAAAGCGTACATCGCGATTTTTGTTTGTTTCTGCACGAAAGCAGTTCATCTCGAACTTGTTAGTGACTACACCACATCCGCATTTCTAGCAGCGTTTAAAAGTTTCACTGCTCGCCGTGACGGGCTTTGGGAGGCAGGTGTAAAATCTATGAAGCACCACTTGAAGCGTATCATCGGACATTATACCCTGACCTTCGAGGAATATGCAACTATGTGTACTTGCGCAAGTAGAAGTATGCCTAAATTCCCGTCCACTTTGCCCTGTAACTGAGGATCCTGATGATCTCTCTATCTTGACGCCAGGACACTTTTTAATTGGAACAACACTAAACACCGCACCGGAAGAGGAATTAATGGCATTTAAAGAGTCCCAGACAGATGGCAGCTTATGCAGAAAATTCATCCAGATATTTGGAAAAGGTGGAAATCTGAATACTTGGTTCGACTTCAAAAGCGCCCAACATGGCTTAAGCCAAATAACGAACTCAAAGTTGGGCAGTTAGTTCTCTTGCCTGATGAACAAACGCCTTCCACTCTTTGGCGTCTTGATAGAATCACGGAAACCCACCCGGGAGCAGACGGAAAAATTCGTGTTGTAGCAGTTAAGACTGCAACAGCCTCATTTAAACGCCTGATAGCTAAACTTAGCTTCCTACCAATGTTAAACTAATCAAGTGCACAAACCCACACACATACTTAAAAAAAAAAAAAAAATGCATACCATATAATCTAGCAAATTTATCTAATTTGTACTCACTTTAATAAATATCACAACTAATATATAACGTATAACCTATTATTGCCACACACCATTCACCGTACCTACCATTTTTTCTTTTCATGTACACATCGATCACACGTCTCAAGCCGAGGATCTAGGATAATTTACATTCTGCACCACGCCAACCAAACATCGTTTCCTTCCCGGTGGCCCGGCAGGATGTTGCAACGCAACATATATCATTCGTGAGCTAGATCCACACACATGAAACGCCGACGGCATAGCACAAAAGCCGACGGCTTATCAGGATTGTCCTCTTTTCTTATCATCTTATGGATCAGTAGGCTTACCAATCGTTTAGCAAAAAATTGGGAGAGCATGAATGATGACACAATCCCCACTGTCAATTTGTGGGAGGTAACTCTGAAAATTGGTTTTCAATAGTTAAACTTTTAGCCCCTCCCACAATGCGATGTTTTTTTTGTGCATGTATGCAATTGCTAATGATAAAAAAACCTGTCGACAGATTGGCATAGACGAGGAATCCCGCGATGGTTCAATGACCTATAGCTGGACCATCAGAGCAATCAGCTGACCCAGAGATTTCTTGGAGACGATGACGATGCTGGCAGATCATTCCCAATCCGATAGCCGTGTAACTCAGATAAATGAGATAAATCAGAAATTTAAAGGAAAGGAGTACATAGTTTTTTATTAAACACTATTGAAGCGATTTTTGGTTTCTTTGCATTCTCCGGCAAAGTCTGTAATTTGACTCCGCAACTTTTGACTGCAGAGGATACAATTCGTGTCCCCTTTTTTCAATCTTATTTGCTAATTGTCCTAGCGGCACACAGTGGGGGCATAAATTATTTGTTTTAAATGGTGTCTCGGGATTTACTTATAATTTCGAAATTGATACCGGCAAGGAACATGGTGATGCAATATTACCAACGGAGTCAAACTTAACATAGGTGCATATGCTAATGTTGTTATAAGATTGGCTCGAAGTATACCATAAATTTTGGCCGTAAGTTTTATCTACACACGGATTAGCAAAGAAAAGTATATATACTGTTGGAACTATTCGGCGTAAAAGATTAACGAATTGCAAGCTTCCGGAAGCTAAACAAATGTCCAAGGAACTTCGCAGAAAATCTTTTGAATTTTTCGCAAACATCGACAACATTGACATTTGCACGCTTTGCTGGAAAGACAATAAACCTGAAGACTTGTTGTCTAAATTCGTCGGTGCACTGCCTATTGGAACGGTTAAAAGATACGATATGGCCAAATTACAGCATCTTAACGTAGATTGTCCAAACATTGTAAAGCAATACAATAAGCATATGGGTGGCGTTGACCTAACTGACAGTTTAATTGGACGAGGTAGAATTAAAATGAAATCCCGCAAATGGTACAAGCGGATCTTTTACCATTTGGTCGATATCACTGTCATAAACGCATAGATATTATACAAAAAAAATTATGACGTTCGCAATGAAGTCCCAATCAGTTTATCCGAATTTCGGATAGATTTAGGTGAATCTCTTTGCTGAAGTGGAACTTCGCTTCCAAAATAAGAGGAAGGCCATTCGGCTCATCATCAGCTCTTCTTGAAGAACGCAGAAGGAAGTTTCCAAAGTCCCATGTTCCATCAACTGATATAAGAAAAGGCGAAATCTCGCATTGGAAAAAAGACTACGATGCAACTACCAAATGGTAATGGCTACACATATATGTAAAATGTGAAAAATGTGATAAAGCCCTGTGTTTTAACAAAAGCAGTAATTGTTACAAGAATTTTCATTCTTAGTTTGCAATGTGCGCTTTTCTCACTTCTAATGTTTTGAAACTACAGTACCTATATACTCGTATATGTTTGTTTTGAAAGTACAACTTGGAATAACTATACATACTCGTATATCGTATGTGTAAATTAATGCTCATATTATGCGCTTTTTTAAATTACGTACTCGGCTGATGTACATACATATGTTCTTTTTTTTATGAATAGGAATTATTATTTATGTTGATGCGTTTCTTTTAATCTATTTGTAATGTTTGTTTTATTGTATTAATGAATTTGTCCAATAAAATGATAAAAAACGTTTTAGTTCGTTAAAAAATAATTTAGTTTTCATTTAAATAAATTCTTACTTGTTTATATACCGTTGCATATCTGCATAATAGTGAAAATTCGATTTTCCGGAAAAACTAATGGGTAGATTTTTCTTATATGTTAACCACCTTGATCAAAAAGTTCTTGTTGTTTTTTTCCATTTTACTTGAGCAAGGTAATAGGTGAATGGGGCGGTATCCATTTGTCTCGATGGATTGTTTGTTGGGTTTTGGTATAGGAATTACTGTGGTAATTTTCCATATTTGGGGAATATTACCATAACTGAATATATTGTTTTATAGCTTGAGTAAGAGGGGTTAACAGACTTGAAGGGGAGTCTTTTGTCATTTGATAGCCGATCTTGTCAAAGCCAGGAGTTGTGCCTTTTGCAGTTTGAATGCTTGTTTCGAGTTCTATTGTATTAATTGTAAGTTCAATTATGTTAAGTAGGTATTCCAAATCTGTGACCATTGTTTTCTTGGCTGAAGAGAAGGATGAGTGGAAGTTGGAGTCGTCGGAATACTCAGACCAGGTTTTAGCGAAGTATTCTGCAATTTGGGACGTATGTATTAATATTTGGAGTGTGCTGCATTTTGGCCAGTAAGAGTTTCTATGGCGGTCCAAATTTTTTTAGGAGATGAGTTTGGGTTGATATTACTAGTAAAGTTTTCAAAGCTTTTTCATTTTTCTGTTTCGACATTTTTTTCGGAATAAGGCATTGAGTTTACGATAATTAGTTAATTTTTGATCAGTTGGCTGTTTTTTAAATATTTGCCAAGCAGCTTGTTTTTGGTGGCGTAATTTTGTAAGGTCTTGATTCCACCAATCGTTTTGTGATTGACTTTTTCTGTTTGTGGTATGGAGTAGTTGGCTGCAGAACGGATCGCTTTAGTAATTATAGTTGCTTTTTTGTTTGTATTGGGTGAATAATTTTGTGAGTCAAGATATTCTAAGACTTTCGCCTGAAAAGTTGTCCAATTGTCTCTATCGGATTGAAACTTGGGATATGGTTTTGTTTCTCTGTTTGCTTAAAGTTATATTAATAACTATTGGAAATTGATCGCTGCCATGTAGATATGGAAGTGTTAACCAGCTGGTAATGGGGGATAGTTGGGGTGAAATAAAAGATAGGTCGATGTGCCTAAATGTCTTGTGGGTGGAAAAGTGGGTCGGACTAGCATTATTTAAAACGTTGAGATTGGATGAATATAGGAATTTTTCTAAAATTTTTCCTCTTTTATTCACAGATGGGGATCCCCAAAGAGGGCACCAAGCATTGAAGTCGCCACTAATTAATATGGGAGAGTTTATATTGTTGAAGATGTTCTCGATGTGGGTGGAAGAAAAAGGTTGGTCGGGGGGAATGTAAATTAAAATGACGGTGATTTTATGTTTTTGTTCCAGTTCAACTGCAACCGGTGATATTTGGGAGTCTATTGGGATGGGGTGATGTGGTATGAAATTGTGTATGAGAAGTCCAGTGCCACTTTTTGCGGAAATTTGAATTTAAGGTTATAGAAGTAGGAGTGTATTGCCTTGGTGGAAGAGGGGATTTTTTGAATGGGATGTGTGTTTCTTGGAAGGAGATAATGGATAGGTGTAGTTCTTTATTAATATATATAACTCATGAAGATTATTTAAGTAACTTTTAAAGTTCCACTGGAGAATTTTTAGTGTCACATTTTTAGTTAGAGCTGTTGAAACCCGAACGATTCTGTGTTACTTTTGTAAATATTTATATTATATTTCATCATTTTGGGATTCGATAGAATTTCGTAGTGTGGTAGTGAAGGTAGTTATAGTATTTGGGTTAAATGAAGAACTATTTTTCTCTTTATTTGGAGTAAGTAGTAAACCTATAAGAGGCATTAGCCTTTATAGCTGTATTTATTTCTTTTGTGGGCTTATTTAAAGAAGAAATGGAAGGGGAATCGGAGACATATGTTTGTCTCTACTGTTTGGGTTATTGATTGATTGGCTTTTTTTTTGTTATTTGTTGTTGTTTTGAAGGTATAGAATTAAGTTTAAGTGAAGTTTTTGGATGAGTAATTTGTTTTTTTATGGTGGAATATAGATTGGATGTGGGAACGCTTATTATTGCGTTCTGTTCTTTGTGAATACGTTTAGCTTCCGCTAGTGTTGTTTTGTTTTTTGTTTTAACACTGCCAAGCGAGGTGGGGTCCTTGGCAGTTGGCGCACATTGCACGTATGCAATTAAGTGGGGAGTGAGGTGGAAGGTTGCAGTTTGTGCATGAAGCTGGTCGTTTGCACTATTTAGCTGTATGGCCAAGAAGTTGACATTGTCGACAACGCATGGGATTTGGAACATACTCTGTTACCTTTGTTTTATACCATCCTATTTCTACTGAATCAGGGACGAGGAAACGATCAAACGAGAGGAGTCCTGAAGGTTTTTTTTGTCCATCGTGGACTTTGTGAATTTATAAAGAGATTTCATCTCGGAGATGATCTCGGATTCACTGACGTTGATTAGGCAAGGCGCGTAGAGATGTTAAGACTAGGATGGAGTTTTATGGCAACTGGGCAGATTTCGTCCAGATTCTTGGATCGAATGAATCTGTCAGCGGTTTGCTGGTCTTTAACTAGAATCAAGAGGGAGCAATCTCTCAGCAGAGAAAATTGTTCGTATTGCTTTGTAATGGCATCTATTGCTTTTTTTTAACACAAATACGTTCACTGCGGTGTGAAGTTTTTCAGAATCTTTGGGATGGATTTGGATAAATCGGGGATTTTTAAAGATGGATTTGGTAGGAAGTTCAGAGAATTCAAAATAAGGTGAGTTGTTTAATTTAAGGCGATTTTTTGCCGAATAGGATCCGGTAGATCTGAAAGAAAACATTCCTCCAGATCACCGAACATATTGGCGGAACGTTTCTTTGGCCCTGATGCCATATTAATTACTCACTCCTGCATTTGCTTGGTAGTGGTGAATGAGTGGTATATCAGAACAACGAATAAAATAGATGAAGAAGCATTAAGTAATCACGTGAAAGATAAGAAAACACTTGGAACAGATCAACAGGCTCACTGCGATGTGAAAGCTTTGGCGGTCAGACGACGACAGAAATTTCAAATTTGTGAATAATCGATGTGCAGTACCGTGTCGACCACCGACGAGTGCGCACGTCAACCAGTGCACTCGTAATTTCTCGTTAGCTGCCCACCGAGAAAGAAAAAAAAATAACCGCGCAGAGTACAAAAATAAAACCAACGCGCGTGTGAAAAAAAAATATATATATATACAGGCTGTCCCAAAAATCAACGCCAAGCCGGAAACGGGTGATAGGTCAAAAGTCAAATGGTTTCGGTTATCACAAAATTATAAAAAAAAATCTAAGTCATGTACCTATAAAATTATTGGCACGCAAAAAAAATCGAGAAATCTGAGACCCTGTGAGGATCTTTCAAGTACTGTGACCGCAAATCTTTACTTTTCTTCGATTTTTTTGCTGTCACGTAACCCACGGACGGAAATTGAAACATAATTATATCGGTTTTAACTAAAATATTGTTTTTTTGTCCATCCATGTATCTGAAAATCATTAATCACCTAATTCGAACTGATTGTACTGACAAACAAATGTACTGTGTCATTTTGGCAAGATGGCGTATTTAGTCTGGATTCCAAAATGGTATGACACTTGCTAGACTAACGCTCAATTGAGGGCAAAAAAATATTTTGTTAAAGAAACCCGACTCATAGTTAATTCTTTTTAATAAGTTAAAATGAGTACCTATTATCAGCGAGACAGATAGTGGCGCTATGATTGAGACGGATAAACACGCCACTTCAACTAGTGTGAGTGAAACAGATAGAGATGCCGCCCTTGTCAAGCAGTGACGAATAGGCATATCATGCAATACTGCAGTACGTTACGCTCCTTCATTAAGGCGCATTATTCTGTATTCGTGTTGATTTCGTGCTTGCAACTTTGGCTTTCTTTATTGGACTTCATTGCATTGCGACTTTGATTTGCTATCTGACCGTTTCTGCCATCTCGATACACTGCTCACTGAATTTTAATTTGCACTGAACACACATGACTGAGTGTATGTAACCGATGGATAGCGGGTTGTGAGTGAAAATTGTGTTGGTGCACTGTTTCATATTATTGTAAGAGCATAACACGAACAGCAATTTGGTTCGGTAAACCAACGCCAGAATTTTCACTTCGCTTAGTATTGTCGGTGTTTGTATGTATTGTGTTTGTTTGTGATTTTGACTAGGGAATTCAGGGTCGACGTATCAAATTTACGCGAGCTAAAAAGTAATCACTTTTTTGGCACTTAGTCAAACTGGTTTGGCACTTAGTGAAACACAGGTATATCCCCCCCCCCCACACCTCTCAGATCACTCTGATCTGAAGCTACCTGGCTACGAACTAGTGTCACTATTCTTTCCTCATCGCGGTCTCTCCATTTGTGTGCGTAGTGATATAGCTTACCAAATTCCACCACAATGTAGTCCCTGTTCCAATCCGGAATTTAATTTCATGTGGTTAAAATTCTATCTCCGTAAGCAAATTATCCACTACTGTTTTATTTACTGAAGCCCCTAATTGGACAGCAATTCGACTTTTAACGAGTTTGATGCGCTGTCTGACTCCATACAAAGAATTGTATCCCTGTATCCGCATACTGGAATCGTGATTATGCGCGATTTTAATATACACAATTCTGGTTGGCTTCGACATTCTGGACAGACAACACCCGAAGGACGGTGTGTTGAGATCTTTCCTGCGGAAAATAATTTAACCCAGCTTGCAATTGAGCCCACACGCATACCAGACGTTGATAGTCATACCGCCAACACACTAGGCTTGTTTTTAATTTCTCGCCCTGATAGGTACTCCGTTGATATGCCCTCCCCTCTAGGCCCGTCGGGCCATTGTGTCATATCAGCTAATTTCTCCTATACCCACCACACAGTTACAGAAAAGATTCCTAAAAGAACCATATGGCAATACGAGAAAGCTAATTGGAGCGGATTTAACAACTTCTTAAAGAATTTTAACTGGCCGTTATGTTTCCTCGGTAACAACGTGGATGCCGCTGTTGACGTGATCACAGAAACTATTCTCTTTGGAATGAGATGCTTCATCCCTTATCGGATGAAGAGTATCAAACCAAAAGAAAAGGCATGGTACGACTCGAGCTGTAAAGAGGCTGTCAGGGTTAGAGAAATGTTTTTTTTCGGTCCTACAATACCAACCCGACAGAGGAAAACTGAAAAAAGTTTAAACGAGCCAGAAATGATTGCAAAGTCTTTCTCAAACGTGTGAAATTCCAATTCGACCACAAATTGAGGCAAAAAGTACTGCAATGTTCCAAAGGCAGTTACAATTTTTGGTCGTTCGTCAAAAACATTAGAAATTCTGCCTCATCCTTCATCCCAACGCTTATTTACAATGACACTCCAAGATTGTGCTTTGTCCCCACCTACACTTGAGTGCGTCGAATCTTCAATGGCATAAATCCACTTTCGCACTCGTGTAGTAGCAAGAGTAATTAAAGATCTTAATATACATAAATCTGCTGGTCCAGATGGTATATCTCCCCTTCTTCTAAAGAAGTGGCGTAAGCTTTTTCTTCAATCCTACTCTTTAGGACTCTTTCCGAGGAATTGGAAAACAACATTTGTCCAGCCCCTCCCTAAAAAAGGCGAATCTACTTCCCTCCCCTCCTACAGACCCATTGCACATATGTTCCTTCTTTCCAAGGTCATGGAAACGCTGATAAACCGTCAGCTAATGAAATATCTCGAAACAAGAAAACTTAATGACCGGCAGTATAGTTTTCGTAGCAACAGACGCACTGGTGATTTGATGGCATGTCTCACCGAAAAGTAGAACCAAAGCGTGCATCAGTCTGGCGAAATCAAGATAGTTGCACTTGATATTTCTAAGGCATTTGACAGAGTTTGGCATCAGACTCTTTTGTCGAAAATGAGTGCTTTTGGGATCGATGACTCTCTTCTTCAATGGATTAGAAATTACTTTTCGGAACGTTCAATTCAAGTTCTCTTGGACGGTTTCAAGTCTGATATTCACAAAATAACAACACTCTATTTAATTTTCATTAATGATCTCTTGTCTGCTACTTCTAATCCAATATATTCCTTTGCTAATGACAGTACTCTCTGCTTTTCATATTCGTTCCCGGACTCATGCCCCTGCTCTTCGGCTGTAGAACGGAAACGGCAGCGTATGTTAAGCTCATTAAATTCCGATATTAACAGCATAATCAATTGGGGAACTATCAACCGAGTGGAATTTTATGCTTCCAAAACTCAATGCTGTCTGCTGTCATTAAAGCGAAATTTAAATACCCAGCCATTATCCATGAATAGCACTTGCATCGTCGAAAGCGATAAACTTTCCATTCTCGGTATGTGTGTCAGTGACAACTAACGTTGACCACATTTTCGATGTCGTCAAAAATGCTGCGAAATGTCTAGGTTTCCTCAAGCGATGTAAGAAATATTTCACCACCTTTGATCTGGCCACAGTATATAAGGCATTCATCCACCCAAAATTGGAGTACAATGCCCACATCTGGTCAGGTGCTCCTAAAATATCTCTGCACCTGCTAGATACGATTCAAAACCGTGCGATAAAACTTATAGGTGATACTAATATCAGTCAATCAATTGACCTTCGAACATCGACGTAATATCTCCTGTCACACTATGTTTTATCGCTATTTCCATCACCAATGCTCCATTGAAATCGCTAGTAGCATTCCGCCCATTCAAACTTTCAACCGTAACATCCGTCTCGCTATGAATGCTCATATACCCTCAAGCCCATTTTCGGACGTACACAACTCGCTTATGTCTAATGCCCTGCCGATCTCTATGTTCCTGGTCCTTATAACTTACAAACATTTAAAAACAATGTACATCGGTATCTGTCCTTTCTTCCTCCCTAAATTTCATTCGCCCGTGTTATGTACAAACATTTTAAGGATACAAAAACCCCTTGAGCGCGCGCTCATTATAAAAAAAAAGTGTAAACAAATTTTAAAACTATTTATGTAGTAGTTTGACCGCTGTATGGAATACCAGGATAATTTAGAAGTCATAATCTTAAATGGATGTGACCGCAGATAGAATGTTTTCGCCTCCCGAATTCCGCTGATTCCTTTTAACTTCCGTTTCCAGTTCAAACGACTCCAACTCTCTGTCGCATCCGCTTCACCATGACCGTCAACAAATCGATCGCTATGCATTAAAGACGGTTGACTTCCGAACCCCTTGCCTCGCCCATGGCCAACTCTACCTTGCTTGTTTGAGGGTCAGGAGCTCCTCGAACCCGATCATTTACGCTCCCGAGAACCAAAATTGATTTGATTTCCTCCGGGGCGTTCAAACTATTCTCGGTATGGGGGTGAAGCTGTGGTTGTATATATAAATTGACTTATTTATTAAGTAATACTATTATTTTAGTGCATTCATGTAAAATTTCATATAAATGTGATTATTAATTCGCGTTTTATCTCTAGTTAAACAGAATCATAATTGCAACTGAGACGATGATGGTGCAAATTGAGCATCGCGCTGTAATTAAATTTCTCACTAAGCAAGGAAAAAGTCAAAAAACTATTCATGAAGAGATGGTGGCTGTTTACCAGGGTTCCGCACCTTCATTATCAACTGTGCAAAAGTGGTCAAGTGAGTTCAAGAGAGGCAGAGAGAGCATTGAAGACGACCCCCGCTCCGGCGCCCAGGCTACTGCTTGTACGGGAGAAAGCATCAAAGAAGTCGAAAAAATTGTTCTTGAGGATGCCCGAATAAAGGTGAAAATGATGGCAGAAATCACCAAGCTTTCAATTGGTACCATTCACACCATTCTTCATGACCATCTTAACCTTTCAAAGGTCAGTGCAAGGTGGGTGCCACGAATGCTCACAGCGCCTCAGAAAAAAGTGAGAATCGCATGCTGTAGAGAGCTTTTGGAGATGTGTAGTGAGAACGCGGACGGTGTTATGGATCGAATTGTTACTGGGGACGAAACATGGGTCCACCACTATGACCCTGAAAGCAAACAAGACTCCATGCAGTGGCATAAAAAAGGAACAGACCCCCCGAAGAAGTTCAAAGTCACTCCGTCTGCCGGGAAGCTCATGGCCACAGTTTTTTGGGACTCAAAGGGAATCTTGCTCATTGAGTTCAAAAAAAAAGGTGAAACCATCAACGCCACATCCTACGCTTCCACTTTGCATAATTTGCGGAGGAAATTAAAAAGAAAAGACGGGGTAAACTCGCAGCGGGTGTGTTGCTTCTTCATGACAACGCTCCTGTTCACACGGCGCGAGTTTCCAAGGCTGCTGCGCGAGATTGTGGTTTCGAAGAAATCCAACACCCACCCTATAGTCCAGACCTTGCCCCTAGTGATTATTTCCTGTTTCCGGATTTGAAAAAATGTCTTCGTGGAAAAAGATTTTCGGATGATGAAGAACTCAAGTCGGTATTTTGCAGAGAAAGAGGAAATTTATTTTTTTGAGGGTTTAAAAAAGCTTATCTCAAGATGTAACAAATGCATTGATGTTAGGGGAGATTATATTGAAAAATAAAAACAATTTAAATTGAATTCGCATTTTCCTTCATATCGATACCGAGAATATATTGAACGCCCCTCGTAATTCTTAAGCAAAAAAAAATGGTACTGTCTAAATTAGTATGGGGAACAGCTCTGCAATTATTTTTCTTCAGAACGGAAACTTTAGCATCACAAAGATAAGAGCCACATGATCAATCTGTGAGTCTTCATGATAAAACTCAATCAGGAAGGCCTAGTCACAACTAGAACAGAATATACCATAATTAGAAAAATCAGCAAGTGTAATAATAGAAAAAGCCATCAGAGATCCGCTCAGAAAACTGTATCTAGCAGTATGTTCTTAGTTAGTATTCTTTTTTATATTTATTTTATCCTACTCCTTCTTTGGACTTTATGACACTAGAGAGAAGTGAAATTGGGGCTAGACTAAAGGAGCAATCTGTCGCCCCAAACTCTTGACTGTCAGTGCATGTGTAAACGAAAACCCTAAAAATTACATAAAAATTTAAAATCGGAACTACTAGGGAGATATTTGTTTCTTGTAAACGTTGTCGCGCCAGGAAATACCCTTAAACACAAAATTAAAACCTAAGTCCTTTGGATCACGTTTTTTATTTCGTAGAATTTTCGTCGAAAATTACCACGTGTTCATTGTTTTCTTAAAGCCTAATCAATTTTAACAAATTTAAAGAATATCATGCATCTGCAACCATTTCCATATCCTCATTAAGTTCGCCTTCCACCAGCTTCTTTTCTAGTTCAGCTGCGGCAATATATGTAATATTTTCCTCATCTTCATCCATTAGTGACTCATTTTGGGCTTTTTCTTTTGCTCGTCGTTCTTTTAAGCCAGCAGCTGGTGACCGAATAAGCGATATATTTCTTTGGACATCTTTTACATCCATTTGGATCTCAACTTCATGACCCTTACGCAAACGCTGGATAACATATTGCCCTTGCCGTTTCGTTTTTATTTCGTTAACTTTTTTAATGGCATCTAAAGTTTTACTCCACATTTCGCGGTTATATTTAATGGGGATATTGCGTCGCTTTTCAAATTCAAAACTTGGATCAATGGCAAGTTCTTTGCCAGCCGCTTTGCGGAAAGCTTTGGTCCAGCGAACCTTTCTTGGATTCTTCTTCCTTTTGAATGCCTTATGACATTTTCCACGGCAAAATTTAAATATCTAAGAGAAATATCGTATGGATGTAAATAAGCAAACAAAAATATTTTAATACGCACTTACTTTGCAGTCGTTTCTTACAAATTGTATTCCATGACCAGGATATACTTTACTGGAGCAAAAGTAACACGTTTCAATACGCATTTTTTAATTGATTTTATTAAATACTTAATAAAACGAAAGACAAAATAAATATAACACCGCACGTGTATTTGTTAAAGCGACAGAAGAGTGAACTTAAACATTCCAGCAGTACATGTACTTTCAGCATGAAAATCAGAAAAGAACTAACAAAGAAAGCAAACTTTCCAAGATTTCAGCCCTTCCAAAAACGACTTCCCAATGATCCCAAACGAGTAATTACCATATACCTTGTCACCAATTTTTCATAACCAGCTATTGACATCCGGTAAAAGGTCCATTTGTTAACTTGAAATATCGTACAAATTTGTACAAATTCGTACAACTTTTTACAAATTCCTGTTTGTTTGCTCCAAAAAGTTGCAACAGAGGGAGCCAATGAGAGAGATAAACATTTCCCCTCCATTGAAATAGTTGCAATTTTCTGCCTCATAAATTTCTGTGGATAGGCTGTGTAACAACTGTCAAAGCAAAATTTATTTGATTTGATGTTATTTCTTGTGATTGATGTTTTGACTTGACTTTTGACGTTTTATACACAAATGTGTTTACTTTCTTGCAAGTTTTTCTCTCTCTGAGCGAATTTTCTACCATCTTTGAATTTTGACAGCTTTTACCCATTTCACCACAAAAAGTAACCAAACAGACCTAAAGTGTCTTCATCGCCCCTTGATGGCATTTTTTTTAACAACACTCCTATATTAATTTTTGACAGCTCATTGCCGGGAGCAAAATTCGTATGAAAATTTTAATTTCGGTATGGAACAAAATAAATAAATTTGTTTAAGTATTTATTGTTATCGGATAAATATAAAGTTAAAATGTTGAGAAAAAATGTAAACAAAGCACTTGTGAAACGCGAAGAAATTGTTGTGTTGTTATTTTTACATTAAATATTTAGTGAATACTGTGTAATATAGTGTTTTTTTTTAATTATGTGGTTAAATAAATCAATAGAGATAGTGAAATGCGACTGAAAACTTGCATAGATGGAATCCGACACATATATATAAGTACATGTACTCGTATATACACCTATCAGAATATTTCAAATGACTATTTTGCTTGGTTGAAGTGAAGGAATGCTGAGAACTGATTGCAAATACTCTCTTGTACTTGATCCTACTTCAATTAGAGCTTCAGAACCAAGCCAATTTCCACTAACTTTTCATTTTCACCAACTGAAATAATATTGCTATATGTAATATTAATAAGATTCCGGCTATGAAAATTGTAAGTTGCAATTCCCTGTCTTTATTGACTTGTTTAAAAATATATTAAATAAACACTTTATATTATTCACTATGGAACTAATATTGAATGAAAAAGAATAACAAAAACAATTTCTTCGTGTGCCACAAGTGCTTTGTTTACATTTTTAAAGCGCGATTGTATTTAACCTAACCCATCTAAACACTTCTCAAGCACTTATTCTGAAACTCGCACATTTTTTTTCGACATTTTAACCGAATACGTACTTGAAAACTAAAATTTCTTTAATAAATTTATTAATCTTATTCCGTACCGAATTTGTTCTAGCCAACGAACCGTCAGAAATTAATATGGTAATTATCGTATCGAGTCTCAATATGCCATTCTATGAAAATTGGGTGCCATGAAATAGCCTGATGCAAAAAGGTCCAAAACGTAATTTTGGACTTTTTTGCACTTTCAAAAGTGGAATAAATTTCTTGAATATTAATGCACTCAGCTATTTAAAAGAAAAAGACGAATAGAATAAAACAGAAAATATTTTCCATTGATTATGGTCTTATTTTTTTGTATTATAAATTTGTGAAAATTTAAATTTGTGCAGTTCCAAACTTTACATACAAAAAACCTCGCACCCACTCCAAATCCTACAGTGGCCCCAAGCAGGGGGATTGCAGGGGGCAGCATGCCACCATATACCCTTTTTCCACAAATTTACAATACAAAAAAAATAATAAATTTGAAAACTAATTCTACCCATATATTTGTTGTTTGGATTTTATTTCCACTTCGATTTGGACTTTATTGCACTTTCAAAAATGAAATAAGTCCCAAAACTCATTTTGGACTTTATTGCAATTTCAAAAGTGCAATCAAGTCCATAACATAACATAACATTTTGCATAACACTTTATTTCATGGCACCGAAAATTGCACCTTGAAACCACAGATAACGGGTGACCAGATAGCAATGATAGTTTTCCAATTGTTATGTTTCAGCAATATTCAGTAAGATTTGCAATTTCATTACGCATCATTTTAGATTATTAAAAAATATTATTGAAATTCTGGCTCAGTTGTAAATACGCATCGTGAATTCCGTCGTGAGGTCGGTCGTCATCATGGCCTCAGTGTGCAGGAAATTCGTCCACCATGGAAAAATTTGAGCGTGAGTACATTCTTTTGGATCTAAGCTATCAACCAGACAGATATTGTTGCGAAATAAAGAAAACATAGCCGCAGTAGCGGCCAGAATTAAATAAGACCCAGAATTGTCGATTCGGCGCCGATCAGCTGAATTCGGCATCCCCATCGCGGTTGGATATGGGCCTACATTGGTATAAGATTATACTGACGCAAGAATAGAAGCAGGACGACCATTGACAACGCCGTAAGTTAGCGAATTGGGCGCTGGAAATGTTGGCCGGAGATCCGGATTTTGGTTAAAAATCATCTTCTCGGACGAGATCCATTTTTGGCCCAGCGGCTAAGTCAACAAGCAAAATTGCCTTTATTGCACACAATCCACAAGTGTTCTGCCAAGTATCAATGCATCACAAAGATTGACTGTTTGGTGCGGTATATGGCATGGCGGCATAATCGGACCTTATTCCTTTCGAAATGAGGAGTGGCCGTGGCTCAAGTGCCTGCTCGGGGTTCAATACCAACCGTGACCGAAAGACTTTTTTTCAGGCAACTAAAATCTTGTGAGATGAATGGTTGCTTAAATACAACATCAAGTCAATTTACACTAATAATTTAGTCTCCCCATTAAATGTTGGATGCCACCCATGGAGGGAAATAGCCACTGAGCCCAAACATCTTTCTTTCTCTTTCTATTCCATTTTCCGAAAAACTTAACACATGCTTTGGCATCATAAGTATAGTTAAACTATACCAATTAGAGTGATAAGTTCTTTTTTCAAAAGAAAAGAACAAAAGGCACCGTTGCCGTCAGTGGTCTCAGGTATTGAGCGATGTTAGCCGACTTTCTGTGTTCAGAACTCGACAGCATCCGGGAAGTGGTTCCAATAAAACGACGCTACATGCCATACAAGCGACGTAACGCTCGGAGTTGTGAAGAAAATGGTGTTCACTAATTGCCCGCCGAGATCATGTGGGCTACGTCAAGTCCTTAGTCTACGCTAACCAGACACACTCAATTTGGATGAGCTCGAGGCCAACATTCGACACGCTATTGCCGGAACAACGCCGCACATATTGGTCTGAGTCATAAAAAATTGGATCGATCGCTTGAAGCACTGCCAGCGAAGCCGAGACGGCCATTTGAATGATTTGCTGCCCCACACATAATGGCATGAGCGTGGCTTCAAAATCAAGCCAGAATCAATTTCATATCTTACACCGTTGTTATTCTAT
This sequence comes from Volucella zonaria, assembly GCA_963966105.1. Classification (NCBI taxonomy): domain Eukaryota; kingdom Metazoa; phylum Arthropoda; class Insecta; order Diptera; family Syrphidae; genus Volucella; species Volucella zonaria. The sequence goes on along the minus strand of OZ014530.1, from coordinate 100,957,265 downwards.
TGAAATATTTTTCCTATCGTTCTTACTCGTATCTAGTCGTCCTATATTATGTTTATTTTTCACCACGTTGAAATAAATATTCCCCAGGATATAATATTTTTCCTTTTATTTTTACCTTAACTGTATATACCTAGTGAACGTTGCGCTAAATATGATTTCGTTTTAGCCATTCCAAATGGTGATTTTTTTACTATTTGGTTCTTCGGTGTTCTATTTTTGACAGCTCACGCGTGATTCGCAAAAAGTGTCAAAGTCAAATGTGCTCAGTTAGCATTGCTATTCCATCATGGAAAGGCTTGCACCCGAACAGCGCTTAAAAATTATTGAATTTTACTATCAAAATTGATGCTCTGTGAAAAATGTTTTTCGCCACTTCGACTATTTTACGGTCGTCATAATCGACCTACTGAGCAAGCAATTCAGACCATAGTGACAAAATTTCGCACCAATTTCACGCTATTGGAGGAATATATAACCACTGTATCCGCCAGTGTTATTGAAGACCGTGGTTGTTATTGGATAAAGACAATAAAAACAACGTTTATATTAATTTATTAAATATTTGTTTAAAGACACGTCTGAACTACATGATCCACAGATGGGGAATGAATGGAATTGAACAGGGTAGTTTTTGGTATAATTCCAAAAACTAAGCAAAAATTAAAAAAATTACATCAAGTTAAATTCAAATTAATCAATCAAGTAAATTGTTATTATAATTAATTATTCAATTTGTTTACATTTTTACTGACAGTGTCCTTTTTTTTAAATTTATTTATTTATTTTTTTCTTTCTTTTTTTTGTTTTTTTTTTATATTTTTTTCTTTCTTTTTTTTTATATTTTTTTCTTTTCTGTGAAATGATATAAAAGTCCAACATTTATTGCTAGGATAAGGGAAAACCCAGAAAAACCTTACCAGACTTTTTTATTTTTACATTAACAAACATTTAAGATACATTTACATACTATACATACAGATATGTGTGTTGTAAAGTTTTACATTTTTTCATTTAAGACCCATTCCCTTACGAAGCTCCAAGAACTTCATTGCTGGCAACGGCTTGGTCAGAACATCGGCTAATTGTTCAGCTGTGGGAATATAAATAAGTTTTATAATATTTTTTTCAATTTGTTCTCTAGAAAAATGATATTTAATATGAATATGTTTTGAACTTTTACGGTTAGTTGGATTATTAGCTATACTTATACAGCCGTTATTATCTTCATATATTATTATACATAGGTTTCAATATACTAAATTGAATACTATAACATAATGATCTTAACCACAATGCCTCCCTTACAGCTTCGAAAAGGGCCTAATATTCGGCTTCTGTAGCGGATACTGCTACGGATAGTTGTCTTTTTGTACTCTAACAAATTGTACATTGCTCAAATGATTTAAATAAAAAACCTGTTGTACTTTTTCTACCTCTCGTCATAACCTCCCTAATCAGAATCAACACAACCACTCAAAATATCATTATAACTACCTCGAATATAATTTAATTTTATATCAACTGATCCTTTCAGATATCGTAATACCCTTTTTAGGCACTTCCAGAGTTCTTGATTATTTTTGTTTAAGTATCTGCTTAAAATGTTCACGGCGGTGCTTAAATCAGATCGTGTACATATCATTAGGTACATTAAAGAACCGACAAGATGTCGACAGGAAATATCATATTTTTCGTCTGAGTTAAGAATTTCATAATCTAATTTGCTTTCAAGCGGTGTACTCACAGCCTTACAATCAAACATTAAATTTAGTTAAAATTGTTTTTATATATGAACTCTGATCAACTGTTATTTTATCATCATATCTCTGAATTCGAATCCCTAAGAAAAGTTTGATGTCTTTTAAAACGACCATTTGGAATTTATGCATTAAATAATTTTTAAAACTTTCCATTGCTTCGTTAGTGGCTATAGTAACAACAAGATCATCTACATAGAGAACTACATAGATATTCTTTGAAACATGTCCTCTGTCTAAAATGTAAATACAACGGTCTACAGATGAGTTCTTAAAATCTTTCTCTTTAAGGGTCTCTTCAAACATCTCGAACCAACACCTTGCTGCTTGTTTTAAACCATACAGAGATTTGTTTAATCTACAGACTTGATTGCTATTGCTAGCCACTGCCTCGGGAACTTTCATATATATTTCTTCTTTCAAAACACCATTAAGGAACTCTGTTTTTACATCCATATGGTGGAATAACAAATTAAATTTATTTGAGAAAGCTAAAATGTATCTAAGACTTGAAATTCTTGCAACTGGAGCAAAAGTTTCGTTATAATCTATCAAGTATTCCTGTTTGAAACCGCGAGCTACAAGACGAGCTTTATATTTTAAAGGATATCCATTCTCATCATTCTTAACTGTAAAAACCCGCTTACAATCAATAATGTTTTTATTAATAGGTTTCAAAACCAAGGTCCATGCATTTTTCACTAAAAGAGAATTAAGTTCTTCTTTTATAGCTTCTTCCCACTGAACTATATCTTCTCTATTCTTTATTTCTTCATATGAAGGAGGAATTTTGAATATAAAAGATTGGGCGCACATAATATAATCATCATATAAAGAAGGTCACTGCGTGACTCTATCACTTTCTCTATAATCAGTTATTACTTCTGTTATTGAGGGACTATCTTTACACAACAACTCACTTTGTGTATTTGACTCAATAATAGATTTATTAGATTCTTCATCTAATTTAGTTATTTTATAAGGAATAACTTCATCTGTTTGTTTTGACATATCTGATTTATTATCAGATTTATCAGACCCAACTACTGATTTGAACCCGAAAGATTTATCAGTTTTACCACTAGAGTTTTTTAAACTTTGATCTTGAGTATAGGTCCATATTCTAAGAAATGTGTCTCATCGACAATGACATCTCTTACCATCACAAACTTTTCATTTTCCACATCCCACACCTTATAACCATTTGGTCCATATCCAATCAATATGGCTTTCCAAGATTTCTCTTCAAATTTTGTTGTTCTTTTTTTTATAATTTACGCGCGTCTAAGGGGTTATGAATACCCTTACACTGTTGCCAGGGCGCGGGCGGAAAGGTAGAAGGAGGAGAAAGGAAAGTTTGTGATGTAGTGGTTTGAAACTCAGGTGTGTTTGGTTTCGATATTGTGGACGTAGACTGTAACACCAAATATTTTAAAGTATTTAAGTTGAGGTTTTTTATCATGCCACAACTTACATGGTGTTTTACCTAACTTTAAGGCTTTAGTTGGAGTTATATTTATTAAATATGTAGCAGTCAGTACTGCTTCACCCCACAACAACACTGGTAAACTAGCACCATGTACCATCGCTCGAGCCTTTTCAGTTATGGTTCTTTCCATGCGTTCTGAGACATCATTTAATTGAGGGGTTCGTGGAACAGTTAAATGATAACTTATACCTTTATGTACACAAAATGCTTTCATTTCGTTTGACAAATATTACCCCCCATTGTCGCAATAAAGATTTACAACCTTGAGGTTGAAATGCGTCTCACTTTTTGCAATAAAGTCTTTAAAAACTGAAAACACATCTGACTTAAAAGCTATCAAATATGTTACACAATAGTGAGTGTATTCATCAAGAAATAACACGTAATAATTTTTATTATTAATTATTGCAGGAGCGATTGGGCCACATACATCAGAATGTACAATAAATAAAGGTTGTTTAACGTAGCTTTTAGTTTTAGCTTTTTCAAAAGGTAATCGCGCTTGTTTGCCATTTATACACGCTTCACATAAATTATCATTTGGTAACACTTTTTCTATTTGCTTGACATCGTTTACCATATTTTTGTTTTTCAATTCTAAGAATTTAATTTTTCCAATATGACACAAACGCTCATGCCACAATTGATAGTTTGTATTTAATGCACTCAATACTCACTTTGTGCTGATTTCAAAATCAACGCTAAATAAGTTATTAAAAGTCTTACCTGTATTATGACCTTCCCACCTTTCTTTATCGAAAATAATAGTCGGTCCGGCTTGTTGCATCTTTCGTACCGATAGCAATATACGGAAGATCTGGACAGTAAAGAACATCTTCTAATAAAACTTCAATTCCAATGTTGCTGACTACATTTAGATTTCCCTTCTTGGTGGCAGTTATATACATACGCACAATTTTTCACAATATATATTTTGGTTGGCTCGCCTTTCAGTCGTTAGGTTAACCTCTTGTTTTGACAAATGCCAAATTTAAATTTTCTTCAGCCAAGGTTTCGATTGATGTTATGATTCCATCATACGACCCAGGAAGAGTTATGAAAAGATGCGATATTTTGTCAGCTTTTGCACCCGCAGCTAGCAATTCAGCAACCAGCTCATCAAAGATTATAAATTGTGTTGATAGGGGTGTGTCACCTTGTAGTTTTATTGTTAGTAATTTCTTGCGGAGGGCCAGCTGGGTGGCGAGACTTTTTCTTTCATAAACTTTGTCTAAGCTTTTAAATATTTCTTTTGCTGTATATGGTATTCTTGTTTTGCAAAATTTAAAAATTTATTTGACAAATACTCGATAATGATGCCTTTGGCGTTCATCCAATTTTCATTTACTTGTTTCGATGCTTCATTGTCAATGACTTTAATCAGATCAAGTTCACTTAATAAGGCGCGCACTCTTATTTTCCAAACGCTATATTTATCACCATCAAAAATTTTTATATTTATTTTTTTTTTCATTTTTGAACAAATTTCTTCTACACACGTCCGTAGCCTTTTTTTACTTTTTTTTAACACAAGCGACGATAGAACAAAAAAAAAACACGTCTGGACACAACAACGGTAAAAACACCAGAAAAAAAATTAAATAAATAAAAAGACAATCACGTACACTGAGATTATGATCGGAGGAGTTTTGCTTTTCTTTATGCTGGATTGATGTGAATGTGTATGGGTGAGTGTAGATGTTATGTTAAGAGAACACTACCTGTCATTTTTAAGTTAACGTATTTTTCGTTATTAAATATATATGTAGGTAATGTAAATTTTATTATTTCTTTTATCTAAATTAGAACTTAGGTTTGTATGGTGTTATACTGGGCCCATAACCTATTGGATAAAGACAATAAAAACGACGTTTATTTTAATTTATTAAATATTTAATAAATATTTAATGACGATCTACAGATGGGGAATGAATGGAATTGAACAGGGTAGTTTTTGGCATAATTCAACAGTTTTTCCATTCGTCGCCGTTCGCAGCAAATGGGATTGTGTTACTTGACTACGTGGATGATCTTACGCAGGGATCTTGGTCTAAAACCTTGCAAAACACAGCTCTACAGTTGAGTCGTTGCGGACCTACATAGTTCCTGGATCTATGTCCGCTGTCGGAACTAGTTCCAATCGTTCCACATATTCCACCTAAACATGTTCGATAGTTCCGACATGCCCGATACTCCGATGGTTCATACACAAGAAGGTCACTTAGCAAAATCTTTATTTTGTTCTGATTGACACGGCGGCGGCTGACTGTACACTGTACAGGACAGCACCGCCTGTACCTTCTTCGTCTATTGCATTCGTTCATGTTCACATGCGTATGTAGTTTAGCGTTGACGTTTTTGGATCTGTTGGTATTTTCACAGTATTGGAATTATCATGGAACTGGAACTACCAATCCAACTAGAATGAAAATGGGAAATTTCGTGTCTGCCTCTGCTGTGTAACTGCAAATGCACCCATACATAAAAGTTCTTCGAAATTTCGTTATTGTTTTGAATTGCAGATAACGTTTTTTTAAAAGCTGTAGCTGTATATTTGCAAAATAAATATATTTTTACTTGAAACATTGGTATGTTTTATTTTGTATTATTTATTAACAAATGTGTAGAATGTATGTTAATATAGGATTTGTATGTATTGAATACAGGGTTTGGTTTCAACTGAAAATGGCTGAAGAAAAGGAGCAACAAAAAGCCAGATGTAAATATTTCTCCCAAATGATTTCATTTACATCTGAAAGCTTAGACACCTTAAAAGAAGGCACCCGACAATCAATACAAATGCAATAGAACGACAGATTACAACACCCAGCCAAACATTAATTGAAATAGACCCAGTTCGAAATGTGGATGTAATTTGCACAGAAACCAAAACAAACCGCAAGAAACAGTACAATCAAATATCTACATATAATTATATGGCCAATATTCGAGCAATTTCCCAAAAAAAATGCAAAAATTGACCAGCAATTACATAAAATGATTACGAAAGAATACCACCCGTTGCCTTGTAGAGGAGGCTGAATTTAAAAAGTTTGTAGCGATGTTGTGTCCTCCATACAGTCTTCCGACCCGATGACACTATCGGAAACATTATTACCGCAGCTTTATTTAAAGCTGGAAGAGGATGTCCGCAGTAAAATTGTAAGCGCTCCAGCTATTTTCCTAACAACAGATGCACGGACTTCATTAAACAATCAAACTTTAGTAGCCATTACAGTCCACTACATTGAGATTGACAATTTTAATCTATGTTCTAATTTGTTGGACTGTATAGAATCCGACAAGCGCCACACCGCTAAAAATTTATGTAATTTTTTGAAGGACCACATTTCGAAGTGGAAAATCGAGAATAAAGTTGAGGCCATTGTGAGCGATAATGCTGCGAACATCGTTTCTGCTGTACAGATGGGACGATGGCGATCTATTAGTTGTTTCGCGCATTCTTTGAACTTAGTCGTAAAGGCAGGAGTAGATCAGATTGGTGACATTGTCTCCAAAGTGAAAACCATTGTGGACTTTTTTAAGAGAAGCTCAAACGCCTTGTACAAGTTCAAAGAAATGCAGAAACAAATGGATTTACCTATGTTGAAATTAAAGCAGGACGCCCCAACAAGATGGAATTCCACATTTGATATGCTAGAGAGAATTTTTACTCTAAAAAATGCCGTCACTGCCACACTAGCTATCATAAAGAATGACCTATCCCTTAGTAACGAAGAGTGGAATATGGTGAAAAGAGTAATTCCAATTTTGAAGCTATTTTTGGACGTCACTGTGGAAATTTCAACAGAAAAGAACGTAAGCATGTCCAAAGTCATCGTTTATTGCAAATTTCTTCAACAAAAAGTTGGACAAAGTCTGGCAGAAGTTGAGTAGCAATATTTTGCTGGTGACCATTTCACCCCCCGTTTGGTGCAAAAATTATTGGAAACACTTAGTGAACAACTGAAGAATCGGATTTACAATCTTGAAAAAAATTCGTTATACGCAAAATCTACCATCTTAGACCCCAGATTCAAAAGCGGAGGGTTTCGGGACGTCACAAACTTTCAGATGGCGTTGGAGGTACAGAAGAAAAAAGCTGCCAGTCAGCCTTCTGAGTGTACGCCTGGAACCTTAGCTTCGCATTTGGAACTCGTGCCAGAAACATCTTCTAGCTGTGTCCGAAATAAAAGCACATGCTTTTGGGATGACATCGATACAGAAATATCGAGTTTAGTTCCAGAAAATACAGTCGCAGCTGGAATAATAGAAGTACAGAAGTACCTTAATGAACCAATATTCAACAGGTTGGAAAATCCTCTTGAGTGGTGGCACTCTAGAAGATGTGTGTACCTACATATTATACATATATTGTATATTATAAACGCCTGGTAGCAACATCAGTTCCATGCGAACGAATTTTCTCCAAGGCAGCAGCAAAGTTTCACAACTACCATTTATAAACCGCAAATATGGCTTGCTTTTTCATAAAATGAACTAGTTGTTTTAACTTGAACTTATCGTTCGCTTTTAATGTGTGTGATATTTTACATTCATTGTGATACTATTATAATATATTGAAATGTGATTATTTTTTTTCTATGAATTTTTGAATAATGCGTATACTGTTGTTTGTTACGTAGGAAATTAATTTCTTGTCCTTTACGTGAAGATAATGTACCTTCTTTTTTATTATATTATGGATTCCTTTTATTTTATTATTTTTTCACTATTTATAAAATGTTCAAATATTTGAACTATTTTTTTTTTAGATTAACATATATATAGTATACATATGTATTTGTACTCAATTATTTATTGTTTCAATTGAAAAATGTCAAATGAATATCGCGAACTTTTTTTGTTATCAATATGTACATAGAAATCATCAATATAAATATGAGATAATCTCCCTCACACCGTAGCATAAATCCACGCTTTCCTGCAAAGCGAATATGCGTGTAGATCGGCCTCTACATTTCCGCACACATATATTTGTCATTCAATCTATTCAACTTCAACAACTATCCGAATATGTCTGTGGAACTACTTACTTAAATCCGTGGACATGAACGTCTTTTAGTTCTGATAGATCGTTGGAACTAAATAGTTCGGAACTAGTTCCATTCAAGAAAGGAACCGTTCCATGTTCGTTCCGGCAAAGGAACGGTTTAGCACAACTCTACACAGCTCGTGCAAGAACTGAAGCCAAACGACCTGCCACATTGTCGAATTTTCGGTGAGTGGGCCTTACAAAGGCTGGAGCAAAATTCGCTTTTTTATCGAAAAATTGTCTACAGGGACGAAGCTCGTTTCTGGTTGAATGGGTACAAAGCAATACAAGAACTGCCAATGCACCCGGAGGAATGCTTCTTGTGATTTATAGTTATTAGCGAAATGCCAGCCAATATGCTCGAAAAAATGATTCAAAATTGGACTCTCTATATGGACCACAACATTTTCGTGGTCGACATTTACATGAAAAATCTTAAAAAAACTAAATGGCAAACAATGTTTTATCAACTCTATTAAAAATTGTATACACTTTTGCAATTTTCCTGTTTTTTTTTTATACTTGAAAACCAAACGCATAAAAAATCACCCATTATTTTACAGGCTTGGCAGGGGTTGGCAATTCACTTGGCACCAGTTCAAGGGATTGCAAAAGGATTAGTAGAATTTGCCACTATTGACACTCGGTAAATAGGCTTCAGCATCCCTTGGCGGTGTTTTTTTTTTACCTACAATCTAAGATTGATTTTTGGTAGCTCGTTGGGAGGAGCAAATTCATGAAAAATTTAATTTCGGTGTGAAGCAAAATAAGTAAATTTGTTAAAGAATTTATTTTTGTCTGATAAGTATAAAGTTAAAATGCAGAGAAAAAATGCGTGAGTTTCGAAATAAGTGCTTAGATGAGTTAATCTAGATAGAATCGTGCTTTAAAAAAATGTAAACAAGCACTTGTGAAACACGAAGAAATTGTTGTGTTATTTAGTGAACACTGTAATATAGTGTTTTGTTTTGTTAATATATGGGTAAACAAATAGAGACAGTGAAATGCGACTGAAAATTCGCATAGATGGAATCCTGCACATATGCATATACAATATATGTATGTACATATATACAATATAGATGGATACACTCTTAGTAGAATATTTCGCCTGGTGGAAGTGAAAAAATGCTGAGAGCTGGTTGCAATAACTCTCTTGTACTTGATCCAGCTTCGATTACAACTTAAGAACCAAGGCAATTTCCACCAACTTTTCACTTTCACCAACTACTATGTATATTCCCTTTGAAATATTCTGCTATAATATTAGTAGGATTCCATCTACGAAAATTTTAAGTTGCACTTCACTATCCCAGATATTGTTGTTATAGGTTTGTTTAACAACGTACATATTTAAAAAACACTATATTATTCACTATGGACTTAATAGGTATTGAATTGAAAAATAATAACATAAACAATTTCTTTGCGTTTCACAGGTGCTTTGTTTACCTATTTTTAACCACGATTCTATTTAAACTAAGCCATCTAAAAACTTTACAAGCACTTATTTCAGAACTTACGTATTTTTTCTCGACGTTTTAACCCAATATTTATTTGAAAACAACAATTTCTCTAAAAAAAACTAATTAATCGTATTCCCATACAAATTTGTCCCAGTCAACGAACTATACATAGGATTTTGAGTACAAAAAATGTCCTCAGAATTTTCGTTCCGAGTCTCAATGGTTTTTTCCTTTATGCGATTTGAAGCTATCTGTGGAAAGTTGTTTTTGGAAGTGTCAACATCTGGAAGGTTGTTATATATGTATGTTCTTTCATTTCTGGTTTAGTTTAGTTCAATAATCCTTAATGGCTGACAAAAACAATATTATATCTGCTACAACTTTAACTGCAGTTGGGGTAGGCATTGTTTGCGCTATGCTGAGGAATCGTCATATGATTTTAAAAAAGCTTAGATATATAGTTGATTTTCGTAATCCTTTGCGCCACAAGCATGTTGAAGTAATAGAAACCGCTGATCATTGCCATAGGATAATTACAACTTTGAAGAAGTGCGCTCAGTACATAAGTATTTAATAAGATAACGAATTTATATTTTCTTAGACACTGTGATGAGTACAGAGTTCTCGGTTTTGATTGTGAATGGGTTACCGTAGGCGGGCGAAGGAGATCTACAGCCTTATTACAACTAGCATCGCACAGAGGCTTATGTGCTCTGATACGTTTATCTAGCCTTAAAGCAGTCCCAATGAGCCTAAGGGAATTATTGGAAGATGACAATATAGTTAAAGTTGGCATTGGATCTCTGGATGACGCTGCGAACTTGTCACATGATTATGGTGTTGGTGTAGCCAGTGCCTTCGATTTGAGGTACTTGGCCGTACTTGCCAAAAAAAGTCCTGAAGGATTGGCAAAAATGTCGAAGTCAGTTTTAAATGTGGATTTAGACAAAAACTGGCGGTTAGTATGTTCTGACTGGGAAGCAAAAACTCCTACTTCTGTACAAATAGAATACGCTGCAAAGGATGCATTGACTGCAATAGAAATTTTTAAGAAAATGTCTGACGACCTAAAAAAAAGGTATGTGACAAATTAAAACTTGCACTTTTAATTGAATTGTTCTTTAGACATTTTTGGCAAAGATATGATGTATATTTAGAGGATATTTTGCAACAATGTGGTCCATTTGTAGAAGTTCGTTTTAAGGATTCAATCATTAAGCACGGTAGTGGCTTTTCAGAATCAAAAAAAAAGTCGAGCTTCGCAATAAAAAAACCTTTAAGCAGAGGGATTAGCACACGGTCAAAGTCTTTGTATGATAACTGTTTGTTAGAAGCTCCAGACGGCGAGCTACTTTGCACTTGTGAGCGAAAAAAATCGCAGTGGTAACAAGTTTTTTTTAAGTTTTTTGATAAGCGCGAATTACGAGTGTTAATTACATAATAGGTACGTTGATCAAAATCTCGGGTACGAAGTAAAAGCAGATCCCTATACAGTTCGTTTGAACTTTGAGCCAGCTGGACGAGCTGTTGGTGAGGTTGGACGTTATTATCAAACTCCTAAACAAAATCGGTGTGTCGTTTGTGGCAGAGAAGACTTGTTCATCAGAAAAAATGTAGTTCCCAGAGAATACAGAAAACACTTTCCCGTTGTTATGAAATCTCACACTTCGCATGATGTTTTGTTGCTATGCCCGCAGTGTCATCAAATAAGTAACATCTCAGATTCAAAGTTTCGCACAAAATTAGCAAAAATTTGTAATGCCACTTGTTTGAGAGAAGATGGAGGATCAAAGATAGTTGAAATTCCAGAATTAAAGTGAGAGTTTGCTAGACATAAATATATAATATATGTATATGTGTATATATTTTAATAAAAAATTAATAATTTTTTTTAGACAACTTCGTTCTGCAGCAAGAGCTCTTTTGTATAGCAGTGATAAAATTCCACCTTTTCGAAAAGACCAGTTGGAAAAAAATGTTTTAAAGTTTTACCCAGGTTCTACAAAATTAACACCAGAAATATTAGAGAAATCAGCGGAAGTTGATGTGATGTTTGTTAAAAAAAAAATCCCAACTCATGAAAAACTTTTCTAATTTTATATAATTTTAGAGAAAGCGTTGCTGGGTATGTGCCACATGGGTTAAAAGTTGTACAGGAATATGAAGAAAAATTGGGAGGTCTTATTGAATTGGAAAAACTTTGGCGTGAACATTTCTTAAATACAATGAAACCAAAATTTTTGCCCGAGCTTTGGAGTGTCAATCATAATGCCAATAGGTAAGATATGTATAGAGGTCTGACGTATATACATACGTATAAACAGGGTGTTGCGTATAATTTGTCTAAGAATTTAAGTTCACCGTGAGTCGAATAGTTTGCGATTCGTTCCATTCGCTTCGCGGCGATAATGACAACCATAGATGAACTAACTTAGATGGCAAACTCTACTAATACTTTTGCAAACCCCTTAACCCTTACACAAACACGCTGTAAGTGAATTACAAACACATTGTATTAGGTGCGCAACTAAGTTATCGCTGTTTTTTTTTTACAAATGAATCATTCAAAGTATAGCCCATCGCTAGCTACAACTTTTTCCCATTTTTCTGACAGAACTCGAATAACGTTACGGTAAAAGTGCTCATCTTTTGAGCCTATCCAGGAATTAAGCCGTTTTTTGATGTCTTCGTATGAGCGGAACTGTTGGTCAGCCAGACGATGCGCCATCGGACAGAACAAGTAATAATCGGACGGCGCAATACCTGGGGAAAATGGTGGGTGGGGTAGGACTTCCCATTTGAGGGTTTCCAGGTAGGTTTTAACAGGTTTGGCAACGTGAGGCCGAGCGTTGCCATGTAGAATCACTTTATCGTGACTCTGCTCGTATTTTCGCGCAGTTTTTTTTTTATAATGTACGCGCGCCAAAGGGGTTATGAATACCCTTACACTGTTGCCAGGGCGCGGGCGGAAAGGTAGAAGGAGGAGAAAGGAAAGTTTGTGATGTAGTGGTTTGAAACTCAGGTGTGTTTGGTTTCGATATTGACTCTCCAGGGGTGGGAGTCCGAATAGGACGGAGAGATTTTCTTCACACGGAATGGTGAGGTTGTGAATTTTAACGGTTGTTTTGTGCTTGAAAACCCTACAACAGCCAAATCTACATGTCAGTGTTATGCCTTCACACGCAGATTTTTCTGACTGAGTTCCAATTGCACAAATGAAAACTTGCCGTGGCTAGGATTCGAACCTTGACCTTCCGAGTGAGAAGCGATTGCTAGTACCACTACACCACGGCCACCCCTTGCTCGCCTCAATCGCATCAATTGAAGTCGATACCGTTCCCCAGTGATGGTTTCGTTGGGTTTCGACAGTTCATAATAAATAACACCGACCTAATACACAGCATAAGCAGTCTCCACGACTTTCTTCTATTTGAGCTGCTGTAATGAATCCAATTTTGATTCACCCGTCACTATTCGATGAAGAAAACCTTCCCTTTTTTGCCCCTGGAGCAGTTGTTCACAGGCGAAAAAACGATGTTCAACGTCCCTTGGCTTCAAATCATAAGGAACGCAAGTTCCTTGTTTTTGGATCGTTCCCAACGCACGCAATCGCTGGGGAATGGGATGGCGAGTAACTAATACTGAAGCAAGCTCTTTTTGCGTTTGGCACGGATCCTTATCGAGCAATGCTTCCAATTCAGCGTCTTCGAAAGATTTTGGCCTTTCTTCACGCGGACGGTCGTTCACATCGAAATGACCGTCTTTAAAGCGAGAACCAATTTTTGTTATATACTATATTTTGTTTTTGTCTAATATCCGTTTTCGTCATTTTCGAGTAATCCTAATCCTCCCTAAACTAACATATGTTATGATAAACGGTGAAAAAATTAAGTAAAATAAAGAGTCCGCTAATTTATGCTGGATCAAAGGTTTATTATCAAAACAGAGGAACGCCTCGTCACCACACGGAACATCCACAACTATTAAAAGCAGATTACCTTTACCCTCATCCAAGTCATGTTATTAAAATCGATCTTTGGATCTGATTTGTAACCGAGTTTTCGTATACTACGTAATGTTAAAGTGACACACAGCCGACTGGCAAACCGTTTTTAAATTTAAATATTCCAGCAGAGGACACGTCGCCATTTTTCACGATGAACTGTCTACAGGGGAGCATATTACTACAGTGGTTCACTTATATCAAACCTGTTAAGCTTAAAGTAGACTTCATACAATGTTGAAGGTGTACCCCAAGTCAATCTATGGGATACCGACGCATTGTGGCATGCGAAACATCATGCGACTCATTAAATCGAATCGGTTTTCTGTAACTACAATTTTGCCATCGTCCCACTTAGTCAGCTTCGTCACATTTTCAAACAGGTTAATTATTCGGAATGAGACTTATCGATCGGAGATTCCTTGGATTGGAGAGTTCTTTATTTCTTTCGGGAATATTATAAGTTAGAATAAGATTGTATAACTAGGTTAGGCTAATTTTTTACCTATAATTCACTAGCTTCTAATTATTAATGAAAAACTATAGCGCACAGTTATATTTGCAACCCTAAAGCTTACATATATTTAATTATTAATTCTAAGAGCCGCACTTATACTACACCAATTTTTTTCATTCGAAACAAATAAATATACTCTATCTTCGTCACAAGAAACACTTTTTCCCATCAACAATGTCATATACGACATTTTGTTGCTTATAGTACCCTGTGCTCCTGTAACTACTAGTATATATACCAGACTATGGTTCTGAGCGTTTCAAATAACTACGGTTATCTAGTTTTCCGCTGTCTCCTGTCTGAAAATGTTGTTCATAGCCCCGCTTAAAAATTTGTCGAACTACTCATGTTTATATCCAAAAGTGATAGTAATTATTTTCATTCATTTTATATACATTATAGATGTATATGTCAACATATTCGACCAAAACCACAGTAATTATTTTTATTGTATATGTGGCGACCACACACACACACGCCCAGAGAAACAAACGAGATAACTGTCCAGCAGTGTTACAGGTACAGCCAGTCGAACCACATACGCCGGCCGTCAAGTTTACCTCGCTGCAAATCCCCTTGGCCTTCTGCCCTTTTTGATATCTGCAAACGATCAACAATCAATAGATTTCTACTAGTAGTAGAAATTGCTGACATTTTTATTTCAACGGGCACACATCCGCTACACATACATACATTTAACTTGTATATTCCAACAAATTCGAGATTTATGGCTACCTGCCACTGGTACACAACTGGCTGATTAAATTAATAATACACTGTTGTCGCCGCGATAGTTCGTTGTGGACAAGATCTAGTCTCTATCACTCACCGTGTTCGCGTTGTCAGTTTGAGCGCAATGACGGGGAAATTGGAGACTTTTTCGAAGGCAGGCGGTTTCACTTTCGATGGTTGGCGATTGCTGATATCATTTGATTATTTTCATATTATACACTCAAAATTACTTTAATAATCTTAACAATCTGAATCTATCTTACTGGCCCTGCCCGTCACTCTAAACTAGACCAACAAATTTAATTTAAGTCTTTAGATAAAATTTAAATATTTTTCAAAAAAACTTAATATATTTTATTTTCTTATATCTTATTTTTATTTTCTTATAACTTTAAACTATTTACAAAAAAAACATTTCGGAATATGTAACTCGTCTAGCTTACGAAACTGAATACTTATACTGATATTTTTGTCTAATATCCGTTTTCGTCTTTTTGAGTAATCTTGACACTACGAGGGGCGTTCAAACTATTCTCGGTATCGGGGTGAAGCTGTGGTTGTATATGTAAATTGACTTATTTATTAAGTAATATTATTATTTTAGTGCATTCATGTAAAATTTCATATAAATGTGATTATTAATTCGCGTTTTATCTCTAGTTAAACAGAATCATAATGGCAACTGAGACGATGATGGTGAAAATTGAGCATCGCGCTGTAATTAAATTTCTCACTAAGCAAGGAAAAAGTCAAAAAACTATTCATGAAGAGATGGTGGCTGTTTACCAGGGTTCCGCACCTTCATTATCAACTGTGCAAAAGTGGTCAAGTGAGTTCAAGAGAGGCAGAGAGAGCATTGAAGACGACCCCCGCTCCGGCGCCCTGGCTACTGCTTGTACGGGAGAAAGCATCTAAGAAGTCGAAAAACTTGTTCTTGAGGATGCCCGAATAAAGGTGAAAATGATGGCAGAGATCACCAAGCTTTCAATTGGTACCATTCACACCATTCTTCATGACCATCTTAACCTTTCAAAGGTCAGTGCAAGGTGGGTGCCACGAATGCTCACAGCGCATCAGAAAAAAGTGAGAATCGCATGCTGTAGAGAGCTTTTGGAGATGTGTAGTGAGAACGCGGACGGTGTTATGGATCGAATTTTTACTGGGGACGAAACATGGGTCCACCACTATGACCCTGAAAGCAAACAAGAGTCCATGCAGTGGCATAAAAAAGGAACAGACCCCCCGAAGAAGTTCAAAGTCACTCCGTCTGCCGGGAAGCTCATGGCCACAGTTTTTTGGGACTCAAAGGGAATCTTGCTCATTGAGTACAAAAAAAAAGGTGAAACCATCAACGCCACATCCTACGCTTCCACTTTGCATAATTTGCGGGAGGAAATTAAAAAGAAAAGACGAGGTAAACTCGCAGCGGGTGTGTTGCTTCTTCATGACAACGCTCCTGTTCACACGGCGCGAGATTGTGGTTTCGAAGAAATCCAACACCCACCCTATAGTCCAGACCTTGCCCCTAGTGACTATTTCCTGTTTCCCCATTTGAAAAAATGTCTTCGTGGAAAAAGATTTTCGGATGATGAAGAACTCAAGTCGGCAATAAATGGGTATTTAGGAAATTTATTTTTTTGAGGGTCTAAAAAAGCTTATCTCAAGATGTAACAAATGCATTGATGTTAGGGGAGATTATATTGAAAAATTTTCCTTCATATCGATACCGAGAATATATTGAACGCCCCTCGTATCTTAAACCTCCCTTAACTAACATGTTATGATAAGCGGTGAAAAAATTAAGTAAAATAAAGAGTCATCGCTAATCTATCCTGGATATAAAAATAGAGGAACGCCTATTCACTACACGGAATATCCACAATAATTAAACGCAGATTACCTTTACCCTTATCGAAGTCATGTTATTAAACTCGATTTTTTTAAAATTTAATTATTTCAGAAGTCATATCCCCATTTTTCACGATGAGCATATTAAATAAAATGTACTGCAGTGGTTTACTTATATCAAGCTTGTTCAGCTTAAAGTAGAGTTAATACGGTGTTGAATGTGTGCCTCAAGTCAATCAATATGATATCGATACAATGTTTCCTGCTTTTGTTTCATTGAATATCAGATGCCAGACATGTCATGTGAAACACCATGCGACTCACTAAAACGTTTACTCAATTAAACTCTTTTTTTTTTCATTCTTTTACTCTAAGTGTTCCCATAAATTTTCAAAAGATTGACTTGGTGAAATTTGTATTCTGGTTTCGCGCTTTTGTCATATTAAAACCAAAATTATTGGCGCTGCTGTGCAAATGAGCTTGTAAAATGCTCAGATATTTTTTAGCGTCCATGGTGTTATGAATAAAGTCTAAATCACCGACGCCTTAGCAAGATATACACCCCTATAACATCACAGACAATTTTCCAAACTTTACAGTTCGAATAATATTCAGATTGGACAAGGCTTGGGCCATTTGCTGTAGTAGAGCGTTATTTTCGATTCGTCGCAAAATACATCATCCCAATATTCGTTGCTGTGAATATTATGCTCCACAGCAGAGCACCGTGTTTTTACATTTTGAGCTGAAAGCAGTAGTTTTTTCCGTGTAACTCTTGATGAGGTACTAATGTTTCAACAGTACTTGTCTTATGGTTTCGTAGAAAGCTTGTTTTAAATTCTTTATCTCTCGTGACAAAAATCTTGTTGATATTTGGGGATTTTCGTAGACTTTTTTAACAAACCGCCTTCATTTCTGTTGGATAGCTTTCTTGGTCTGCTTTTTAGAAAAATATTTTCCAACGGATTTTTACATTCTGTTTTATTTATGATGTAAATGGTTATTTATCTGTCGCAAATCAAAAAATAAAAATAAGGCATTATAACAGCACCGTCATGCTATTCAACAAAATTCACTTTTATTGTGATATAACCTAATTAAATTAAATTTATCTTTATTTGAGTTACTTTATCTTGATTAATTATATACCATGACTACACTTAGAAGCATATATGAAGATGCCGGAAAAAGAAAAGAAGTGATCGAAACTGAAACGGCTATCTCGTATCCATTAGAATGCTTTGCAAAGAATCCATGGGCTAAACTAAACAACTGATGAACACCATCTTTACAGGGTTACTGGATGATCGCTTAGATCCGAAATTAGTAATTTTGGTGGAGGCCAAGACCCCCATTTATTTGTCTTAGTACTATATAAGAAACTTGTTTGTGTGCCATTTTCGTCTCAAAGCCTCTGCATATTCAAGGACCACACCAGCACCAACTCCGTACTCCGCATATGTGGTGCTAATATTAGTGGACGCGCCTTGGTATGGTTCAAACCAGTTGACATATCCCAAGCTTATTGTAGCAATCCACCATTTGTAGCCATACCTAATGGGCTTGCCATGGATAAATTGCTTACCATTTCTTCGTCAAGAGAATGGTTTTCCTCAATTGGGGCATTATCCATAAACTTTTTGTTCAAGTGTCTAAATAAAGGCCTAGCTTTGGAAAATTTGTCGGCTTGGTCCAGGTTTTCGTTGTCTTTTAGATGAAGATTTGAAAAGATGTATTTAAACTTATCCCTTGTAATTGCCTCTGCAACCAAGGCATTATGGCCATCCTTTTCTCGTTCCCAGTAAATTCTTCTGCGTGGCAACTGAATATAACCGCTCAAAATTAAAACTCCAACGAAAGCTTTGAGTCCATTCAATTCGATGATTCGTAGCCTGTTGTTTTGTAAAATATATCGGTTGCTTACAGTTAGTATAAGTTCAAATATCTCTCCATCAAAAAATCTATAAAATAAATCCAAAGGAGTTTGTAAGGGGTTGTGAACTCTTCTGGATTTTCAAAGTCGGTATTGTTGGAAGCCAGTGCCGGTAAATCCTCTTTTACCCAATGGTAAATCTTTTTCTTCTTCTTTAGTTGGTTCTTAGAAGATTGCGCTGAAGTACCTGGCGTCGCCGGCTTTAAAAATTCGGACAAGGGAATGTCATCATCAGACGAATATTCATCATGAATACCATGCCTGCATGTTATTTCAGCTGAAGCTTGTAACTGAGAACCTGGTAAATTGCTGACAGAAAAAAATTCTTCGCCACCAGAATCTTCGTCTGTCAATTCCGCACAAGCGTTTTTCGGTGGAAATATTGTTATTTTATCCGCCTTCGCCGTAAGATCCTCATCTTCTTCGAGAGAAAGAAAGAAAATCCCCTGAAAAATAAGATGTCGTAGACGTGTATTTTCCTGACGTCCTACTTATAGTACACCAAATACCACAATCAGTCTAATTTGTAAATCGAAAATTAGAAAAAAAACGAATACATACCTTGCGAACCGAATACCGTATTCCGACATGTTGCAATTTCTTTATAATAGACCACTCTAAAATCACACTTTTTTTTTATTGAACGCACTAAAAACACGTTTTTTCGTGAAGAATGACTATTTCTTAATGCAATCAGCTAATAAATAAACGGCACGTGTCAAACGGTTTTTTTCTGTTGGTACTTATTCTGACCAACCTACATGTAGGACGTCAGGCATATCTGGGTAGTCGCCGAAAATAAAAATATCATCAATAGAGTCAGACAGGTCAATTAAATGGCCGATCGTATCGATAGCAAGTTTGTAGGAGTCACAACCCATAACGTAAAGGGACTTGAAGGTTAGTTATATTTTTATTGGGATAAAGCCGACTTTAGATAATGAGGAAATGGTATTGGGAGAAGAATTAAGGCTGTTGTGGATCGCCAGTAGGACGCCTCGACAAGGGGAATCATCATTTGGGCGGGTAGGAAATGGTAGGATTGTCGTCGCGAAAAACATTAAAAGTAGGGAGGAACAATTCCTGGTTCTTTATGTTGGGAATCAGATAGTAGTTGTATTTTTGGTGGAAGTGTTCAAGGCTTAACTAGGGAAATTGAATGCGGACTATAGCTCTTTTGCCGTGACAATTGGGGAGAATGATAAAGAGATCACAATGGCCTATTTACTTAACTTCAAAACTGAAGTATCGCTTGTTGACATTCGGGAAGGATCTCTGGGACCTTCTGACTCGATTGCCACCAAATTAGTAATAGTTCTGTGTGCTATTTATCGCATCATTCAAATTTCTGTATCCGATTATGGAGAGGAGATAATTGCTAATGTTCTGAAATTGATCACCTGATCGGGAGACACAAGATTGATTTAGAAGTTGCCTATCAACATTACCAACATTGCCTCACATATCAGCCTTATGTTCAACTAATGAGTCGTATAGATATGTTCCTCAATGAATTTCCGTTGCATAAATATTCGCAGGCTAGGATGGGTACCATTGTTTCAAAATTGAAAGACTTTTTTAGGATTTTAGGATTAACGTTTCTCCAATTCGCCAAATGGGTCTGAACTATTAAGTATGCAGATCAATTCGTCAGAGTTATAAAAAGCGGAGAGGAGATGGATGATCCTCGATCATACGCGATGTATTTTATGGACCTGGGACAATACGACAAATCCCCTTACTCTGCCACCGTCAACAATGATCTCTATCTCTTTTTTCACACCATTGGTGTTAGTGGACTTGAGCGTTCCATCAATGCAAGATTTGTTGGAAATCCGGAAATCAACAATGCTGTAATTCATTGTCTTGGGGCTCCCTCAACATTTGGTTAACAGTTCAATACCTACCAGGAAAATGGAGGATTTAGACTAAGGCCTGGTTAATGTCGATACCTATCCCACTGACAAAAATCCCACTAGTTAGTTCGCCTTCATTTATAACCAAAATGGGAAAGTACCCAAGCATATGCAAATGAAGGCTGTTAAACACTGGCCCAATGTGTCAATCCGCGCCCTGAAAACATTCGACTGTTCTCTTATACAATCGTTTTCACGCCATATTGACTGAAGATGATTAAATTTCATTATACATACACGGCAAAAGTGGCAACTGAAAAATATGTTAGTTTTCGTCCTTTATAGTTTGTTGTTGCTAACTGAAATTAAATATTCTTTGTCTGCCATTTAATTTTTGAAATATGAATAATTGCAAATTCAGGAAAGAAAATTAAATAAAATGACTAGAAGTGCCTATATTTGTTATGTAAAGGTAGAACTTATTTTTTTTCTTGACAAAGTGTATATGATTTATAGTTTAACAGCTTTTTATTTGTTTTTAGGTTGGAAATTCGTGCAAATGAGGGACGAATTGAAAAACAGGATTTACTTTCTGCTGGATTGAGTCAATCAACCCTTCATCTAATAACATAAAACATAAATTTAAAACAATGTCTTCATATTGACTAAGATGCAACAATATTTTTTATACTTAAAAAAACATATATGTACATATTATTCTATATAATAAAATAATTTTTCCATCATCTGAAATTTTTATTATATAGACGGATTCCTCTACTTTTTTTTACATAACAATCGCAATGTCAATTTAAAGTCGTTATAATATACTTTTTTTCCAAAATTTTTTAAACCAAGATAAAAGTTATTGTTGCGTAATGGTGCTTTACTTTCCACGGCTGTCGAATATATGTATGTATGTTTAACGACGGAGGTTATGACAATCACAAAAAAAAAACATTTCCTGTTGAACTTGGTTCAATTATCGATGACCGTAGCAGTGACCATCACACTAAAGCATATTTGGTAACTAAATTTTCCTAATTTTTTTAACATCGGTTTTCGCTTCAAACTAAAATTAAAATAAGATGCCTTACACATTTGTAGTTTAAGTTATATATGTGAGTTAAGCATTTGTAAGAAAAAAAAATAAAAATAAAAAGAGAAACATAAAATTTATACTAGGATTACAAGAATATATAACAGTGCAATGGAATAAAAGCAACCATTGCAGCAAATTGCATACTCAACATTAAATAAACTCAATTCCTTCATATTTCAGATCGGTTGGTATTCTTTGCTCTTGAAGCAGGATCACCCCCTTTATATCAAATACTGTAATGAACGTAGAGGTTTTCCCATTCAACTCTTCTGATTTTATAGCTAAAATATAATTATCATCACAGCCTGGAATGAATTTAAAACTAGAAAAACCGTGCGTGGGCTCCTTATTGTCCAAAGTAACTGAGTCAATGTGTGAAAATTTTTCATCAGCTGTTATAAGAAGATTACAGCTCATGTGCTCGTCACGGGTTTCATTATACCTATGCATTTTAATATAGAAAACATTTTGATTTTATAAAAAAAGAAAAAAATTTTACTTCTCTTTCGAGCATCTTCGGGGTAAGAAAAACCACTTTTTATGTACATCGGACCACACTCCGCTTTCATGAATCATGTAGCCAGGCCAAACGATGCCCATCACCTCCTCCCGTAATGCCTTATAATTAAACGACCAATCCACACTACGAACTTCTCCTTTTGGAGAAACTATTTTGACAAACATTGGGTTTTCGTTTTCAAATTCACCTTGTGAACTTGTCCACTCCTTACCCATAGAACCAACGTATAACATTTGATTTTTCACAGTGGCCCATTCTGATTTGAAACCTTTAGTTGTTTTACCATCTCCATCGAGTAATATAATCCATGGAATTGGTTTATCGTTTTGCAACTCGTATATAAGTCCTGTACGGTCATCGAAAGTAAGTAATTTACCGTTAAATGTTATTAACTCTGAAAGTTCCATCCCGCGGTCTTTTAGAGCAAAACTGCTTTCAAGAACTTTTGGTTCTTTATCGTCCCAAATTATTTTTACTTCTCTTTTTGACTGAATAAATGATAAATATCCCTTTTTCATGTAACTTCTCCAAATTACACCGGACTTGGATAATGTATCCATATCAGCCACCATAGCAATTCGATGAGTTTGCATGCCTCGCAATAAAATCGGCGGTGTCAGCGGATATGTATTGTTATAATACGCATGAATAGAGTCTTTGGTTACTTCATACAATGATGGTGCACTAGATTTAACATAAAAATAAATTAAGCCTATTGAAAGTATTGCGGCTGTCAACAGGGCCAAATGATAATTAAAGCGAAATGTTCGGTTGCCTAAGCGATAGGTAGGTGGTGAGCGAAGCGCCGTCCTCCAGTCTCTAGTGTACATAACTGCTCTGTCAATATTCGTAGATTTAACTTCAGCTGATAATAAATTATATCTGTTATTACTGCTGGCTTTCATTTGTCAGCTTTGTTCCGACACATTTTTATTAAAATTAGTATGTATTTCGCTGGATTGGTGATTATTCGCTTCTAACAAGAACGGTGACTTTGGAAATCGCATTTAAATTCGTGGACTAAGCGATTGCCCTCCTCTTCAGCAATTTAACCATATCAGCAACTGTGGCAGTAATCTTGACTGTTCTGTACACACATCACATTTATTTGACATATTTTAGATCTGTTACTTTTCGCGTAAAATATGAGCTTTGTTTGCATATTGTGAAAATCAAAGGAAAGCGGTTAAAAATCTGTTCGTGTTTATGAAGTGAAAAAATTCCAAAATCAGGGAATTTTAATATTTTTTTGTTGTTTTTGGCGTGGTGACAGATTGTACTGAAAACCATACCCAAAAATATTGTACAAGAAAAGTGTTAAAGCAATATTATTTTTAGCATTTTTTGCCATACCAACAAGAAGAACAAAATAAGTACACTTTATCATTCCTTTTAAAGATATGTATATGTTTGTACTTTACAAATGCATTTCATTTTTCTAACAGGGATTCTCAGAACTCACGCAACTATCTTATTCATGAAAAGGTATACGTTACACGAGCGTTAATATATCACATAACTTTTTATTAATGGTGTTTTCCATTGGCTAACAAAAGACTTCTTTTTGTACTCCGGAGAGAAAAAAATCTCCTTCAACGATTCCATTGGCACTTTTACGAGTATTATTTACGAGAAGGAATATTTTGATTCTGGATTTCATTTCAGAAGCAAAATTTTTCTTCTAAATTTGATATGCGTTAAATACGCCATAGGTACGTACGGGATTCTAACTAAAAAAACCGCTCCATATACCAGCGTTGTTTTTCTTATTTTACTTTTTTTTTTAACTGTTGTACTGTCTTTGCTTGAAATTATCCCCAATCCCACTTTTCATAAATTTAAGTTGGTTTAAGTAAGAGGAAATTTATTTTCTTGATCTGTGTGTACTACTTGGTTCTCGTATTATTTTACATTTCACATATAGATCTAGATGAAAGTAGAGTGAGTTCCATTGGTGGTGGTAGAGAGTACACGGTTCGACCTATGATAAGAATTTTTTGTAATCATGACTACGGTCTTAAGATTTGCTATTTGAATGCGCAAAGCTTAAGCCCAAAATTGGATGAATTTAAAGATATATTTGTAGACTCTAAGGTTGATGCAATCTGCGTGTCAGAAACTGAGTTTTATAATGATGTGAAGGATGCTGTCTATGATATAAGCGGATACAAACTTTTTCGAGCAGATGGATGTGATCGTACTGGTGGAGGCGTTGCGATATACGTTAGAATGGGCTTAATCTGTCGACGGAGATGTCGCTCGCCAAAAGGCTCTGCCTCTCAATATTTATTCGCATGTATAACATGGGGCGAAAGGAGTGTTGACGACGATGACGTTACCAAATCGTATCAATTATTCAAGGCACCCAACCCTTCCATTGGTGATTAGCGGAGACAACGAAATGCGGAAGTTCGGAACGCACCCACCATTTAAGGAAATTTATTTGAGTGTCCCAATATGTCCTAATAGAATTGTACGAGTATATATATTGTAATGAATGTCAACAAAAAGGAAATAAATTGAATTCTTTTTATAACGTACAAGCGAGCGGTTTAGTTTTTTTCGCGTTAATTCGGATTTAAGAAAAAATAACGCAGTTGGGGCTAAACCCTTTCCCGTTTGTTCTTTTTGGTCAACTGAATTACGAACATTTTTTGGTCCATTCCAGTCGGATTTGATATTCACATCATAAAATATATAAACTTAAAACTCCAACTGCTTTGAAGTTATTTTTTTTATTCAAATCGTATTGTCTAAATACTTAAAGACAAGTGAATACATAGATACATATACATACAGTAAAACAAAAAAGGCTGTGAAAGCGAAACATTCAACAAATTGCTGAAACCAGGATAAGTTGCTGAAGTTGAAGAGCAACCAGAAGCCGAAATAATTCCAGAACCAAACCAGGAAGTAGCTGAAAGTTTGTGTGAGCTGTGTGCTGCGTGTGCATCGACATCTAATACGATTCCAACCGTGAGTACCACCATTCCTGTATCCTATCTTGTTATTCTATAAGTAAACGTAAAACATATATAAATACAATATGAAACAAAAAAAATTACATATCGGGTATATAACAAAATTTGAACGTTTATTTAGTTTATTTAAGAAAAATATGTGTTGTACAATAGTATTATTCAAAGTATTGCCCATCTGAAGCTATGACTTTTTCCCATCTTTCTGGCAATTTGGGGATCCCATCAAAAAAGAACTGCGCCGGCTTGGCAGCCAAGAATGAATCAAGCCAATTTTTGATATTCTGCTCTGATGTGAACCCTATTTCAGTGAGGGCGTTCTGCATCGACCGGAACAAATTGTAGTCAGAAGGGGCAAGGTCTGGGCTAGAAGGCGGGTGGGGTAAGACTTCCCATCCACTGTTTTCCAAATAGTTCTTAACCGGAATAGCAACGTGGGGCCGAGCGTTGTCATGATGGAAAATTATTGCCACGTGCCTGGTCGCATATTCCGGGCGTTTTTCGGCCACTGCTCTCTTCAAACGGATTAATTGTGTTCGGTAGCGTTGTCCATTGATGGTTTCACCCTGTTTTAGCAGCTCATAATACAGCACATCCATCTGATCCCACCAAATACAGAGCATTATCTTCGCGCCATGGATATTCAGCTTTGCCGTTGATTTGGCTGGTTGGCAGGGTTTCACATATGATTTCTTGCACTTGGGGTTATCATAATGGATCCATTTTTCATCACCAGTAACAATCCGATGCAAAAATGACTTCCTTTTGTGGCGTTCCAACAGCATTTCGGACATGCAAAACCGCCTTTCGATGTCTCCCGACTTGAGTTCATGTGGAACCCAATTTCCTTGCTTTTGAATATATCCAGCTGCTTTTAAACGTTTTGAAATGGCTGCTTGAGTGATACCCAAAGATTCTGCGAGCTCTTCTTGAGTTTGGCAACAATCTTCATAGAGTAATGCTTCCAGTTCTTCATCTTCAAACTTTTTTGGCTGCCCAGGACGTTCATCGTCTTCCAAGCCAAAATCATCACTTTTAAATCGTGAAAACCACTTTTGGCACGTCCGCTCAGCTAGCGCATGTTCACCATAAACTTCCACCAAAATACGATGACTTTCGGAAGCAGTTTTCTTCATATTAAAGTAATGAAGAAGACCTCCCCGCAAAAACACTTTTTCAGGCACAAAGTTCGACATATTTGAGTGGAAAAAATTATTGTTGTTTATGCTTCAAATGAATGACATATACTGAAATGACGTACAATGACAGTAGCTTTCCAACGCATGTTCCAATGGAATAATAACAATGGAATAATACAAGTTACGTTTGTCTATTTTGGAGAAAACTCTGGAGTCGGCAGAATGTGTGTATGAGGAGTGTTTAGGTAGCTGTTTAGATGGTGAAGAGGACAAATGCTCTGAAATGGAAGCTGTGTTCGAGCAAATTCGTGAGCTATACTTCGACTACAGTGGTAATCTTCTCGACGCAATGGACAAAACAAAGGAAACTAAAGACGATGTCACCAACAACGGTTTAAGTTCATCAGCATCACTTTCTCACAACGCAGATATACGCCTCAAACATATTCCCTTTCCAGTTTTCTCCGGTAATTATGAGTCTTGGCGTGGTTTCCGGGACCTATTCGTCTCCTTAGTGCACCATAGCTCCTCTTTGTCATATATTCAAAGATTGCACTATCTTAAAACTAGTGTGTCAGGTGAGGCAAAGAGGATTTTGTTACGTTTACCTATCTCTAACGGAAATTACGCAAAGGCTTGGGCTATTTTTGACGGCAGGTATGACCACCGACGATATCTGGTCAACACGCAGTTCAAGTGTCTCTTCAACCAACCGTCCATAATCCAAGAACCTGCTGAATCACTCAAAGAGTTCTTGGATACGTCAACTGAAGTAGTCCACTGCCTGAACAGTTTGATGGCACCAGAGCAGCACTGGGACGCGGTATTGGTATATGTAGTGCTTCAAAAATTGCCGATGAAAACGCAACAGATGTGGGAAGAGAGGCTTGGTGCCAAGGAAGACGCCAAGGAACTGGCCACTTTTGCAGAATTCAAGCAATTTTTTGAATCAAGGTTTCGAACTCTGGAAGCAGTAGGTCAAAAGCAGGCAAAACCATCGGCAGAACCAACGAAGAGGTTAGTGCAACGTAATGCTTTTCACTCGCAGGCAAGTATTTCCAATTATACAAGCAAACTGTGTAATAAGGGTGCGCATTCAATTCGGAAATGCAATCGTTTCCTTAAAATGAGCATCAACGATCGGTGTCAGAGTGTTAGTAGGTTAAGGGTTTGTAGGAATTGTCTTGCATTTAGCCATATTGCGGACAATTGTCCAAGTTCCCATAGATGTCATTACTGCCAACAGCCACATCATTCACTTCTGCATCATTCGCCCCAGAATCGTCCCCAACAAGGTTATCATAATTCAGAACAGCTCAGTCTATCCACTTTCAAGACTTCGAATCCATCTAGCTTCAAGCCTTCGAATCCATATAGCTTCAAGCCTTCGAATCCAAATGCTCAACGACTCAACGAAGAAGTTCCATGTTGCAGTAAGTCTGTGAACACCTACCACTCTGTGCCACAAGCGTCAACCCAAGCTATGTTGGCCACAACCATCGGGAAGGTCAGAGGATCAACAGGAAAGGTCACATCGTTACAAGCATTACTGGGTTCAGGTTTTGAAGCTTCATTTATAACCGAATCAGCAGTGCAACTTCTGAATGCGAGATCTAAACCAACTTGTGTCGAGGTTTCCGGGTTAGGTTTGTTCAGCAGTGGCACATGCAAGAAGGTCGTGGACATCACCATCGGCTCTCAGCACACTAACTTCGAAGTATCCACACAGGCCTTTGTCTACAAGTCACTGTGTGGCCATATCCCGGCCCAGAGCCTTCCAATTGACGATTGGAGGCACCTCGATGGCTTGAGCTTAGCCGACCCAACCTTTTTTAAGCCAGCCAAGGTGGATCTTTTGCTAGGTGCAGACGTGTTGTCCGACATAATGCTCCCAGAATTGGTCAGACCCGAAAATGCCAAGTTAGAAGTAGCACAAAAGACCAAACTCGGGTGGACGTGTGCCCTTAGCAAACCAACTTGTCAATAACTTCCACCAAACTAGCGACCTTGGCGGAAATTTACGAAAATTCTGGGAGTTAGAAGAAGCTCCATTTATCAATGTGGAGTCTCCAGAAAAAACTTTGTGTGAAGAACATTTCTTAAGCAACATCAAGCGTCGGTTAGATGGACGATGTGAAGTCGCCCTCCCATTCAAAGGCAATGTTCTTCCAGTACTTGGTCGTTCCAAAGAAGGTGCGCGGAGACTTAAGCAGCTAGAAGGATGTCGTCTCAAAAACAAGGAACTCCAAAAGAACTACTCGTTGTGCATAGAAGACTACCTACGTCTGGGCCATATGACCGAAGTTAAAAACAACCAAGTTGTGGAGCAAACACCGCATTATTTCCTGCCACACCACGCTGTCATTAAAGAGAGTAGCTCTTCGGCGAAGCTGAGAGTAGTTTTTGACAAGTTTTCATACAACACATCAGACGGTAAATCACTCAACGATACACTTATAGTATGTCCAACGCTCCAAAACAACATAGTCGATGCCATTTTCAGGTGGAAGAAGTACAGGTTCACGTTTACAGCCGACATCGAAAAAATGTATCGACAGATTTGGGTGAAAAGATTTCTCCGATATTATCAAGACCTATCGGCTGAAAACGGTCACCTTCGGGACAGCATCTGCTCCCTACTTACCTATCCGAACTGTTAATTGGTTAGCAGAAAAGGCCCGTTTCCAGTACCCACTAGCCGCACAAATGATACGCGAAGAGATGTACGTAGACGACCTTATATCAGGAGCAGATACAAAAAACGAAGCAAAAAGGAAGATAGAGGAAATCAAAACAACACTGGAAGCTGCTGGACTGAATCTGCATAAGTGGGCATCTAGCGCAGATGACCTGGTGAATGAGGTATCTCATTAAGATGGCAATACAGTCGGATTTGTGTTACCATCAGAAGGATCAAGCCAACTAAAGACTTTGGGAATACAGTAACTCCCCCAGGCAGATAATTTTTTGTACAGCTACACACCCATCCAACACCAAAAACCAATAAAAAGATTCATTTTGTCAACAGTAGCCAGACTTTTTGATCCAATGGGGTAGACCTCGCCATGCATCATCAAGGCAAAATGCTTTCTTCAAGTGCTATGGATCAAGAAGTTGATGTAAGACGAACCAATCGACGAAGGCATCCAAAATGAGTGGAACACATTTGTTCAGGACCTCGAAGCCGTGAACCGCATCCGTTTACCTTGATGGGTACACTCAAAAGGACGGTGCAAGAACTAACTGCATGGGTTTTGCGATGCGTCGGAGAAAGCGTTTGGTGCGGCGGTCTAGATTCGGATGAGGAAGGCAGGGTTCACATGAATCTGCTGGTTTCGAAAACGAAGGTAGCTCCTGTCAAACCAGTGAGCATTCCACGTCTGGAGTTGTGCGGGGCTGTAATTCTGGCAAAACTCCTAAACCATGTCACAAGGGTTCTAAATATGAGGGAGAAGGAAGTGTTCGCGTGGACGGACTCCACCATAACCCTCTGCTGGATCAAGTCGCCTTCAACACGATGGGAAACATTTGTTGGTAACCGAGTGGGGGAATACAAATGCTGACAAGGCCATCTACTTGGGAGCACATCCCTGCCCATCAGAATCCAGCAGACCTAGCTTCTCGAGGAGTACTGCCCTCAGAGCTAATCCCCGAACGGATATGGTGGCACTGACCAGAGTTTGTGCACACAAACTGGGATTTCGCGGTTCCAAACCAACCCACAGATTTCTCAACCGACGTGGGTCATAAAGCACAGGTACACCGAGCTGTAATTAAAGACAATCCAATAAAACAACTCACCTTAAGAGCATCCAGGCTGCCAAAACTCATTAAGACGGTTGCATATTGTCGTAGGTTTGTCGCAGCTTTCAGACAATATCATCCAAATTTTTGCCTCTGTATCCGAAGTCTCAACAACAAACGGATTAGGCGACTCATTCGAGTCGCACAAATCGAAATGTTTCCAGAAGACATCACCAAAACGAGGGGTATGGGGTCCTTACATCCCGTTGTAGACGGCAACGGAATCATTCGTGTAGGCGGCAGCGGCAGGCGGCGACACGCCAACATATCATATGACCAGCAGCACGCTCCAATATTGGATTCAAAACATGAAATTTCAAAATTAATCATACCAGAAACCCATATCATAACTTTGCATGGAGGGACTCAGTTAATAATGGCATACCTTAGGCAAAAATAATGGATCTTCCAACTTAAAAGAACAGTGAAAAAACACATAAACAGCTGTACCACTTGTCACAGGTTTCGGAACAAAACCGCCCAGCAGCTAATGGGAGAGTTGCCAGCTTCAAGGGTGACGGTGTCAAAACCCTTTACCAACACCGGTATCGATTATGCAGGACCAATCAATATTCGTACTTGGAAAGGTAGAGGAGTTAAGTGCTACAAGGGTTATTTGGCAATATTCATCTGTTTGGGGACAAAAGCCATACATCTGGAGGCAGTTAGCGACCTCACAACTCAAGCGTTTCTGGCAGCTTTTGGCAGATTTGCGGCAAGGCGTGGAGTTTGCGCCAACGTTTACACAGACTGTGGGACTAATTTTGTCGGAGCAGATGCCGAACTACGACGCCTGATGAAAGAAGGAATTCAGGACTGGGAGGAAATTCCGGATGTGCTAGCGCTTCAGGGAATCAAGTGGAATTTCATTCCCACAGCTTCTCCCCACTTTGGATGTTTATGGGAAGCAGGGATCAAGAGTGTAAAGTTCCACTTAAAAAGAATCACAGGTAATGGGACACTTACTTTCGGGAACTCGCCACGCTTCTAGCTCAAATTTAAGCGTGCCTGAATTCGAGGCCTCTTTGCCCCTTAACAGAAGACCCAGAAGATTTTAACGCATTAACACCAGCACACTACTTGATAGGAGAAACCTTATTCACAGTTCCTGAACCAGATTTAGCCTCGACAAAACAAAACTACACCGACCGATGGAAAGCGATTCAGGCACATTTGCAGATGTTCTGGAAACAGTGGCAGACAGAGTACTTGAGTCGTTTACAACAGCGACCGAAGTGGTTGAAAACTCAGCCTCAACTCAAGACCGGAGACTTGGTGCTTGTGAAAGACGAACGACCCCCCCCGGCGAAATGGAACTTAGCCCGCATCTTGCAAACATACCCTGGAGCTGACAACATCGTACGAGTCGTAAAGGTAAAAACACAGGCAGGAGAATTTCGACGACCAATAACCAAATTATGCCCACTTCCAAACAACGATAACCCACAACAATCATCAATAGACCACAACATAATCTAAACTACATTTTCAAACATATATTTCAAAACACAATAACTCACTTCACATGTTCATCCATAGCTCACACTACACAACAAATACTAACCCATAATTTAAACTTTTATAATAAACTTACAACCACATTCCGTAAAATTAAGATCAAACTTAAAATCATCACACAATAGCTATCAATAACAAAAAATCATCGTACAATCATTTATAAATAAACCATTATAAAATCAAAGATAATGTCAGAATGCACGGTCATTTAACCCCGCATCTTAACCCATATGCAAGTGCAAACCGCTGCCACCTGAGAATCTTTGTACATATGTCGATACATACATATGTACATACTTACGCAGGCACTTGCATACTTTTTGCATTCACGCAAGAAATTAAAATCAAACCAAAACCAAATATAGCCCACTCACTCATACACACAGGTCACATTCATCAAACCGTCTCCTCATTCACTCATTCCTCGGCATATCAACATCAACCAAACTGAAGTCAAAACACACACATACAGCCACACACACACGAACATAAAAACACATGCATACACACGGAGTCAAATACATATCCATATTACACGCTGCACTGAGGGACGAGACCGAAACCAAAATCACAACACTTAATCCAATAAATTAAACTAAATAAATTTAAAAAAGACAAAATTTAATCAATAAAATGGAATACACAATATAAGCAATTTAAATGTAAATATTACTCAAATAATACTTACCCGACTTTAATCACAATCCACCGCAAACAACGAAACGTCAGTTTCTTGGCACGAGTCAACTGGTATTGCGAGCAACACAACACTCGTACGCACGAACTACTTACGCAGTAAGCCTTACTCCGAACTACTCCGAATCACACAGCATAATTGCAACAGTGCGAAAATTATAGTAGTTTATGTGGTTGTCTCTCTGTTTAAGTAATCAATAAATATAACATATGCATTAATCGTTTTCTCTTTTCATGTACATACAACATGGACAACAACGAGATGAACATGAAACATCAACTCTGCTGTTCGGTGCGGGAGAATGTTGACGAAGATGACGTCACCAAATCGTATCAATTATCCAAGGCACCCAACCCTTACATTGGTGATTAGCGGACACAACGAAATGCGGAAGTTCGGAACGCACCCACCATTTAAGGAAACTTATTTGAGTGTCCCAATATGTCTTAATACGAGTAGAATTGTACGAGTATATACAATATATTCTAATAAATGTCAACAAAAAGGAAATAAATTGAATTCTTTTTATAACGTACAAGCGAGCGGTTTAGTTTTTTTCGCGTTAATACGGACTGAAGAAAAAATAACGCAGTTGGAGGAAAACAGTGCTAACCCTTTTCCCGTTTATTCTTTTCGGTCAACTGAATTACGAACAGGAGTGTTTACTTAGGTGTTGTTTATAGACCAAATAGGTATATTGATTTGACGTCTTGGAAGAAGTTTCGACTTGCGCAAGCTATGTCATTGTTTGTAGTGATATTAATAGTAATTTGTTATGTGAAAGACATTTAACTGAAAATGTGCAAGTGTTTGATTTAAAACCCGTGAATTGTCAAGTCCCTACGCACTTTACCAGCTCCTCCAGTACACTAGTAGATGTCTTTTTTGTAAATAATCCGGACAAAGTATTATTTTGTAACCAAATCTCTGCGCCTGCCTTTTCGAAGCATGATTTATTATTTCTGACGTATGACTTTGATATTGAAAATAATGTAGAAGCATCCACTTATACATACAGTGATTTCGAAAGTATTGATATGCCCTCTCTTGAACAACACATTCATTTGATTCCATGGACCCTTATCTATTGTATGATCTCTCCAGATGACCAAATTAAGTTCTTACAAAACAATGTAAATCTTCTTTTCGATTTACACGTTCCAATAAAAACTGGTACTGTAAAAGACCAAACAAAAGCCTGGTTAACGAATGAAATTCGAGAAATCACACAACGTGATGAGGCGTATCGACGATGGAAATATTTTCGGGTAGAAGAACTTCATCAGGCTTACAAAAGTCTACAAAATAGTGTTGTTCGTGGAATACGCAATGCTAAGACACAATTCTATTCCAACCGACTTTGTTCTTCCTCTGATGGTCATAAACTTTGGAATGACATTCGAAAATTAGGAATCGGGAAGCGAAAAGCTACTTATTCTACCACAATCGATTCCAACGAACTAAATCAAACGTTTTTGTCAAACCAACTTTGCAATGCTCCAGCAGTTAACTATTCATTCGAGGATGCTTCTTTACCGATTGAAACGTCTTTTGTATTTAATAGTGTAGATGAATTGGACATAGTAGAAAGTTTTCTGTCTATTAAGTCCAATGCTGTTGGTGTCGATGAGATAAATCCGATTTTTGTTAAAGCGGTATTGCCGTTACTATTACCGTTTATAACTCACATCATTAATACTGTTTTCATGACCGGCATCTTTCCCAGCGAATGGAAATTAGCAAAAATAATTCCAATACCTAAGAGCTCTAAAGCTGAAGAATTCAGACCAAGCTCCATCTTAACTTTTTTATCTAAAATATATGAAAGAATTATGCATAAGCAACTTAATTATTACCTTATTGAAAATAACTTGTTGCTACAAGTACAGTCGGGTTTCCGAGCTAAAAACAGCTGTACAACTGCTTTGCTGAACGTCATAAAAGATATAAGAGACAAATTAGATAAGGACAATGTTACTTTTCTGGTACTCTTAGACTTCTCCAAAGCTTTTGATATGGTTAATTACTCGATTCTGCTCAGCAAATTAAGACGCTTTTCCTCAATTTCCTCCACTGCTGTTAAACTAATATCATCCTATCTCAGTGAAAGAAAACAGGCCGTGTCACTTGATGGCAGCCTTTCCGATTTTCTTCTCTTAAGGCAAGGAGTTCCCCAAGGCTCTTTCTAGGGCCTCAATTGTTCTCCGTATATATTAACGATATTGATTCTGTCATATTAAGTTCATCTAAGCATATCTATGCCGATGATATACAAATTTATCAAAGCTGTTCCTTGGGCCTAATTGAAAATTGCGTCAGTGTTTTAAATGAGGATCTGGAACGAATTTCTGATTGGTCACTCAAAAGCGGCCTAATACTTAAAAAACAAAGTGTAAGTGTTTAGTTATTTCTAAAAAAAAGTTAGATCTGTATTATTTCCCTCACCTAACACTAAACGGCTCGGAAATTGAATTTGTTGAGTCTTCGAAAAATCTAGGTCTTGTCTTCAACAGAACCTTTACATGGAACAACCACGTAAATAGATTAGTAGGGAAAGCTTCCGGTATTCTACGAACCCTATATACTGCTCAAAAATTTATTCCTCTCGAAATAAGACTGCTACTTGCTAAAACGTTAGTCATTCCTGTACTTATCCACGGATGTGAAATTTTTTATGGATGTGATGCCGAGAGTAGAAAGAGACTTCAAGTGGCTTTCAATACTACTATTCGATATGTATACGGTTTAAAAAGACATAATCACGTTTCACATCTTGCAAAACACCTAGTTAACATGTCGTTTTGTAACTATATAAAATTTCGAACAGTCATACTTCTTTTTAACATAATCTTAAGTAGACAACCTTCATATCTTTATGAAAAAATCCAGTTTCCGGCATCTAACAGATGTAACAGATCTTCGTGTCTGGTTCTTCCGCGTTTTTCTTGTTTAACATCCGAAAGACAGTAATTTGTTGCTGCTATCCGCCTTTGGAATTCACTACCACGTAACTTGCGAGAGCTAACTGATGCACGACGATTCAAAAACGAGTTTTAAAATTTTCTTAGAAACTAGAGCAACCTTTTTCTCATCTCTATCCCACTTCAAGCAATTTCAATTTGAATTAGAATTAATTTAAAATAAATTCAAAACATAAAAATAAGCTTAATTAATATAAAAGCAATTTAACTTAACTTTCAAACCATTTATGTATATGAATTAAAAACTTTCTATCTTTCACAGACTTATAAGTGAATTCTTACTGTGTAAGCATGTATGATACAATAAATAAATCTAAATCTAAATCTAAATTTAGGTGCTTTAACTCCAATTTCCTGCCGTTATAAGTGTCGCAGCAAGCATACAATTGAGCGGTAAGTAAACCAATTCGAATCGATTTGTTCACTCCATAATGCTACCGTCCCAGTCAGAGAGTGGAAGAGTAGGAGTGAAAAAAATATTGCGGTGAGTTAACACTGCAATCAATCGGGGTTTTTCTTACGAGCTGGTTATCCCTCGAGCGTCCCTGTAGCGTATTTTGCGAAGAGACTTTTTCGTTACTCGTTTATATAATAGTGATTTAAGAGCTAAAGCCACATGACCATAGTGCACGTCAATTGGGATGTATTGAAAATAGAACAAGATCCAGGTTTTCACCGAAAAATCATCCTCAGTGACAAAGTTAAATTGCCGTAAATACTTAAGCGAACAGCCGCAGGCAATCTAAGAGCAGCCATTGTTTACGAAAAAAATTAGGTTTTGTCAGCGTTTTCGTGCCGAAGGTGGTATTGGGCCACGCATCTTCTAAATGAATACGTGTGAATTGCCAACAATGTCAATTCCCCTCACATTTTATACAAAAACGTCATCCATATTTCGTATTCATAGTGTACTTTATGTATAAAGTGTTGTCATTCTAGCAAATTCTAGCAGTTTATAGGCTCGGGCAAGTGTTGGTGGTTCACCTACAGTGTGTTTGTGAAGAATTCAAGGGATTGCGGAAGGATTAGTAGAGTTAGCCGTCTACGAGTATGTTAGTTCATTTATGGTATTGGTTGGTTGCGCTTAAATTTGCCATAATGACAGCAATTTATACGTAACGTTCATTAAGTATGGCTAATAAGGATGATGTCAGTCTTGAAATGTGAGATGAATTGACGTTTTTGACAATTCATACATATGGATTCACAGGAAAGACGCACACACAGCGGCATTCAGTGGAAAGGCCAAAATCTGAAAAGTTCGTTATCTATATGTCTGTTCGCGCCCTCTTTGGACTAAGTATGTAAAAACTATGAATCCCGAAGGAGTGAGGATAAAATTCTTTATAAAGATGTATTTTATGCGAATACGAAGGAGCGAATATTAAAATCTACCAACAAAAGAAATAAAACAGGCGAATTTTTAAGATAAAGTAAGGTAAAGTAAAGTAAAATTGCCGCTTGCGTGTCTTTAATTGTACTTAAAATGATTTCTTCGCAGTCAACTCATTCGCAACTCGCTGAGCTTATAATGGACCTTAAGAGAGAAAATTTGTCGTTTTTTCTGAATTGTCTTTTGGGTCTGAATGGAGCATTTACATTATTCCATTTTCGCTATTGTGCTCTAACATTAAAGTTCTTTGTGTTTTGTTCATTCGCCAATCGCCATTCGTCCTAAGGGGTGGCTTTGTCAATAACGGAGTTTTTCTTGTGTTTGTGATAATATGAGTGACTAAATTTCATTAACAGAGTAGTAGGTATCATGGATCCAAAAAATGGTGAGTAAAAAACAGTAGTGGCTAATTTATATGAGTCAAGTGAAGAAGTTTTAATAATGAAAAAAAATATGGATAACGTCATTATGGAAAAAGGCGTATTTTCATTATTGATGAAGTAATTAGTAAATGAAGACGAAGTCTCGTTTTGCAAACATTTAAGAATGAACAAGTCTATATTCAATTTGCTTTTATCCATTGTGGAAAGCGATAGCGAAGAGCGCAAACATGAGGGATGTAGTCAGCCATCTCACGCTTTCTTGCAAAAGAATAATCGTATAAAAGTACAAATTACCACACAAACACTCAAAAATACGTACACCTTCTACAACAGCGGCGCAGAAAATAACAAAAGACCACAAATGAGAAAAAGAAACTGGCAAAATTTATGTTTTCGACTAAGTTTACAACAGTTTTCACGAAAACTCGGTTTTCGATGAGTTCTGAAAAGAATATAACTTTAATCGAAAACAGAAGTTTCCCCATACATTTTTTAGTTTTTGAAACCCCTTACTAAAACAATTTTTGACTAAAGCTCCTTCAAACCTACTCCCAATTGTGAGGTTATTGAAGCATACACACCTTTCGTAACATTTAGCAAAAGAGCTGACTGACAGAGGAATTGTCAAAACAAAATTGAAAAAATTCAAAAGTAATTAAATATTGATTAGCGTTTATTGTAATTGTTTCTTCGGTCGCGTTGGGGAACTTCGGATATTTTTTTGACTTACCGATTGCAAACTTTAGGGCTGAAATCTTATAGAAAAAAGGAGGAGCGATCAAAATAAAAATGCGTGCTTGCTGATTCATAATTCGACATGAAAGGGAAGAGTTTATTGAAAGAAAAAACGGATGGAAGGAGAAAATGGGATGGAAATGGAACAAGTTACATGATTCGTTAAATTTGCAATTTAGTTATCGTTCAGTGGCCACTTAGGGCGACCACACAAGATTAAAGTGATACATCGTCGAACATATTCCCGCCGTTGAAAGCTCCTTTCAACTAGAATATATGAATAACGGACATAGCTTGGAGATAGGTCTTCTAAACTCTCCTTTGATTTTAGTGACAGAAGAAGAATTTGGCACAAAACGGTCGAAAATTCCTCATATGTCAGTGAATTCTGACTTAGAACTCTACGTAGATGAAACTTGGTAGTTTTAAAAGCAGCTTCCCACAAATCGCCGAAGTGCCGTGCATAGGGGGGCGAGAAGCACCAATTGATTCCCTTGGAAGTGAGCTCGTTCGATACATCCTTTTGAAAGCTTGATGAGTTTAGGAGATTCGACCAGTCTCGTAGCAGTTGATTTGCGCCAACAAAGTTGGTGCCATTGTCGCTAAAGATAGAATGGGACTTGCCGCGCAGAGAAACAAAGCGACGCAAAGCTGCTATGAAGGCAGCAGACGAAAGATCCGACACGAGTTCCAGGTGTAAGGCCTTTGTGGCCATGCAGACGAACACGGAGACATAAACCTTATGCTGCTTGGAACCTCGTCCTTTCCACGATCGAACCAAGAAGGGGCCGGTGTAGTCAACGCCAGTTTGCCAAATGTTACACCAGGTTCCAATCTTTGCTTTGGCAAGCTAGCCATCTGTTGTTGGTAAGGAACTGCACGCTGCCGCATGCATATTATACACTGGTAGATGCATCGCTTAATGACGTGATGAATACTAATGACCAGATAATTAAGCGAGAGCAGGAAAGTCATCTGCCGCATTTCGGCATGCAGGTTGTTAAGGTGGCAACCCTTGAAGATTAAATGGGTTAGTGGATGATCCTTTCGAAGAATTATGGTATGCTTCTGCTCAAAAGGTATGAGCGCATTTTCGAGCCTGCCTCCCACCCGCAGAACATACTTACTCCTTTTCGAAAGTGTTTTCCCTCTTTCCAAAAGAGCTATTTCTTCCTGGAATGTATACTTTTGTGCAAATTTAGCTAGTCGTATGTTGTCTGGTGATAGGAAATGGGTTGATATGCAGCTACGAGGAATCGATCGAGTTCGGGCTAATCGAATGCAGCGTGCGATGAACCGGAAAAGACGATTGAGGTTCGAAAACCTTCCGAAGATGCGAGTTTCCCATTCAACCGTTTCCCGTCGTGACCGTTAGACAGGTGATCTTATTTTCGGCAGGAACACTGGTAACGCTGGGTAGTCCGGAAAAG
Organism: Volucella zonaria; assembly: GCA_963966105.1. Classification (NCBI taxonomy): domain Eukaryota; kingdom Metazoa; phylum Arthropoda; class Insecta; order Diptera; family Syrphidae; genus Volucella; species Volucella zonaria. The sequence continues at coordinate 100,917,928 of OZ014530.1, read as the reverse complement.
GTTATCACCGATTCGCGCAAAAAGTCGGGGCCGTTCCACCATAAATCTAGTTTGGCTAGGTTCTTCGGCATACTGCCACTAGTGGCACAGTCGGTGGGGTTCTCAGCGGAGCGCACATGATGCCATATAGACCCGGGGAATTGAGTTACAATTTGATATATCCTATTGTCCACGAAGACGTTTCGCGCACGTGGATATCCTTGGATCCAGTGTAGAACGGTTGTAGAGCCCGAATAGGCAAAACAATCGTGGTCGTGAATAGCCATGGCTTCCTTCACCTTGCTAAGCAGCTTGATTAGCAGTAAAGAGCCACATAATTCTAAGCGGGGAACCGAAAGCAGAGGCTTGGCTGGAGCAATTCTTGATTTGACGCATATTAGCGCTGTTTGTACGCCATTAACTCCTACCACCCTGGAATATACTGCAACGGCATAGGCTGACTCGGACGCATCAGCAAAGCCGTGCAATTCGATGACATCTCCTTAACTGTATTGCAACCACCTCGGAATGTTCAAGTTTTGCAGGGAGTTCAGATCTGATCTAAAATCCGACCACTCTTGATAGAGGTCGGTGGGTATGAATTCGTCCCAACCGACTCCTTTCATCCAAAAGCGTTTCATGAAAATCTTCATGCTAAAAATTGCAGGCGAAAGCCATCCTAACGGGCTATATCCGATAACACTTCCCTCTTGGTGGCATGTGTCCCGATGGCGGGAATTGCAGAGGCGAATTTGAGGCAGTCGTGTCTCGTATCACCAATGGACAATTCGGTTGCCAATTCTCGGTGCTCGGGAGGAATGGTATTTAAGAAGTCAGGCGAATTGGAGGACCAATTCCGGAGGTCCATTCCCGCGTCGGTAAGGACATTTATTAATTCGTTTTTTAGCCCGACGGCTTCGTTAACGCTGTCGAAAGTAAACATAAAATTATCTACGTAAAAATCGTTGATTAGACTGTTCGAAGCCCGTGGAAAATCTTTGTTCTTGTTGATGCCGATTTGCTTGAGGACCCGTGTTGCGAGAAACGAAGTGGGAGCCGTTCCGTAGGTTACCGTGAGAAGTACATAGTCGCGTAGGTTTTCGGTTACTTCTTCCCTCCAAACGATCCGTTGAAAATGAATGAATTAATGGCAATTTTATGCTTTCGAAATCGTATAATGAACGTAAAGAGATCGTTTTGAAGGGTAGGCCCTACAAGAAGGTAGTCGTTTAAAGAGAAGCCGTTAGTGGATTTTGAGGAAGCGTTGAAAATAACCCTCAGCCTTGTCGTTGCGCTGGTGGACTTCAGGACTGCGTGGTGCGGTAAGTAAAAGGAAGCACGGTCAAGGCAATCAGAAGACACGGTTGCCATATGTCCAAGGCGTTCATACTCGCGCATAAAATCCACATATTGCTGCTTCAGGTTCGCGTCTTTAGAAAATCGTCTCTCCATAGCATGCAGTAGCTTTAATACCGTACCACGAGAGTCGCCGAACTCAACGGGTGTTTTATGGAACGGTAAACTAACTACATACCTACCTTCAGGATTGATGAAATATGTTGAGGAAAAATGGTTTTCAACAGCTACGCTTGTTTCGCACTCGGTACGACGTCCGTCCGCAAGATCTTCAGGCTCAAAAAATCGTTTTAAGAGCACGTCCAGATCCACAGATTTTCCCTTTTGCGAGAATGTTAAAAAATACGTCTGCTCCCAGTAAAACATCGATTTTATTTGGGTAACAACACTTGGAGTCTGCCAGTGGCAGATTGTTCAAATAAGAAAGATTGTAACTCGGTATATCAACACTTGGGAGATCATTTATTAACGTCGCGAGAACGAAGGCATGAACCGAAATGGAAGCATTCGAACTTAAGTTCGAAGACACTACTAGATTAACTTGACCCCGTGTGCCCTGGGTACTTTCGCACTGGCCCAAGCCCACTATCGGGATCTTGGCATGAACACTCTTTAATCCAAGACGTTGTACACACGATTCAGCGACTAGGGTAGCTTGTGACCCGGAGTGAAGGAGAGCTCTACACGGTTGTAACTCACCATTAATGCCTTTGATCATTACCATTGCCGTTGGTAACATTGCCAAACACTCGCGATGGGACGGGATTGCGTGCACGGAAACTGCGGTTACGAAGCCACTCGCTGTACCAGGCTGATTTGACGCATGGGTTGCACGCACAAATGGTGGAGAAATTTTATCTAAATGGAGCGATGTGTTATGTTTCGAACCACACGCTTTGCAATTAGAAAATTTGCATTCTGACACTGCATATTTCACGCAAAGACAATTGCAGCAAATTCCGTTTGTTTGCACGAATTCACACCTAGCTGGCACCGCGAGATCTCGAAATTGCGCGCACTGATAGAGCATATGCCTTTGTTTGAATTTATGATACGATGGAATTGTCACATTTAACACGATTAGCGATCCACTTTTGACCACCGGTTGGTCGAATATATTGTCTAAATGTACTACCATGATAAACTTCGGTTTATCATAATGTTCGCTTAATAAGCTCCAAGCCACATCGAAGTTGTCGTTGCTATGAGGCAGATGATTCACAAGTGATAACGCATCTTTCAAACGCGTTAAGAGAAAGTCTAATCTTTCGATAACCGAAACCGCCTTTTTTGACATCACTAGTGCAGTAAACAAAATACGAAATCTGACCCACTCGTCGAATATTCCCAAAAATTCCGCAAAGTCACTGCAGGGAGACCCGATGGCAATTGTTGATTTGTGACAATTATAGGCCGGTGCGAGAAATCGACTAAACTTTTCACTATGTCGTTTAACGAACATTGATTTTCTGCTAACGGCCAATGGAACACCCGGTGACTCACTAAAAGAAACAATCCGTGTTACCTGGCCTTTAATAGCGGCCCGTTTGCGTTTAAGAGCTTCCATACTTCGACAAGGTTTTGCACTGAATTGAGTTTGTGTATATAAATTTGTATGTTTAACGTTTCTGACAGATGTTCAATTACCGTGCGCACACGGTGGTGAGAGTTAACCGTAAGGACAACGTACGAGTATGATCTCATGCACAGATGTAATAAAACACTTTTTGCTAACAAGCCGATATGGTTCACGAATGCCTTTATTTTTTATGAAAAAGGTACAGATGCATACGAGTTCACGATGGAACTGCGTCGCGAAGGAATTACTTTGCTACAATTGTGCGTGTAGATTGCGAATCACCCAATCCAATGTTACTTTCGTTGCACGCGAAGGTACAAAATGCGATATTTAATATACGAGACTAAATCCACGAATATTAGAAAAATCCGGCTCGAAGGACCAAATGTTTGTTCGTTCGCGTTGGGGAACTTCGGATATTTTTTTGACTTACCGATTGCAAACTTTAGGGCTGAAATCTTATAAAAAAACGAGGAGCGATCAAAATAAAAATGCGTGCTTGCTGATTCATAATTCGACATGAAAGGGAAGAGTTTATTGAAAGAAAAAACGGATGGAAGGAGAAAATGGGATGGAAATGGAACAAGTTATATGATTCGTTAAATTTGCAATTTAGTTATCGTTCAGTGGCTACTTACGGTGACCACACAAGATTAAAGTGATTACATCGTCGAACAGTAATGGCGTGTTCCATTGGTTTCTCTCCGGGCAATTTGAACTCTACTGGAACACTAAAACCTTCCTTCCACTTTTCTACCAAAATTTTTACAGGCATTGGTTAAATGTCAAATTTTTATTTCGCAACTGTGTGCATGGGAAAATGGTAGAAGTCATATTTATTGAGTTAAAAAACTATAAAATTGTAAAAGATTCCAGCAACAAAAGTCTTTCGATCATGGCTGGTATTGACCCCGAACCATTAGCACTAGCATTACACCTGCATTCCCCATAAATGAGATGCATGTTAGCATATTCCTTAACAGTGTATCGAGATGGCATGATGGCATTCACACTACACAATCACGGGATCAACGATCAGTAATAGCCCAGAAGAAATCCAGATTCGACAGAAATGGTCAGATAGCAAATCAAAGTCATAATGCAATGAAGACCAATAAAGAAAGCAAAAGTTGTAAGCACGAAATCAACACAAATAATAATACGCTGTAAACGAAGGAGCGTAACGTACTGCAGTATTGCATGAAGTGCCTATGCGTCACTGCTTGACAAGGGTGGCATCTCTATCTGTTTCACTCACGCTAGTCGAAATGGCGTGCTTATCAGTCTCAATCACGCTGTGACTGTCTGCCTCGCACACACTTGGTACTCATTATAACTTATTAAAAAGAATTAACTATGAATCGGGTTTCTTTAATAAAATATTTTGTTTGTCCTCAATTAAGCGTTAGTCTAGCAAGTATCATACAATTTTGGAATCCATCTTTTAAAGTTACTTGCCAAAATGGCACAGTACATTTTTTTGTCAGTACATTCAGTTCAAGTTAGGTGATTAATGATTTTCAGATACATGGATGAACAAAAACGCAATATTTTAGCTAAAACCGATATAGTTATATTTCAATTTTGGACTGTAATTTATATTGTAGAACAGTTACTCAGGGTTACGTGACAACAAAAAATCGGAGAAAAGTAAAGATTTGCGGTCATAGTACTTGAAAGATCGTCACGGGGTGTCAGATATATCGATTTTGTTTGAGTGCTAATAATTGTAAAAGTACATGACTTAGACTTTTTTTATAATTTTGTTACAACCGAAACCACTCGTTTCCGGCTTGACGTCGATTTTTGGGACACCCTGTATATCATACAATTTTTTTTAGAAGTATTACTCCTTCTTTTAAAGAAGTTGCACCCATCTTTTTGTTCTTTTATAATTTTTTTGTATTTATATTTATAATTTTTTTATTTTTTTATTTTTTAATTTTTTCTCTTATTCTACTGTAATCTTAACTAAATCTATGTAAGTCGGCCATGGCTAATAAAAAAAAACTAGGCTAATCGGCTTTGCTTCCTAGTGAAGCTATCTTGTATAAGAGAAATTCCACAACGAAGCTTCCTCTCCTCCAACAAGCCACCAAAGTTGTTGGTGCTGTCGAGCAACATCCCTCATGTTGCGACTCCCTACCGCCCTACTGAACCGGAGACGCTCCACACTGCCATGTGCGACGTCTCTGCCGTAGTTGAGTCGCCTGTCCGCAGCTGTTCGACCGACGTGGAAGATTAGCGGCACCGCTAATCCGTCCTTTCATATCGAGGTAGAGGAATGCTTCTGGAGGAATAAAGCCGTGAAAGTGCACTACTTCGTGATACATATAATTGGGGTAGTAAGCCCCGGAGATCCGGTTGTTCGATGAGGTTCGATGTTAATGACGAAACTGTCCACTCTTATTAGGTTCGCCCTATTGCACAAGACCTCATTAGGATAGAATTTTATGTACTCAGACTCTGGTGTTCTGCATAACCGAAGACAAGTCCTAAGGCAAGCCCTCTCAAACACCCGAATCTTTTCCAATAAACTTGCTCTCACGTTGAACCACACGGGACATCCAAATATAAGCATAGGCCGGATAAGGGCAATGTAGCAGATCACCTTCACCATCGCATCGAGTTGGCTGTTATAAAACAGTCTCTTTGTAAGGGCAAAAGCACCTTTGGCTCTGACCAGAGCAACATCTATATGTTTGTTAAAACACAGATATTGGTCTAGTCAGATACCTTGGGATCTGATAAGTAAGTGGCTGCTCGTGCTGTCAGACGATCGAAAACTTTCGCCAATTTTTTCTGATATCCCTAGAGGCCCCAGACAAAGGCGTTCTAAACCAAATGGTTTCCGATTTCTGAAAGTTGATTTCCAACTTCCAGTCATCGCAATATCGCTTAATTTTATCGAAGTCACGTTGCAAAAGTATATTGATGACCTCAATCTTTGGACCTAATCTGTACGCGATTAAGTCGTCTGCGTACGATATGGCATGGTGAAGTGAACCTATCAGATCACTTGTGAAAATGCTGAATAGGATCGGCGAATTTACCGCACCTTGTTGCAGACCGTTTTTAATGTTAAACGTTCCAGCAGAAGTCACATAGCCATTCTTCCACATGAACTGTCTACTGGAGAGCATATCAAAAAGAATATACAGCAGTGGTTTACTAATGCCCAACCTGTTCAGCTTGAAGAAGAGACCCTCTAACCATAGGGTATCGAATGCCTTATCCAAGGCACCAGTGCACTGGTTCTTGGCTATGTTCCATTGGATATCGGAAACCAGTTTGGATGCAGCATGAATGATATCGTGCCCCGCCTTGAAACCGAATTGATTATCCGGAACTACATGTTCATCTTCAACCCACTTAGTCGGGATTCTATTGATTGAAAGAAGACTGATCGGCCGGAGATTCGCCGGATTGGATATGTCTTTATCCCTTTTGGGGATAGGGTGTACCACCGCAGGTTTCCATTGCGCTGGATAATGTGCATTATTTATTGCATTATTAAACAGGGTGGTATAAAATGTCCACCGCTTCTAGTCGAAGCACAATGTTCGGCATTTCATCGGTTCCCACTGATTCAAAAATCGTTTGGAGCTCTTCCTTCGAAATTAACGGGGGTAGTGCCATATCGTCGGCGATGACATTATTTGTCATATTGTAGTCACTGAACTGGATGAAACCTGAGCTATTGAATCGCCAGGTCGCTATTTCATTTCGAAGGTAGAAATTGTGCACAAGGACTCGATTTTCCAGGTCGTTATTCGGGCCAATGATGTCATTCGCCTCGTACAGATTTCTGTTGGATGGTGGATAGAGCGAATTTGAGGAGAGTGCTCTCGTCAGTGTTCTGGAGAAGTGTGTCCAACGCACCCTACTATAGTTATAGAAATGCGTTTGAACAAACTCATCCAACCCCGCAGTTTCGTTCGGAACGGTTATTTTGGTACTGAGACCGCAAAAGTACGTAGACAGTATATGGTATGTTGGTTAGTGCATGTCAAGTATATTTGTGTATCGAACAGTAGGAGATCCAAATAGGACCCGTGTATGGGACACGACGGACTATCCGTCGCCTTAAGGCCGAGTGGATATATTATACTGTGTTGACCAATTGAATAGTAGGTTCCCTCTAGTATTTGGTGTATTATTTCCCAATCTCTATGTTTGGCGTTGAAATCTCCTCCGATAATGAAAAAGTTCTCCTCCAATTCCAGCCTTAGGAATTGAAAAAATTGTCTAGATCTCTGAGGTGAATAAGGTGGATTAAGTAGCCATAGGTGCATAAACAGACACAATGTACAACCGCTTTCCACTACGGAGAGGGATGTACATGACGCATGCTTGCAGCACCTGAAACCTACGTACTTACTACACGACTGTATACTCTTTTGAAACGCAGCCGTTTTCTTACAAAGATTGAAACATCTACTCCAGCACATCAGGGGCTGGGTCTTTAAGCAACTTAAACAGTGTGGCTCTTCATTCGAACCTAATCAGTGAATTAACATTCACTGCAAGGACATTCAGGGTTTGCTCCGCTGTGTTCGTACCCATTACGACTGGAGGCGCGTTAGGCCCTACAGCAGCGCGTATATTTGGTCTACCCGTGTAGCCTGTTCCTGTATTTGACGCTAAAGCTGAGCCATCTGCCCCTGAATAGAGAGCAAGATAGCCAGCATGTCAGTTACAGGTTCCGGTGCTCTAGGCGCTAGGGCCTGACAGCTTTGCTTGTTGTACCGTAGTAGGTAACTTGGGGAGTAACGGCTGGTGTTTGTACCTGCACGAGTGGACGTTTAACTTCCACTTTCTCCTGCCGAGCCAGATTTACTCTTTTGATGTATTGGAATTTGGGACAACCCCGATAATTTGCGGTGTGTCCCGTGTTGCTACATAACGCAGAAGAGAGTTAGCTTTTTTCTGATGTTCCGTACTTGTCTAGAGCGCATTCCTCGGACTTGACGCATCGAGGCTGCATTTCGCAGTTCGACGCGGCGTGCCCGAACCTTTGGCAGCGAACACATTGTAAAATGTTTTCGCTCCTCTTTAATATTTCCCAGTGTACAAGCTGGTAGTTTAGGACTTTTATACCACTTAGACCATCCAGTTTGCTGTTGGGGCTTAGCTGGACCAGGAAAAACTGTAGTTTCCGGTTCTCCCTTTTTTCTCTAGCCGTGACGAATGGCTTAACCCCTATGAATTTGACCTCTTCGCACTCCTTATATTACAGCAGTGCAAAGAGCTCCTACGGATCAGTCGACGCTTTTAACCCCCTCAGCAGCTTTTTACCCTTAGATATGAATGAGAAGAACTCGTTGTATCCTTTAGTAAACTTTTAATTTTTTGGTAGCGCTGCTCTGTATTGCAGTGGATCGCGTGCCTATCTGCTGTTAGTCTTTTAACAAAAAAATTGTTGCCTATGACCGACTTACAATATTCGATTGTCTCTTTGAGTCCCATCTTATATGTATTTGAAGTCTTTTGTTGTTGTTGTTGTTCCTGCTGTCTTTGCTGCTGTTTCTGTTGTTGTTGCTGCTACTGCTGTTGACACCGCTGCTGTTGTTAACGCTGTTGCTGTTGTTAACGCTGTTTCTATTGATTCTGTTGTTGTTGCTGCTGCTGTAGATGTTGTAGTGATGTTTGACTAATTATTTTTTGCTGATGTCTGGCTTTTTGTGATTACTGCTGTTTTTTATGTGTTGTGTTTCTTTTTCGATTTGTCGTTGTTGTTATTGCTGCTGTTGTGAGCCGTGGAGTTCTATTGTTTGCTCCTTCTCTCTTCTTGGAATTTGTTTAGCTTTAGTAACTAGCACTCTTTGCTGGAGCTATTTAATGCTATTATTTATGGCTTCTGCCTCCTCTTCCTCTTCATCTGACTTGGAGGCCACCAGCGGTGCGAATGTGTTGTCACCTCCCATATGGTGTCCTTCTCCACCATCTGACACATATGGAAAATCGTCCAGTAACTTTTGCCTTTTTTGATCTTGTGCTGCTTGTTGATGTTGTTGGCGCTTCTTCCCTCGCTCCACCATGCAGCTTTTCTTTAGATGTTGACAGGAAAGGCGCTTCACTAGGTTCGGAGTAGGCCTCAGCTTCCTCCTCCTCTTAACAGTAATTTCGATTTTGCCAGAATGCGAATGGGCCGACATAACGGCCTGGTCATCTGATGACATCAAGCCATCTGCTGGTCTCGCTATTTGAATAGCGGACCGCTCACTTTCACTCATTGTCTCTCACTGTTTACTTTTTCATTTTATTTATTCACTTTACTTTTAAAAATGAAAATAAAAAAGCCCGAAGTCCTTCAGGGATCGAACCCACGAACTCTGCTTTATCGGTCGACACCACTGCAACTGGGCCAGTGAAGCACTTGGCCAAAATGTGTCTAATTGTTTATTTATTAAGTTCACTTTTAACTATTTCACTTTGGTAGAAGCCGAAACACGTTTTTTCTCGACTGAAGCCAATACACTACCCTTTGAGCCATGGCCATCCTCGATGAGGGTTTGACGTTTATATTTATATGTACATGTTTGTACATTTTAACATTAGAACCAGAAGAGAAATTTAACTTTAGAAATGAAAACCAGAAGCAATATCTTGCTTCTCAACAAATGAGAAGACTGTCAATGGAACCATTGAAGGAGATTTTTTTCTTTCCGGTGTTCAAAAAGGAGGCTTCTGTCGGCCAATGGAAAACACCAGAAGTTTCCTTTGCGTTTCTCAATAAACAATTCAATAAAACAAAAGATTTTTTTTCAACACTATTCATTCGCTCTGCATGTCCTAGCCATCTTAGGTTACTGATGAGCAGTTTTCTGATTAAGTCGATGTCGCTGTACAGCTTGTATAGCTAGTCGTTGAATCCTCTTCTCCAAAGCCCGTTAACGCAAACGGGACCGAACATTTTTCGAAGGATTTTTCTCTCGAAGCGACTAAGCATATCTTCATCCGCTTTCGATAGGATCCATACTTCTGTGCCACAAAGTAGGACTGGGATGATCAAGGGCTTATATATGTAGAATCTCCTTAGTTTTTCGGGATTGCGCGTTACTACTCAGTTGCCTTCTTATCACAAATAAACAGCGATTGATAAGAGTGGTTCCTCATTTTATTTCTGCTAAGGTGTTGTTGGCAGAATTCGTAGCAGAGCCAAGGCAGACAAAGTCCTTTAAAGGTGTCAATTGTGAAGTTCTGTTCAATTCGTCGATGTTGTGAGTCTCTTCTTGTTGACAGCATATACTTGGTTTTGGCCTTATTTACCGCTAAACAAATTTTGGCAGCTTCCGTTTCAATACCAGCGAACCGGTGACAGCCCGCTGAGTTCTCCTAATTTTTCGATATCACAGGGGTACGCTAGTAGTTGCACAGACTTTTGCAAGATTGTGCTGCCAGCGTTCGCTTGTCAGTCGTTCATTGGCCTCCGCAGAGATCAGAAGTATTTCGTGTTCGGCTTTACAACCGTGAAAAATAAATAAGTATACTTATTTTAAGTAATAATTTAACAAGTGTTCGGTAGCCGAAGTCGTAAAGACCCGGTCAACAAATCTCGAGGTTGTGGGTTCGATTCCCAACCACTGATAAAATTTTTTATTTTTTTTTTTATTATTAATATCACAAAAAGACAATTAGTGACAAGAATAAAGTGATAAAGGAAAGTTCGATGAGTGGAACTAAGTGGTCCGCTATTCCAATAGCGGGGTCAACAGATGGCATGATGTCGTCTGATGATCAAGCCGTTAAGCCAGTACACTCAAAATCAATAACAACAACAGCAACAGACACTGGCACAAAGAGGAGGAGGAAGTTGGAGCCGACTCCGAGTATCGTCACGTGCTCGCATTCAGCTTCGTTAGAAATGCTGCATGGTAGAGTGCGGGGGAGGCCTGCGATGTTAGCATCAAGCGCAGCAGAAAATAAAATTAGGCAAGAGTCGGATAATAACGGCTGCATTTACAATGTGTTCGCTGCCAAAGGTTCGGGCACGCCGCGTCGAACTGCGAAATGCAGCCTCGATGCGTGAAGTGTGGAAACGACCACAAGTCAGAGGAATGCGCTCTAGGTAAGGACGGAGCGTCGGAAAAAGCCAACTCTCTTGTGCTTTATGTAGGAACACGGGACACACCGCAAACTATCGGGGTTGTCCCAAATTCCAATACATAAAAAGAGTAAATCTGGCTTGGCAGCAGAAAGTGGAAGTTAAACGTCCACTCGTGCAGGCACAAACACCAGCCGTTACTCCCCAAGTTACCTATGCCCAAATGGCAGCAGGTAGGGGAACTACGGTGCAACAAGCAAAGGTTTCTCAGGCCCCAGCGCCTAGAGCACCGGAACCTGTACCTGACATGCTGGCTATCTTGCTCTCTATTCAGGGGCAGATGGCTCAGCTTCAGCGTCAAATACAGGAACAGGCTACGCGGGTAGATCAAATATACGCGCTGCTGCCGGGCCTAACGCACCTCCAGTCGTAATGGGTACGTACCTGGTGGAGCAAACCCTGAAGGTCCTTGCAGTGAATGTTAATTCACTGATTAGGTTCGAGCCGCACTGTTTAAGTTGCTTAAAGACCAAGCCCCTGATGTGCTTTTGGTTAGCGAAACTAAGCTTACCAAAAGACACAAGATGAGGCACAGAAGGTATGAAATATTACGACGAAACCGACCCATTTCCATTCAAGGAGGAGGCGTTGCGATCTTTGTAAGAAAGGGACTGCGTTTCAAAAGAATATACAGTTGCGTGGTACGTCATGTACATCCCTCTCCGTAGTGGAAAGCGGTTGTACATGGTGTCTGTCTATGCACCTAAGGCTACTTAATCCACCTTATTCATCTCAGAGCTCGAGACACTTTTTCGATTTCTGAGGCTGGAATTGGAAGACAACTATTTTATTATTGGCGGAGATTTCAACGCCAAACATAGTGATTGGGGAAATAATATATCATATACTAGAAGGAACCTACTATTCAATTGGTGGGGTCAGCACAGTGTGATGTATCGACTCGGCCTCAAAGCGACGGATAGTCCGTCGTTTCCCAGACACGGGTCTTATTTGGATCTCCTGCTGTTCGACTCACGAATACAACTGACGTGCACTAACCAACAAACTACAAACTGTCTACGAACTTTCGTGTATGACAGTGACCATTGCGGTCTCAGCACCGAAATAACTGTTCCCAACGAAACTGCGGAATTTGAAGAGTTTGTTCAAAGGTATTCCTACAACTATAGTAGGGTGCGTTGGACACACTTCTCAAGAATACTGACGAGAGCACTCTTCTCGAATTCTCTACCCACCGTCCAACAGAAATCTGTCAAACGAGGAGATAGACAGGTATGTAAGACTAATGGACGAGACAATCAAACGAACTATGGACAAAACGATACCACGGTATCAACACACTGACAACGAAGACTTATTCCGCAACGCAACTATTGACGCACTGCACCTACATAAAAGTAGACTGCTGTCAAGACTAAAAACCTTGTGCAGACAGTTTACTGACAGACATAACCCGGAGATCATGGCATTGAAGTCGTCGATTAAAAACCTCCAAACATTAATAAAGGAAAATTACAGAAATTCTGTAAGTTTGTATTGGAACAATAAAATTCGAGCTGTAAACACCAGCAACCCGAATATGTTCCCGCAAGTAAATAAAATATTTCGGAGAAATAATCAGAACGACCTTCCATGTCTCAAAATCGCTCGAACGACGAACAACGAACAAATATTTGTAACAGCAGGTATCGATCCAAATGAGGCAGTTGATGATGACAACTTCTTTGTGATCGAGGATCCGCAGGAGAAGGTAGAGGCTATAGGAGCGACTTTCCAGGAAGTGTACAAGGCGAATGACATCATTGGCCCGAACCACGACCTGGAGAGGCGAGTCCTTGTGCACAATTCCTGCCTTCGAAATGAAATTGCGGATTGGCGATTCGAGAGCTCGGGTTTCACCCAATTCAGTGACGAGAATATTTCAAATAATGTCATCACCAACGAAAGGGTATTACCACCGTTCATTTCGAAGGAAGAGCTCCAAACGATCTTCGAATCACTTAGAAGTAAGAAATCAGTGGGAACCGATGAAATACCGAGCATTGTGCTTCGACATCTCCAACTAGAAGCGGTGGACATTTATACCACCCTGTTTAATAATGCAATGAATAATGCACAATATCCAGCGCATTGGAAAACTGCGGTGGTACATCCCATCCCTAAAAGGGATAAAGACACATCCATTCCGGCGAATCTCCGCTCGATCAGTCTTCTTCCAAACATCAGTAAGGTTTTCGAGAAGGTGATCAATAGAGTCCTGACTAAGTGGGTAGAGGACAAACATATAGTTCCGGATAATCAATTCGGTTTCAAGGCGGGGCATGATATCATTCATGCCGCGTCTAAACTGGTTTCTGATATCCAATGGAATAAAAGCAAGAAACAGTGCACTGGTGCCTGCCTGATTGACTTGGAGAAGGCCTTCGACACCGTATGGTTAGAAGGACTCTTCTTCAAGCTGGACAGGTTGGGCATTAGTAAACCACTGCTGTATATTCTTTTTGATATGCTCTCCAGTAGACAGTTCATCGTGAAGAATGGCGATGTGACTTCCGCTGGAATATTTAACATTAAAAACGGTCTGCAACAAGGTGCGGTAAATTGCGATGACTGGAAGTTGAAAATCAACTTTCAGAAGTCGGAAACCATTCTGTTTAGGACGCCTTTGTCTGGGGCCTCTAGGGATACCAGAAAGAATTGGCGAAAGTTCTCTATCGTCGGACAACATGGACAGCCACTCGCTTGTCGAAATGTAGTCAGATACCTTGGGATCTGGCTAGATCAATATCTATATTTTAACAAACATATAGATGTTGCTCTGGCCAGAGCCAGAGGTGCTTTTGCCCTTACAAGGAGACTGTTTTATAACAGCCAACTCGATGCGAGGGTGAAGGTGATCTGCTACATGGCCCTTATCAGGCCCATGCTTGTATTTGGATGTCCGGTGTGGTTCAACGTGAAAGCAAGTTTATTGGAAAAGATTCGGGTGTTTGAGAGGACTTGCCTTAGGGCTTGTCTTCGCTTATACAGAACGCCAGAATCTGAGTACATAAAATTCTATCATAATGAGGTCTTATACAATAGTGCGAACCTAATAAGAGTGGACAATTTTGTTATTAAGTTGACTCGAAGGCACATTGCAAGAGCAATGACCTCATCGAACAACCTGATCTCCGGGGCTTACTACCCTAATTATATGTATCACGAGAGAGTTCGCTTTGACGGCTTTATTCCTCCAGAAGCGTTCCTCTACTTAGATAGTAAAGGTCTGATCCAGGACAGATTGGCGGTGCCGCTAATCTTCCACGTCGCTCGAATAGCTGCAGACAGGTGACTCAACTACGACAGAGACGTCGCACACGGCAGTGCGGAGCGTCTCCGGTTCAGTAGAGCGGTAGGGAGTCGTGACATGAGAGATGTTGATCAGCAGCACCAACAATTTTGGTGGCTTTTGAAGGAGAGGATGCTTCGTCGTCGAATTCCTCCAATACTTGTTAGCTTCATGTGAAGCAAAGTGGGTCGCCTAATTTTTTTTAGCCATGGCCGGCTTACATAGTTTTAAGTATGAGTAAGTTAGATTTAAGAAAAAAAATATATAAAAGCAAAAACAAAAAAATTAATAAAAATAAAAAATTATAAAAAAAACATATATATATATATACATATATCTATATATTAGGTATATATATATCATGTATGCATATATATATAATGTATTAGATGTAAGTAGGTTAAGTAGATTAAGATTTATTTTTTAGGTAGTCTGTAAGTTTTTAGTTTTAAGTTTTTATAATAATATTAAATTTTATTAATATTAAAATTTATTTTCTTAGTTTTAGTTTCAATGTATGTAAAAATAAATATAGACTGTAAGATACGTCGAAAGACATAGTTTAAGTGCTAGGTTTAACTTAGAGTACCCGCATAGGGCCAGTAAGTTAGAATAACATAATTTTTAAGTTAATTAAGCTAATTTTTAAGCGTTTTTTTTTTGTATAGCATTTAAGAGTAAATTAAGTAAATTAAGTAAATAAAAATGCATAAAAACTGAATCTGAGCGTTCGCTTGTCAGTATGATGTCAAAGAAGCCACATGACAGTGCGTCACCTTGTCTAAAATATTTTTTGGCATCAAAGGTCTCGATTAAGTTCATAATACGTAGATTATTGGTATCTTGTGGGGCTTTGTAGGGTTAAAGAGCGGGTTGGGGATAAGAAGGTGAGAGAAAACCAGGATGTGGATTGGACTGGGAAAGGGAATGATAGTAAGGAAAGGATGTCTCTATGCTCGTCGGATGGGGCTGGTTTTCACTCTTTGAAAGCTCATACTACAAAAACATAAATCATGACGACAATTCAAAAATACAAACCACAATCACGGACGGAACGTACGGTGTGGAGGGGCGCTGTGGTGTTGATCAGCGCTGAATATATCCCTCCAAACTAAAACTCCGATGGCGGACGTTAAGATTTCCCCAATGGAGCGGATATCGACTTATCTGCTCACATCATTTCCAGCCGAGTTCTGCCTCCTTATGACACTCCCCTCCCTGAAAATTACTTAACTTTTCGTGGTATCGCCATATTGCTCGCCATTAATTTCGGCCAAAAAAGTTGTTTTTTCTCTCTCTCTCTCTTTATTGTTTTTATTTAACGATTATTAACTACTTTTCAACTCTAAAAAAGTATTGGTTAATAATGTGTACATATTGTGAAATCCGTTTAATGTGAACAGCGCCATATACATTTCGATAGTAGAAAATTTAAGTCATTGGTGAATGGAGAATGGAATCGAGTATTCTAGCGAAATGAAAATTTGTATGGAACGCTGGATGGCACAGATTGTTCTTGAAATATGTCATTGGAGCACAGATAAAAAAAACTATACAGATGTCTCGTCCCTGTAGAAAAAAGTGATTCACTTTTACTCGCCTAGCCGACACGAGCTTTCGGAGTAATATAAAGCTTTTATATTTTCTCTCTTTTTCGCTTTGTTTACTGAAAGAGTTTTTTTTTCTCTCACCAAAAGTTTTCGGCAGTGGCATGAGGAATATGAAAAACATTTGCATGGGTAGGGGTATGAAGACTTGGTTATTTTTTTTCATTCGATTGCAACAGAAAATTATATAATTTTTCATGAATTGGTATTTTGTTTCAGTGTATGGGTACTCGTATGTACCATATGTAAGAAAGAACGATTAAAACGCTGGAAAAGTGGAATATTTTGTAACTGAAGTTTGAAAAGCAAAATATTATTCATGTTATTAGTCTGCAGTGCATATAAATGATAATAAGTAATTGAATAGTAATAGAATTGAATTGAAGTGATAATTAAAGTGCACAGGATAAACTATAAATTTACGTTTCTTTCATATTTACTCGTACATACCTAATTTTAGGGTGTTCCTTAATTCGTCAATGATAATTTGGGAAATGATTCCTGGGCATATTATAAGAAAAAAATCGTTATACAGTAAGGGTCTATCTCCAATGTTGACATCATTTATCGAGGATTTAAGAAAAGGTTTACTTTGGGGTACCCTGACCCGTGTTAATGGAAATTGCTCTCTTAGTACTAATGGTATAAACTTCGTGTACGTAGGATTTCATTTTTAGAATAAATACTGGCCTTTGTAACGGTGTTTAAATAAAGTTTATATCATGTTTGAGTCTTTAGATATTCAATTTCTAAGCCTGTTCCATTTTCATTGCCAATGCTAATTTTTGAATTTGCGGTCATTTTTCACCAGAAAATGACTAATTAACATATCGTTTTACTACTTTTTTCTTATGAAAACAACAATAATAATAAAACAAATCATCATTAAGTAAGAAAGGCAAATCACCAAAATTGCAAGAGGATTGGGAAGGTCCATTCAAGGTGGTAACCCGCATTAAAGACGTTATCTACCGGATCCAGCGTGGGTATAGATGAAAATTTAAGGTGGTCCATTTGGACAGAATGTGTTATTTAAACGGAACGAAATGCAACAGGATTCAGAAAGTCCACACAAGGTGATAATCCGCATTAATGGCGTTGTTTACCGCATCCAGCGTGGGTTGAGGAAAATTGAAGGTGGTCCATTCGGACAGAATTTGGCATTTCAACGGAGTGGCGAATGACGAAGTTGTTCGGGACGAACACTTTAGGGAGGGAGCAGTGTGATATCCCTTAAATGTAAACAGCGTCATAGCAGAAGATTCTCTTACTTGAATAGCAAAAGACTCAATCGTTGGTGAATGGAATCGAATTTTCTGGCAAAATGGAAATTTGGAACGCTGGATGGCGCAGATGGTTATTGTTTAAAGTACAATTCAGAATCTTTATTCTAAAAAAATGACAGATATTACACCGGTGCCAACATTATAATCCTATTGATTATGCCAAGTCCTAATAGGATGGGTGATGCTAATTTCTCTTGACTAATTATTAATTCTCAACATTTCTATTATCCACTATTCAATATGTACTATAATTCCTAATATTTTTTTTTTCGTATATCAAAATTCTATTCTTACAATGTGTACTTCTAATTCAAGTAAATTTTTAAGTCTTATTAAATCATGTTACGGAGGGTATGTGCCTTCCAGTCTCGTCACTAGCACATCAGTAGTGTTTCGCCGGTGTATATGTCTCTCATCTCTCTCATCCCTAGCTGCTGCATTGTTCGTTGCCTATAGATGTTCTGTGGTTGGTTCGTACATGTATGGCTTAATAAAGTTGTGTTGTTCTGACTTCGCTTGTGTCAGCATTAGTGCTCGGAGGGTCGTCGTCTAACATTAAATTGGTATTGGTGCTCACCTGTAACGATTCAAATTAAGGTGCTATAATAAGGTGAAACCTATTCCTATTGGTAAGATCTGCGTTGAGCTTTCGCGATGATTTTCCTGTGTCGCATAAGATCTGCTATCCACACAAAGTATCCGCACAAAATCTCCTACCTGTAACTGGTTCATCTCTTTTACGCCAAACCTTCTATCATAATTCGGTTTGTATCGCTGCCTATAACAGATTTCTCTCCTACCAAGATATTTGAGGTCTGGTTTTTCTCGCAGGTTTGCACAGGGTATATTATCTCGAGGTTTTCTGCCGAAACTGAGTTTTGCTGGACTGAACCCATTTGAAAGTGGAGTATTTCTGTATATAAGCAACGCCAATCCGAATTTACCCTTGTTTTTTTTTTTTTTTAATTTTTTGATATTTTAACTCCAGCTTCCGCTGCACCAATCGCCTGGTGATATTGAGGACTGCTTGTTATTATTTGAAACTACCAATCTGCTGCAAACCTTTGAAATTCAGAAGAATTTAAGTTTTGGAATTGTGTTCCATTGTCCGTATAAAGATATGGCAGCTAAACGTTGATTTCCAGGTTCGTATGATCACATATCACTTAGTCCATACCACTTATTCTCAAATTTGAATAAATCCATTGCAACCTTTTGCCAAGGATAATCGGGGAACTCGGAAGCTATTAGTGGTTCGTGTCTATTTTTAGCGTATTGAATACATCCTGGGCACATTTTTATTGCTTCCTCTATCTCTTTTGAGATCCCAGGCCACCACATTGCCCTTTGGGCTCGCATTCTAATTTTGGTTATTCCCAAATGTCCCCCATGAAGCTTTCCTCACATAGCTCTCCTTAGACATTTTTGGATAATCATTCTATTTCCTCGTAAGATTAGACCATCAACAATTGGCATCTCCTCCCTGACTGCGTAATACGCCTTTATTTCCGCGTTAAGTTTGTTCCTTGGCGGCCATCCATTTCCAATATATTTTCTTAACTCCAGGCAATCTGCGTCTGTTAACTGTGCATTTATGATACCCGTAATGTCTTCGTCTTTGGTATGAAGATTTTGAAGCGCGATTTGACGGACGTACGTGTCTATATCTTCCTCTGTCTCATCCGAAGGCGAAGTATTTTTAATGGGTGATCTGCATAAGTGATCTGCGACGGCTAAGTTTTTTCCAGGCATGTATGTGATTGAATAATCGTATCTCAATATCCTCATACGGATACGTTGTAATCGGGAGGTTATCTAGGTTCTTGGTTTTCAAGATCTGAAGGAGAGGCTTGTGGTCCGTTTCTATCAGGAAATGTCTTCCTATTTGGTAGTTTTTTTTTTAGATTTTTGCAGGTCTATGCGATAGCTAAAGCTTCCTGTTCAATATTCGCGCAGTTTTTCTCTGCCTGTGTTAACGCCCTTGAGATGTATGAAACCGTGTATGAGTTTTCCTCATGCCTGCCCCTAAACCCAGCTGGAGGCATAGCAAGACAAAATTGTCTGCTTTGTTGGCTCATACATTTTTAAATTAGGCGGTGACGTAAGCAATTTTCTTATTTTATTAAACGCTCTTTAATGCACATCACTCCAATGGTACTCATTTTTTTTGTTCATTAAGATTGTGATAGGCTCCAATATGGCCTATTTGTTGGGAATGTATTTTCCGGCAAAATTAACCATACCCAGGAATCTTTGAACGTCTGTGGGATTTGATGGAGCTTCCGTTTCCAAGATCGCTCTTATTTTTTCCCCATCAAGCCTAATTTCGCCATCGCCAATAGTGTGTCCTAAATATGTGATTTTCGTTTTCCTAAACTTTGATTTTCTCATATTGAGAGTCATCCCTGCCGTTTTCACTTTCTTCAGTACCTCTTCTACGTATTGCTCATGTTCCTAAATTGTTTTTCCACATATAAGGATATCGTCCATGTATAGTATACTATGCAGTTTCTCATACCTGCTAGTAGTTGTGTAGCTTTCCTTTGAAAGAGCTCTGGTGCGGACGTTATTCCGAAGGGTAATCGTATCTGCCGAATGGTGTCAAAAATGTTGTCAGATCCTGCGACTCATTTGATAATGGTATTTGCCAAAATCCGCTATTCGCATCTGGTTTTGTAAAAAACTTTGCCCCTGGATCCGCTTTCGGTTTTAGCTTGATTGTATATTTTTCCTTAAATTTTCCAAAGCCTTCAAACACGTCCCTAAATTCTTCTACCCAATTCCTAGAGATAACTTCAAACAGTTTTTTACCAGCCCCAATTTACCCAATTGGGAGACCCCAACAAGGGTGTGATAGGATCTTTTGTAATATAGACCACCGTAGATTTCCCCAACATGTTTATTTGTTTTCCCACTCCATATAGTCTTGTCGCTGTCCTCTCAATCTCAATGTTTCTCACCTCTTTTACAGCTGACCAGGGTACCAATGTAACATCAGCCCCTGCGTCAACTTTAAACATCATCCTTTTTCCATTTAGTCAAAGATCAACCGACCACTTATCTTCCACCCCTACAAACGAAGTATTCATCTTCTCCCGCTTCTCCCTGACCTCACATACTCCTGTTGTCCTACAGACCCTAGCATAGTAACCCTTTTTTTGCATTTTTCGCAAACACTATTTTTTTCGGGGCATTGTCGTAATAATGTCGCTCATATCCACAACCTATGCATGAATGTTGCTGGTATTCCAGTACCCCCCGTGTCGGATTTCGCGGTCGCAGCTTCCGCTGCGTTTTTGCTCTACTCTACAGACCGTCGTTGTTTGTGTTATATGGAGATTCTGACGATGAAGTTCCTCCACCTGCCTAAGTGAGGCAATTGCTTTTTCTAAAGTGAGCTGCGGATCTAACTGAAGTCTATCACTCAAAACCTCGTCTCTCATTCCTACGACTAGAGTTAGCAAAATCATATTGCTTGGCAAGAGCAGGTAGTGCTGTTATAATTTCTTCCCCCGTTTCCTCGCCTTGCTTTTGTTTAAGAAATTTAGCACGTTCATAAATAATGTTTCTTTTAGGTATAAAATAATCTTCGAACTTTTTTATACATGCATCATACGTATCCGGGACAGGTGTAAAGGACGAATAAATTTCCTCGGTCTTATCGCCCACGCAGTAAATTAAAATTTTTACCTGTATTTTGTCACTTGATTGGTGGAGCCCATTTCCAATCCTATACTGTTCAAACCGACTGATCCATTTTTCCCAATTCGCCCAAAAAAATGAGGGGTAGCAAGGGGCAACTGCATAGTTGAGTTTTCTTGGTGCTGTGAAGATGCCGTTTCTTTTTGTTTCCAGTGTTGCGGTTGGGTTTTGGTCATCCAACATTTCATGTAATAATGTGACACGGCCTATGAATTTTTATTTTCTTCCTGTTTAGTTTGTTTTAATACCTGTCGTATTTTTGCCGTTTCTTTTTTGTGTGTTTGTCTAATGTTGTTTTTGTTTTTTTTTTTTTGTTCGAAATTTGAGAATTCTTTACTTTTTGACACGTTTTGTTTTTTCCGCTACCACCATGTTTAAAGTATAATTCAGAATTTTTATTCTGAAAAAATTACAGATATTACACTGGTGCCAACATTATAATCTTATTGGTTATGCCAAGTTCTAATAGCATGGGTGATGTCAATATAACATGGAGTATGTCATTGGAGTATGCAAGTCCGTTCATCAGTTGAATTTGAAGTGTGAATTAAGAGAGTGATTAAGTGCTTTAAGTAAACGATAAAGAAAAGTAAAAGTGGTTGAGATAACCGATTGAATTGTGAATTGGAACTGTGTTAAATAAAGAAATTGTTTTGAAAAGAAATACTCGTAAGTTCCATCATTTGTACCCACACAAACATTTTACAATATATTGCTACGTTTCCATTTTAAACCTAATTAATAATTTTCGTAAGTTAAATAAAAAAAAATCGTTAACCAACTTGATGGCGGATTTAGCTGCATTTTATGTCGGGTGGAAAGCAACTCAAAGAAAGGGAAAGGACGAGAAAAGAGGTGGCGATTATTGTTCTCATTTCTTTTTAAGTATGTGTTAGCCGTCCGACTTCTCGCTGCTCTTAATCAATGTAATGAAACTATCCTAAATTTCCATTCACTTTCGAATATCTTCTTATAATTATTCTTTTTCTTATTATTATTATTATTATTATTTCTTATTATTTATTATTTCACCCTTATTTTTTTTCTCAATTTAGACACATTTTTTTTTCTTTGATTTAATCTCCTTTTTTTCTATACTCAATTTCGGCACTTACGCACTTGTTCTTGACTGTCTTTATTCTTTTTTAATTTTTTACCATTTCACTTTTCAGTCCAAAAAAATTTAATTTGTTTGCTCTTTCCAATGAAGGATTACTGCAACTTGTTGCAGTCACTGCACCATACATAAACTAACCTAGATGGCAAACTCTCCAGATATTGGAAAATTAAAACCGGCCTTCCTCTAATCGCCCCTATCCGTGTGACCCAGTCTGTGAAAATGCGTAAATTGTCATCAATGGCAAATTCCCTCCCATTTTAAACAAAACACGCCCATTTAAATAAAAAAAAACCGCCATGCACATTACACGCATTCGTCCAAATCGCTCTCATTCTAGCAATTTTACTTGTAAATTGCTCTTGTTCTAGCAAATTCTGACAAGTTTTAGGGATGTAAAGGTATTGGAATTCACTTACAGTATGTCTGTGTGAAAGTTAAGACTTTGCAAAATATTACTAGAGTTTGCGATTTAGGTTAGTTTATCTATGCACTGCAATTTGTATTCTGGCATGATGTATTTAGCTATGCCAATCGTACCGTTTTTTTTGCCGTCACATAGCTACCGGTTCACTAATATGCGTGTTTTAATCAAAAGTGCGTATCCACTTTTCCAAAAAACGCTCCAACTCACTTCTATACTCACTTTTATCTCGCGGCTATGTTCGCAGTGTTGGTTTCGAAGATGCTTTTTCCTTAATAATTTCTCTAACAAACTGGAGCTTTGAAAGCAGTTTTGAAAGCAAATAAGCACCTTCGCACACACTAATTTTAAAAAAGGTTCAAGTTCCTTTTTGGGTAGAAGAAAAATAACTATTTTTTCCGAGTGTAAAAGTCCAAAAGAACGTTCATTACTGACTTGCTTTTCCAAAACATAAGTTGATCCACGAACACATCCCAGAATAGGGAGAAACCGGACGCTGCCAACCATCAGGAAACGAATAAATGCTCTGTAGTTGTATGTTGCGACATCCATAATTCAAATCTTTCGTAAATCTATCCTCACTTCTGAAAGTGAATTAAATTATACCAACTTTTGATTTTGTTTTTGTTTCGTGTGAAAAAGTGTCTAAGCACTTTTGAATAAAACACTCCTAATATATGCATACTAATTATAGGCAATCGGTGTTCTCTTTCTGGATAGCTTAGTGGAAGTTTTAAGCTACTTGCTCCCTACGGTATCCTATGCCTAAAATATTTGGTTATAAGCTTTGCTAGCACCACCTTCTTATTTTTCTTCGGGAATCGAAACTCCTGCGAAGATCGAATTCCATTCCCCATCATCTTGTTGTCATTTTTGACAGTTACCAAACAATTCTAATTTTTCGAATAGGGGGAAGATGATTTAGTAATTTGGGATGTTTTTACATTTTTTCTCTTACAGGGAGATGCAACTCTTGGCTTTACATAGTACTTATGATGGAAAGGATAGAGGGCAGCTACCAGGATTCACACAATTCAATGTGGTGAAGAACCCCACGCTATGTTCAGCCGGGCGTTACAAAGGCTTGACAAACATATGTGAATTTCTGCCTATGTGCGTTAAGGCAATGAACTTTGCAAAACAGCTGTGCGAGTTCTTGGTCTGATAGCAACGTAAGTACATATGTATGTACATAAATACCTAAGCTTGAGATCATAAATTTCAGAGAATTAAATAAATAACAAAAAAAAATTAATTAAATACACTAAACATATATGTAGCACAGAACATGAATATTGCGTCTCATTAACTAAATAAACAAATCTATAAATACACATAAATAAATAAACATAAGTGTAAATAAACTGTATACATAAAAAAATAACTACACAAGAAATTAATCTCTTAGGCGTAAATAAAGACTAATATATTGTATGTAGATAAATAAATATATAAATGTGTAAATTTATAAATTAATAAATATATAAATAAATAAATATATAAATAAATAAATGTATAAATAAATATACAGGGTGTCCCCTGATCCTATGACGATGATTTGGGAAATGATTCCTGGGCATATTCTAAGAAAAAAATCGTTCTACTAGTACATACAGTAACTTTCTGTCTAGAATGTTGACATCATTTATCGAGGATTTAAGAAAAGGCTTACTTTGGTATACCCTGACCCATGTTAACGGAAATTGTTCTGTTAGTACTATTGGTAAAAACTTCGTGTAGGACTTTATTTTTCGAAGAAATACTGGCCTTTATAACGGCGTTTAAATAAAGTTGATATCTTGTTTGAGTCTTTAGATATCCAATTTCTAAGCCTATTCCATTTTCATTTCCCATGCTAGTTTTCAATTTTGAGGTCACTTTTCTCCAGAAAATGCCTAATTACAATAACATAACGTTTTACTATTTTTTTCTTATGAAAGTAACAATAATAAAAAAAAAATGATCAATGAGTTTGCAGAAAAACCCACAGATTTTATGATACTTGGAAAAACCTGCAGCAGTTAAGGGTTTTTTTGCTTTAAGCTCCAAAGGCTATGAATAGGTAGTTTTTATTTTATGCGTATACTAAAACAGTTATAACAGGTGCTCAAAGTGTCCTCCTTGGTTGTGTATGCATGCTAGAGCCCATTTTTTTATTGCATTGCGAATGTTTATTGATGCTAACTGCTGCTTCACTTTTGAAGACGCTTCGAGAATACGATCTTCCAATTCAATTAAAGTTGCTATTTCCGTTGAATAAACAAATTCTTTCATTCCTCCCCATATAAAAAAATCCAATACTGTAAGGTCAGGAGATCTTGCGGGCCAGTGAACTGGTCCATTTCTTCCTATCCAACGGTTACCGTACTCTTCATCTAGCCAATTCTTAAGCTCACGACCATAGTGAGCTGCAGCACCGTCCTGTTGAAAATATGATGAAGCTAGTTGAATCAGTGGAATGTCCTCCAATACGAGTAGTTCTGGTAAATCATTTCGAAAAAACTCTAGATATTTTGTACAATTCAGCTTAAGTGGTAGTTTGAAGGGGCCGATGAACTTGTTTCCAAGTACACCTGCCCATATATTAACGCTGAATTTGTGTTGAAATGATTTATGTTTCCTTGTATGTAGATTGTCCGCAGCCTACGTATGAAAATTTGTGATCCCATCTCTTGTAAATTGAGATTCGTCTGTCCAAATTTTGCTAATAAACTCGTTGTCATCCAAGCTCCGCTCCAGCAACCAGTTAGAAAACTCAAGTCTCTTTTCCAAATCATTGGGAAGCAGTTCTTGTACAGGTGTACGGTGGTATTAATAAAGATTTTCTCCATGCAGTAGATTAGAGATTTTATGTTTGGAAACATTGAATTGCAAAACTAAGCATATGATGCTGATTGATGGATCAGCTGTAACAGCATCCAGTATTCTTTCATCAGCCGAAATCCTTCTTACTTGTGGAGCTCCCGCCTTCGGTCGTGTATTCGAAACTGATCCCGTTTCTCGAAGCCTTCGATTCGTATTTAGAAATACTCTTTTATTAGGAAGTGGGTGGCCGTGGCTGAAGTGGTAGTGGACTGGCTTCCAAATCGGAAGGTGCGGTGTTCGAATCCCAGCCTCTCCCGAAAGATATTGCATCCATTTTCTCAGTTAACGAAAATCAAGTAAGACGAGTAGAAATCAACATCAAGCCAACTTCCAGGGAGAATTTATTCTCCCCATTAAATGTTGGATGCCACCCATGGAGCGAAATAACGACTGAGCCCAAACATCTTTGTTTCTCTCTCTATCCCGTTTTCCAAAAAACTTAACACATGTTGAGGCATTATAAGTGTATTCATACCCACTTGAGTGTTAAGTTCTATTTAAAAAAAAAAAGTCCTCGGTTAGGATAAAGTTCATGGTATCTTTATCGCGCACTAGTTGAATTTAATTTTGGTGGGGGCGAAAGCCCCCATTTATTCGGCTTAATACAAGCTATAACTTAAAATTAAACTTAAACTAAAACTTAAAACTAAGGTTGGTTATTCTGGTGAAGGAGAACCGATTTGAGGTAGGAAGTGGTGCGGTGGAAGTCAAAGACGCTAGGGTTTGAATTAACTTTTCGTAGCGTGCGGGAGATTGGTTCGTTCGCGCCATAGGTAGTGTGGTGGGTTGGGAGATAGAAGAGACGAGGGGTACGTAGACTACGAGGGTTAGTGTTGAGGAAAATAGAATTGTGAAGGGACGTGCATTCAACCTGACCTGAAAGAAGTCGATGAATGAAGAGAAAGTCGGCTGCATCTCTGCGTTCCTCAAGGGTGTTTAGGTTAATAAGGTTGAGACGGTTTTGATAGGGGGGCAGAGTAAAAGAATCATCCCAGGGCAAACCTCGAAGAGCGAATCGAAGAAAACGGCGCTGGATGCTTTCGATTCTCGAGATATGAACGCGATGGGGACCATACTTGACTGGCGTACTCTAGGAGGGGACGAACAAAGGTAATATAGAGGGACCTGGTCACGTATGGGTTGGTGAATTCTTTGGACCATCGTTTTACAAAACCTAGTGCAGAATTGGCTTTAAGGATTATCCCATCCATATGCAAACGGAAGTTGAGCTCCCTATCACACAAAATGCCGAGGTCGCGAAGAGATTCAACGGAGGAGATAGGTTGGTTGTGGAGAAGGTAGAGTCGGGGAGGAGATTTGAGCCGCTTATGTGAAAAGGTGATGGATTGGCATTTGGTGATATTAAGTTCCAAACAATTTTTGAGGCACCAGATCGAAAAACTATCAAGGTCTTGTTGAAGAAGGAAGGAGTCATGGGGAGAGGAAATGGTTTTGAAAAATTTGGTATCGTCGGCGTAAAGGGAGACGGACGAGTATTTGATGATCCTATCGAGATCATTTATGGTTAATATAAAGAGAAGGGGACCGAGATGGCTACCTTGAGGAACTCCAGAGGTGGCCAAAAATGGAACGGAGTGGGCTGACCTAAAACGAACACTGTAAAAACGGTTTTCGAGGTAAGAGGATATCCATTTTAACAGTATGGGTTCAAAGCCGAGGGCAGACAATTTGAAGAGTATTAATCTATGAGAGATTTTATCTAAGGCTTTGCTAAAATCGGTTGCAACTACATCGACTTCGTTGCCGTTCCCTAGGGCAGAGATGGCAAAGGATACGAATTCAACGAGATTTGTGGTGGTTGACCTACCCTTTAGGAAGCCATGTTGTCTAGGGGAAATAAGTGATTTGCATTGGAAACTTAGAGCTTCATACAAAATACTTTTGAGGAGTTTGGGTATATGGGAGAGTTTAGCGATTGGACGATAGTTTGTTATTTCGTTCTTTGATCCCTTTTTGTGGATTGGGGTTATAAAGGAGGTTTTCCAAACCTGAGGAAATTCTCCTTGTGAAAGGGATAGACGAAAGAGATCAGAAAGGGCAAGGGAAAGAGACGAAGAACATTTTTTAAGAAATATGGCAGGGAGGCCATCTGGACCGGGTGTAAATTCGTCATTGAGTTGGTGTAATTTATATTCGATATAGGAGGGGTCCAAGATGTGAGAGAGAAGTGGGCCGTTGGAGAAGTTCAGTAGGTAACGAAAATAGGATGGATCTGGTACAAAGGCGTCGTTGGTGAAGGATTGTTTAAAGAAGCTGGCAAATAGGTTGGCAATGGTGAGTGGATCGGTTGATGACTTGTTGTTGAAAGAGAGGGAAGGAGGGTAACCATCGGACTTTCTTTTGTAGTTAACAAATTGGTAAAAGGACTTAGGGTCATTTATAAGGTTGACTTGCCCATTGTTAAGGTAACGCTGGTAAAGGGAATCGTAAAGTTCGGTGAAATGATGATAAGCACCAAGATAGTTGGAATAGTCGGACAAGGATCTGGTACGCAGGAAAACAGCCCATAACTTGTTTCTCTTGTTTCGTAAGGAACGAAGCTTGCGATTATACCAGGGAGGACTAGTAGATGATGTTTTAAGGCGGGAAAACGGAACGTAAAGGCTGAAAGAATTAAATATTTCTTTATAAAAAATGGATAAGGCATCATTTACGCTTAGGTTGTGAAAGCTAAAGGGGGATCTGCTAAGATAGTCACTGATTTTGTGAAAGTTTGCTTTGTGAAAGTCGTAGGATGAGAGAGTTGTGGGAGGAGTGGACTGGAAAGAAGAGTTATGAAAAAATGAAAGTAGAAGGGGGGGGGTGGTAGTTGTCGATTGTAGAGAGAGATAGGGGACAAAGTGAGACTGAGGAGTTAATTGAATCTGTTGTGAAAATAAGGTCCAATTGCCTGCCCATATAATTGGGTACACCACTGACTTGGCATAGACTTGAGTCTCTTAAACGATCTAAGAAAAGACATTCCTTAGCTGAGTTGGCATTTGAAGCGATGAAGAACGATCGATCGTCTGATGGAATCCACTGTAGCTGAGGAAGATTAAAGTCGCCGAGAACAAAGATATCGTCAGTAGAGTCAGACAGGTCAATTAAATAGTCGATCGCATCGACAACAAGTTGGTAAGATTCGGTAGGTTGAGCTGGCAGGATGTAGCAACATAAAACGTAAAGGGACTTGAAGGGGAGTGATATTTTTATAGCGACAAAGTCGACTTTAGAGGATGAAGAGATGGTAATGGGAGAAGAGTTAAGGCTGTTGTGGATCGCCAGTAGGACGCCTCGACAGGGGGAATCATCATGTGGGCGGGTAGGATCGTCGTCGCGAAAAACATTAAAAGTAGGGGGGAACAATTCCTGGTTCTTTATGTCGGGAATCAAATTGGTTTCAGTCAAGGCGTAAATAACAAAGGGAAGAGAATGCGATTGACGTAGGACAGCATTGGTTTTAGAGCGAAGACCTCTTACATTCTGGTAGTAAAATGTAAGAGGGATGTTGTGGGGTGGAGATGTATGGCGGGATGGTTTAAGT
Organism: Volucella zonaria; assembly: GCA_963966105.1. NCBI lineage: Eukaryota > Metazoa > Arthropoda > Insecta > Diptera > Syrphidae > Volucella > Volucella zonaria. The sequence goes on along the minus strand of OZ014530.1, from coordinate 100,889,067 downwards.
GCTGACGAGGAAGGCACGTTATGGACGAAAAAATTTATCGTGGTCAGCTCGGCTTCTCTGTAGGTGAACTTCCATTGCATAGCCCATAAACGTAAATAATGCCTGCGTATTCTTTGTATTTACAAACAAATTCAATTTATAATTGAAGCTGCCATTTCAAACAGCGTTTCTAAGCAACTGCAACCTTAGCATAAAAAATTAAACTGATGAATCTTTTATACCATTTCTGTAAGTTATATTTTCCAACTAGGCCTTCATACCCTAAACCTTACTCTTCCGAGAACTTTTAAGGTACAGTATAAGGAAATAAGGGTTTTGACAGGTAGTAAAATAAAACAGCATGCTTTAAAATTGTATGTATTGTCAACTGTTGTTGGGAATGTTGGTAAAAAATCATAAACTCCTTTTTTACCTGCTGCAGGTTTTTCTAAGTATCATAAGATCTGTGGGTTTTTCTGCAAACTCATTGATGATTTTTTTTATTATTGTTACTTTCATAAGAAAAAAATAGTAAAACGTTATGTTAATTAGGTATTTTCTGGAGAAAAGTGGCCTCAAAGTCGACAATTAGCATGGGCAATGAAAATGGAACAGGCTTAGGAATTAGATATCTAAAGACTCAAACAAGATATCAACTTTATTTAAACGCCGAAGTTTTTACTAACAGAGCAATTTCCGTTAACATGGGTCAGGGTACATCAAAGTAAGCCTTTTCTTAAATCCTTGATAAATGATGTCAACATTGGAGATAGACCCTTACTGTAGAACGATTTTTTCTTAGAATATGCCCAGGAATTATTTCCCAAATTATCGTCACCGAATTAGGGGACACCCTGTAGAAATAAGAAAAAAACATTATTCTCTATACAATTATTATACATACATGAATAGGGTCTATACTCGCTTTTATATCTATGTATATACGATAAATGATTAAATAAATTCATTAATAAATTAACATGGAAACGATTTTTCTAAATTTGTGACTACATGGGTACTTAGTTTCTTGTGTCACTTTACGGTGCTGTCACTGTTTTATGTCCTTGGCGCTATAAACACCGAATTCTTTTCCAACAAGTTACAACTAGTTGCTCTGGCAACACGACATTTAACATATTTTGGACGCAGTTTAGACGCTAAGTACTTGGATATGTCTCTTAGAAAATTGTTTTTTCTGAATACTTCTTGGCCAGATATAAATCGGACTATTCGTTGTATATGTTGTATGTTTTAGCGCTCCTTTCATAGGATTTCTTGATGTTCTGCTTTATTTTGTTTCTCCAGCACTGCAATCGATTTTGTCCTAAGAGGCTTCTCCGTCCTCTACAGCATTGAGTCGTTGAGGCAGTTCATAGTAGCTTCCGTATGTCATCATATTTATACCAAACAAAGCAAAGTATGGTGACACACCGATTGAACAGAACTCCTCAATGATCCAGCTATGTCACTTCAGTGAAGATCCCAATCACGACGCACGGTCATTCGTGATGTAAGTCTTATGGCGGTGATTATTGATCTATTTACTCTCTCAGACGCATTCGATTGAAGTCAAATTTGTAGTTCCGTCAGAAGATTTTGGAAATCTTTTGCCAAGAACTTCTTACTATCCTCCGAATGTATTTGTGGTCCACCGAACATGTTAAGAACATCTTATAAAAACTCGACAACACTGGATGAACCAGCATTTAAGCGCTTTCAATAAAACAAAAAACAAACTGATCGAAGACCACAAATACAAACCTCTTTCCACATTTTGATCTGGGGTATGGTTCCATTGGCGGACGTTGTGTGAGGTTGGATGGCTTACATAGTTTACGTGTAACACAATTGGACATATATCGACGAATTTGAACGGTCATATTTTGCAGGTCGAAGAATTGCTTGATTCTGTGTATTGTTTACCACCATGTGAACCTTGCTGAGGGTTGTATGCTCGTGAAATCAACTCCTCTGTGAGATTCGACGGGATCCATAACTTCAAGTTGTGTTCAACCCTGAACTCATCTCCGTAGGGTTTCAGCGACCACTTATACAAGAAATCTTCATTTCCAAGCTTGCCGGACAGGTTCTTGAGGCTCACTAGCCAAAGCAGACGGGAATGGTCGGTAATGATGGTAAACGCCATACCTTCCACGTAGGATCTGAACGTCTGGACGTTCTGGCGGTCTGGCCAATACCGCTGCTACTAGACATTCTTCCTCTGTCGCACTATAATTGCGTCTACATGAATTTAACTTCTGGGAGAAGTACGCGATGGGGCGTTCTTCTTTGGCTTCGTTAATTTGGAACAGGACTGCACCTATTCCCAAATCAGAAACGTCCCACTGGATAAAAAATTATTCGGAAAAATCAGGGTGGATGATTACTGGGGTGGTTTTAAGTGCTTCGAAGGCTTTCAGAGCCTCATCAGAAAAGATTCTCTATTTTTTTTCAGAGTTTTAGTTAAGCGGGCAGTCAGGCTGGAAAAATCCCTGATACATCGTCAGTACCACCCAGCGAGGCCGAGTAGACTTCGTATTTCTTTCGGTTTTTCGGAACTACCATCCCATCACCAACTACGTAGTGTAAGTAGCGAAGTTTTTGGAAACAGAACTTCGACCTACTCAAGTTAACGGTGAGGTCGCCTTTCCGAGATAGACGAAGACCCTTTCTCTTAAACGGGATGGGATGTATAGCGTCAGCCTTTTTGCAAAAAAAAAAAAAAAACAAAATATTTGTTTAGTTGTGGTGTTCTCTTTGTATTCCCTCATTGTACTCAATGTATAGTCAATTTACTACTTTTCAAAAAAAGGATTGGACCTACTAATCTCTCTTTCTCAACTCACAGCAAAACGTGACTCTGTCAAACGTCCTTCTATTTTCGAATTCCCTCATTCCACTTACTTCGTAGGCTCACTCTCTCCCCGTGTTCTTGTTCCCATGGTGAATATGTTCTTTTGTCGTAGAGAGCGTTGTGTTTGTTGTTTGAAGCAACAAGGTTACTAGATATTCGGGTTCTGCTCGTTTTTTTTTTCTGAGATACTCGAATCGTGAAATTGATGCGCCAAAAGTACAAAAAAAAAAAAAAACCGAAAGTTGGACTGCGGCGCGCACAGTTTCTCGCTCCGCATATACGTGACAGATTGTTTTGTTCGATATCTACCGAAGTTTGCCGACGGCAAATTCTCTTCTGCAAACAAAAAAAAAAAAAAAAGCATACACCTAATACGCACCGTGTGACGGATCTCCGAGTTTTTTTAGTTTTTTTTTGAAAAAAAAAAGAAATAGAAATAAAATTACCCACTAATAAGTTGGGCGAAAAATCTTTCTAGTGCGGAGTTAATAAACTGTAGTGCGAAATACGATCCACGCTAAAAGCTACATCGTCTGCAAGAGGTGCTCCGCGGGACAACTCCAACAACAACAAGAATCCAGGAAGAAAAAAAAGTGAATTACAGAATAAAAAGTGCAAAAAAAAATTTAATAAAAACGTATAAAATAATAAATGAATAAATAAAAAAAAAATTAAAATTATATACCTATGCACATGAAATTTAGAACTTGCGAAGTAATGTAATTGGTTAATTCTAGGTTAAGATATACATATGTAGATTTGCTTTTTTGTTACTTTCACTGTGCAGAGTCAGAATACGTCGTTAGAGTTAAGTTTTTTTTTTCTTCTTATTATGAATGTTATTTTATTATATTTTTGTTGTGCGCGAACAAAAAAAAAATATTTTTTATAGTTTTAAAATTGCGAATATTCTTCGAAGTGCTGGCGCCAGAAATACGAGGGATTTGAAAAACCCGGTAAGTCATATATATATATACGTTTTTGCGGCTAGAATAAAAGTAGACTTAATTTTCAAATGAAATAAAATTCAATAATTATACAGGATAATAGCTACTAAGTTTTTGTTTGTTAAATTTTTTTAATAAATTTACTATGAAGTATATTTAATGGAGTAAATCTAGCGCAAGTGGTGTGTGGATGGGCGGACCGACCGTCCTTCGATGGGGCGGCTGTGGCTAGATGACAAACGATGACGACATGACAGGAAATGACGAAACTGGCTTTTCCTGAAGTTTTTTTTTACAGGCGGCGACTGGGAGGAAGTTCGTTTAGGGGCTACCATTAACAGTTTTGGCCAGAATGGTGGCAGTTGGTCGCATCCAAATGCGATAAGCGTGTGTTGGCCATCCTCAGCCAACAACACCCGGCTTATTTCAGGTCGTGACGAACTGTCATCGCTGTGTGACCCTGGGACATATTATTCGGTGTAGGGTACATAGGGTTAAGTTAGCTTTAGGCTTAGTTATTATGCGATATTGAAGTTCGGTGGTTAGGGTTTAGGTTAATATAGGTTTAGTTAGCTACATCGCGCTCGTCCTGGTTTTGCACAGTGGTGTTGGCACACAGAAGTGATCTTGCTCTTTCTTTTCCTCTATTTTCTATCGTCTTTATCCCCTCCTCTCTTTTAAGTCCGTCCGTAAAATAAAGTTGCTTTCTCCTTAGCTATCCTTGGTTTTTTTTATTTTTTTTGATATTTCGGCACGAAACAAAAAGGTAAGTTGAGTTGAGATGCATGGGGTAGTAGCAACAACCAACCCAATCTTACGAGCTAAAGCCAAGCAACCGCGAGCGTGCCACTGCCATCTACTCCTGCATCATGGATGCCTCCGTGGCCAACTGACTCCTTACAATGGCGCTCAGCGTGGCTGTCCAGAAAGGCCAAGGGATCTTGTGAGGTAACTGGAAGTCTGTAAAAGTTCCAAAAGCAGACTAGAAGAGAGAGAGAGATCGATAAGCTGACTGCTGTCCGGTAAAGTTAGCCCTAGGTTGACTTATCGTGAGGCGTGGGCTTGAGATCACGAGCTTCTAGTCGTGTTGAAATATAACCTGGATATTCTCTGCTAGCCTGGAATGTGGTTCAGCCATATACCCAGAGGAAGATAAGGGTAATACTTCAGCACTCGTTATGATACTGAAATACCAGTCTCCACTATACGTGACTCGACCATACAAAACGAACTACACTTAGACCAACTTCAGTACCCATTGAAAATCGGTTCACGAATTCCTCAAACCAACGCGATTTATATAATTCAATTTATCACCAACAATCACATAACAATTCTTTGCTTTTTGTGTTATTACCTTTTTATTTAATATTTTTTAATTTTTATTAGATATTATTTTGAATTTTTCTTTTGAAATTTATTTTTTTTATATACCCTTTTATTTATATTTTTTTTTGAAGTACAATATACATACATATTATATTTTTTTTTTACATAAAACATTAATTTCAAGACATATACACTGCATTCATTTTATTTTATTTCCAAAAAAGGAGGTAAATCGTAGCATTTTTTTTTCTTCGTCTCCTAGGGACAGGACTACCTCTACGGACACTTCTTCGGGCGATGTAGCTATTAGAGGTTCCGATTTTGAGGATGAGCGGAGAGCTCCAAGGGACAGCTCAGACACCAGCCTCCTAGGAGTAGCAACCCACTCTCCGTGGAAAAATGACAGGTGGAGAATTGGGAAGCACATGCGTTCGCAGCCCAAACTAAATGCTGAACCAGAAGCTGATGTTCTGGACCTCACGAAGTTCTCGCACGAAGGCCGAAGCCTCAGAGACAACGACCCACAAGGCGGTTCCCGTGTTGACAGGGATGCCTGAAATTTTCGGGGAAGAATCTGAATCCCATCCTTCTGAAGATGAGATCTTTGAGCATCGGCAAACACGAGCTTCGACGAGCAAAGGAGTTCCAATGAAACTTCAAGACGCATACGACGGACATAGCGAGAAACGACCAGGAGGGAGACGCAGAACAGTGCACGAAGACGAAGACTAAAACATACGTGGACAGAAACAGAGGGCAGGCGAAGTACATACAAACCACAAGACGCATACCTAAGGAAGACAGAGAGAAGCGAAAACAACTGAATGTCGAAGTTCGACGATAAAATGAGCGCAATGATGGCAACGTTCCAAAAGAGCATTGCCGTCATGAGCGAAAAAATCAGTTGTCTCGAGCTTTCAGTTGCCTCATCTTCCAAGGGTAGTATGACGACGACTAACAGACGCTTAAACAATACTAGGAAACGACAAGACGCACTCGAATCGCCTCCATACCACAACAGGACTTACGCTCACAGTGAACGACGGAATGCTCGATTACCCGAGATAGACAGGGTCCAGGACATTCCAGGAGACCGCTACCGCGACGATGCCCGACGCATGAGTACTTCCATCCATAAGTGGAGCATCAAATTCGACGGCACATCCCAAATAATGCCGGTGGAAAGTTTCGTCTTTCGGATTGAAACTCCGAAGAGGAAGAATGGGGTGTCTTCTCACCAGCTACTAACCCAGTTCCATCACCTAGTTTCAGGCCCGGCTGAAGGATGATACTGGGAATATCTGGAAGAAATCGGGAGGGATGAACAGCTCAGTTATCACGATCTTAAAGCTGAGCTGATCAAACAATTTAGAGACGGACGACGGGATCACGAAATTCTTAGGTCCATCATGGATAGGAAACAGTTGCCTCATGAGACATTCGATGACTTTTACGCCGACATACGGTCGATGACTATACATATGACCAACCGACCGTACGAACTGGACCTAGGCGACATACTGCGACACAACATTAAGGACCGTGTCGCTACACTCATCTTCGGTTGCTCCATACGGAGTATACAGGACCTCCGCGATGAGTGTAGAAGAGCAGAGAGGTATTTAACAACTAGGGACCAACGATTCAAACGTCACGTGACGGAAATGGGCGAACTACATACTCATAGAAGAGCAGATTCACACGAACCTCCGCAAGATTTTTCGGACAATGACGACAGAGAAATAGCGGCTCTACAAAATCAACGGACAAGTAAACCCAATACTTATACTAAACCTGACCGACACAAGAACAGAAAGAACGAACGTCTACAAAACTTAGCCGACGATAAATTTGACGAATCCACAGGCCTGTCCTTCCGGATTCCATACGTTGACTTGCTTCATTTGTGGGCAAGGGAACATTAATTTCCACTGCACTAAGTGTCAAGGAAACCTGCAGATCGGCGGGAATGCCGGATGTCATCCGTCGAAACCGACCACAACCCCGGCGAACCCGGGAAAACCCAGCCAGTAAACATCATGACCCGACGACATTTACAGCACGGACACACCCGGAAGTTCCTCAACGGAAAAATATAAGAAAATACAAAGGCTAAAGGAAAAATGTGCAATAAAAAGACGACGACTAGAGAGAATACTCGAAACTGTGATAACAATACGACACGACAACAGACCGTTCTCCCAAGTGAATATCGCGGGAGAGGATGTCCTCGGTCTGCTAGACAGTGGCGCATTCATAACCTGTTTGGGAAAAGGGGCGCAAGACTTTGTGAAGAGACGTAATATTACACTGACGAAAATAACGACCGATATACGGACAGCTGCCGGCAACCATCAGCAAATACTTGGGCGGTTTACTTCTCTTGTCTCGTGGCACGGCAAAACCAGGGACTTAGAGATATTCGTGGTCCCGAATTTACAACAACCATTTTATTTAGGGGTAGACTTTTGGAAGAGCTTCGCGGTCGCTCGCAACATTATATCGGGACTAGACTTGCCATCGGCGACCGAAAACGGCTCCCCAATCCAAGCGCTCACCCATCCACAAACAGAGCAGTTGGAGAGGGTGAAACAACATTTTCCGTCGTTCGCTATCATGGGGTTAGGCAAGACGAAGCTTCTAGAACATGTGATTAAAGTAGACAACCACCAAGCTCCTATCAAACAACGACATTACCCCATTTCGCCAGCGATACAAAAACTCTTATATGATGAGTTGGATCGAATGGTCGAACCAGGGGTAATCGAAGAAAGCAGTAGTGCTTGGAGTTCGCCGGTAGTCTTGGTGAGAAAACCGGGGAAGAATTGTCTATGCCTAGATTAACGAAAGGTCAACTCCGTGACAGAAAAATATGCCTACCCTCTTCCCCACATCGATGGTTTACTCAGCCGCCACCAAGACACAAGGTACATCACCGGTATTGATTTAAAAGACGCGTTTTGGCAGATTCCTCTGGAGGCCAAATCCAGGGAGAAGACAGCTTTCACAGTCCCAGGGCGGCACTTTACCAGTTCACGCTCATGCCGTTTGGACTGTGTAATGCTGCCCAGAGAATGTGTCAGCTAATGGACAAAGTCATTCCCCATCGGTTGAAGGAGAATGTCTTTGTCTACCTCGATGATCTCTTGGTTTGTTCTCCAGATTTTGAATCTCATGCCAAACTACTATCCGAGGTGGCTAGGTGTTTGAGGGAAGCAGGATGACGATCAACGTCGAAAAAAGTAAATTTTGTTATCGCGAAATAAAGTATCCGGGATACATAGTTGGCGATGGCAGTCTTAAAACAGACCCAGACAAGATGTCGGCGGTAGAGAAATTTCCAGTACCGAAAACTCCTAAGCAACTCCGTCGGTTTCTATGGGTGACAGGGTGGTATAGGCGGCTTATTCCAAACTTCTTCGGACTATCCGCGCCTATAACTGACTGCCTTAAGAAAGGCAGTTTTACAGAAGACGCGCTGAACGCGTTTGACAAGCTTAAGGCGACTTTGGTGTCCGCACCCATACTCTCAAACCCGGACGCTTCTACATACAGTGCGAGACTGGAGTGGGTAATGTGCTATTCCAGTTAGACACAGAGAAAAACGAACGACCGATAGCATTCATGACTCAGAATCTAAATTCTGCGCAACGGAATTATAGCGTCACAGAGCTTGAATTCTATGCGGCCGTCTTGTCTGTGAAGAAGTTTAGAGCCTATGTTGAGGGTTTTCTCTTTGCTATTATAACCGATCACGCTAGTCTGAAGTGGTTGATGACACAGAAGGATCTGTCTGGTCGCTTTGTCAGGTGGAGCCTGAAACTTCAGGGTTTCGACTTCGAGATCGAGCATAGAAAGGGTACCCTAGAGTACTGCCCGATACTCTCTCACGCGCCCACATGGAAGAGATCAGTACCCAATCCGACATTCTGCAGGAGAAAATCTTAACAGAAAATAAGGACCGACTTCCAAACACATGCGTCCTAGACGGATTTGCGTATAAGCGAACTGACATACGAACAGGAGACCCGATACAAGACGACTTAGCCTGAAAACTCTGAATTCCGAAGGAATTGCATGAGAGCTTGGTGGCTGCAGTACATGTTGCACCGGCCGCTGGACCTGGCGGGATTCGCAAGACTCTTGCTCGTCTGAGGCAGATGTAGTTCTGCCCAGGTATGGTATCTGATGTTCAGAATATCGTCAAGTCTTGCGAGGTCTGCAAGTGATGCAAGCGGCTCAATACGGTATCTAGACCCCCGATGTGACAATAAGTCGTTATGAAGCGACCTTTCCAGCGGCTTTATATTGACTTCCTTGGACAATTCGTCTCCGAGTTGTTTGCCAGTTTTCTAGGAAAATATGGTATCAAACATGTTCGAACCGCGCTCTATTCTCCTCAAGCTAATGCGTCAGAAAGGGTCAACCGGTCTGTACTGGCCAAAATACGGTCATACATACAGGATGACCAGAAGAACTGGGACCTCCATGTGAGCGACGCGGCATTTTCCTTGATGAGCGTGGTGCACGATTCGACCAGGTTTGAGCCGTATTATGCCATTTTCGAGACACATATGATTCAACATGCCAAATCTTATGAAATATTAAGGAAACCAGACGTAGTGAAATATCTGCACACTGAGGTATTAGAAAGGAATGACAAATTAGAGCGTATACGAAGGAAAATTTTCGACAATCTAAGGCTAGCACATGACAAGGCGACGCGATCGTATAACACTAGGAGTAAGGATATAAAATATAAAGTAGGACAAATAGTATATAGACGCAACTTTAAGCAAAGTAGTTTAGCAGACAGTTACAATGCTAAATTAGGACCCACATTTTTAAAATCTGTGATACTAAGGGTGATAGGCAATTCTCTTTATGAAGTAGGTATCCAAAATGGAGAGAGCTTGGGCATTTTCCATGCAAAAGATCTCCATTCCTAGCTTCATAAAGATAGCCTTGATACTTGACGCACTCTACCTGCTGTTGCTGGATGTTTTTGTTTATTTTACTTATCTATTTATTTATTTATTTTATTTGTTGATTTTATATATTTATTTTATTTATTTATTTATTCTATTTACTTATATTTTTGTTTATATACATATTTATTTATTTATTTATTTATCTTTTATTCTAGTCATTTACATTAGCTTATTTATTATACATATTTTATTTATTTTGTTTATTTAGTTTAGGTTAGGAATTTAGCTGTGATATTAGTATAAGTTAGATAGGTAAATATGGGAGGTATTGTGTAAGCATTGATTGTGATCTTCGTAGATATACATAGGTTTTAAATGAAAAAGAGTTTCTCAGGGAGTGGGCCCTTGCACCACGTATCAGAGTAATAGACATGCTCGTCTGAACAATTCTTGTTCTTGTGGGTTGGCTATCCTCAGCCAACAACACGCGGCTTATTTCAGGTCGTGACGAGCTGTCATCGCTGTGTGACCCTGGGACATATTATTCGGTGTAGGGTACATAGGGTTAAGTTAGCTTTAGGCTTACTTATGATGTGATATTTAAGTTCGGTAGTTAGGGTTTAGGTTAATATAGGTTTAGTTAGCTACATCGCGCTCGTCCTGGTCTTGCACAGTGGTGATGGCACACAGAAGTGATTTTGCTCTTTCTTTTCCTCTCTTTTCTAGTTAGTTAGTTAGTTAGTTGACTTTTATTTTCAATAAATATTTTACAATGTAACGATTAACCTAAGTCTTTAATGGTTTGGCCTGTGGCCGTCTACCAGGTTGACAAAATACATACTTAAGTTTTACATTAAAAATCTCCATCTATGATACGCTTTCTATAACAAAGTGCTGCTACTGAGTAATCATATAAGACTTTCCATCCGTTTTCTCCATTTAAAATGCGAGAAATTCTTTTAAAATCGGACAAACACCAAGAAAATGTAAGATGTCTTCTCTCTTCTTCTTCTCTCTCTTCCAGGTCATAAAGTATTGGTAAATCTGGTCTATGGGGTATAAAGTTCAGTTGAACGAGTTCCCCTCTCAGTTTGAAAATAGTACTTATTTTGTCAACTGCGTGACTATCTAGGAAGTATGTTTTTTCATTTAGAAAATGGTTTTAGTTTGCTGTAATAGTTCCTAAACAGTGACGATTCAACTTCTTCGACATATTGGTCATATGTATGTCTGCCAAAATTCTCCAAAACCAAGTTAAATTTTTCTCTTACAAGATGAGGATGCTCATTCACTTGAATAGACAGATTTAATCCGCATTCAGAAGCTGTTTTCTTCCATTCCTCGCAAATGCCTCCGTTTGTTCTAATTATGCTTCTTAAAACTACGTTTGGTATTCTGCATTCATTCATTTCTAGTATTTTTAGGATATAGTTGAAGTGCATTTTGAGCGTGTACAAGAGCAAAGGGGGAGTTCCCGTTTTAAGATGTAGCAGATAGTTCGGGGTATTTTTTGGTAATCGGAAAATCTTCTTCAAAAAGTAGCGAAGAAATTTTTCCACAGCATCGTAGCCTTTGTAACTCCATACCTGAGCGTCATCGATGCTGCGGTTGAGTGGAACAAAGTTTGTTTTGCACTTTGCGATACATATTAATTTTTGAAGCAACGTTCCCAAATCGAACAGATAGCTCTTTTAGCAACAGCTAATTTTTCCTCAAAGTGTGGTTTGAAATTTAAGAAGGATGATATTAGGATACCTAGGTATCTGTATCTGGATACGACCTCAATCTCTTCCCCGTCTAACTTCCACTTTTCCGAATGTGAGACGCGTCCTCCTGCATTTCTGAATATCACAATTTTGATTTATCAAGATTTACAGTGAGATTCCAGCTTTACAGAAAGCATTAAGCCTGTTTATCATTAACTGCATACCTTGGGTTGTGTCACCCAGAAAGACGATATCATCAGCATACATCAGCGCAGGAATTGATACACCGTTGAATCTTATTTTACCTTTGACATCATCTGTTATATCATTGATGTGTAATATAAAAAGCAGAGCACTTAAAATACATCCTTGTTTAACACCCATTGAAGTTTTGAACTCTTCAGAAATTAGGTCTCCATCCCATACATATGCAATATTATTCTTATAGAAGGCTCTCAGGATTCGAATAATTTTACTTGATACACCGATTTTGGAAAGCTTGTAAAAGAGTGCTTCACGTGGTATTGAATCGAACGGTGCTCGAAAATCTACAAAGAAGGCGTACAACTTTTTTTTCTTGCTCTTTTATGTTTCAGCAATGTTTGTTAAGCAGAATATCTGGTCGATTGTAGAATAACCTTTCCTAAATCCAGCTTGGAATTCTTTAAGGATGTTATGTTCTTGTACCCATTCATACAATCTTTTGTAAATTAATGAAGCAAACAATTTGGCTGAAGTGTTTAAAAATATGATTCCTCTGTAGTTCTTCGGGTCCCTGTAATCGCCTTTTTTGTGTAGGGGAAAAATTATTGCTTTCCTGAATTCGTCGGAGATATTAGCAGAGTGGAATATTCGATTAAATTCAATTGTGAGAGAATTCATAAACTCATATGTGCAATTTTTATAGAACTCAAACGGGATGCGATCAATACCAGGTGCTTTATTTGATTTCTTCCAAGGTAAATTCAGAATCTAATTTTTAGTCTAAGAGCAGAGGGGCTGCATATTGATGTAGCGGCGACGTTAATGGGGCATTAAGAAGTTTATCGAAATGAGTCCTGAGTTGCGGGGCTTTAAGAGTTACAGAGATGTTAGACATGTGTCCGTTTAGGTATTTGACAGCTTTCCAGAACTGAGCAGAAGATTTGTTCGTGTTATGGCTGTGTATCCTATACGCAGACTCGACGATTTGATTCGGGGTTGAGTCAACTAACCCGGCTCTTTTCTATCGTCTTCCTCCTCTCTTTTAAGTCCGTTCGTAAAATAAAGTAGCTTTCCTCTTAACTATCCTTGTTTTTTTTTATTTTTTTTGATATTTCGGCACGAAAAAAAAGGTAAATTGAGTTGAGATGCATGGGGTAGTGGCAAAAATCAACCCAATCTGACGAGCTACAGCCAAGCAACCGCGACCGTGCCACTGTCATCTGCTCCTGCATCATGGATGCCTCCGTGGCCAACTGACTCCTTACAGATGACCTCATCCATTAACCTACACATCCTTTAGGCCGCATCACACGACACGAAAGACATGACAGTAAACCGGTATAACTATCTCCCCGGAACCGTAAAATCAGTTTTCTCCCTAATCCGTTTGTCCAGCGGTATCTGCCAGAACGCATCTTTTAAATCGACACTGCGGATATAGCAAGTGTCCTGTAGCCGACTGAGTAGCCCATCGATATGGTGGCGAGGGTAAGCTTCTTTTTAACTTCTTAACTAATTGATAACAATTTTCCCCTAATATACTTATGGTGGCCTCGCTATCCAGTAGACCTAACATTTCCTTTTCTCCAATTTTTATTTTCGCGTAAGGCCTTGGATCAGAGGATGTCTCGACTATATGTAGTTGAAGCTATTGCTCTCCTAACCTCTTTTCTAATCTTATATCTCTCCCTAGCTTTTAAAATTCTTTTAGTTACTATCTTTTTTCCACCTATATTTCTATGTCTTGCTTTAACATATTCCTGTATTCTTACATGGAGGGGTTTTATTTTCGATTTCTTTGTCTCTTCAACCCCTCTTTCTTCTTCGCCCCTCTTTAGTATCCTAGTCTGCCCCTCATTTCCGTCATTTTCTTCTTCTATCTTCGAGTTCCCCACCGTCTTCACTTTTCTTTGACTGTTTACCGCGTTGCACAGGCGACATTTAGGGGCTATCACTCCCTCTTGTCCACATTTGTAGCAGAAGATATTTCTACTACTAGAGGGACAATCCATAAAGGTGTGGCCCTCGGACCTGCAGCTCCAGCAAGATAATTTTATTTGGTGTGCAAAATTTCGTGTCCCGGATTACCATACTGCACGGCTGCCATCTCCCTAATTTGGGACGTTTCATCTTCCAGATCTTAGTTATTTATGGCACTTAAATTATTTCCAAACTGATATTTTTCCCGGATTGGAAAGACATTCTCTGCATCTTTGCAGGCGTACCTCAGTTGGTCCAAGGTAAAAATTGCCATGGGATAATCCAACTTTCCAATTCTCACGCTTGAATTTCCTTTAATTATTGTAACCATTTCCAACTCTGGGGTTTAAATAGTCACTTGTGATCTCAGTTTAGCGAAAACCGCTCATTGTTGGTTTCCGAACACAAAATAGTAAAATTACCACCGAACTCGGCGATGCCGTAAACAATCGACCGAGGACACAGAAAAAGAAAACTTTAAGCGAAATGTCAAATGTGGCCGATGATCAATTTCCGTCGGGAGCTTCTCCTATCACACGACGATGATCGCTTGACAATCAAAGGCACTGTCGTAACCAGTCGCAATAATTAAGAAGGAAATCGGGCGAATTGTTTAGAAAAGAGATCAAACCAAATCCCGAATGGTATAAACAAATATGTAGTAGCTATAAGAAAACCAAGTTTATATAAATTCAAAAGCACAGCAAACATTTTCACGGTCAATTTTAATGATCATATGATTTACAGCTGAGGTGGTATATACATAATACCGCTGAGGTTTCTTGCAAGGAGTAAAGTATTCTGAATTCATTCGAATTGAGACTTTTGAATTGTAATAAAGAAAAGTTTATAAAGTTCAACAAACGTACGCGTGTTTTATTGTTCTTGTCCCACAGAAATCGACCGCGAAGTGAATCAACTATTCACTCTTGCTGAGACGTCATCTCCAGCATTATTTCTCGGCGTTCCCTGCGTACAGAACAAGGTCCTACAAAGCCATGACAAAAAATTAAATTAATTTAAATAAAAGTGTGGTTTCAGTGGAAATTACCACAAAAATAAAAAGTAAAAAGGTGAAAAACAGTGTGAAACTGGACCAATAAACCGGAAATAGCAGCCCAGTCATAGGCCACAGTACCCAACGAGACGACGAATCCGACATTCCAACGAACCTTCTGCAACTGTAACTCAGATTACAATATATCGTAGTTGCAGTTGCAAAAGCAAACTAAAGTAGGAATATTATTCCTTTACTTATACCTTATTGGTCAGTATGTACATACCCGTATTTACATATATTATTGTACAGGGTCCGGCAATATGATCTCCCGCATTTTAATCTTTAATAAAAACGCCATTGTAAATGCTATTTAGATTTTATTTCTATTAACTGAAAATGCGTGTCATGTCATTTGTTTTTATTGAGTTTTGAAAATTACAGACTCCAAGTGACGACCATTTTTTTCGTTACACGTTCCAAGCTGATTTCTGAAAGATTCCATCACTCGAGCAGTAATTTGAGACAATATTCGGGGTTCGGGGATAATGTTGAAAAACCTTCGCTTTCAGGTAGCCCCAAAGGAAAAAGACGCATGGGGCAAGATTGGATGAACGCACAGACCACCCAACGTCTCCACGTAACGAGATTACTCCTCCTGGAAACATTTCCCTTAAAACGTCCATTGTCCTTCTTGCCGTATGAGCCGTAGCTCCATCCTGTTGAAACCACACATCCGGATGATTAAGTTCTCTAAATTTTGGTTCCAAAAAATTGCGTAGCATGTCGACATATCGATCGGCAGTTATGGTAACCGTCATGCCTCAATCTTCAAAAAAATAGGCCGAAAAAAAGCCAAAAGATCCAACACACACCAAACGGTAACAAATGGGCTATGAAGATGCCTTTCATGGAGTTGCCGCGGATTCTTTGGTGTCCAGTAGCGAAAATTCTGCTTGTTCACACAGCCAGACAGATGGAAATGAGCTGCGATCTGACAAACGCAAAGCAGAGGCATGTTTAACAGCTGAACGGCAGAGGAGATCGTTCAACTGCTTCTCTTACAGCTGCAACATTTTCAAGTGTCCGAACACTTCTAGGTCTACCAGTTGATTTTCTTTTTAAAGCTGAACTTATAGCTCTAAAATTTGAAAGCCACAATTGTATTGTTTTGCGATCTGGAACTAGAGCACGCCTACCAAGCGCGAAGTGAGTACGAAAAGTTCTTTGCGTCGTAATCACAGATTCGTTATTTCTCAAAATATTTCGATAACGAAGGCACGATGTTCGCTCGTCTAATTCATGACGACAACTGAAATGGCAAGGCGCGAACTACCAACCGACCACGCTAAGCTCGCCCTCTCTTCAGTGGTTCGGACAGAGTGGCGGTGCAAAATGTGGGAGTTCATTTTGCCGTACCCTGTATAATAAATTATTTCCAAATTCACTGAAATCATTACCACTTGGTAACAATTAAAAAAAAAGAAATTCCTTTCAAACGCAAATTAAGGTAAAACAATCGAGTGGCAAGAACTAACGTTAAAAGAAATTGAAACCGATTACGACGGATTTAAAGAACCGCAAAAATCAATGGGATACGTGATCGCGTGTATAACCGATAGTGATGAATGCTTCAAACGTGCGGAGAAAGATCATGAGGCGATCGTTAACAGTTCATCTGATGTCCTTAAAGACGCTTACGGGAACTTTAAATGACCACCTCGACAAATTTGCACATGAAAATAATGCAAATCTGGATGTTTCGCGGTTAAGCGTCACAAAATCTTCGGTGTGTGACATTCGAATTAAACAATTCTCGGGCTCGTTAGATGAATGGTATGAATTTCACAACTTGTACGAAGGCATAGTTGATCAGAACGTTGAATTGTCTGACAAATTTGCACATGAAAATAATGCAAATCTAGATGTTTCGCGGTTAAACGTCACAAAATCTTCGGTGTGTGACATTCGAATTAAACAATTCTCGGGCTCGTTAGATGAATGGTACGAATTTCACAACTTGTACGAAGGCATAGTTGATCAGAACGTTGAATTGTCTGACACACAGAAATTACAATTTCCCAAAACCTATGTCACAGACAATGCTGCGCTGCTGATACAACTTTTGTTAGTTGAAGTTACCATCTTCTTCAACTAACAAAAGTTGTTACTAACAAACCATGCCGCGGCATGGGAAATATTAAATGAGCACTATCAAAGTGTAGTGAATAAGCAATTAGGGTATTGAAGGAGCAGAGAAAGCTCACCCATGAACCCGCAGATCTTTTAAAATCATTGCATGTTACAAGCATAAACTTTATTTATGCACTTTCGAGTTTGGGAATGGCTGTCAAAAGTTGGGATGCTATTCTCATATAATGTAATTTCGCACAAACTTCGTCTCCAAAAACAAAAGGTTTGGGAAGACAAGGTTGGTAATTCTAAATGTCTTCCAGAGTGGAAAGCATTTGCGAACAATTCAAATCCATTCAAAAAAGCCACGCGACGGGCTGTCACATAAAATCGTCTTATGAATACGACAATGTAAACAATTTTTAAAAATGAAAGTTAAGGTACGAGTCGAAGCAATAAAGGCAAACAATGTCTGCTCAAACTGCTTGGGATACGATCACACTCTTTTAGAGTTTTGAGTCAAAAAACACCTATAGTGCTAACAACCACCAATACTATCCTTACGCGGCATCTTTTCAAGGGCAGAATCATACTGAGTACAACACTCACTTGATTCAAAAACCAAATTAGTATAGTCCCCCAAAGGTTTGGAGCAATGAACAAAAGAGTGGAACAACATCAAACTTAACGCCGCATTCTAACCTGATTCTTAACCAAACGAAATGCAAAGCTCTGCTAGCAACGGCATTAATTAAGGTTTTTGCTGCAAATAGAGTGACCCACGTTGTTATTGATAAATCCGGGGTCGGAAATCAGATTCGTAAACGAACATTTTGTACAGCTTCTTTAGGTCACATGTCAATAGGTATCTCAAACTTTATGGTTGACCTATGTAACTCTATTTTCATACAACAGTCCCTCTTTTTGTCTTGATGTTAGAATGTTTGTCTTTTCCCAAGTTACGAGGGGCGTTTCTCAGTATCGGGTGAAGCTGTGGTTGCATATATAAATTGACTTATTTATCAAGTAATACTATTATTTTAGTGCATTCATGTAAAATTTCATATAAATGTGATTAGTAATTCGCGTTTTATCTCTAGTTAAACAGAATCATAATGGCAACTGAGACGATGATGGTGAAAATTGAGCATCGCGCTGTAATTAAATTTCTCACTAAGCAAGGAAAAAGTCAAAAAACTCTTCATGAAGAGATGGTGGCTGTTTACCAGGGTTCCGCACCTTCATTATCAACTGTGCAAAAGTGGTCAAGTGAGTTCAAGAGAGGCAGAGAGAGCATTGAAGACGACCCCCGCTCCGGCGCCCCGGCTACTGCTTGTACGGGAGAAAGCATCAAAGAAGTCGAAAAACTTGTTCTTGAGGATGCCCGAATAAAGGTGAAAATGATGGCAGAGATCACCAAGCTTTCAATTGGTACCATTCACACCATTCTTCATGACCATCTTAACCTTTCAAAGGTCAGTGCAAGGTGGGTGCCACGAATGCTCACAGCGCCTCAGAAAAAAGTGAGAATCGCATGCTGTAGAGAGCTTTTGGAGATGTGTAGTGAGAACGTGGACGGTGTTATGGATCGAATTGTTACTGGGGACGAAACATGGATCCACCACTATGATCCTGAAAGCAAACAAGAGTCCATGCAGTGGCATAAAAAAGGAACAGACCCAACGAAGAAGTTCAAAGTCACTCCGTCTGCCGGGAAGCTCATGGCCACAGTTTTTTGGGACTCAAAGGGAATTTTGCTCATTGAGTACAAAAAAAAAGGTGACACCATCAACGCCACATCCTACGCTTCCACTTTGCATAATTTGCGGGAGGAAATTAAAAAAAAAGATGGGGTAAACTCGCAGCGGGTGTGTTGCTTCTTCATGACAGCGCTCCTGTTCACACGGCGCGAGTTTCCAAGGCTGCTGCGCGAGATTGTGGTTTCGAAGAAATCCAACACCCATCCTATAGTCCAGACCTTGCCCCTAGTGATTATTTCCTGTTTCCGGATTTGAAAAAATGTCTTCGTGGAAAAAGATTTTTGGATGTTGAAGAACTCAAGTCGGCAATAAATGGGTATTTTGCAGAGAAAGAGGAGCACGCCTGTTTGATCCTCTGGTATGGACTTTACCGTACGTCATCAAAGCAAATCTAATTTTGCAGCAACTTTAGGTCAATGCATTGCCCTGGGACTCCAAAATATCAATGGGCATAGAAGGACCGCGGATAAAACTTCGGGCTGGTTTTCAAAAACTAGAAAAGCTGGACATTCCTCGTTGAATAGCAAGCGAAAAATCATTATAAGTCCAATTTTTTTTTTAAATGAATTTAACACTCAAGTGGGTATTGTAGCGTATCAAGAAGCAAACCACACAACAGAATACCAATAACATAAATGTAGCACAAATGATTCACAGTGCCAGTGACCTAATACTCATTTGAACTAATTCGAGTGCTCCGCCTTAGAAACACTGCAGCAAATGTATCACCGATTGTGGAGTCATGTTTCTTGCTACGTTACACGTTCCTTTACAAGCATAGTCACTGTACGGTGTTGTATAAATACCGGAATTAAATCAATAAAGACACAGTTAATTTGCATGCCCTGTCAAAGGCATTATTTAGTCTTTCTTCTTTGACTAATTAGTGAAACAACATATTACATGGCGACACTGCCTGTCTCCACAAAGGACTCAATCGGCAGTTAGATACGCTACTGCCTAAACTAGATACCATCCTAAATAAACTTTCAACAATTTTTTGGCATTTCGATGCCTAAACATTGGCTTAGGATCTCAGCCTGCATTAAAAACAAAAATATATAAAATATAAATAAACATACATATATAAATATATATGTCGCTAATGTCGAAAAAAGAATTCGACCAAATATTCGAGAAGTGGGCAGCCTTCCTGGCTACAAAAAAACCACAAGAAAAACAAGGCGGTCAGCAGAACCAGGCCAGGCAACCAGCAGAACCAGCAGAACCAGCAGAACCAGCAGAACCAGCAGACAAGAAGACATCAATATCTGAACAAAAAGAAGACCTTATTAGACAATCAGCCAACGTACGAATTGGACCAACACCCATTACTATCGAGCAGTATAGAAAACGAACAAAAGAAGATAGCGACAGAAGAGCAACTGAAAAACCAGTCCAGAAACAGAAAAGAGGCGGCAAACAATACGCTCGCCGGAAGGCAATAGCGTTGTTATATAGAGAAATAAACCTAGCCACCACGCAAGAAAAAAAGAAGAAGCTGAAACTACAGATAAAAACAATAAGAGGACAAGGACTAATGGAGAAAAACAAGAACCCAGCAACATCATAAGACTCCTTTTATATATGTATACCTTTTAAATTATTTCTGTTTGTAATATTAAAATGGGGTACGAGCAATCAAAGCTTGAGAAGCCAAATGCCAATGTGGTTAATAACATAAAAATTGTTGACCATACTAGCCATTTGGAGGATATTTGGTTGATGGTACTCATCTTAATAGCTATAACTGGAGCCTCATTGTTTTTAAAAATCTACTCGGTTCATAATAAATATTTGAAAAAGAAATATCAAAATAACATAGCAAAGATATAGAGAAACAAAAAAAAAAAATTTACATTATGCACTAAAAATTCATAGAAATAAACAATATACAATTATAATAAAAAATTTAACCTTTATAGTAGATTTTCTGATATTTTATAAACAAGATAAAACCAAATTTCAATAATAGCAACCTATGGACAAGTGGAGTAAGATTGAACAAGAATTAGAGAATCATAAAGCTCAGGTAGAAAGATTATACAAATGTATTAATAAAAATACACCCATTAGAAAAGAGACAGTACAAAAACACTTAGAAAGCATATTAGATAGCTTAAATAATATAGTACACATTTTACAAGGTGTATACGAACATCTAACACCAACACATAAGACCTAAGGAAAACGAATTTTTGTTTTTGCTAGAGATAAGCTCATAGCAGGTCTAGCTAAGCATAATCTAGAGGCAGATGTGCCACCTAATTTCCGTGAAGATATACAGATAGACTTTACTTCATTAATGACTAATCCAGAAGAAAACGAACAAAAATCACAACAAGTCGATAAACAGGAATCAAAACCTTTACAATCCAATATGTCTCTCTCAAAAATAAACTTTATAAAAATAGCCTCGTCAACTCTACCCGAGTTCGACGGTAGAATAGAAAATAGGGCAAGTTTGATAGACGCTATAGATATATTAGATCAGATTAAGGAAACTCATGAAGACATGGCAGTTTCCATAATAAAAACAAAACTCAAAGGAACAGCCAGAATTCTGATTAGCAGTGAACAAACATTACAACAAATAAAAAATACCCTGATAAGTAAGGTAAAAAGGGAATCAGTAGAGGTATTGACTGCAAAGATAATGAACGTACAGCAAAAAAGCAAGACAGCAAACCAGTACACCGGTGAAATCGAAAAACTTACTAAGTCTTTAGAAGGAGCTTATATATCAGATGGACTTTCTTCAGAACTAGCACCTAAATATGCCACACAGACTGCAGTAAAGGCAATGACGAAGAATTGCGCTGTAGATAGTGTAAAATTGATCATGCAGGCAGGTACGTTCACATCGATGAACGAAGCTATATCTAAATTTATAAATAGTTGCACAGAGGCCACTGGTAGTCAAAATTCGATACTACAAATAAGGCGACATCCAGGTTATTACCGCGGAAACAATCGCAATGGTTTTCAAAGTAATAGCCGAGGCCGTTATCTTAATTCCAACTTTAAAAGGGCCCATGATAGTAACAATAACAGATGTCAAGCCAATAACTCCCGACAGAACCGTCCAAATAATCGAAGAAATATAAGACAGCTTAATGGACAACCGGAAAACCAGCTAACTCCACTACAAGACCAACAATAAATAGTGCAAGTAAGAACATATTTAATCTGCATTTAAGCAGCTATGTTTCTTCCAAATCTACACTAAACAACAAAATTTCAACATTCTTAATATACACAGGAGCTGACATATCAATTTTTAAAGAAGGTCAGATCAACCATGATATAAAAATAGACAAATCTCAGATAACAAAACTAAGTGGAATAGGACAAGGAGCAATAAGAACTCTGGGAATAGTTACAGCAGATTTAATATGTGAAGAACTGTTAATTAAACACGAATTTCAGGCGGTACTGGATGATTTATCCATCCCATGTGGAGGAATCTTAGGGCTAGATTTCATCAAAAGGTACAATTATTTGTTAGATTATAAATCCTATCAAGACAGACTCATACTAAGACCATGTGATCACCACGAGGATTTAGCTCTTCAAATGACAAACACACCTACGGTTAACACTATAACTGTACCAGCCCGAGCAGAAGTTATACGGTTAATTAACGTAGATGTTACACATTCCGAATTTTTAATACCACGCCAAGAAATAGCGCCGAGAATATTTCTTGCAAATACCATATCAACTAAAAATAAACCTTTCGTAAGATTAATTAATACAACCAATGAGAACGCAATTGTAGAAAACTATAAAGTTCATACAGAGAATCTTCAAGACTACATAGTAGCAAGTAACTCATATCACCCAATAGACATAAATAACAAAACAAAATTAGAGAAGTTAAATAAAAATTTTCCAGTATTTGCAAAAGACAAACTTCACATGTTATGTTCCGAGTTCATTAAAAACTGAGCCTATTACCACCAACAATTTTTATAAACAGAAACTACGTATGAAAGATGATGATCCAGTTTATATTAAAAATTATAGGTTACCACAAGCAACAAAGAAGAAATAGGGAAACAAATTAGTAAGTTAATTCGATATGATATAATTGGACCATCGGTTTCAGAGTATAATAGTCCAATACTATTGGTACCCAAAAAGTCACTCCCAGGCACAACCCAAAAAAGATGGAGATTAGTAACAGATTACAGGGGAATCAACAAAAAAACTAATTGCAGACAAATTCCCCCTACCCAGAATAGACGACATTCTCGACCAGCCAGGTAGAGCTAAATATTTTTCATGCCTAGATTTAACATCAGGATTTCATCAAATAGAATTAGAACAACAATCTCGAGACATAACATCATTCACAGCAGACGGAGGCACATACCGTTTCAAGAGGTTACCGTAAGGTCTAAAGATAGCTCCAAATTCATTTCAGAGAATGATGACATTAGCATTCGCAGGTCTCGCACCGTCCCAAGCATTTCTATACATGGACGATTTGGTTGTACTAGGATGTTCGGAGAAACATATGATCAGAAATCTGAGCGACATTTTCTCAGTTTGTCGGAAACACAATCTCAAACTGCATCCTGACAAATGCAAATTTTTCAGTGAAGAAGTCACTTATCTTGGTCACAAATGCACCAATAAAGGCATTTTACCCGACCCAAATAAATTTGAAGTAATCCAGCAATATCCCGTTCCCAAAAATTCTGATGAATCAAAACGATTCGTAGCTTTTTGCAACTATTATCGCAGATTCATCCCAAATTTCGCAGAATATTCTAGACACCTCACTAGGCTTAGTAGAAAAAACATACCATTCGAATGGACTGCAGAATGCACAAACTATTTAAAATCTGTGTTACTTAATCCTAATATACTTCAGTACCCTGATTTCAAAAAGAATTCTGTATTACAACAGACGCTAGTGGTTACGCGTGTGGAGCAGTACTAAGTAAACAGTATCATGATAAGCAACTACCCACCGCGTTAGCGGCAATACATTGGGCGATTACATATTTTAGACCCTATATTTGCGTAAAAACTGATCATCGACCTTTAACATACCTTTTTTCAATGAGGAATCCTTCCTCTAAGCTCACGAGAATTAGACTAGATTTAGAGGAGTACGACTTCGAAGTGGAGTTTGTAGCAGGTAAATAGAAGTATATAGCGGACGCACTATCCCGAATAGATATCTCAGAGTTAAAACAACTTTCAGTAGAAGCCAGTAAAATATTAAAATTTCCAACTAGATCCATGAAAAAGCCTAAACCCGACAACGTTAGGGAAGAAATACGTCACTATGAGAACCCCAAAATATACGAAGCACTAAACAAATACGAAGTTAGAAAGCATGCTCAGCTCGTTTTCAACCCACCGAAATTATATTTCAAAAAAGGAAAGAAAATGTGTAGCTATATAGATACAAGCAACCTGATTGTTGAGACGAAAATTGACTTAGGACAATTCTTTGTCAGGCTTATGAAAGAAGCCGGCAAATTATGACTTGTAAAAATACAATTGTCCTTAGGAGACAAATTGTTTACTTATACTCGAGTAGATGAATTTAAAGAAAAGGGTACCCAAGTTCTCAAAGGAATTGAAATAGCGTTAACTCCAGAATTAACGCAAGTGACAGACGTTGGAAAAATCAACGAAATCATTAGGCAGTACCATGACGATCCATTTCGGGGAGGCCACCCAGGAATCGTATGGTTTACTAACAAAATTAGGCAACATTTCTACTGGAAAAATATGAAAAAGGACATCAAGAAATATGTTAACAATTGTATACAATGCAAAAAGAACAAAATAGATAGACACATTAGAGAACCAATGGTTATAACAGAAACAATGAGTAAAGCATTCGAAACTGTTCAAATAGATACAATTGGTCCTCTTCCCAAGTCTTTTAATGGGAATGAGTATGCAGTCACCATCATCACAAAGTATCTCATTGCAGTAGCAATGCCGACGAAGCACGCCAAAACAATAGCAAAAGCAATATTTGAAAACGTTATTCTCGTCTATGGCTGTATGAAAACAATCTTAACAGACAGAATACAAAAACAGCATTTTTGAAGAATTATGCCAATTACTCAAAGTTGAACATAAAACATCAACACCTTACCATCATCAATCACTGGCTACAGTTGAACGTAGCCATGGTACATTCAACGAATAAGTACGCTCCTACATATCGGTCGATAAAAACGATTGAGACGAATATCTTAAATATTTTTGCTACTGTTACAACACGACACTATCAACCGTGCATGGTTATTGTCCTTTCGAACTAGTTTTCGGAAAAACACCACCTACATTCGACTTCCTCAAGCAGAATGAAATTACGCCACTCTATAATTACGACTCTATAATACCGACTACAGGTAGCGCAAAAAAGAGCTAAAGAGCTTATAACAAAAAAAGAAAAGAAAATCAGAAACAAATTTACGATAGGAAAATACAATCTAAGGAAATTAGCATAGGAGATTTAGTGTTAGTAAAAGACGACGCAGGCCATAAGTTAGATAGTAGATACAAGGGTCCCTTTAAAGTAAAAAGCATAGATAAGAACAATAATTATAGTTTAGCACATAGCAACACAGACAATGACAAAGTCAGAAAACAATTAAGTAGAAATATTGTAATACACAAAAA
This sequence comes from Volucella zonaria, assembly GCA_963966105.1. Taxonomy (NCBI): domain Eukaryota; kingdom Metazoa; phylum Arthropoda; class Insecta; order Diptera; family Syrphidae; genus Volucella; species Volucella zonaria. Next base: position 100,863,587 of record OZ014530.1, on the reverse strand, counting down.
CAGGCTAAAACTAATAGACGAAAATGTAAATATACTTATGAAAAAAACTAACATTATTTAATATTCAAATATGCATATCAATTTACAAATTATGTAACTTTACGAAAAAGCACAATCAACACTAAAAACGTCTTTGACGCAAAATGTAAACAAAACTAATTATGCAACAAAACAATGCGAAAGAATGTTCATCCATTGACAACGACAATGTATAAGCATTCTTCAAAAGAAGGGAGGTGTAGCGTATCAAGAAGCAAACCACACAACAGAATACCAATAACATAAATTTTCAGTTTCAGTTTATATGCATTTTTATTGTATTACTTAATTTACTCTTACTTGCTAGACAAAAAATGCTTAAAAATTAGCTTAATTAACTTAAAATTATCTTATTCTAGCTTACTGACCCCATGCGGGCACTCTAAGTTAAACCTAACACTTAAATTATGTCTTTCGACGTACCTTACTACTATACTATACTATTTCTATTCCTTATAATTAAAACTAAGAAAACATTTTTCAAAAAAAAAAACTTAGTAACATGACTTTTTTTTATATTTTATTATAAAACTTAAAACTAAAATCCTAAAAACTACCTAAAAATAAGTCTTAATCTACTTAAACTACTTACATCTAGTACATACATATATATATATATACACAATATATATATACTTAATATATAAATATATATATATATATATATATAGATGTATGTTTTTTTTTGAATTTTTTATTTTTATTAATTTTTTTTTTGGTTTTTATATATTTTTTTTTCTTAAATCTAACTTACTCCTACTTAAAACTATGTAAGCCGGCCATGGCTAAAAGAAAAATTAGGCGACCCACTTTGCTTCACATGAAGCTACTAAGAATTGGAGGAATTCGACGACGAAGCATCCCCTCCTTCTAAAAGCCACCAAAATTGTTGGTGCTGCCGAGCAACATCCCTCATGTCGCGACTCCCTACCGCTCTACTGAACCGGAGACGCTCCGCACTGCCGTGTGCGACGTCTCCGTCGTAGTTGAGTCGCCTGTCCGCAGCTGTTCGAGCAACGTGGAAGATTAGCGGCACAGCCAATCTGTCCTGGATCAGACCTTTGCTATCAAGGTAGAGAAACGCTTCTGGAGGAACATAGCCGTCTAAGCGAACTCTCTCGTGATACATATAATTAGGGTAGTAAGCCCCGGAGATCAGGTTGTTCGATGAGGTCATTGCTCTTGCAATGTGCCTTCGAGTCAACTTAATAACAAAATTGTCCACTCTTATTAGGTTCGCCCTATTGTACAAGACCTCATTGCGATAGAATTTTATGTACTCAGACTCTGGTGTTCTGTATAACCGAAGACAAGCCCTAAGGCAAGCCCTCTCAAACACCCGAATCTTTTCCACTAAACTTGCTCTCACGTTGAACCACACGGGACATCCAAACACAAGCATAGGCCGGATAAGGGCCATGTAGCAGATCACCTTCACCCTCGTATCGAGTTGGCTGTTGTAAAACAGTCTCCTTGTAAGGGCAAAAGCACCTCTGGCTCTGGCCAGAGCAACATCTATATGTTTGTTAAAATATAGATATTGATCTAGCCAGATCCCAAGGTATCTGACTACATTTCGACAAGCAAGTGGCTGTCCATGTTGTCCGACGATAGAGAACTTTCGCCAATTCTTTCTGGTATCCCTAGAGGCCCCAGACAAAGGCGTCCTAAACAGAATGGTTTCCGACTTCTGAAAGTTGATTTTCAACTTCCAGTCATCGCAATATTGCTTAATTTTGTCGAAGTCACGTTGCAAAAGCATATTAATGACCTCGATTTTTGGACCTGATCTGTACGCAATTAAGTCGTCTGCGTACGCTATGGCATGGGGAAGTGAACCTATCAGATCACTTGTGTAAATGTTGAATAGGATCGGCGAATTTACCGCACCCTGTTGCAGACCGTTTTTAATGTTAAATATTCCAGCAGAAGTCACATCGCCATTCTTCACGATGAACTGTCTACTGGAGAGCATATCAAAAAGAATATACAGCAGTGGTTTACTAATGCCCAACTTGTCCAGCTTGAAAAAGAGTCCCTCTAACCATACGGTATCGAAGGCTTTTTCCAAGTCAATCAGGCAGGCACCAGTGCACTGTTTCTTGCCTTTGTTCCATTGGATATCGGAAACCAGTTTAGAAGCAGCATGAATGATATCATGCCCCGCCTTGAAACCGAATTGATTATCCGGAACTATATGTTTGTCCTCAACCCACTTGGTCAGGACTCTATTGATTACCTTCTCGAAAACCTTACTGATGTTTGGAAGAAGACTGATCGAGCGGAGATTCGCCGGATTGGAAGTATCTTTATCCCTTTTGGGGATGGGATGTACCACCGCAGTTTTCCAATGCGCTGGATAATGTGCATTATTCATTGCATTATTAAACAGGGTGGTATAAATGTCCACCGCTACTAGTGGGAGATGTCGAAGCACAATATTCGGTATTTCATCGGTTCCCACTGATTTCTTACTTCTAAGTGATTCGAAGATCGTTTGGAGCTCTTCCTTCGCAATGAAAGGTGGTAATACCCTTTCGTTGGTGATGACATTATTTGCCATATTCTCGTCACTGAACTGGGTGAAACCCGAGCTCTCGAATCGCCAATTCACAATTTCATTTCGAAGGCAGGCATTGTGCATAAGGACTCGACTTTCCAGGTCGTGGTTCGGGCCAATGATGTCATTCGCCTTGTACACTTCCTGGAAAGTCGCTCCTATAGCCTCTACCTTCTCCTGCGGATCCTCGACCACAAAGAAGTTGTCATCATCAACGGCCTCATTTGGATCAATGCCTGCTGCTACAAGTATTTGTTCGTTGTTCGTCGTTCGAGCGATTTTAAGACATGGAAGGTCGTTTTGATTATTTCTCCGAAATATTTTATTTATTTGCGGGAACATATTCGGGTTGCTGGTGTTTACAGCCCGAATTTTGTTGTTCCAATACAAACTTACAGAATTTCTGTAATTTTCTTTTATTAATGTTTGGAGGTTTTTAATCGACGACTTCAATGTCATGATCTCCGGGTTATGTCTGTCAGTAAACTGTCTGTACAAGGTTTTTAGTCTTGACAGCAGCCTACTTTTTTGTCGGTGCAGTGCGTCAATAGTTGCGTTGCGGAATAAGTCTTCTTCGTCAGTGTGTTGATACCGAGGTATCGTTTTGTCCATAGTTCGTTTAATTGTCTCGTCCATTAGTTTTAGATACCTGTCAATCTCCTCGTTTGACAGATTTCTGTTGGACGGTGGGTAGAGCGAATTCGAGGAGAGTGCTCTAGTCAGTGTTCTGGTGAAGTGTGTCCAACGCACCCTACTATAATTGTAGGAATGCCTTTGCACAAACTCATCCAATTCCGCAATTTCGTTGGGAACAGTTATTTCGGTGCTGAGACCGCAATGGTCACTGTCATACACGAAAGTGCGTAGACAGTTTGTAGTTTGTTGGTTAGTGCATGTCAGTTGTATTCGTGAATCGAACAGCAGAAGATCCAGATAGGACCCGTGTCTCGGAAACGATGGACTATCCGTGGCTTTGAGGTCGAGTCGATACATCACGCTGTGCTGACCCCACCAATTGAATAGTAGGTTCCCTCTAGTATCTGGTGTATTATTTCCCCAATCACTATGTTTGGCGTTGAAATCTCCGCCGATAATAAAGTAATTCTCCTCCAATTCCAGCCTCAGGAATCGAAACAGTGTATCGAGCTCTGAGATGAATAAAGTGGATTGAGTAGCCCCAGATGCATAAACAGACACCATGTATAACCGCTTTCCACTACGGAGAGGGAAATACATGATGCATGCTTCCAGCACCCGAAACCTACGTACTACACGACTGTATACTCTTTTGAAACGCAGTCCCTTTTTTACAAAGATCGCAACACCACCTCCTTGAATAGAATTGGGTCGGTTTCTTCGTAATATTTCATATCTTCTGTGCCTCATTTTGTGTCTTTTGGTAAGCTTAGTTTCGCTAACCAAAAGCACATCAGGGGCTTGGTCTTTAAGCAACTTAAACAGTGCGGCTCTTCGTTCGAACCTAATCAGTGAATTAACATTCACTGCAAGGACCTTCAGGGTTTGCTCCGCCATGTACGTACCCATTACGACTGGAGGTGCGTTAGGCCCGGCAGCAGCGCGTATATTTGATCTACCCGCTTAGCCTGTTCCTGTATTTGACGCTGAAGCTGAGCCATCTGCCCCTGAATAGAGAGCAAGATAGCCAGCATGTCAGGTACAGGTTCAGGTGCTCTAGGCGCTGGGGCCTGAGAAGCTACCTTTGCTTGTTGTACCGTAGTTCCCCTACCTGCTGCCATTTGGGCGTAGGTAACTTGGGGAGTAACGGCTGGTGTTTGTGCCTGCACGAGTGGACGTTTAACTTCCACTTTCTGCTGCCGAGCCAGATTTACTCTTTTGATGTATTGGAATTTGGGACAACCCCGATAATTTGCGGTGTGTCCCGTGTTCCTACATAAAGCACAAGAGAGTTGGCTTTTTTCCGACGCTCCGTCCTTGCCTAGAGCGCATTCCTCTGACTTGTGGTTCTTTCCACACTTCACGCATAGAGGCTGCATTTCGCAGTTCGACGCGGCGTGCCCGAACCTTTGGCAGCGAACACATTGTAAAATGTTTTCGCTCCTCTTTAATTTTTCCCAGTGTACAACCTGGTAGTCCAGGACTTTTATACTCCTTAGACCATCCAGTTTGCTGTTGGGACTTAGCTGGACCAGGAAGAACGGCAGTTTCCGCTTCTCCCTTTTGGCTCTAGCCGTGACAAATGGCTTGACCCCCACGAATTTGAGCCCTTCGCACTCCTTCTCTTTCAGCAGTGCAAGGAGCTCCTCCGGATCAGTCGACGGTTCTAACCCCCTCAGCAGCACTGTCTGCAGCTTCTCCCCCTTCGGGGTGTAGGAGAAGAACTCCGTCGTCGAATCTTTCAATAAACTTTTAATTTTATGATAGCGCTCCACTGTGTTACAGTGGATCGCATGCCTATCTAATGATAATCTTTTTATAAAAAAATTGTTGCCTATGGCCGACTTACACAGTTCTATTGTCTCTTTGAGTTCCATTTTGTATGTATTTATAGGTGGAACCCTTTGTTTTGCAATTTGCTGTTTCTGCTGTTGTTGTTGCTGTTGCTGTTGTTTTTGCTGCTGCTGTTGTTGTTTCTGCTGCTGCTGCTGCTGTTTTTGCTGCTGCCGTTGTTGTGGTTGCACTTGTTGTTTTTGCTGGTGGTTTTTAAGTTTTTGTTGGTGTTTGTGTAGCACCTGCGCTATTGTGTTTGTTTGTTGTTGTTGGCTCTGATTTTGAGTTAGCTGCGTTTGTTGTTGCTGCTGGGATTGCTGTTGCTCTTCCCTCTTCCTTCTTAGCATTTGCTTTCCTTTAATGGCTAGTACTCGTTGTTGTAGCATTTTGATGCTACTACTAATTGACTCCATTTCTTCCTCTTCGTCTTCCGATTCGGTTGACGCCAAGGAAGCGAAGCTGTTCCCTTTCTGATGTTGGTGAACATCTGAAGCGAATGGGTTGCTGTCGGTAAATTGTCCGGGCGTTGATTGCGCCCCTTCCCTCACTCCACCAAGCAGAGTGGAAGTTGGTAGGGAGGGGCGTTGTGCTAAGGTGGCAGTTGGCCTTAGCGCCCTCCTTCTCTTTGTCTTCGGTTCTGTTTGGCTTGAACCACTTGACGCCTCGCCTGATTTATCTGCGGATCCCGTTACTGGCATAACAGGCCGCTCTTCACCATCCATCGCGTGATGATTTTATCACTCACTATCAGTTTAGTTTGTTTTTTTTTTCAATTGAACAAAAAAAAAAAAAAAAAACAAAAAAAAAAAAAAGTCTATTCGACCCGGAGTCGAACCTGCTACCTTTCACTTGGTAACCGGGCGCACTACCTCTGGGCTAATTGGAGCCCTATGTCACTTCTGTCAAATTCTTTTATACTGGTATTACTACCCAACCGAAAGCCGAAACACGTCAATACTCTACGGAGCTCAATGAACGACTGACCAATAACATAAATGTAGCACAAATGATTCACAGTGCCAGTAACCTAATACTCATTTGAACTAATTCAAGTGCTCCGCCTTAGAAACACTGCAGCAAATGTATCACCGATTGTGGAGTCATGTTTCTTGCTACGTTACACGTTCGTTTACAAGCATAGTCACCGTACAGTGACTATGCCAAATTTGTATAAATACCGGAATTAAATCAATAAAGACACAGTTAATTTGCATGCCCTGTCAAAGGCATTATTTAGTCTTTCTTCTTTGACTAATTAGTAAAACAACATATTACAGTATGAATACACTTTTAATACCTCAGCATGTGTTAAGTTTTTTGGGAAATGGGATAGAGAGAGAAAGAAAGATGTTTGGGCTCAGTGGTTATTTCGCTCCATGGTTGACATCCAACATTTAATGGGGAGACTAAATTCTTAGTGGAAGTTGGCTTGATGTTGATTGCTAGTCAACTACTCATCTTACTTGATTTTGTTAAGCTGATAAATGGATATGTCTTTCGGGCGAGGCTGGAATTCGAACACAGAACCTTCCGATTTGGAAGCCAGTCCACTACAACTTGAGCCACGGCCACCCACTCTACTCCACAGCTTGGTGATGCCTCGGAGAAAGTATACGCAGCAGCCGTATATGCACGAGCGTATCAAATTGTCAGAAGAGAATATTGGCATCGAAAACCAGAGTGGCTCCCGTAAAAAATATATCCTTCCCACGACTGGAACTCTGTGCTTCATTATTACTGGCAAAGCTTCTGCATATAGGTAGAATGTTTACTGTTATGCTGGAGATATTTGTATGATCTGATTCCATGATAACCTTGGCATGGATGAAAGGAAGTCCAGCCATTCGCACCACATCTGTAGGCAATAGCATCACTGAAATTCAAGCGCTCACAAACAAGGATATCTGGCGACAACTAGGTAGCAAAGATAATCCAGCGGACTTTGGGCCTTGGGGACCGAAGAATTAGGTTAGGTAGGATTAACAGGGGTATGATGGATATGCCATCACACCGACACCAGGCACAAAAACGGGCCCATCGCGATCCCTATGGAACCAGTTGAATTTGTCTTCACTGCTACGTATACATTGATGACATCATCATATTCGGTAGAAGCGAAAAAGAACATCTAGAAAACATAGAAGCTTTCTTAACCGCATTGGAAAGAGCGAATCTTAAGGTGAACCTCAACAAGACACAGTTTTTGAAACAAGAAAAGGAATTTTTAGGGTATCTCGTTACAACAAAGGGTATAAGACCAGACCCAAAGAAGGTAGAGGCGATTCGGAAAATAAAGCCACCTGAGAACCTAAAGGAACTCAAGGGATTCTTGGGCCTCACCTCGTATTATAGACGGTTTATAAAAGACTTTGCGAGAATAGCAAAGCCTTTAACAAACCTTACGAGAGGGGAAAGAGCTCAAGTCAAGGCCAGTCAATCCAGGAAAGTAAAAATCAAATTGGAATCAGCAGAATTAAAAGCATTTAATAACCTTAAAGAACTCCTGATGTCATCAGAAATCTTAACATTTCCAGACTTCGAAAAGCCCTTCATCCTTACCACGGATGCGTCGAACATAGCCATTGGAGCCGTTCTCTCACAGGGAGAGCTGGGTAAAGATAGGCCGATAACGTACATTTCTCGATCGCTAAGTAAGGCAGAAGAGAACTATGCCACCAACGAGAGAGAAATGCTGGCGATTGTTTGGGCACTCGACAATCTAAGGAATTATTTATACGGTGCGAGTAAAATAAAAATTCTGACTGATCACCAACGGCTTATCTTCACCTTAAGCAACCGCAATAACAACGCCAAACTAAAACGATGGAAGGCCAGGATTGAGGAGTACAACTATGAACTCATATATAGGCCTGGAAAAACAAATTTAGTGGCAGATGCCTTATCCCGATTAAAAACAGAAGCCAACACCTTAACGTCAGATTCACAAACCATACACAGTGCTGAAGAAGACAGCACAGACTTTATTCCTCACCGCGATGTGCCGTTAAACGTTTTTAGGAACCAGTTAGTCATCTCTCAAGGACGAGAGTTATTTGCCCATGATGCCCATTGCATCCGACTTTCCATAGACACTAAATTCGGCTCCAGAATATCACGAAAGAAAATTTGGAAAGGACTCTCAAGGAGAAGCTCAATCCTAATATAATCAATGGCATAAAAATACCAGAACTCCATACCCCCCTCCTGAATGAAGTATATAAGGAAAATTTCAGCAAATTCAAAATCTGTATAACCCAGAGAATAGTAGAAGACCTACATAATGAAGAGAATAAAATGAAGGTTATTCAAGAAGAACATAACAGGGCGCATCGCAACGAACGGGAAAACAAGGAACAAATCCTGGAAAAATATTATTTCCCAAAAATGAATAAGCTGACAAAAAAATGTACTATGCCATTTTGGCAAGTAACTTTAAAAGATGGCGTATTTGGACTGGATTCCAAAATAGTATTACATTTGCTAGACTAACGCTTAATTGAGGACAAACAAAATATTTTGTTAAAGAGACCCGATTCATAGTTAATTCTTTTTAATAAGTTAAAATGAGACGGATAATTACGCCATTTCGACTAGTGTGAGTGAAACAGAAAGAGATGCCACCCTTGTCAAGCAGTGACGCATAGGCACATCATGCAATACTGCAGTACGTTACGCTCCTTCGCTTACAGCGCATTATTATTCGTGTTGATTTCGTGCTTACAACTTTGGCTTTCTTTATTGGTCTTCATTGCATTGTGACTTTGATTTGCTATCTGATCGTTTCTGTCGAACTTGGATTTCTTCTGAGCTATTATTGATCGTAGACTTTATCATGAGAGATACCCAAATGCTCAGCGTCATCCGGACCATCGAGTGTTTGTAAATGTGCACCCGTTATTCTCAGAGGGTTGATTTCCAAATCTAATGTTTTGTGAGGGCAGACCCGTCGTGCCCTACGAGGGCGAAGTCTTACAAGCAGTCGCACAAGACCCTAGTACCTCAGTACGTGTAATTGAAGAAAGCATAGGAGTTCCCAAAAGTACTGCACACCGAATTCTAAGGAAAAACCAGCTCCATCCGTACCATGTACAACGAGCCCAAAGTCTGCTACCCCGAGATTATCCAGACAGAGTTCAATTTTGTCAAATGATGTTGCAGAGGAGATCACAGTACCGTTTTAAAGTAAACATATGCATATATGTATATACATAGGTATATACATATGTATACATATTGTATATTTATCGAATGCTAAAAATAATGATTATAGGTATATGGAAAAACGCAAGTGACCACACTAAAGCGCCTAAAATTATTCTTTCATTAACACACTTCCACTAAACACACAGAACCTAAACCCATTTTTTCTTTCACGCACGCACCCAAGTGTCACATGCATTCAATGAAATCAATTGCACACGCACTCAGTGATCAAACCAAGTTCTGATTCACACACATCACGATTCAAAACCACTTTTCCCACACGAGTCTCGAAATCGAAATCACACACATTCACACGGTCGCATATACACAGACCCATGCACATGTATGCACATGCATTCACATACGGCGTGGAGGGGCACTTCACGGCTGTAAAAATGAGTATAATTCCACCCTTTGCGGAGGCATCCACGCGGCCGGCAGTGCGCGCTGCCTGAAATTCCGCAAAGCGGTGGAGAAACTCCGGAAATGAGAGTTCTCCAAATAAACCTCAACCACTGCATAGCGACGAAAGACCTGGTCCTCCAGACGGTACACGACCATAGTATTGACTTGGCAATACTGTGTGAGCAACACCACAATAGACACGACGCATCATGGATTTCGGACGCGTCAGGAAAGCAGCGATCTGGATAACTAACGGAAAAAGCTTTCCAGTCCACCGCTCCAAATCTACACAACCACTTCACGTGGGCGAAGGTGGAGGGGGTGTATTTCCTTTCACGCTACGCTCCTCCTAGCCTGGATCAGGAGCAGTTTGAGCAGCTGATGCGGGACATAGTCGTGGAAGTCAGCTCGAAGTCACCGGTGGTCATCGCGGGAGACTTCAGCGCTTGGGCGACCACGTGGGGCAGCAGACTCACAAATGCCAAAGGAAGATCGCTGCAGGAATGTTTCATGTTACACTTTTACAACGTACCTCTTGGTCTGTAGGAGATATTTTCTCTTTGAAATTGCCCAAACCGCTAACAGCAGGTCAGGCCACGTCCACAGAAGAGGGTGAAAACACCGTCTACTTGATACTGAAAACTTCAAAATGGTATGGAGTGATGAGACACTGCCCGCAATATGGCCCAGGCGGTTGTGTCTAAGCGGGTGACGCCTGCGACGCTTCAAAGCCACGGGTGACCAGGAGACCAACGAGGAAACCGGCTTATTGGTGGAATTTGGAGATCGCTCTCCTCAGATCCATATGCATCAAGGGAATACGTCTCGCACACCGCACGAAGGAGGAAACCCTCCGGGTACAGATGGCATCCCGAGCGTGGTACTTGCTTTGGGAATAAAGGTAAACCCGGCCCTTTTTGCAAGGCTATTTACGGCATGTCTAAAGGAAGGCACATTCCCGTAGCAATGGAAGAGGCACAACTTAGTCCTGATTCCCAAGCCAGGGAAAAATCCCCAAGATTCCTCGGGATATCGACAAATCTGGACGAACTTGGAAAAACACTCGAAGGCGTCATCGTGAATCGTCTGAATGAAGCCTTGGAACGCCCCGGCGGTCAGAACGAGCGGTAGTTCGCTTCAGAAAACATAGATCACCCTGGATGCCATCGAGATGGTCGTCAGCATAGCCCGAGACGCTACGGCTGGAGAAAGATGGGGAGGCGGTTCCAAGAAATACAGTGCTGTAGTCACGTTGGACGTGAGGAACGCGTTCAACTCAGCCAGATGGTCCCGTACCGTACACATACTGGGGGCCCTTGGGGTACCAAATTACCTCCAGAGAATCGTGCGCGATCACTTCAGGGATAGAAGGCTCCAATACACAACGGATGTCGGTGTACAGCGTTACAGAGTGACATGCGGAGTCCCCCAAGGTTCGGTGCTGTGCTCCACCCTCTTGAACGCGATGTACAATAAAGGGCTCGAGAGTACGCGGATGAGCTGGCCGTAGTGGTTGTGGCCCAGACTATTTAAGAAATTTCGACAAGGAGCACGGAGGTGGTCGGCATGGTGACCAGATGGCTGCAAAGAAACGGATTGGACCTGGCGGCATAGAAGACCGAAGCAGTCCTCTTGACTACAAGGAAAAAGAGAGAAGTGTTTTCCTTCCAGAGTGGCGATTTTACGGTCACATCGAAGACTTTCCTCTGAGATTACTTCTAGACGCGGGGATCTGCTTTAAGGAGCATCTAAAGCATGTGACAGGTAAAGCCGATAGGATCACGATGGCTCTGTCCCGCCACCAGTTCGGTGATTTTGTACGCGGCTTCCATCTGGGTATCGGCAATGGCTTAACCTTCTTACGTAGCCGGAATAACTTCCACACACCGCCTGAGCGCGCTATAGGATCGTCTCTGATGACGCTACATGCATCCTGGACGGCATGCCGCCGATCGACCTGATCGCGGAAGAGCTGCAGAAGATCCGACGGGACAACCTATCAAAAGAGGATGTCCGGCGTAATAAAATTCGTGCATAGCAAAGTAAATGGAGCCGCTCCCAAAAGGCTAGATGGAGGTATGCCCTAATCGCCAACGCCGATGAATGGCTGCAGAGGAGGAATGGAGAGGTAAACTACGACCTCACGCAAGCCTTCAGTGGACATTACTGCTATAGAGACTATCCCCATCGCTTCGACATTGAAGATGATCCTCACTGCCCAAACTGTTTAGACAACGGTAGAGGATGCGGAGCGTGCTCTCTTCTCGTGCCCGGTATTCGAGCACATCAGGAGCTCCATTAACGAAACGATCCGGGAACCAGCTTCAGCGATAAACTTGGTCCTCAGTACCAGAAATGGCAGGCTATTGAAGACTCAATCGTGACATTGATGATTGAGCTGAGAGCTATAGAACGCCGCCGGGAGAGTGAGCATTTCCAGCGAGGACTAACTTCTCCACAAACTTGACAGTGACGACCAGACAAACGCTTTGAGCTTTTATTCAGGACATCCTTCTGACGAAATACCAAACGGTGGTTCCAGGAGGAACTTCCCGTCCGGATGATGAGGACATGTTTTTAGTGCGGTTAAAGTCCCACACTGATCCCTAGGCTTTCGATGCTTTTGAGTCCTCGTCAAACCAAAAAAAAAAAAAAAAATGCATGCACTTGCATGCACACCCAAACACACCGCAATTGAAAACTAACAATATAAAATTAAAGGAATCACTCTAATGAATTTAAATAAAATACAAAATACAATAATCAAGAAATACTACTTGCCTGTATTAATAAACACAAAAAAAAAAAAAATAAATAAAATAAAAAAATACAAAAACAAAAACACCACCACATGATTAAAACCCGCATAAACTCGAAACCTTTCACTCGACGTCTGCAGAACAACAGCCGCAATCATAGACTAACTATCATAGACCAACTATACCTAGATATCTAACCCTACTAACCGTAAGTGAATCACCAACACATTCTAAGGTTTTCCAAAATATTTCGAGAATGATTTTTTCACACATTATGAATTACAAAGCAGTGGTATTTTAGTTGTTCATTTGTTTAAAAAAATTCTCAGATTAGCCAACGTACAATGTTAAGCAAAACTCTTGATATTCCAACTTAATTTGGTTTTGTCGATGGGAATTATGTTTATAATTGTTTTCATTAGATCTGTTTATTCGCAAGTAATAAATGTTTCGTTAATTCTGTTTGACTGTCAACCTGTGCGGACGTGTTTTCTCTTGTATACCGAATTCTGTTACTTTTCCGCTTTCCTTCAAAGCCCCGTAAACTGCCGAATCAGTAAATTTCATATTTCCCGTCTCTGTTCGTCGACCTAGTTTCACCTGTGCCAGTTTCGTACCCCAAAAAAAAAATAAAACCCTAACAAAAATTAATTGTGTCAATAAGTGTTCGTAGCCCAAATAAAAAAAACAATGGAAAAGTGCTGTGCTAGTGTTTTGTGCTCAATTGTTGACCCCAACGCGGAATGGGTAGCCTGCAATGGTCTCTGCGGAAAATCATTCCATGCCATATGCATCGGACTTACCCGGAGATCCATTACCTACCTCAAGGAGTATTGCAGTCTCTTCACTTTTTACTGCGACGAGTGCAAAGAGATCACCTTGGCTCACGTTATGCTGGCAATTAAATGCAATAACGAGTCTATCAATGCGATGCTAACCGAGAACAATCATATTAGCAGAACTATTCTCGACAGAATAGAGAAGATTGAAGACTCAGTAAACTGCATTGACAGTAATGTGGAAGCTTACAAGTCCACAGGAAGAATGATAGAAAAGCAACTGACAGCGATCCACAATCTGTCCAAAAATCAATCTCATCACTACAACGAGAGCGAAGTGATCAAATATCACTTGGATGGATTAAAAGCATTCCTCAAAACAAATTTTGCCAACCTCCTTAAATCCAACGTACTCACACACATAAACGACTCTATTAATCTTCTCCGTACTGATCTCGACTTGCTTTTTCAATCCTCCTCCAAAACAATACATCCCACCCCGCATCCATCAGACTCTACGCTCGATGACTTAACCCTAAAAATAATAGACGTCAGCGAGGAACTCATAGCAACTCGGTTGACCGTTGCCGAAATCGGTAAAGAAGTGAGATTGGCTTCACACAAAATCGATGGAATCCCCGATCAAATTCAACTCCAAGCTAGTTCCCCGTACAATGTCTCAATTCATAATGAATTAGTAGACACGGAGTCATTTTCAAATACTCCTCCCGCCGCCCTAACAACGGAAACTGAAACCGCTACGAAGGGAAGACCAAAACCAGCGTCATGGTATCCATCCAGCAGGAAGGCCTCCCTACCGACCCTATCAGTGTCAGGAACCTTTATGTCAGGTACCACGAGATTTTTAGCATGTCCCCTCAGAAAGTAGCAGACGATCTTGCTGCTTTCGGCCACTACGTTCACTCTAAACGAGTCTCACACCTACAGCGAAGCCGAGCTGACCACGATAAATTTTTTCGTCCATAACGTGTCTTCCTCGTCAGCACTTAAACCATCCCGCCATACATCTCCACCCCACAACATCCCTCTTACATTTTACTACCAGAATGTAAGAGGTCTTCGCTCTAAAACCAATGCTGTCCTACGACAATTGCATTCTCTTCCCTTTGATATTTACGCCTTGACTGAAACCAAATTGATTCCCGACATAAAGAACCAGGAATTGTTCCCCCCTACTTTTAATGTTTTTCGCGACGACGATCCTACCCGCCCACATGATGATTCCCCTTGTCGAGGCGTCCTACTGGCGATCCACAACAGCCTTAACTCTTCTCCCATTACCATCTCTTCATCCTCTAAAGTCGACTTTGTCGCTATAAAAATATCACTCCCCTTCAAGTCCCTTTACGTTTTATGTTGCTACATCCTGCCAGCTCAACCTACCGAATCTTACCAACTTGTTGTCGATGCGATCGACTATTTAATTGACCTGTCTGACTCTACTGACGATATCTTTGTTCTCGGCGACTTTAATCTTCCTCAGCTACAGTGGATTCCATCAGACGATCAATCGTTCTTCATCGCTTCAAATGCCAACTCAGCTAAGGAATGTCTTTTCTTAGATCGTTTAACAGACTCAAGTCTATGCCAAGTCAGTGGTGTACCCAATTATATGGGCAGGCAATTGGACCTTATTTTCACAACAGATTCAATTAACTCCTCAGTCTCACTTTGTCCCCTATCTCTCTCTACAATCGACAACTACCACCCCCCCCCCCCCTTCTACTTTCATTTTTTCATAACTCTTCTTTCCAGTCCACTCCTCCCACAACTCTCTCATCCTACGACTTTCACAAAGCAAACTTTCACAAAATCAGTGACTATCTTAGCAGATCCCCCTTTAGCTTTCACAACCTAAGCGTAAATGATGCCTTATCCATTTTTTATAAAGAAATATTTAATTCTTTCAGCCTTTACGTTCCGTTTTCCCGCCTTAAAACATCATCTACTAGTCCTCCCTGGTAAAATCGCAGGCTTCGTTCCTTACGAAACAAGAGAAACAAGTTATGGGCTGTTTTCCTGCGTACCAGATCCTTGTCCGACTATTCCAACTATCTTGGTGCTTATCATCATTTCACCGAACTTTACGATTCCTTTTACCAGCGTTACCTTAACAATGGGCAAGTCAACCTTATAAATGACCCTAAGTCCTTTTACCAATTTGTTAACTACAAAAGAAAGTCCGATGGTTACCCTCCTTCCCTCTCTTTCAACAACAAGTCATCAACCGATCCACTCACCATTGCCAACCTATTTGCCAGCTTCTTTAAACAATCCTTCACCAACGACGCCTTTGTACCAGATCCATCCTAATTTCGTTACCTACTGAACTTCTCCAACGGCCCACTTCTCTCTCACATCTTGGACCCCTCCTATATCGAATATATATTACACCAACTCAATGACGAATTTACACCCGGTCCAGATGGCCTCCCTGCCATATTTCTTAAAAAATGTTCTTCGTCTCTTTCCCTTGCTCTTTCTGATCTCTTTCGTCTATCCCTTTCACAAGGAGAATTTCCTCAGGTTTGGAAAACCTCCTTTATAACCCCAATCCACAAAAAGGGATCAAAGAACGAAATAACAAACTATCGTCCAATCGCTAAACTCTCCCATATACCCAAACTCCTCGAAAGTATTTTGTATGAAGCTCTAAGTTTCCAATGCAAATCACTTATTTCCCCTAGACAACACGGCTTCCTAAAGGATAGGTCAACCACCACAAATCTCGTTGAATTCGTATCCTTTGCCATCTCTGCCCTAGAGAACGGCAACGAAGTCGATGTAGTTGCAACCGATTTTAGCAAAGCCTTAGATAAAATCTCTCATAGATTAATACTCTTCAAATTGTCTGCCCTCGGCTTTGAACCCATACTGTTAAAATGGATATCCTCTTACCTCGAAAACCGTTTTTACAGTGTTCGTTTTAGGTCAGCCCACTCCGCTCCATTTTTGGCCACCTCTGGAGTTCCTCAAGGTAGCCATCTCGGTCCCCTTCTCTTTATATTAACCATAAATGATCTCGATAGGATCATTAAATACTCGTCCGTCTCCCTTTACGCCGACGATACCAAATTTTTCAAAACTATTTCCTCTCCCCATGACTCCTTCCTTCTTCAACAAGACCTTGATAGTTTTTCGATCTGGTGCCTCAAAAATTGTTTGGAACTTAATATCACCAAATGCCAATCCATCACCTTTTCACATAAGCGGCTCAAATCTCCTCCCCGACTCTACCTTCTCCACAACCAACCTATCTCCTCCGTTGAATCTCTTCGCGACCTCGGCATTTTGTGTGATAGGGAGCTCAACTTCCGTTTGCATATGGATGGGATAATCCTTAAAGCCAATTCTGCACTAGGTTTTGTAAAACGATGGTCCAAAGAATTCACCAACCCATACGTGACCAGGTCCCTCTATATTACCTTTGTTCGTCCCCTCCTAGAGTACGCCAGTCAAGTATGGTCCCCATCGCGTTCATATCTCGAGAATCGAAAGCATCCAGCGCCGTTTTCTTCGATTCGCTCTTCGAGGTTTGCCCTGGGATGATTCTTTTACTCTGCCCCCCCATCAAAACCGTCTCAACCTTATTAACCTAAACACCCTTGAGGAACGCAGAGATGCAGCCGACTTTCTCTTCATTCATCGACTTCTTTCAGGTCAGGTTGAATGCACGTCCCTTCACAATTCTATTTTCCTCAACACTAACCCTCGTAGTCTACGTACCCCTCGTCTCTTCTATCTCCCAACCCACCACACTACCTATGGCGCGAACGAACCAATCTCCCGCATGCTACGAAAAATTAATTCAAACCCTAGCGTCTTTGACTTCCACCGCACCACTTCCTACCTCAAATCGGTTCTCCTTCACCAGAATAACCAACCTTAGTTTTAAGTTTTAGTTTAAGTTTAATTTTAAGTTATAGCTTGTATTAAGCCGAATAAATGGGGGCTTTCGCCCCCACCAAAATTAAATTTGTTTGTACTTTCTTAGAAGCAAAAACAAAAACATTAATATTTCGTTCAGAAAAAAAAAATATAAAAATAAAAATATTCCGCTGCATGTGAAATGAGCACAGCTAAACTTGTGGTACCCTTAATGAAAAGTGTTAGTTTATACTTTAATTTTGCGAAAAAAAGACTTAGCTACTACTTTGTTGAGTATCCTTTAATGATTTTAACATCTTTAAGGCGGTCTGGCCCGGAATGCGTCAACTTTTTCAGATATTCACATGTTAAATCTTATAATTCCGCTAAAAATAAGGCTTTTAACTGAGGCTTTGATGTAATGACATGTCGTCGTAAGCTCTTCTTTAAATGATTCCAAAGACGATCCCAAGAAGGCTGGTTAAGATCGGGGCATTGTGGTGGTGTTACTAGCAAGTGAGGGATAAGCATTGTTTATGTACTAAATTTAGTAGTAAAGTAAATTTTCCTGCTAAATGTTTTAGTATACTTCTTTTATGATCTCAATGACTATGACTAAATTACCGATCCCAAAAAAGGACACTTGGCCCCATATCACACAACCACCATCTCCGTTCTTTATTTTTTTCCTTGTGTTTTTGGACTCAAAGCTGCATTTGGTTGCCTTCATGCTTTCGAAGATCTATTCGATCCATAAATGTTAAATTTTGACTCTTCTGAAAAAATCCTAGAAGTCAAATCCTTTGTTTTTGTATTCATCAGCAAAGTCTTTTTTTTTTAATTTTCTTCGCTGACGAAATGTTTCCTTCTAGCGGTATAGGATTTATACTCAGTTCGTTGTGTCCATCTACATTATATGTACGCTGCTTTCCATAGGCCGCTGCTTTCTTTCACATTCACGACAATCCCGCCAAATTTTAGTATTACAATGTGATATTTGAGAAAGGTTGTGTTTACATCGCTTTTTTTCTTCTCGGAAATTTTTTGATGCAAAAACTGAGCAATGAATTTGAAAATGCTGCATTAGTAATATATTAAATATAAGCAAAATTGTCCAATCATACCCACATTTTTTCAAAAAATAATTGATCAATTCTCTGTTGTACCAAATGGGATTATAAAACACCAATTTTGTTTATTGTTTTGTTTGTTGCTATTACCAATATTTTAAATTTAATTTTGCAAAAGCCATGTGTAAAGTTATATTTTTACAAATTAAAACAGTCAAAATAATCATTAATCCTTATCTATTACTTCGTATGAAAAGTTAATATCATAATTGAATTATAATACATATATGTAATTTGAATCTAATTTAATAATCCAATTTATTCATGAATTGTAATTTAAATTTTTTCGGAACATGCTCTCCTGATGAAAGCATTCATGGTGAAGCGAAAAACTTACCCACACCGTGGTGAAATGAACAAATGTCAATATTTTATTGAAGAAGGAGCAAATATGTAAGTAACAAAATTTCTATTGTTTTAATTTAATAAAACTAATAATTCGTTTTTATCTTATAGAGCTATAAAATGAAAAAAAACAAGAAATGCCGTTTAGGACGCAATAGTAAGAATATTTTTTACAAAATTAAATTCTACTTTCTCCGTAAAAATCACCGCCTAAATTTTTACGAGACATGGAGATGCTGTGCATGCATGCACTCTGATAACCCCAAGAAGGCTGTTTGCTACGAATAAGGTTTGTTCTTATTATTTATATTTTCCACTAATCTGTATGCACTCATCGACTTATCGGTTCTTTCTTTTTCATAGAAATTCTTCGATTACGAAGCTGATTCGAATAATGAGTGGAAGGAAGAGCAACCAGGAGCATCACTTAATTGAAGCGAAGATGAAAATGGCAAACTAGAGGATGATGATTACGAAGTTGATAACGAATGATTTGTAATACATGGACACTTGAGCGATGAAGACCTCCAAATCGAAAATGACCTTTGTCCCGATACGCCTCGTGAAGAAAAGCAAACCGAAAAGGTCAGACCACGGTTAAGCGGTGCAATTTGGGAGAATGAAAACGGCAATCAACCATTTCACTGTCCTACAATCATTTAGAATAGATTGTATTTAGGTCCAATGATGTGAACCACAGCACAGATCCTGAACCTAGAACACCACCACCAGAGCAACAAAAAAAAGACGTGAACTCGCTGAAACATTTTTAAGTGATTTGGCACGTCTAATTCATGGCAGTAGACACTTCTCATAAAAGAATAGAAGTTTTATTGGCTAATCACATGCATACATATGTATATTACACACAATACCACTTGATTTACAAAAAAAAAAAACATTCTTTTTTATGTAATCTTTTTAGCTTAAGTTTTTTTTATGCTTCACTTTTCAGAATGCGGAATGGGCGCAGGCCTACAGGAGAAACCGAACACCCAGTAAAAAAAAATCGCTTAACGCACCGCTATGCATACGTCAAAGGTGGTGTGGAATTGCATAATCCAAAAAAGAAAAAAACTATTTCTTTATATTTATTGTATTTTTAGAATTAAAAATTGCAACAAAAATCGAGAAAAAGGCATTAAGTAGTATTTAGTTTAATATGACTTTTATTTTCAATTTAAATTCATTACATTCAATTCAATATATGCTAAGTCTATCATGGTTTGGCCTATGGCCGTCTACCAGATTGACAAAAATTTATACGTTGTTATTTTTGTTTTAAAAAGGAAAATGAGACATACATTAAAAACATTAAAAACCAATGTATTTGGACAGCACACGATGGTTCCACCCTGGGAACGCTTTTGTTGGAACCATTGCACTCCAAATGTTGAATCTGCAAAGAAGAAGGCATTAAATATATAGTTAAACTAAAATGCATATTTTTTACTTACATGTAGTTAGTTAGCATCACTTATCCACATTTCTTCAAGCTCTTGAATGGTGCGTTTAGATTCATTATTCTTACTGTGAAAAAGAAGTGCAATAAATTACTTTGAAATTAAAATGTTTTTACTTACTCACAGGAAAATGTAAACAAAGTTTTCCAACTGCTTTTGCCACATCCAATCCAAAGCAATCTGTTGGTGGTATACAGTATTCTGTAGGAGATTATTTCTTCTTGCCCCAGATGTCTTGATTTTTCTTCTTTTTTTGTCCTAGAAAATATAATAAAGAAAATTATTGTCCAACATTAAATTTTTTTTGCATCTTACTCGAAATTAGATTTGTAAACATGCGAAATGTCAAAATCGAAATTCAGCGCGTCATTTTTATATGGGTGACGTCACTCCTAAAACTTTTCGAATTTTGACACTGTTGACAATTCTCATGTATTCATGGACAGGTTCACACGGATAGGGGCCATCAGTAGAAAACCGGTTTTGATTATCCAATATCTGTAAAGTTTGATATCTAGGTATAGTTAGCTTATGGCCGCAGCTAACAAAAGAGAAGAAAGGAAATAAGAGAACACACACATATAAAAAACGGTATTATGCGTAGTAGCACCTTTGCTGGGTACATTGTTTAGTCTTTATCATACTCGAGCGTTCTTGTTTTGTTATTTTACTCAATGCCGTTCTTGTTTGTTGTTGTATTCAATGAATGTTGGAAACAATTTCAATCTGTCTTCTCTTTTCATATACTTATGAGACATCATCCATGAACAGGGCTGCCATCATCAATCGAGAGGGCTAAGCGAACAACATACTAATTAATGCTGAGAAAAATTTATGCCGAAGATGAGGAAAACAATTTGCGAACTTTGTTCACCGGTGGGGAGAATGTTTGAGTCATAGTGACGTCACCACGAAGTCGACCAGTCAAGAGGTCATATCTTGATCAACAACACCCCCGCAACGTTGGATAAAGCGGGTTTTTCTTACAAAACGTTTTAGTGAGAGTATACAAAACGGTGCAGTAAAATAACGCCGGGCGCAATAACGCCGGGCGCAACAACGCTTTCATAAAGTCACAATGACAAAGTGAAATAACGCCGACCATTGCTTGTGAATTAATGCCAAAAACAAATTGTTGAATGTAGAAATATGTGTTCAATTTAAGTTTCAAGAAGGTGTCTCGCTCCGCTCGCTAACAGGATTTCTCCCTTTTCTCTGCAGGGTTTACGCGCTCACGCGATAAAGGAATGTCAACAACTGCCAGGCAGGCGCGTATAACTTCTTAGCAATTGTATTTTAGTTGTAATTGTAATTGGTCGGTTTGACATGGTACCGTTTATTTTAATCATCCCTTCGGCTTTTTTTTTGACCTTGGCGAGCTCCTCTGTAGATCGCGTAAATTCTGCTGATTTTCCCTGTATTCCTCCTGTTCATCAGGGTCAAGACCTCGTTTCTCATTTTGAATTAAGTGCACCTGTAGTCTTAAAGTCCTTTCAGTACTTTCCAGGCGCAATCTCCTTAGCATTCCTGTTGGATAACATTAAGCCGATTACTTGCGAGTAACTTGCCGTAACAAAATTAACGATATTCAACATTGGTGACAACCAGGTCAGAAAATACGAGGGCGGGTCAATAAGTCCGTGACTTTTTGAATTTCTGACCTCTTTACTGAAACAGCAACACTGCTCCTGTCAATAGGCATCTGTCAGTTGACTTCTGTCAAAATTTAAACTTGCTGCGTCAGTTAGTTTGTGTTTGACAGCTATTTTTATCAGACTACTCACTAATTTGAGGAGAAAATGGAAAAAAGTGAATTTCGTGTGCTTATTAAGCATTATTTCTTGCGAAAAAAAACCATTACCGAGACCAAGGCTAAGCTTGATAAATACTATGGGGACTCTGCACCATCGATTTCAATGGTAAAAAAGTGGTTTACTGAATTTCGTTGTGGCCGTACAAGCACTGAAGATGCCGAACCTCCTGGACGCCCAGTTGAGGTCTCTACACCCGAAACAATCGAAAAAATTCACGATATGGTGTTGGCCGACCGAAGATTGAAAGTGCGAGAGATTGTGGAAGCCGTAGGGATCTCGCATGGCTCAGTGGTTTCAATTTTGAATGATCACTTGGGCATGAGAAAGCTTTCCGCAAGATGGGTGCCGCGTTTGCTCACAGTCGACCACAAACGCAATCGTGTAACAACTTCACAGGAAGGTTTGGCGTTGTTTAATCGCAATATGGAGGAGTTTTTGCGCCGTTTTGTAACCGTGGACGAAACATGGATCCATCACAACACACCAGAGAACAAACAACAGTCAAAACAGTGGGTTTCTAAGGGTGAATCGGCGCCAAAGAAGGCCAAGGTGGGTTTGTCAGCCAATAAAGTTATGGCGACTGTTTTTTGGGATGCACGCGGGATAATCCACATTGACTACCTTCAAAAGGGAAGAACAATCAATGGGGAATATTATGCCAACTTATTGGACCGATTCAATGACGATTTGAAAAAAAAACGACCTCATTTGGCCAAGAAAAAAGTTCTTTTCCACCAAGACAATGCAAGGGTGCACACATGTGCAGTTGCCATGGCAAAAATCCATGAATTGGGCTATGAATTGCTCCCTCATCCACCCTATTCTCCAAATTTGGCTCCGAGCGACTACTTCTTGTTCCCAAACCTGAAGAAATGGCTTGGTGGAAAAAGATTTGACTCCAATGATGAAGTCATCTCGTCATTTTGAGGACCTCGACAAATCATTTTTTTTGGAAGGGATAAAAAAATTGGAGAAGCGTTGGACAAAGTGTATAGAGCTCAAGGGAGACTACGTTGAAAAATAAAATTATTTTTTTATCAAAAAATCTGTGTTTTAATCCTTATTGACCCGCCCTCGTAGTATGAAATCCAGGAGATGGTTGCCTCTGACATTACATTTGCTACTGCCTCAAAACGTATTTTGAGCATTAGCATTGCATCATATGGGAAGTCCCATCTGCCTGGAATCAAGTACTCAGTAAGTGGTGGTAATAGCAAACCCTAGGGACAATAAGCAAACGCAACGACTAGTTCTCCATTTGTTTCATAACTTATGTCTGCAGCAATTAAATCTTGGTTGCAAAATTGTCCAAGTTTATGTGGCGAGAGTGAGTTCGGTACATAAAAACAAGTTCTCGGTCATATAGATATACAGTGGAGTGAAACCCGAATCACAGGCGCAGTTTTTCTAGACCCATGTCAGCACTGTAGCAGACATGGAACGTTGAATGTTGATCTGACTGCTAAAGTAGATAAGTAGTGGGATGGTTGTCTCTTTTCTTTACTTAATTGGAAGCAAAGTGGGAATTAATCCTTGCAAGGTGTACTCGTAGATATGGGCGCAAGTCATAGCTAGACATAAAGGTCTATACAGAAACTCTAACTACGCCTGCAATAAAACAAGAGCCATCCTTGTTTTCCCTATTCTTTCTCTCCCTGTGAGAGTAGATTTTCAATTTTTCAGTGTCGAGTCTAGGTCGGTCCAGGTCCGCATCTTATGCGCGAGGAAAGCCACCACTGGAGTTGTTTATTAGCATTGATTTCACTGCATCTGCTAACTTTTGTGGGCCAGAAGTACGACCTTTGCTGGTTGTAGCACCGGCCTTATTAGTAAATTGTGTGCGGCAGAACCCCCTCTGGTTCTATTTTTATCGATGGGTTGTAGCACAGGCCTTATTCGTACATTGTGTGCTGCAGAACCACCTCTGGTTTTGTTTTTATGGATGGGTTTAAACACTTCAAGCAATTTCAATTCCCCTTCGGGGAACGTGCGCGGAAAGATCCATCGACAGAGAGAGTGCCGAAAACTTTCTTCTTCTTGCCCCTGTCCAGGACAGAAGAAGAGGGACCTATTTCAGTTAAGAAAGGTTGGTCGGTTTCACTTCTGCCGACCTGTTTCTCTTTTCCGTTGCCTCTGGAGGAGTGAGACTTTTTGCACACGCGCCTTTGACAGTACTTGCCATCTCTTTGCGCTGTGCGTTTGACCACGTCTTCGTTTCCTCTTCATTTCCCCCTTAGACGGTAAACCTTTAGAGCTCATTCTGCCTTAAGTTTCCGAAAGAAGCCGTCAAAAACAGCACCCTGACAAAACACTGGTCAATTCTGATGGAGTTTAACCGTAACAGGCCTCTACTGCACTCTTTCCATCGTTCCAACCCAATCGAAGCAATTTGTCGTAGAAAGAGACTCAGGGGTCAACCGAATCAAGTGATCTAGCAGCTCCTGGTACCTATGGTGATTGGGACCTCCAGAATCCGTACCCCGGTCGTACTGGAGAAGACCACGGGTGGATTGTCGATATTGCGAGTACCACCTGGATTATAAGTTCATATTCACCTCCATACTATAACAGTTTAACGTTTAGCTTGAACGTTAGTTCGACTTCTCACTTGGGTTCTTTTCAGAACGCTAGGATCTTTAATTCTTAAACCGCCGCGACAAAGCAGCCAAAAGGAAGACAGGGGTAGGTAGTATTTACATTCAATATGATGATTGGTTGAATATCTTTGTCTGGGAAAATGCGGAAGCTCAATAAAACGATGGATTTAGAAGTCCAAGTCGAATAATAAATTCTTTCGGAACATTTTTAATACATTTGACGTTTTTTCAAAACAACAAAATGTTAGAGAGAAAAAAACCTATTTATAATAGCATTTTATAATATATATATCTAGTTATAATTACAATAAATTCGCAACTTACGATGTATCATATTCACGTACATATGAAACCACTTTAGGTTTGTGTACCACCAGAAATATAAATATTTGAAAATACATCAATTTCATTCAAGTTTTTAGCTGCCGAAATCAACCAACAATACATAATATATATGTATGTATATATCTATGAATTGCTGGTGAATTGTCAACTTCATTAAAACTTAAAAAGGAGGTGGTTCGAAAAGAATTTATTTTTAATAAGAATAATATTAATTTAATACATTTAAAATTGTAAATATAGAAAAAACAAGGTCTTAATATGTGTAGACGAATTCAATATCAATCATTCTGTTTTTGGTTGTTTTTTGGGCAATCAAATGTTAATCCTGTTTTGTTTTGCCTACATATTGGGAAGGAGTATATACTCGAAGCACTTACAAAAAATTATAATATTTACACTTCTCTTCTATAATTTATTTATTAAAAAAAACCGCAGGATTTGCACCCATTTGTTTTCCAAAGAACTTTGGATGGACTGTTATATGTATATGTAAATTTATTCATCAATAGCAAACTTTTCATTTAAACATATGCACATATGATTTTATCGAATTACTTCATATTAATAACAACAACTTTACTGTAGTTCATTTCAAATGTTAACGTTGAGTAATCTTTTCATTCCATGAGTGCCTTGATAAAAAATAACACTAGTTTTAGTTCTTCAATTGGGAGTTCATACGTTACAAACTTGGTGCTGTCAAATTCTTAGTGTCACAGACTATGTAAGTGCGCAGAACGAAGCAAAAATGGGTAGGCGTCTGCGCAATCATGTATCATTTCATTCATCGATATTATTTAAAATTTTGAGAAAAAAATCCTTTCCGTCATTCATGTGACTACAGCAAACAGAAATATACCACCAAATGTATTGGCAGCTGACTTTTTACCGTGCAAGTAATTGTCTGAAATTTTTGTTGATATAAGAATAAAGGTTATAGTTTGTAAGATCCGTCGAAAATGATATATTTATTTTACTCCAACAAGGCTAAAAATGTGACAATTAAAAGAAACACATAAAACTAAGTAGGTTACCTTTTATCTGGTCATTGAAAAATAAATAAGTGCTTCGAATCGATTTGTATTGTTTTTAGCGAGAATATGGTAAACTTGAGTTAATCTTGTTTAAAATAGCTTGAACATGATTTTTGTTTTATTTTTAGGTATAAAATAAAAAGTTCTTTAAAGTACTGAAATTTAGAAAATAAAAATGCCAGAAAATTTGGAGTTACATCAATTCGTCGGTGGATTACGTCCAAGTAGCACTTCCAATAGATGGCTTACAACTTTTAAATCAAAACTGGCGTGCCCTTATCTAGGAATAATTTTAGCAACGTTTTCTTCACTGTTCTTTTCATTATGCTCTGTTATTGTTAAAGGACTTGTCGATGTTAATCCTATGGAATTGGCTTCATTTCGGTAAAGATTTGTTCTACCTTTATGTACATATGCATACATTATTTTTCTGTTAATGCAAGTTTGATTTAATATTTACATTACGTACAAACATAAGTGCCATTCTGTTCACAGATATTACATTTGATGAACTTAAAAAAAAGGAGATTCTTATATCTTTCGTAAATTTAATTTAATATTTAATTACACACATTTTAAACGAAAAAAACAATTGTTTGATGCTGGTGGGCAGTGGCGAGAAATTATGTTGGACTCTACACTCATCCCAATTTGCAAGTACAATCTAGGACTTCGTTTGAGTAGGTTATCATGTCGCTGTCAATATCGACGAAATAAAAAATTGGGATTATACTAAAATTATCGACTTCGGGTTTTAAAACAAAAAAAAGGAAATATTAGATGGAAAACTTACTTTTGAAAACACAACAATTGCACTTGCATAAAGGAACTAATATAGATGGAAAACTGTCCAAATCTTGGACATTCCAAAAACCGCTTTCGAGTGATTGCCCCTACCTGTGGGACCCTGTCCAAGAATACGTGTGAATTGTCAACAATGCCAATCCCTCTGACATTTTATAAAAAAACGTCATCCATGTTACACGTGTATAGTAAAATTTACGTGTAAATGCATGTCCTTCTAGCAAATTCCAGCAGTTTGCAGGCTTACACGAGTGCTGGTAATTCACTTACGTGAGTCTGTGCGAAGTTTAAGGGGTTGTAAAAGCATTAGTAGAGTTTGCCATCTACTAGACTGATTGGTTTCTTGAATGTGATTTGTCGATATAATATGAAAAATGTATCAGGAAAATAAGCGTCTTCTCTTGCCAAACCGCTTAGGAGATTAAACAATGAAAGAGAATGTGTGGTGGAGTATGCATATATCTTTACTTCTTTGAGTTGGAAAGATTATTAAAAATGATAGTTTCGTACAAACGATTACTTCTTAATTTTGTATTCAAAAGAAGGGAGAATATTTTGTTTTATGAAATTGAGTTGAAATTATCAATATGGAATTTGGAAGGAATTAAATAATCTATTTCAAATTTTTTGTTCTCAATATAATTATATATTTATTTACTTATTTTTATTTTTGTTTATATAATTTTTTTATTTTTTTACAATTCAATATCACTTAATCATCGTCGCTATTATTTCCATCCTCGTCTTCGTTTTCTTCGGGTCTAATTACAGATTTATTATCTGTCCCCATGCCTTTATCGCATGTATTTTTTTCCACTCTTTGTAACTGTAACTTTCATAAACTATTCGTCTGCTTTTTTTCTGAAATCGTCTAGTTTAAAAGTGTTATTTTACCTATCATTTCTGGTTTTACAATACCCCATATATTCTCGATTGGTTTCAAGTCGGTATGGAATCGTGGTAGCCTAAGTACTTCATGGCCTGCTGATCTTATCAAGTCGGCTATCTGGTATTGCGTGTCTGTCTTATTTCGTCACACTATGTCATAGGGTTCAATCTTCAACATTGAAGCGCTGTGTGCGATATTATTCTCCACAAGCCAATTAACTACCTCGGATTACGTGGTGCTGAAGATGGGGCTCAAAATATTATGATATGAGTCGTTGTGATGACAATTACTGATGATTCATCCAGATGGTTCAAAACCTGTGCTTTTAGCGATTTTAAGAAATTTTCAAAGTTTATCTCATCGTGATAATCACCATTGAAAGAACATCTTTAACAAATCCGTTTGTTCCACCAGTGTGCGCAATTATTAGACGAGATCCATTTCTTTGTAAGTCATAAAATAGCATCACTTCCCATAAATTAATCAGGCTGACATAAATTATTTACTATTTGATAAGTTATTAACTCAAGGCCAATCTCCGCAATGTCGGGAAATACTTTAGATATATAACCTCACTTTTTTTGAGAGGTGGTCCCTTACTCAGTTTGCTGAACCATCATTGGACGATAGGTCCATAAATTATATTAGTTGGAACAAACTCAAAATTCTTCATCATAAGTTTAGTCTTAGATGGAAGGAGGAATATTTAACAGAATTACACAAACGCTACAAGTGAAAGTACTCCCAAAAAAATATTCGAGTAGGATTTTGGATATTTGCATATTTTTGAAGAAAGGTAGGTAAATTCACCAAAGTTCGTTTCATTGAAAATAGAGTTGAAAACGATATGCATATTTTAAATTTTTTTGGCATATTTACATGAAATGCATATGCATAATATATTGTATGCCAAAATATATGCAAACTATGCAAAATATATGCAACATATGCAAGACATATGTAAAATATGCAAAAACTTCCTACATTAAACAAATCAAAAAATAAAATAAAAGCGATTCAGAGCGTAGTATACATATTGAAATTTTATTAATTATTGTCAGATATTAAAGTAGAGCAAATGATACTTAATACATACGATATTTTATAGGTTTAAAAATTATTCAAGATAATTGATATTACAACATACAACCATAATTTTCTCTAAGTTATTAATTGACGTTTCCTCCAAAACCCACTTTGTAAGCGGAAATGCTTCTTTCAACGTCACAGGAGCAAATTTATATTTAATGATATTTTCATTTGTGACAGGTTCAAGTCCAGACAAATCTTCATCTTTGAGATTTAAAATATTATTTATTTTTGAAATGATATTAAAATCTGGATTTCTTTTCAAAATGGATTCAAATTTCTTTTTTAAATCCATTCCAAAATCAGTAGTTATGTTTTGAACAATATTTTCAGCTTCCTGAAATAAATTCATTGACTTTGCTAATGGTAGACCCTTCGTTTCCAAGGAAGTTGTTATTTCGGCAACTCTCTCGAAATTTGATTATAACATATATATATAAAATCCCGATATAGTTGGGAATTTTTTACCAGCTCTTTTGCTAGCTAAAATGCAAATTTAGAATTTTTTTCTTTACCAAACTAAAGTAAATGCATATCGTCGTTGTCCAAAAATTATGGGTTATCCAAAACAATTTGGAAAATTAAGTCAAAGGTAAATAACCCACTATGAATAAAAAAATATTCGACAGCTTTATTAAAATTTAAATTTTTTTTAGGGAAAAAACCATATTGATTTTTTTTAAATTTCAAACAACGATGTTATATTTAAAATGTTGTTTGTTTATTAACATTATATTACACTGGTGATGACTAGGATGAGGCCATACATTTTGTAATCGATTTTCACTCTTTATACTTGTTTGAAATTTTGTACCCGCAAACTTTTACTACCTGTGAACAGGTACATATTTTCTCAACAGGAAGTGATAAAATTAAAGGGTAAATAAGAAACGACCGTTGGAATTTCCCGCGATCAAACAATGACCTTCTTGAAAAGCGTATTAAAAGATGCGCCACTAGGATGAGGCCATATGCAAAATGTTCGAAAGAAAGGAAAAAATGAATAAAATGTTTACATTTTATGGTTTTAAAACATTTATTTATTATGTTTTTCTACATTAATAATGAGTATACCCGAAATTTTTCAATATGACCTCTATAAGACTGTTTGGAATAGAATCATACAGTTTTTTTTAAATAATCAAGAGAAATTTGGGCCTAGGCATCACGAATAGCTTCGATTAAAGTGTTCGATTAAAGCTGAAGACAAGGTTCAAATTGTCTTCCGCCTTCATACACTTTACGAGATAACCATACCAAAACATTTTCGATTATGTTTAAGTCCGGTGAATAGGGCGGCCATGGCAAAAGTTCCACGCCTTCTGATTGAATACAACTTCTAACAACCCTGGAAGTATTGATGGGGCATTGCCTTGTTGGAATATTCAAGGCAAGAGTCCGAAAATATTTTTCACTTTTGGAAATGACCGTTCCAGTACACATTTGTAGTTGTTTCCGTTCATTGTTTTGGACAAAACTCCAACTGGATTGTTCTCTATATAGCACCACTTTTTCGTATCATACTAATACTACGCTGTTGGCCCTTATTTTAGTCGCTGGTAGCGTAGAATTTGAGGCACGCCGTTGAATTAACCGCTTTTCTCGCAATGTTGTTGGTTCTGCCGTGCGTCCTTTTTGATTTTTGCCATAGTTTTGTGGATCCGCAAGATACCTGTTTACAACAGTCTTACTTCTTTTACGCTTCCTTCCAATTTCCCGGCCTGAGAGTGCTAACTCATTGAAAGCATCTATTTTTCCTTTTTCTGTCGCTGTCAAAGTCTTTCCGGAACCCTTTTTTTCTAACTAAATAAAAAGAGTTCTTTTCAACGCTTTTTTTAAATATTCTTAACAAAACTTTGAAAAAAAATCGCTGTTGTGAACTCCTGCAGCGCAATATTCGCAATGGCCTCATCCTAGTGGCGCATGTTTTTATACGCTTTTCAAGTAGTTCATTGTTTGATCTTTTGAAATTCCAGCGGCCGTTTCATATTTACCCCTTAATTTTATTACTTCCTGTTGAGAAAATATGTACTTGTTCACAGGTAGTAAAAGTTTGCGGGTACAAAATTTCAAATAGGTATAAGGAGTGAAAATCGATTGCAAAATGTATGGCCTCACCCTAGTGATCGCCAGTGTACCTCTGTTATTCTCTCCATGTCATCTGCATAAAATTATGCCGCCTCCAACCATGTACCCCATCTGGTTATGAACGGTTCTGGTGGCAACTCCTTATATATGTAGTATTTGCTTGTAGCGTTGTACTCTGAGCGGAGCTTTTACGAAATTTTTTTTATCGTTCATATCGAGTTAGCGACAGGACAACGATGTTCTTACTTTTCCAGTTATTAAATTTAAACCGTATGCCAAACAAATTATGAGTATGAGATTCGGATAAAAAACTTTTAAATTTTTACCACATTTGATTATATATGCCGCAGCATCCGTTAAAAGCAACAAACTTTTGACTCATTCCCGTGTGGCCACAATATACGAATGCTGTCGTTCACAAATCGAGAAACAGTTGCATTATTTACTTCTTCCAACTATTTACACGACAATAAAAATGAACATGAAGATTCATTTTCGCTCAATGTTCCTACAATCAAATTCGCGACATATCGCCCTTGTTTGTCCGTTATTTCGTCCACTGATATCCAAACGCTTTCGTCTTTGATACTGTCGCGAATTTTTCGGATTGATTGTTGGTAGCATTTATCCAAGTAGCTCTTTCTGAGAGTACTTTCATCTGGAATTAGTTGCCCTGTGTATTTTTTTTTAGAAATTATTAAATGTGGCATTGCTAAGCATTTTAAATTCATTGTTGGAATTGTAGGAAAAGTTGATGGACATGTTGCTAGAAGTAGTATGCGCATTTTCGTCGTTGTTATTGGATGCTTTTTACCTTCTGTGAAGTAAAGTAGCAATATGCTTCTGTAATTCAAATTTTTCCGCAAGGAATCTAAATTATTAAAAACATTAAACCGTACATTAAAACCGTACTTTTAATTTAACAATCTGGCTCACTGCAAACAAATATTTCTATGAACAAATTTTGAAATTCGCAAACAATTTTAAAGTTGGTTTGCATAAGCTTGAATATTTAAATTTCACCTTTTTGTCACATGTTGCACAAATACACTGCTTCCATCAATTTTAAAGCACTTTTCGGGAAGGCTGTTAAAGCATTTTCCTATCAAATTTTTCTTATATTTGTTGATTTTTGGCATTTCACTACACTACACTTCATTCAACTTGAATGTATTTATGTGATAGTTTTGCGACTCTAGAAAAGTACAACGAATGCGCAAAATAGATAAAGATCAAACAGATAAGAAATTACACTAAAAAATATGCTATCATAAATTTATCACGTGATAAGTCGTGCTTTCAATAAAAAAAGTAAACCGGATTTTGGGTGCACTTTGCTTTGCGTAACAACAATAAAAGCTTTACTCTGGTTCTAAGTCGGGATTGCGGTAAGAGCAATACAACAACAAATGATAAAGCATTGGAAAGGGAAAACGAGGGAAAGGGGTATATGCTATGTACTATATATTATATTGTATATTCTTCTGCATTGCTCTCACCCTAATATTTAACGATTTTTCAATTAAATTTTTTGATGAAATTCGTTTACATATATTTTGCACATTTGTTGCATATTTTGCATATTTGTGGCATATTTTTTTTTGCATATATTTTGCATATTTTCGATATGCATTACAATTTGTTATATCTGAACGATAAAACGTCTAGATACAAAGTTGGGTATCAATCTGATGAAAAATATGCAATATGCAAAATCCGAGGTCTACTGATAGCCCATAATAGGACATAGACTAAAAGAAATATATACTTGTATCTATGTATATATGTTACGTTAAAATTTTCATATTTTTCTAAGATGGAAAGATGGAAACAAAAAATGTTGCATGCTTATGCACATCCACTTCTTTTTTTTTGCTTTCACCAATCATTTTCGTATATTTGTTTGTTGTGAAGCTTTAACCAAATTTTATTTTATGTGAGAGCAAATTTAAGAGACATACGCAGTAGATTCTGACTCTGATGTTCTGTATATAAACCCGAAGGCATGCAGCATTGTTTTCCTAATCGAAGAGCACATTACAAAATGTGTTTATGTACAATATGTTTTCTATTTTAAAAATAAACTGTTCCAAGTACGTCGCCCTCTTATCCGCCAGATATCCGGTTTCTATAAATCCTGCATAAATAATTTACGGAGCATTATGACTGGACTCTATAAGCCCAGTGGATCAAAAAATCGCGCTAGTTCCGACAAAACAGTCTTTTGGTTGTTGCAAATTTTTCTGGATTAAAGGAAAACTTAAATGGATCGATTATTGGATACCAGATCAACCCTAAAGTTCTGATGATTTCTGACTGGTGAAGTTTCACCATCCTTTATTTATGTTGTCCAGGAATATTTCTTAGAATATCTGGGTCATTTGACAAAATTTTCTCTGTTCAAAATTACCTTTTCGTAATAACTCAGTGTTTTCCTCAATCAATCTCCTTGCTTCAGACGCCGCTTCTACACCTGCCATAAGATCGTTGACATATGGTATATGTGATTCCTAATACATAAGTTCCGATGCCCTTTGTGGTCCCCTAAGAAAGGTGCGGAAGCTGACGCATACGTCATTGTATTGAGCTTATAGGTTCTGAGATGTTTATCCCGCCGAGATCTCCAGAGAATTAATTGGAGTGCTTTTTCCTCCGGTCTTGACACGTTGGATTCTTTTTGAATTGATTAAATTGAATTGATTCCTCGCAGTTATATTCTTCAGCACTAATGCATTTTTTTTTTTTTTTTTTTTATAATTTACGCGCACCTAAGGGGTTATGATACCCTTTTACTGTTGCCAGGGCGCGGGCGGAAAGATAGAAGAAGGAGAACGGAAAGCATTGTTGTGATGTAGTGGTTTGAAACTCAGGTGAGTTTGGTTTCGATATTGGCTCTCCAGGGGTGGAAGTCCGAATAGGACGGAGAAATTTTCATCACTCGGAGTGATTCCGGTTGTGAATTTTAACGGTTGATTTGTGCTTGAAAACCAACAGCCAAATCTCCATGTCAGTGTTATGCCTTCACACGCAGATTTTTCTGACTGAGTTCCAATACACAAAATGAAAACTTTTGTCGTGGCTAGGATTCGAACCTTGACCCTCCGAGTGAGAAGCGATTGCTAGTACCACTACACCACGGCCACCCCGTAATGATGGGGGTATAATGTGTTTTTCTCTCCAGAATTTTACAAAAAGTTTCTCCAATGAGGATAGAGATAGTTTGGTGGCAATGGCGCAAACGGCATACGTATTTGTCAATTAAACGCTACCTGCAACTATCCAATCAAGTTTTGTGTTTCGAGGTATACCCAGATGAGCTCCACTTTGAATTCTTCTCCCAAACGAAGCTAAGAAAAGATGTCCGCTTCTATCAGGACGTCAATGTTTTGATTCGATGAAAACAGTGTATCGGCTAACTGAATAAATTGCGGTACGTCCCAGTTAACGAAACCGAATTCGCAACTTGGTTGATAGTCTGTAATATGAGTTAAAATATTGGCTTGGATGTTTGCCTTGAAATTTGAAGTTCTTGACTCAAAGCCAAGGGACGCAACAAATTTAGCCTTGGA
Source organism: Volucella zonaria (assembly GCA_963966105.1). NCBI lineage: Eukaryota > Metazoa > Arthropoda > Insecta > Diptera > Syrphidae > Volucella > Volucella zonaria. Next base: position 100,829,318 of record OZ014530.1, on the reverse strand, counting down.
GCAATGTCCTCACATTCCGCTTATTGATGTCTCCGATTGATATTTGGGTAGTCGCAGTGTCTGTGCAAGAGGTTTTGTCATAAATTGAAGTTCGGATCCTGAATCCAGTAGAACACGGCAAGGAATCCGTGTTCCATATGCTAATACCATATTCACGATTGCCGATGCTAGGTAGATCTGCCGCTGTTTTACCTTGGAACTGGCCGCTGCGTTGGCGGATTGATTCTCACTCCTTTAACTGTTTTTATTGAGTGTACGATTTTGGTTCCTTCCTTTGATGCAAAAGCGAATTGTGTCTGTCATTACACGTTTGACAACCCTTCGATTGCCATGAGCTAGAGAAATGACCTAATTTTAAAGATTTACGACAGATTCGAACAAGCTGCACAGCCTTCTCACGATCAGAATATGTAGGAGACAAAAATGTTTTACAATTATAAATTTTATGCCCTGCAGCCGTCCTTGTTTGCTGCGACTGCGGTCGCTGGTTTTTACTTCTCGTCTTTGATTGCCTTCAGTATCGAAAACCTTGTTTCCAGAATCTTAAGGATCTGGTCTAATGTGAAGCTGCTCTTGGTGTCGTACAATGATTACTCAAATATTGTCCGATTTTACCGGTTTGGATGTGCACTATGATGGGATTCCAACTGTCGATTTAATTGCGCAGTTAGTAGAAGCATTCTATTGTCATTGCGATCATAATCGTCGTCAGTTGGCTAAATTTTTTTTTTTTTTTTTATAATTTACGCACGCCTAAGGGGTTATGAATACCCTTATACTGTTGCCAGGGCGCGGGCGGAAAGATAGAAGGAGGAGAAAGGAAAGTTTGTGATGTAGTGGTTTGAAACCCAAGTGTGTTTGGTTTCGATATTGACTCTCCAGGGGTGGGAGTCCGAGTCCGAATAGGAAGGAGAGATTTTTCTTCTCTCGGAATGTGAGGTTGTGAATTTTAACGGTTGTTTTGTGCTTGAAAAACCCTACAACAGCCAAATCTACATGTCAGTGTTATGCCTTCACAAGCAGATTTTTCTGACTGAGTTCCAATTACAATACACAAATCAGAACTTGCTGTGACTAGGATTCGAACCTTGACCTTTCGAGTGAGAAGCGATAGCTAGTACCACTACACCACGGCTACATATGCTGAATGATGTTATACACCTCTCCTATTGGAAGAGGAGAAAATATAACTTTTGAGCATTTGATATTGGTTGATCATGTTATTGAGAAGTTATTTAAAAAGTTCATGAAATTGACGCCAGTTAATATAACTTCCATCGAATTTTGGAAGCTCAATTTACGGAAGTCTGACTGTTTCACTTGTTGCAATTGGATTGTTTGTCGATCAGCTTAGGCATTTCTATCAACCTTAAATCGAGTTGCTCCTAGAGGTTGAAATACAATTCGATATCACTTTCTGACGGGTTGTCCTCTAGCTTTCAAAATGTATTTGACATATCCTCAAACATTTGTTGGAGGTACCTTTACACCACGCTGAACATCTTTGGGCTAGATTGCCTCAGACTTAGCCTGCATTTTTCCAGCGATGTCCGTGAAATTCTTGTAAGTAATCTAAACCCTTTTTGTGATGGTGGTATATTAGCATCTAATTGCTGTATGAACTGTGCTGCCGGCAGTGATAACATTGAATCCAATTGGGAAGCTGCTCTTGGTGCAGCCAATGCTGCTGATGGTGGTCCTAATCGTGGTTTCTCCTGCTCTCGGTCTGCTTCCTTTACTGGAAGAATTTCTTCCGACTTTCAAAAAGATTTCTCTGATTGCTTCGTAGATATTTTTCATTTGTTCTTAATATCCCTTTACAAAATATTCATGAGTGACATTTTTCCCATAATTGCCACGGATTCTACTATATTTCTCATAGTCGCATAAATCTTCCAACTTTTTCCTCCGTTGCAGTAATTTTTCTGAAATTTTACGCTGTTCGCTATCCTTTTCGTAATTACGATCAAGCGTACATATTTCATTTCAATTTGTTCTGGTAGATTGGTAAGATCTTCAAATGATTGTACCAGCTTCGTTTTTATTTAAGATACAACACAGGAAGGTGAATTATATAGGGTCCGCCATCTAACGTTTTTTTTTCAACTAGTGCTTATTTCGTGAATGGTAACACTTAGCTCATGTCTGATTTGACAGATAATTAGTTTTATCCTTCCGCTGAACGAATATGGTTGTGTATATGCTTCGCTAAGTGGGCCTGCGATCGACTTAGAGAAGATGCCGATTTTGCCAAAAAAATCATCTTTTCAGATGAAGCTCATTTTGATCTTGGCGGGTATGTAAACAAGCAAAATTGTCGCATTTGGGGCACAAAAAACCCGCACGCATACATTGAAAAGCCGATACACCCAAAACGAGTCACTGTTTGGTGCGGATTTTGGTCCAGAGGCATAATTGGGCCATTGTTCTTCGAAAATGAGCAAGGAATGGCCGTTACAGTCAATGGCGATCGTTATCGGGCCATGTTGAACGAATTTTTGTTCACAAAAATTGTAGAGGAGGATATTGGCAACTTTTGCTTTCAACAGGACGGCGCTACGTGCCACACAGCCGAAGCTACACTCGATGTTTTGCGCCCTGTTTTTGAAGATCGCATTATCAGCCGCAGAGCTGATGTCGTTTGGCCACCCCGAAGCTGCGATTTGACACCGTTGGACTATTATTTGTGGTGCGCCGTAAAAGATAAGTGTTACGCCGACAAGCCAGAGACAATTGACTCTTTAAAGGACAATATTCGTGAAGATATTGGTGAAATACAGCTGCACACAATCGATAATGTGCTTAAAAATTGGACCGATCGTGTAGGCTACTGCATGGCCAGCCGAGGCAGCCATTTGAATGAAATTATTTTCCATTATTAACCAGAAGGACTGTACTTTCAACTAAAAAAAGAAATTTGAGAAAATATTCAGTAGTTTTTTTTTATAGCATTTTCAAAAAAAAACATTTTTGGCGGACCCTATATAACATACATTGTTACCATACACGCATATATTTGAAAGATGGTATTTTAATATGAGTTAAAACAGGGCGTAAGTCTTTGCCTAAATCCTCTATATCTCGGAGGGGATGATGCAAATAGAGTAAAAATTATGGAAAATAGTAGTGCGAAAAGGTATAGCGACCATATTTGAAAAAGTTTTCACGTAAATTATAATTTAATGTTAACCGAAAATTACGGCTACTTGACTTCATAAAGAACGTCTTTAGTACTTTAACGTAATAAACATGACGTACAGGTAGGACCATCAAGTCAAGGAGCAATAGAAAGCTAGTGCATCTAAATGGTTTTCGTTTTCATTTTATTGAATGAAAGTTATTTTATGCTTACGTGAAGTACAAAATAGAATTTTGAATTTATACTTCGTTGAAGTATAAAATAATATTTAAAAGTTAAATAAAACTCTAGATTTAAAAAAACCCTTACAATTTATTTGTAGTTCATTCAAATTTAAATGACTCTAGATTAGTGCCGATGACACTTGTCTCATGAGATGAACAAAACCTCGGAGTTTAACACCGTAGATGGTTCAACTACGAGTATCATAAATTGAACATTAAAATACATTCTTTTTTATACAAAAGGTCCAATACACACAGCCAGATATCATGTGACTCACCAGATTTCCTCTATATAAAACAAATCTCATACCCTTCAATAATAATGCAAAATGCACCCCGGGATGTTTTCGGATTGAACGCGCCGAGAGCTTTAAGTGCTTAGACGGGTATTACACGGCGCAAGAGTTTAATCTTTTCGTTATTTTCTTTTGAACTGTCATTCTGCGATGCGTGCATTATTACACGAAGCCTTTTTTTCATTTTTTTGTTTTGCATGTTACGAGTAATTGCCGCTATATTTTATTTCATCTTTCGTGCTGTTGTGCTATAAATTCGCTTGTTAGCTCCATGTATTGTAAATTCGTCCGCCATACTGAAACAGTGCGCTCATAACACCAGACAAAGTAGTTAGAAGCAAATTCGAGAAACAAAGAAGGAGGACAAAAAGAAATGTCAAAATGCAAAGAAAATTTTACCCACATGTAGTGGGTAATTTGGTAATTGCGTATTTTTGCATCGTTATCCATCTCTTTTGCGCTCATTTGAATCTCATTAAAGCGCCGTGTAATAGCCGTCTTAGGGATTAAATTGGATAATAAGCTTAATTGGGAGGACCATACCTTTTACCTTAAGAAATATTTCATCAAAGCTGTGAAGCAGTTATATTATCTTAGCCTATACTGCCGCCTATCAATCTAAAAGTCAGTCCACTATGGCTGTTTTATCCTAAATTGCAGTACGGCATTTCTTGTTGGGGTGCTACCTGCTCTAATGCTATTTATCTTCTGCTTATAAAATAAAAGCATGCAATTGGGATTATGTTAAGGTCAATCATCAACCATAAAATTAGGAGTTATTCAAGAATTATAGGATCCTTTGCGGATTTATTAATCTACAAAGTTTTAAAATAATTTTTTTATATTCGGTATCAACATGACCAGTTTAAATATAAATCATAATCTGCGCCGCAGAGATTTAGTAATCATACGATCCATTAAGATAATACAGTGCAATTACTTCGTGCATATTTAATAAACTACCAGACAGCCCTAGATGTGTGGGAGAAAAGAGTTTTCTTATTTGAAATTAAGCAATGGCTTTTCTCATATGAATTGATAGGTAGGTATTCGATCTGCAATATATTATATTCTTTTTTCCTAATTTTTACTACAATATTAAATGTTTGCATTTTTCCCCATCAACTATTATTAAAAATTGCTAATATTTGCATTCAATTGATACAATCGCCACGTGCAAATTTCAACTATTTAATTTTATAAAATTAAAGCTTTATCATATTTGAACAAAATTTTGTATAATTGTTTACACTTAATGTAAATGTTATAATAAATTCGCTGAAGTAAAGTGAAGTACCCAAAACAAAAAAAAAAAAAAAACGGTAATCCATTCGTTACACGTACTATACTATATGTTAATGAATCCCTTTAAATACTTATGTAGTGACATTTATATGTTTGCACATTCTGCTTATGCCAAATACTAAATCACATTCATTTTAATAATGCCCTAGACATATATACAATAGATTATGAAGTTAGAGCTATTTAACTTTGTGGAGCTTTAGGTGTATGTTTCACTCTTTCTTTAAGTTGACCATTAATATAAAGTTTGAATTAGCTTGACTAGTTGTATTAGACCTTTCGTATTACTCTAACTATGCATGTTGCTGGAGAGAGAAATTATTCATCTTTACGATCTGGCCTTGCATACTTGTCAGTGCAAGGTGGTGTTTACTTCGTGAAGTTAGTTAGTTAGTCTCTATATTTTATTGAACTGATTTTTTTATTTATTATATTTATGTCTTTATGTTCGTCGAATATCGAAGTTGAATCTATAACTGATATCCTACTTATATCTCGATGACCAGCTCAACGTGCAAGAAATCACTTTATCACCTTAAGTGCCAACTGTGCGTGGCCTTGCAGGGGATCAATTTTCGGATGCAAAAGTGTTTTTAAGTTTTGTGATTTATGTTGATTTACTGGGGATCAACAAAACTAAACTACCGCGTTCAAATTATGAACTGTGGACAAGCTGAAGTATATTAGGTTCGTTTTGTAGCCTAAAAACAATCTATTCGTAGCATACCAATTTCAATTCAAAAATTCAATTAAAACCAGCGACAATGTCCAATGGACTATTCAGACCATATGAAAAACCTATGTCACTTACAAAAGCGGGAGGTGAGCCCTTCCAAGGTAGTGCGAAAACTGAGTTGATATAAACATGCAATAAAACTGGTTCCAAAACCGAGCCTTAGAATACACCTAAATTAGAAGTTTTGTCTATACTCTTTACATCATCTATCTTCACTCTTCGACTTAAACAAATCAAGCATAAATCCACGAAAACCAACTTTTTTCAGTTTCTTCAAAAGGATGGAGTAGTTAACAATGTCAAACCTTCGTAATATCAATAAATAAACCAGCCGATCTGTTTTTACCATCAACGTTAGACGTAATTTGGGAACAAAACTGCAGAAATTCGTCTTCACTTGACCAAAGCCAAATTGATTGAGACTGTAAAAATGTCATCTTATTTAATAGTTTTATATATTTACTTACTGTATTAACTCTATACTCAACCAACTGCAGTTTATTTCAGGGTAATAATTAGCGGTGTGGCTATTATCAGATCGAGAACGAGAAATGGAGGATATTCTGAAAGACTGTTCAGGTCTCCGAATTCATCGGAGTAACGAGGATGAATCGTCAATGAGGAGGTTGGGCCTAGCAAATATCGAAATTACACAAAGAAGTGGCCGGGCAGCTCGGCTTCGTTCTGACGAAGATTGAATAGTCACTGAGAGGATAGATAGAGCAAAAGCTCAAACTAAAGAAGAAGTAGTGGAGCGCTCAATGTTAGGAATAAGCTGGACCTGCTACTAGGCACATTGACAGGCGAGGAAGAAGAGGTAAAGGAGCGGTGAGTGGTTGAGATTTTTAGGACATCCATTCCTTCACCAAGAACCGCTGGTAGAGTTCAATCACCGCAGCTACTCCGGCACGGGAGCACCAAATAATCAGGTGCTCCACGGAACGAATTGTATAGTAAGAGACGTGAAGTTGTCCAGTTAAAGATGTGCTTCTTTAGTGAACTCATTCCTACAACGGGTCGAGAGCCCGGGGGTTAACTGAATCTCTTTTGTTAATGGCAGCTTTTTATTGCGGGATAGCTCTTCTGTGGTATACTATGATTATATATAACGTACGAGTATATAACTTGGCCGAATTAAGTACGGATCATAAATTAGAATTCTTACCACCAAACCACTACGGCATGTACCTGGACGACATACATACAATAGATAGACACTGCCTAAAGAAGAGAAGGTCGCAATGTACGTCACCTCCATGACAAAATGAAGGCATCTAGGTTTACACAACAAAACCTAGCTCCATTCTATCAGACCTAACTAGCCTCCGCTAACCCCGAATCAGTGAATAATTTGTTTCGAGTAGGTCAACTACTAAAGACAGAATGCGCAAATGTCGAGACATATGCTACTCCTCCACACAGTAGAAGTTTGATTTATTAAAGTTTTCAGGAAAAGTTCGAGAAATATATAGAGGGTGGGAGCATCGGCGCCAATTAGATTGGTCGCTTGCTGGGGATTAGTTGGTTGATCAAGTAAGGTTTTGTTTTTTTAAACATATAAATACACTTAAAGTGCCTGATCACGTGTTAGGTTTTTAGGAAAATGGGACAGGGACCAAAAGAAAGATTTTTGGGCTCAGTGGTTATTTCGCTCCACGGGTGGCATCCAACATTTAATGGGGAGACTATATTATTAGTGTAATTGGTCTTATTGTTGTATTCTAGGCCACTACTATCTTACGTGATTTTAGTTGTCTGAAAAAAAAGAATGTTTTTCGGGCGCGGCTGGCATTGAACCCCGAACCGTCGGATTTGGCCAATATACTTCTACCCACGGCTTGGAGGCAATCGACGAGATAGCCGTCTCTATTTATATTGGATCAAGTTTTTAGGATCTTTAGAGTCAGTAGCGTCGATAACAATTGTATGCATGGGGGGCTGCAAGGGTTTTAGTGATTTATGTTAAGCATTGGGAGAAAGAAGGGTACGATTTGTTGTTAGCTGATGGGATACGGTATGAGTTTTGGGGTTTGTTATTCTACTAATCGTGGTGGAGAAAAGGTATATCCTTCGGGAATGCTTCTTTATCAAATTTTTCATATATCATTTTCCTTGGTGCAGATTTTTGGGCACTCTCGGGGATCGTCCCGTTTTTCGGGTCAGAGTAAAGTGGCCGAATTATCATAAATTAGAGGAAAGTCAGATATGGAAAAGACAGAAAAAAGTAATATTCCAATCCAGGATGGTAAACGCTAGAACTAAAATTTCATAAAAATTGAAACTGTGGGGTTTCACCGCACTAATTACTGAACGAAATCCTAGATTTTACTAAAAAATTGGGACGAGTGTAGGGCCCAACATAATCTCTCCCCATTCAAATGTCCTAGAAATTGTGTGTACAAATTGGTATGTGTGTAGCGGCTTAAAAGAGTTGATTTAACAGTGTCTGGTATATGTATACAGCTCTGTGCTACTTATCTGGAGTGTGAAACTATATATATCTTGGAACTCTTCTAGACTGTTCCCACATATTTCGAAGTGTACACCCTTCACTTCCTAGATACTCAGGGTAATTTCCGAGGTCTGGGAATTCCTTTTGGTTTGGGTGAACATTTAGGTTGGACAAATAAGTTGGAAGAATTTACAAGTCTTCCCGCCAATACGTTTCTTTCAGCCGACGACAGCCATAATATGCAAAGATAGGTCGTAAAAAATGCATGGGTAGGAGCTGAAAGTGTGGAGTGAAATGTGCTAGGTTTACAGAAAGCTAGAGACTATCTAAAAATTCAGATTTTTTCAAAAAGGGAACTTTACAATAACAAATATACGAAAATGTTCGCTGAAAGAGAAAAAAAAATAGAAGAGGACGTGCACGCCATGCGTTTTCATCTTATTACACTCTCTGCGCATGTGGCCGTTGGCCAACTGTTTTGAATAGCACTATACCGATAGCGGAAGTGTTCATGTCTGTCTACCACTTTTCCGCTTTGTTAAGTTTTTGATGTGTAACTCGATTCCAAGCAGTTGGCCAACGGCCACATGCACAGTGAGAGTAATAGGATGAAAATGCATGAGCGTGCACGTCCTCTTCCATTTTTTTTTTCTGCGATCATTTTCGTATATTTGGTGTTGTAAAGTTCCCTTTTTTTGTGAGAACAAAACTGGTTAAAATAGTTTCGGTGGGAAAAATTTTACCGCAACGATATATATTTTAAAAGAAAAATATTTTCGCACCTCATGGAATGTGCATACACGACCACATATTTTAATGCATATAATTTCTATTGTTTCTTTGCAGATTCATTGGTGTTCTATTGCCGGCCATACCGATTGTGATATATTCAAAACAACCAGTATTCCCCGAGGGTAAACGTATTATTCTGTTGTTACGTTGTTTTATGGGTACTACAGGACTAATGTTAAGTTTTTATGCTTTTCGCCATATGCCTCTCGCAGACGCTTCCGTTATAATTTTTTCAACTCCGGTGTTTGTTGCGATATTTGCTCGTTTATTTTTAAGAGAGCACTGCGGGTTTTTTAATATAATAACTATTGTACTAACTTTAGTCGGAGTAATCCTTATCACGCGGCCGCCTTTTATATTTGGTGATTCAGCACCAAGTATGGAAATAGAACGTTTTTCTGTGAAACGTTATGACATTTGGGGTCCAGTTGCAGCAATATCTTCAACATTATTTGGTGCAAATGTATACATACTATTGCGCGCTCTTAAGGGCTTGCATTTTTCCGTTATTATGACAAATTTCGGAGCCTTCGCTTTAGTATATACGTTAATCGTATGCTGGATAATTGGAGCTATTTGCTGGCCAGCTTGTGGCTATGATCGATTTTTGGTTATTGTTTTAGCTCTATTTAGTTTTTTGGGCCAAATTTTACTTACATTATCGCTTCAGCTTGAACAAGCTGGACCTGTAGCTATTGCCAGATGTGCGGATATAGTTTTTGCTTTTATCTGGCAAATGATTTTCTTTGGTGAAATACCAACCGGGTATTCATTATTTGGGGCACTACTAGTTGTAAGCTCTGTAGTGCTTACAGGTTTAAAAAAGTGGGCAATTTCATTGCCAAGCGATTCCACGACGAGAAAACGTCTTCGGTTTTTAATAATCGAATAAGGCATTAATAATGCACTCTGGCGGTTTCTACACAGTAATACTCGTATATAGTTAAAAATATAAAAAAAAGATATATAATAATTATGCAAAATAACTAAATATTGAATCTTTAAATGATTCAGAAATACAGTTACAGCAAGGTACTTACAAAACATCAAATTTTATTTTGAGTATAGCAACAATTTTGTTAGAAGAAGCTTAAGAAATAAACTTTTTTTTCTAAGAGAAAATTATACAATTAAAGCGGTCTGAGACTAACAGTACTACATAGTTCATAATGAAATAATTTTAAGAAAAAAACCAAACGGATACAAAATGAGAAGGAATTTTTTTTTTCAAAAGCAAAGGAATAAGTTTAATTACATTTCGTATATGTAAGCCAAAAAAAAATCTTTTTGTAATTTAAAGTAAATTAAAAGAAATATTGTTAATTTAAGACTTCTTTTAAAAATAAAGTGATTGATATTAAGAAATAAATTAACTCAATTTACTGAAGAAAATTATATTTGGTTTAACAAACCAAATTGAGTGGCTTTCGTATTAAAGATTGTCATAGTTCGACTGGGTAATATGAGTTTATTGAAAGTGCACTTCTTCTATAGTAGAAATGTTGACAAATGTCGGTTTATATATATAAGAAATTGTCTGTCTATGGCTCAACGCATCAACGATGCATGAAAATTGGCTAAGCACTCGCAACATCTACATTGTACTACAGTTCGATTGCGCCTGAAGAAATTTTTTTTTTTAAATACGCTGCAAACAAGCTTATAGAAAACAGTTGAAATTTGCTCCAAGTTTTAGGGGAAGCATAATCTTTCAGCGTTTCAGAAAAGTGTGACCGAGTCAACAAAAGTAGTATAATCTTTCTCAACACCATCATGAGAATCTTCAGAGGAATCATTTTAGCATTGCCTCCCTTCCGGATATATATCCGAGGGCGGGTCAATAAGTCCGTGACTTTTAGATTAAAACAGATTTTTTGATAAAAAAGTAATTTTATTTTTCAACGTAGTCTCCCTTGAGCTCTATACACTTTGTCCAACGCTTCTCCAATTTTTTTATCCCTTCCAAAAAAAATGATTTGTCGAGGTCCTCAAAATGACGAGATGACTTCATCATTGGAGTCAAATCTTTTTCCACCAAGCCATTTCTTCAGGTTTGGGAACAAGAAGTAGTCGCTCGGAGCCAAATTTGGAGAATAGGGTGGATGAGGGAGCAATTCATAGCCCAATTCATGGATTTTTGCCATGGCAACTGCACATGTGTGCACCCTTGCATTGTCTTGGTGGAAAAGAACTTTTTTCTTGGCCAAATGAGGTCGTTTTTTTTTCAAATCGTCATTGAATCGGTCCAATAAGTTGGCATAATATTCCCCATTGATTGTTCTTCCCTTTTGAAGGTAGTCAATGTGGATTATCCCGCGTGCATCCCAAAAAACAGTCGCCATAACTTTATTGGCTGACAAACCCACCTTGGCCTTCTTTGGCGCCGATTCACCCTTAGAAACCCACTGTTTTGACTGTTGTTTGTTCTCTGGTGTATTGTGATGGATCCATGTTTCGTCCACGGTTACAAAACGGCGCAAAAACTCCTCCATATTGCGATTAAAAAACGCCAAACCTTCCTGTGAAGTTGTTACACGATTGCGTTTGTGGTCGACTGTGAGCAAACGCGGCACCCATCTTGCGGAAAGCTTTCTCATGCCCAAGTGATCATTCAAAATTGAAACCACTGAGCCATGCGAGATCCCTACGGCTTCCACAATCTCTCGCACTTTCAATCTTCGGTCGGCCAACACCATATCGTGAATTTTTTCGATTGTTTCGGGTGTAGAGACCTCAACTGGGCGTCCAGGAGGTTCGGCATCTTCAGTGCTTGTACGGCCACAACGAAATTCAGTAAACCACTTTTTTACCATTGAAATCGATGGTGCAGAGTCCCCATAGTATTTATCAAGCTTAGCCTTGGTCTCGGTAATGGTTTTTTTTCGCAAGAAATAATGCTTAATAAGCACACGAAATTCACTTTTTTCCATTTTCTCCTCAAATTAGTGAGTAGTCTGATAAAAATAGCTGTTTAAAGTTTAAATTTTGACAGGAGTCAACTGACAAATGCCTGTTGACAGGAGCAGTGTTGCTGTTTCAGTAAAGAGGTCAGAAATTCAAAAATGCACGGAATTATTGACCCGCCCTCGTACATACGCTGTCCTGTTTTGACTCCTATTGAAATGGGGTATCGTTGAACTCCCAATTATGAGTACTTCAATTGCTTCAAAGTAACTGATGCCCTAACATGTCTCAAAAGTTATTGAAAATCAAAAGTGATTTTCTTTCTATAAACTTAAGATTTTGGGTTTCTTTACAATTTCAAGACGTGTACATAGTATTTACAAATAAGTAAAATGTCAGATCATTTCATTTCAAGTCAGTAGTTTCAAGATACGACCCAACTTGTTCAAACTATAAAACTAAAAAATGGTACATTCGTTTATAACAACCCTATAAAATTAATTAGCTAACAGCTGCTTTGGATTTTTTTTCCCGCAAAATAAGTTTATTATTGCGCAATGTACTCGTAAGTCCAATAAGCATTTTTTTATGACTCCAACTGGGCGATATTAACTGCCTCCGGTAAGTTACGCCCATTTTTATAGGTTAAAAAACTAAATTAGAGGTCGTTTTCCTGAAACAAAAATTTAGCAGATCTTTTAATAGATAATAAGAAAGGATAACAAATTCTTTACATACAAGTATGTACTTTTTAACCGAGGCATTGACATTTAATTTATTATATCCTCGATGATGAACTTTTCAAAATCTAATTGGTTATCGGCTAAAACCCTAAGCGCTTTACGAAGAGCCATAAGCTCTTCCAGTGTATGGATTAGTATCAGTATATCGTCAAAATATACTAATACCTCCTCACACGCAATCAAATCCTTGAAAACTGACCGAGTGATATAAAGACTAAATTGAATGTATTCATATTGTCTTATTGGGCTTAAAAAAGCTGTGCATTTGATTGAATTTTTTCCACTCGAATCTGCTTAAAGCCAAATTTTTTTTTTCCCTTCTAATCTACCTAAATTATCTTCAATCGATGGTAGTGGAAATCTACCCCATATTTAAGTCTCTATATGCTGAAAAGTATTATTATAAAATCTAGTTCTCAATATTTCCCCATATCAGTCAATATCATCGCTAGTTAACATATTCATCGCAGTGTCAAGCTTCTGTCAGAATTTTTTGTAATACAACCTGTTTCAAGCAAGAGGTTACGTTTCTTTCTTTTCGCTTCTTCTTAAGTTCTCGCAAAAGAAAAAACCTTTTTCCAAACATTGGCATCCCTTGCGGGGAGGGAACCTGATTCTTCCGTGCAAAATATTCCTGTTTCTTAGTAAAAAGTTTTTTTCAAAGAAGAATGGCGCTGGCTAAGGAAGAATCTATTGCGAAGCTAATTTGTAACTTCTCATGTAATTCACAAAAAGTCGCCAAGACGAAGCTGACTAAAGGGTACTACGTGGGCAGAAAAAAAAATCCTGGACGACTACTGGAGTAAGTTCAATGATGCCCATGATTGCATCTCATCAACAGAGGTAACAGAAGATGAAGAAAAGGATCTTCAGATGTGCCTATCGGATGAGCGTTTTGCCAAAATTGAATCTGCGTATTGCGAAGCCTTAGAAGAACTCAATGATCTCATAGACGTGCAGTCCACGACTGCGCACCACAGGAATGTCTCATTCAACACCGACCCGTCCCGTCATAAGCGGAGGCAGCAACGTTAAATTGACTTTGCCAAAACTTCAGCTGCCCAGCTTCGATGGGTTGTTTAACGAGTGGCTGAACTTCAAAGATATGTTTACCAGCTATGTAATCAATGATACATTGCTCTCCAATGTGTAACGATTACATTATTTCAATTGTAGTCTTCGTGGTAGTGCTGCAAGTGTGCTAAAAAATATTCCGATTTGAGATGACAACTTTCAGACCGCTTGGGATATTTTATAAGGTCGATATGACAACAAGCGTAGGCTTATTAAACAGTACCTTCGCGACATCGTAAAGCTGCCAATCATGACTACCGAATCGTCTTGGGGCTTCAGATTCTTGATGGAATCACTGAAGCTGTTCAGGCTCTGAAGCAATTAGGGCGGCCAATGGACCAGTGGGACGATTGGTTAATTTTGCACGTGACAGAAAAACTGGATCCTGTCATAATTAAAGACTGGGAAACTTCACTTAATAGCACGCAGCGCTGGAAAGGTTTTTGGAAAACCGCCTTCAAGGACTGGATGCAATGGCTGCATGCTCTCGGAAAAATCTAAGGGAAGTCAACATAAAACCATCGAAACCACAACCGGTCCACAGCCATCAAGCAAATGTCAATCGATGTCCAAGTTGCTTTGGTACGCATGTCCTAATGTTTTGTCTTGATTTTAGAAAACAAACCGCAGCACAGAGACTAACGTTCGTGATGAAAGCGAAGGTGTGCAGAAATTGTCTCAAAGCTAATCATAAACAACCATGTCACCAGAACCACCACACAATGTTGCACGACAGCATCCAGGTTCAAGAGCCCAACGTAATGACAAACCACTTGCGGACAAACAACACCTGTAACCCTCGTCACCCTTGTAATTCACTCTGTGAATCTGTCGATAAAAATTCACTTGAAAAGCTAGAACCGGTTCTGCTGGCTACAGCTCAAATTGGAGTACTATCTCCTACTGGACATCATTTAAAACTTCGAGCTCTTTTGGACAGCGGTTCCACAGCTTCATTTATTAGTGAGTATGCGGTTCAACAACTTCATCATCGACGAACACGGTTTCTTGTGCCGGTGACTGCGGTAGGGGGATCGAGCGCGGGTAAATCAACAAGTCTGGTCGATGTCTCTGTAAGCTCTCTCAGAGACCCTGATTTCAACATTAACTGCAAAGCACTAATTTTACCACGCTTGGGTCATCTCATGCCCACTATGTGAATTGACACCAATCCATTTTCTGAATTGTTGGATCTTGATTTGGCTGATCCGAAATTTCATGAGCCTGGCTCGATCGACGTAATTCTGGGAGCAGATCTTTATGGCTCAGCTATGGGGAAATTATGCAATCATCTGCTGGTGCTCCTGTAGCACAACGTACCCATTTAGGCTGGGTCATCTACGGCCGCTTACCCGAATCAATAACTCGAGAGTTGCCTTCAAGTCTTTGTACATTTTCTCAAACTGAACTCACTGACTTAATTCAATGTATGTGGTAATTCAACGAGCATGAGGACGTGAAAACTGGACGATACATCGTCAAATACCCGTTTAAGGATTCCATCGAGGTAACAACACTGCCAAATTCAAGAGGAGACGCCTTTAAACTTTTCCATTACCAACTCCTAGACCTAGACCTAGACCTAGACAACCCAACAATGAAGACAATGTACCAAGAATTTACGAGTATGTCCGAATATCTGAAGTTTGAGCACATGGAACCTGTTTACTAGGACGTGTCCCCTCAAGGTCTGTGCTACATTCCCCATCATGGTGTATACAAGGAGTCAAGCTCGACAACAAAATTGAGAGTTGTCTTCAATGCATCCAGGAAGTACAAATGAGGTAAATCACTTAATGATTGTCTTCATGATGATGCCGATTTGCAGCGAATCATATGGACGGATAATGAGGGTAGTCCAGCTATTTTTAGACTACTTACGGTCACCTATGGTTTAAACTGCTCGCCGTATCTTACAATAAAGTTGCTCCACACCCTAGCCAATGATGAAGAAGCTGAATTTCCTCAAGCTGCTAAAGTACTCCGGGAATCATTCTACATGGATGCCTGCATGGCACTGATTGGGTTGAGACTACTCAACAACTACTGATATAACTACAGAGGTTGCTACAACGAGGAGGTTTCCTCAAATTGGACTGAGTTTCTAAAAGGAATAAGCAGTTACGACAAATTGAGCGATAATTGCTGTGATCTAAATTTGGACCGTGAAACCAACGCACTTGGGATCTACTGGTATTGTAAAAGTGATTGCATAGGCTGCAAGGTGAACATCACAAAAGTCTCGTCAGCAATTACAAAATGTCAACAACTTTCCGATGTCGCCAAAATTTATGATCCAACTTGCCTGCTGGCTCCAGTCCTGATAACAGGTAAAATAATCTGTCAACAATTGTGGCTTTCTGGTATTTCCTGGGATGATCCACTTCCGCAACCACATCATCAGAACTGGGTTCCATTTCGAGAAGGGCTTCCATGGATAGATGACATCAAGGTTTCTAGATGGGTTTCCTCGTCACCAGAGGCCTCGAACTACATGTTTTCTCCGACACGTCTACCTCTGGTTATGCTGCCGTTTCGTATCTGCGAGTCAAAACAGTTGATGGTGAAATTAAAGTGTCGATTCTCATGGCCAAAACTATGGTGGCACTGTTAAAGAAGATCACCGTCCCGTGTTTGGAACACAATAGAGCACTTCTTGCTTCGAAAGTAGCTTCCAAAGTGGTCGACACCTTAAAGCTGACGTCAATTACGACTTACTAGTGGTTTGACTCGAAGACAATTCTCAGCTGGATCCGGTCAAATCCTTGAAACCATATACAATACGTTGCCAATCGGATTACCAAAATCCAAGAGCTGACAGCTATTAACCGTTGGAGGTATGTGCTCACTGATAGTAACCCTGCTGACGTAGCCTCCCATGGTGTGTACATTTCCCAGCTAGGGAACCTCGACATATGGTGGAATGGTCCTAACTGGCTAAAGACAGATGAAAACGAATGGCCGAAAAAAGTTTGCCAGGTCAAAGAGGTACTTGAGGTAACTTCATTGCTTACGCAAGCCCTATCCAAATTGACAGAGAATGTTGGAGCACTGGGTCTTCTCGGCAGATACTCCAATATCGACACTTTGGTTGGAGTCACATGCTTGTGCCATCGTTTTATTGATATCAAACTAGGAAGACAACATTCGAAATCAGTCTGGTGCACAGCGTCTGAACGACGAGTAGCCTTACTTTTCTGGATAAGTTCAAAAAGCAAGTTACTGAAACTTAATCTAATTATCGACGAAAGAAATGCTTGGCTGCCTATGTGTGAACGATTTCCTATTATACTACCTAAGGAAAACAAATTTACTAAGATGCTTATAGATCAAGGACATTCGTGTACTATGCATGGTGGCAAGCAAACAACGCTGAACTTTCTCCCAAGACGCTATTGGATAGTCGATGGTCGGGCCTCAGTTCAGAAGTTCATTCGTCGTTGTTTGACAGGTTTTCGTCAAAAACCACTAATTACAACCCAAATTATGGGAAGTCTTCATACTCCTTATTGTACAGCTGCTGGCTCCGTTCAAGCATTCTGGGTTAGATTATGTTGAACCTTACGCTATTCAAAGCACAAAAGGCCGAGGTCAAAATCTGTAAATTTTAATACGGGCTATACTCCCAATGCGTAAAAATTGCAATCCCATTTTGTACCTAAATTAGCCTGTATATTCTCTAGTTTCAGTTTATTATTGATTTTAGTTCGGTGCGGTTTAAAATATTTATACGAGTAAAATATGAGTCAAGAGGAACGCCGTAAAAAGATTATAGACAAATGGCTCTAAAATACTTCGCGTCCAAACCATTTCATCGCAAAAAATTTAAAGATAGCACGGAGTACAGTGGATTCTGTTATTAAACGATATTTGGAGACATTGACAGTTAAGCGAAAACATAAAAGTGGAGCACATGACACAAATTTGGACAGGAAACTAGTTGGTACCATCGTAAAAAACCGGACTATGTCATCCAGAGATGTTGTTCGGAAATGTGATACCAACCAAACAATGGTAGAAATATCTCAAAATCGTAACGGTCTAAAAACACGAAAAAAACAAAAAATACCAAAAGTTACTGAAAAGCAAAAAAAAGTCATAAAAACACGAGCCCGAAAGCTATACGAGTTGATCGGCAACAAGAAAGCGTGCTTGGTTTTGGATGACGAAACTTTACCACTCTTCCAGGTGCGCAGTTTTACAACTCGTTTGAAGCTGAGATTCTTCCGCAATCAACAACATCGATTGGGATGGAAAAATTCGGGTCAAAATATCTCGTTTGGCAGGCAATTTGCCAATGTGGACACAGAAGCTCATCGTTTATTACAACGGGAGCAATTAACGGAGAAGTGTACATTAACGAGTGCCTAAAAAAACGGTTGATTTGTTTCTTAAACAAATCAACACATTATTTTGACCAGATTTAGCTTCAGCTCACTATGCTCATGCGACGTTGAGCTTTTCCTAAAAATGTCGACTTTGTCCCAAAAGACATGAATCCACTCAATGTTCCACAGTGCCGTCCCATTGAAAGGTATTGAGGAAAAGTGAGCAGTGCGCAAAGGACGTAAAATATTTTAGTGCTAAATGGAAAAGAGCGTCCAAAAAGATCACGGATGTAACTGTCACCAACATTATGAAGGACATTCGAAAGAAGTTGGGGAAAGAATGGGAACCCAAATATTTTTTTTTATTTTTTGTAATTGTGAATGAATTTAATAAAAACAAAGCTTTAAAGCAGATAAAAAAAAATATGAAAATATTTTTTTTTTTAATTTGAAGTTTCCAAATTTTATTCGTTTCAGTCCTTATGGCGACTGTGCAACGACATTTTCTAATGAAAATGCGGCACTCAAGGAGGATTTTGCAGCTTTTCGAAAGCAGTTAGGGGAAGGTGCGCGATCCATTTCGTGCAACGGTGTTTCATGGCACTTCTTCCGGGTCTCCGAACTTTGGAGGCATATGAGGGACTGGCATCAAGAGCATCGGAGAAGCAATTCTGATTTTTAAGGAATTTTATACCGTCCTCAAGCAAATTGAAGCTGTGCTTAATTCGAGACCTCTTTCAGCACTTTCTGATGATCCCAATGACTTAGCCGCCTTGACAATACCATCGCTAGTTAACATATTCATCGCAATGTCAAGCTTCTGTCAGAATTTTTTGTAATAAAACGTGTTTCAAGCAAGAGGTTACGTTCTGAAAAAAGAAAAAAACACTATAGCTTCCCCGAGCGTCTTTGAAACGAGTTTTCTATAATTTGTAGCACAAATTGAATTATTAGGCCTTATAATTTTACTTTTCAATAAATTATCAAATATGCCATTTACAATTTACTTCCCTTTAAAGGTTTTTCTTCTTTCAAAGCAAATATTGTGCTAAAGCTTAGTAAGGAAAGTGCAAGATTTTTCCCCATTTCAATAACTATGATTAATTAATAATTAATTATTAAAGTTTTCGGCGATACCCATATTGAGAATTTTTTGTTCAAAGTGAACAGAACGGTTTTGGGATATGGTTGAACAACATCTTAAGATTATTGTGTCAAAATTTGAAACAAATCGGAGTGAAACTAACTAAGATATAGAAATTTAAGCGCTCGTTGCTCCGATGCGGCTTTCTATACCTGCGCTTACCTGGCAGCTTTTTGCTCTTAGAATCCCTAAATTCTTTTGTTTATCGATGGGTCTTTGTAGGTATACTAATATATACTAATGTACTATGCTTCCCGTTTGTAGTGCGTATAAATCAATTTAGAAGTACACGTTGCCTTGAGCAGTCATAGACGACGCTGAAATTTCGCTATGCATGTTTGTTCAAAGTTTGCTCTGTTTGATTTGATTTTTTCAGCGAATTAATATTTATTATCAGAAAAATGCCGAGAAAAGTAAACAGATAAGAACGGTAGTAAACTGGTACTAAACAGTTTTGGAAAACATTACAGGACCAACGATTTTATTTGAGTTTTTTCAACGGTTGCTACATTAGCTAAGTGTGCAAAGTGTGACGGAGAACTAACGTTTAAATCGTGCAAAAAGGAAGGACTCGGATTCAATATCAAAGTAACGTGTGAAAAGTGTACGCAGCCTCGGTACGGTATGTATGATGTGAATTATAGATTTACTTATGTAATGCGAGCGTTAGACTTAGGATTAGCAAAATGCAATAAGTTTTGTGGCCTGATGGATTTGACAAGCAATTTCTTATCAAAACCAACCTTCTGCACTTTGTGGACCAGGAATTGACGACTGTGTTTAGGTATGAACAAATTTTTCATATTTAATATTGGATTTTCTGGTATACAAAACTTTAAAGCGATTTTCTGACACATGTTTTTTTGAAGCCGGTTTAAATCCAAATCTACAATACTGATTCTTTTGAAATTTAGTATACTACTTCCTTACATATATGTTTTTCATTCTACATAATTAATTATTAATTTTACAAAAACAAATTAGCCCATTTTTTAGAGGAAAATCGGTGTTTTCACTTTTAAGTGTCACCAAAAATTAAGAAATCGAAAAAAAAAATTTCCTCGCAGGAATACCTTGGGAAAACGATCATCTAATGATAGCATTTTGAATTTTTGATTTCAGATGATCCAGTCATGAGGTACACAGTTCACAGTCGGACAACTTTTTCGAGACGCCGCCGAAGATTTGCTGCCATCGGCTTAATTATTAATATTTTGCTTTCAAAAATTAAGATAATATTACTCGTATGTTGTATTATAATGCCACAATCAATTAAATAAATTTTTGTTATATGTAGCGTCTAACAAAATTCTTAAAAATGGGCCATTTTTTGCCACATCTCGCTCATCGCGACTCGTTGACACCACATGACTTAAACGATTTGAGGCCAAAGAAATCTGTTAACATTTGGCTATAGCGATGAGAATATACAACGACGATTACACCTTCGTCATTTTCGAAGAAGTATGGACCAATGACACCACTAGACCAAATTGCACACCATACAGTGGATGTTTCGACAGATAGATAGATAGATAGATAGATAGATAGATATATTTATTGTAGCAGAAATATATTACATAGTTCTCTTAACCTATATTGCACAATTTACAGAGTTGCGGTATATGGCTACCTTGCTACTGACAATATGATTAATAATTTTAAAGCTAGTGACTATCTAGAAGAAATACAGTGAAGGAAAAGTTACTAAAAACCTTCATTATAATAGTTGTAACTCACTACTCATAGATGGGAGGCGGTGAAGCTCTTGATAGAACCCAGCCTTACAATGTATCCAAGTGAATAAATAATAAGTGCAAATGAAAAACAACAAAACAAATTATAATAATAAATAAATAAATAAATAACTAAATAAATAAATAAATAAATAAATAAATAAATAAATAAATAGATAAATAAATAAATAAATAAATAAATAAATAAATAAATAAATAAACAAATAAATAAACAAATAAATAAATAAATAAATAAATAAATGAATAAATAGATAGATAAATTAATTAATAACTGAATGATAATAATAAATAATTTACTACCTAGCCAGGTTTGCTATCAATACGTTATCGGAAGAAATGCATGACACATTATATCGCTCAAATAGCCTAGAAAGTCTTAGCGATACGAGATTAATATTGCAAATTTGGTGCAATTCTTCTGTCGAAAAATGCCTCGGAAGATTCAACATTATTTTCAAAACTTTATGTTGAATGGTTTGTAGCTTACGAACGTGACTTGCTGCGCATCTACCCCATGCTGGGGAGCCGTAAAATATAATTGCTTGGAATACTACTTTGTATATCAACAGTTTTTTTTATTTTTCATGCTTAATTTAGATTTACGGTTGATGACAGGGTATACAACTTTTATTGTGATTCCAATTTTGTTGACTATTTTTTGAACATGTAGGCTAAAAGTAAGGGTTTACCCTTGTACCCCAAGATACTTAGCATTTGAACGCCAATCGGTACTCGTACCATTAATAACTAGGTTATTGCTTGGTAAAAAACAGGCTTTTCTTTTTCGAGTGAAAAAGACAGCCTGAGTTTTTGAAGCGTTAATATTAATTTTCCATGCATTGCAGTAGCTTTGCACTTCATTTGATGCAGATTGTAAGTTGGTTCCTATTATGGAACCAACTGAATCTGAAGAAAAGATGCAGGTATCGTCGGCGAAACTTGCTTTTTAACAGTTGGGGAAAGAAGGAAGGTCATATGTGAAAATATTATATAAAATAGGACCAAGGACAGAGCCTTGAGGTACACCCGCACTAACATTAAAGGCATTAGAAAGCGACTTGTTTACAGTTACTCTAAATGTCCAATTCATCAAAAAGGATTGTACAATCTTTATAAGATACACCGGGAAACTGAGAGTTAAAAGCTTGTGTAACGAAGCATTGTGCCAAACGGTATCAAACGCCTTTTCAATGTCTAGGAACACCATACCTGTGCTTTTCCCTTCATTGAAATTGTTTTTTACATGTTTAGTTACTCTATGCACCTGGTGAACTGAACTGTGGAAGGAACGAAATCCAAATTGCTCTGGCGGAAGTATATTGTATCTTTCAGCATGTGCTATTATTTTTTTTTTAATTATTTGTTCAAAACATTTACCTAATGAGCTAAGTAGACTGATCGGTCTGTAATTGCAAGGCATATCTGCAGGTTTGCCTGGTTTTAAGAGCGGAATAATTTTTGCTGTTTTCCAATTTTCCGGAAAATAATTTTTCTTAAAGCAAGAATTAAACAAGTGTTGCATATATTTTATCCCCGAGATCGGAAGATTTTTAAGATACAAGTTCTTAAGATTGTCAAAACCTGCAGATTTTCTATTTCTTAAAGCTAAGATAATAGTTTTGATATCATCTAACGAAACTTCATTGTCAGCTGAATCAAAATTGGGATGATTTATGCGGTTAATCGAATTTGCAACAGCAGACTCAATAATGTTGTTTGTGGTCCTATTTCTTAATTGATTGTTAGAAAACATTAGTGCAAGTGCGTTCCCTTTTTCGAAATTGGATAAAGCAATTGTATTACCTGTTTTCAAAGCAGGAATAACTGAATTTTTCTTTTGTATTATTTTAATAATGTTCCAGAATGGTTTACTTCCTGTTTTTAAACTTTGAAGTTTTTGATTCCAAGTTCTGTTTCTGAAAGCAAAAACTTGATCTTTTATCAACGTGTTCAGTAACTTAACTTGTGAAAGATAGTAGGGATCTCTAGTTCTCATCCACCTTCTGCGATAGAGGTTACGAATTTTGATGTTTTCTACAATGTTTGGAGGGAGGTTGTTAGCTGAGTTGCTGCGTACTCGTTTTTTGGGAATTGCTTTATCAGCACTTTCGAGGATAGCAGTTGTAAAATTTGAGACACTCATATCTATTTGTTGAACGCTAATCTCATCAACATGAATGTTATTCATATTTCTTAACCTAGAACGCATTTCGCTTTTACATATAGACAAATTTGCATTTTTCAGGTCTAAATATTCAATTGTTAATTGTAAAGGTGAAACCAGAGTTCTGATTATGACTGGTAGATGGTTTGAGCTTAGTTCATTTATAACCTTGGGTTGAGTAAAAAGGCTGGGGATGTTCGTTAGAAAAATATCCAAGGTTGATGGGTTTGTAACAATACTACCAGGATAAAATGTTGGTTCGGAAGGGTAGAGTATATTGAACGAGTGCCTTGAGTTTATATTTTCAAGAATATTACCCCACGCATTGACTCTCATACAACCCCATCTCCGACCTTGGCAATTCAAATCACCGCCAACTAAAAATAGATCGTTTGAAATTACTACTTTCCTAAGATCATTGTTAAAATTGAAACGTTTTTCGTTAGAAGTTACACCACCCGGAAAATAAACAGAAATTATATTTAAAGTCGTACCATTTGAAAAGGGTATTTTTATACCAATATTTTCAATAACATTTGTATTTAAAATAGGAATATGTTCATGACGAATTGTTTTTTTAACAAACACGGCAACACCGCCTCCCACACGTTCTACTCTATCTAAACGATAACGCATATATTCTAGATTACTTAATCTCTCATTAGGAGTAAGCCAAGTTTCTGAAACTAAACCTACATCCACATTATGCCTTCTGAGAAAAGCAAAAAATTCTATTGATTTATATCGAATGCTTTGAGCATTCCAACATATTATATTCATGGATGTATTATTCATGGTGTTTGTTTGTATAAATACTTAATCGCTAATTGTGCAATGGTGTTAAATTGTTCTGCTTTTGTATTATAATTGCTTAATAGTGTCACCATCTCCGCCGTAAGTTGGTTTATCTCTTCTAAGGAAAACAATTCACTCGTATTAGTACCTCCGTCTTTTAGACTACTCGCCCACGTACGAGAGACAGCGGGCACAGAAACCGGTTTTGTTACTATTGTCGGGAGAGGTGGGAAGTCAATTTCGTTAGGTACAACCGAATGATGCACTTTCTCAACAGCATGAATTTGACGTTTGCTTCTCGAAGACAACTTTTCTCTCATGTCCAGAAAGGTCTTGCGGCTTACGCAAGACGGGTCGGTAGACTTGTGCGTAGCATTACAATTTGCACATTTAATGACATTTGATTTGCACTCACCCGCTTCGTAATTTCCAGAGCAAATCGCGCAATGTGTCTTACTAAAGCAATTCTTCTCACCATGGCCAAACATTTGGCAATTGAAGCATTGCGTATATTTATGTTTTGGCTTTCGACTAAAATCCCATTTGACTTGTGTTTTAAAAACAGATTTTATGTTCTTTTTTAAGTCTACAAGCCTTGCTCAACCGGCTTCAAGAAATACTACTTAAAATATGTTGACCAAATGTTCGTATTGTTTTTTAATCAACTTGACATCTACATACTTTAAACCAATTTTAATAAGTTCGGTTTTCAATGTTTCTTTAGGCATTTCATCTAAACCAAACAGAACAAATTTTATTGACCTTACTGAAGGAAGGTCGTGAATGAAGAACTGCCAATTTTCGGATTTCAATTTCAAACACAACTTTTGGTGATCTTCGATTTTGTTGCAGTTTAATTTGATACCGATTGTCATTTTTTTAATAAAATAATCAGTAATTTGAATTTCTTTTAATAAAGAGTGGAACAGATGGAATTTTGATTTTTTTAATTTGTGGAGTAACTATAACTTCGTCACATTCAATTTCATCATTACGGGAATCCGGGAGACATTGTAAGGGTGTATAACGCCCGAAACTTAGGTCATCCGGACCCATCCTTCGATTTTTGTTTTTGTTGAGAGACAAGCGAATGTCTTCAACACTAGATGGGGATCTTTTCCGCTTATGAATGTTTGCTACTGTAATTCGTTACGCACAGCAGGAAAGTCTAATCGTATAGACAAAACGCCGAAGCACGTGTGAACAGCGCGAAGGTTTGTGAACGACTGGATGTTTCGACAGTTACACGCGGATTTCTACTCCCGCACATTCGAACATTTGGTTTGTTAACGTCTCCACCGAGTTAAAAATGAGCCTCACCGCTGAACAAAATGTTATGTGAAAATTGGTTATCCAAACGGCGGTGTCCAAGCACCCAATCGGCGTATGTTCAACTCATTCCGTAGTCAGCTGGCTTCGATTGTAGAGTGAGTTGAACTTTATAAGGATCTAAATGCAAATCCAAACGCAAAATAAGGCAAGTTATATTTTCTGTAGGCCTTAAGACACCTATAACTATTGAATTTAACTCCGAAATTTTGAGCCTTACAAAGGTTTTGTTTGATATTTATTATACCAGGCTAAAGTTTACTTATATAAATGACAAATTTATTTAGCAATTCAATCATTTAATAAATGTAGCTTACAATATATGAAGTAAAATTCAGAAACTTCAAACTTTTAATTTATTGGTTATGACAATCGGAATACGTTCTTCTGTGAAAATGGCTTTCGGAAAATGCTCGATTCTTACCTCATGATATCAAGTTACTGTCAGCAAGCAAGCACCGATAAGTCGGTGCTATTCTCCGGCTCCATCCAGAAGAACTGGCAACATCTAAGATAACCTACTTCGACACAGGTCTTAAGTAGGCGCCGGATGCAGTTTGGAAAATTGCGCTTCGTACAATTCCATCAGTTCCTTCTTTTGTCTTGATTACTCTCCCCTTCGGCCAAAGGTTTCTTGGATTGTTGTCGTCAACAACAATGACAATGTCATCTAGAGAAATACTTTTTGTGGTCTTGAACCACTTTGTTCTACGAGTTAAGTAGGGCAAATACTACCTTAACCACCTGAGTCAGAAAGAGTTTCCAAACTGCTCCGTTAAGAGCAAATTTCTTTTTAGAATGTAGCCGGCCGTCATCCATGAATTCTTCAAGCGGATTACTTCCACTAGAAGAGCGAAGTAAAAATTGGTTAGGTGTGAGTGCTTCTTCTTCCTGTCCTGTTAAAGGGACGTACGTAAGTGGGCGAGTGTTTATAATAATTTCTACTTCAGCCATCATAGTAAGTAGAAGCTTGTCACTTGTTGGCATCGTCACAGCTAACAGCGTCCTAGCTAACGCCCATATGTGGCGATGTCCACTTAAGTTGTCCTTCCCCCACGCTTTCAACTACCTTGCCCCATCAATTCGCTCAACTGCCGCACGAAGTTCTTGACTTGCACACCTAAAATTTGTTCCATTATCTGAATAAATATGTATCGGCATACCCCTTCTAGATATGAATCTTTGTAACGCAAGAATACATGAATCTGCCGAAAGTGAGAGCGCGACTTCAATGTGTATACCTCGTATTGTCATACAGGTGACAAACACTCCCCAACGTGTTTCTCTTCTCCTCCCTTATGCAACAAATATTGGACCGAAGAAGTCTATGCCAATGAATGAGAATGGTCTAGTAAATGCTTTTAATCTCGCCGGTGGAAGTTCTCCCATCAGTGGAACATACGGTTTAGCTTTGAGATTGGAGCATTGTTGACATCGTTTTTGTACAGCCTTCATAAGAACTCTTAAATGAGGAATGTAAAATCTTTGGCGGACTTTATTTACGACTGTCTCATTATATTGATGATGGAACTTTCGATGATAATGATCTGCAATTAGAAGGTGATATGATGGTGTCTGGGTATCACGATTGGCTATTTGTATTAAATCACGCTTCTGTAGATGCGCCTATTCGACCTTGAATGTGTATTACCCCAGCATGGTATAAATTTTTGAAGTGGGCTAGAATCTGCAACAAGCTTCGATGTTTTTAGTGCAGCGACATTATCATGAAAATGTTTTAGCTGTGCTTCCTTGAATAAATAAATTTCAGCTTCTTCGGTACATGTGAACTCGGCATGGATGATTCGATATTTTCGTGTCTTACGAATGAATGCGAATACTTTCGACATAATATGTAACACCTTTTTCTAACAAAGAGTATCTAGTCACATCAATTATAACATTTGATTTTTCGATAGAATGGTGTAATTGTTTTATAAATTTTATTGCGGATGAATTCGTAGTCAGCTCGCATTGAGGCCAATGGTCCTCCGATTTCCAAAGAAACTCCAGTCCCTTGAAGTTTCGACCGAGATCTTGTAGCTTCATCGGCGGTGTTTAATTTTGATGGCACCCATTTCCAAAGATCAACATCCGTTTTTTCGAGAATTTCTCCAATTCTAATTCCAATAAATTGCTTGCGTTTTGGATTTTCTGCTTTTATCCAGTGTATAACTGTTTTCAAATCCGTCCAATAAATTCTCCTTTTAAAATCTGTTGTATGAGCCTCTATTATGGAAGCCGCTAGTCTTTTACCAAATAGAGCAGTTACTAATTAAATTCTGGGTATTGACTGTTGGCGCAAAGGAACGGCTTTAGTCTTGGATGGAATTAGACAGCATCGAATTTCACCTTGAATATTCACTCTCAGGTACGCAACTGCAGCAGACGCTTCTTCACTAGCATCGCAAAACATATGAAGTTCTACTTCGTCGGCTTCAGAGCAACTGGCTTTGGTTCCATATAAGCGTGGAATTCTTATGTCATTTATCAAGGGGGCATGTGAATCCATTTCATCCATATAAGAAAATGATCCGCCCTGATTTCGTTGTCTCAGTCTATGTCCGACCGCCAGATATTCTGCAGTAGAATTTTTAGATTTAGCAGTACGTTTTCAATTAATCCGATTGGATGATTTACACCCGCAAGACCTCTCTTTTAGTAGGTCTCTTTTTGCCCGATCGCAGTTCTGATCTTATTTTCTGCCCACCAAATTTAAAGAAAAATTTACCGGTTAGTGGAGACCACCATAGTCCAAAAACTTTCGGCGTCGGTAGGCGCTGACGCATTTGGCTCAATCTCATGCACAACGGCCTGTGAATTTGACCGAATATATGTAGATAACGTGAATATATGTATATATAGAATATAGATAGATATAGAATATATATATATAGAGACTCTAACAGCTTCCTCTTCGCTATTGACACTATCAATATAATCGTCCACATAGTGACTTTGGATTATTGCTTTCGCTGCTGCTGGATATTGATGCTTATGATCCCTCGCATTTCTGTTTTTGATGTATTGGGTACAGTACGGTGAGCAAGTAGCTCCAAAAGCCCTGACTGTGAGCTTAAATGCTTCAATTTTACCTGTTTCCTTACTCCGCCACAGAAAACGCATTGACATCCTGGTCATTCTCCGATATTCTAATTTGGTGAAATATTTCTTTAATGTCGGCACATATACCAACTTTTCTTTCTCTGAAACGAAAGAGAAGTAATATCTGGTCCGGTTAGTAGTACCATATTCAGAGAAACTCCCTTCACTTTCGACGCCGCATTCCAAACAATCCGAACTTTATTGGGCTTATTGTGGTTAAAGACGGGAAAAATTGGTAAGCACAATACTTCATTCGTTGAGATAGCACAGTTGTCAACTTTCTGTATGTATCTTGTCTCTAAATAATGCTGCATTAAGCTTACGGAGGTTCGGTTCCCCTTCCGAACCCCTTCCCTTGCACTCGAGGCAAAGTAGACGGTATTCTGCATTAATTTTGCTACTAGGGAGTTGGACCGTGATGTATTTCCATAATTGCGGCACCTCGAATCTGTCACCAACTTTACCACACTTTTCTTCAAGAGATTTTTCCGCCTGGTTTTCATCAGACGTTAGTAAACAAAATTTCTTTGTCCCGATGCTTTCAATAGCGAAGTACTTAACAGTTTCATGAATTAGTCGATCTTCGCGTTGGCATTCGCAAATGTGAAAATGACAGCTTTCAAACCGATGGTGATTGTGGTGTGGGCCAAATGTGAAATTGAAATCTAAGTGTAAGCGTCACGTTCGTAAAAGGAGAACGAATAGATAACCACTTGCTCATATTAAATATAAGACAAGCATATCCACCCGAAGAAGTTGTGAACATCCTCCCGGGACAATTTCGGTAAGTCAGTTCGACATTTTTTTTTTGTTCGTATCATTTTTTATATGGTGACGCGCTAGGATACATGAACTAGATTTTGAAGTTTTTTTTTATTTTCATCGACTTTGTAATGTACGAGTAACTAATATCCAATAAATAGATTTTATTGCTATATCTACTGTGATATCATTAAAGAGCGATGTTGCTCAAGCTAGCGGATACCCTCTATATCTAGCTGTAGATTTATCCAAACTATTTATAATAGTGTTTCTTATCGGTTCGGTTCAGTATTAATCTATTATTATATATATGTCCTTGCAAGTTATTGTCACCCCCCCCCTTCCGCCCTTCCAACAACCTGGAAAAAAATTGTTACTTAACCTTTTTACCTATTGGCTACTTTTCTTTTTATTTTCCAATATGATAACCCATGTCCATCAAGGGGAGTGATCGATACACGCTTCTTAGGGTAGTTTTACAATACATGGGAGACGCGTTCATTCTGTTTTTTTTTCTCTTTTTTTAAATTTTTTTCCGGATGTGTAGCTAAAGGGGATTTAGGAGGGGCGTGACGGATCTCCGGATGGTAACGTGTTGGTTTTCTTCTCTTCGATTTAGGTTTGGGGCGCGATAGGATTCAGGGCAGGGATATCTTTCATGGGGAAGGTATGTAATTTCAGGACGCAACCCCACCATCGTGGTTGTACTCCAGCTAGGGACGTATTTGGGTCCTACCTTTTAGTAGTATTACCACCTAGAGCAAGGCATGATTGAACGTAACTAAGGACGGCCTTGGTATAGCAGTAATATCCACCCAGATCGGGTCGGTCCCCTTACTACTCTTTGCCCGGCCTGGCCTCTAGAGTTGCCTGTGCTCGGGGGTCATAAGGGTGAAGTGAGGTAGAGGGGAGGGTCCTTGCGAGGGTTCCAAAGAGTTTCCGGATATCTTATAGATTGCGTTAACTCGCGCTGCCCCACCAAAGGACTCTGGGCTAAGTGTAAACCACCAGAGCACTAATTCAGTTTTATTATTGCCGCCGTCTAAGACGGGGTAATAATAAGCATAAACGTTACAAAACTCAAATATAAATATAAAAAGAAATAAATTCGTGAACAAAAAGTAAATTATACAAATAATATTGATAAACATAAAACTGAAACCGAAGATATCATGACAACAAATGCCGAAACTAACGAAATTCTGCCGATACAATCCACAATTAAGACATAATCAGAAGATCCAATTTGGGCGAAACAGTATCCGTATCCGAAAGCAGACAATGAATTTATAAATAAAGAAATAGAAAAACTATTAAATAATCAAATTATACAAATATAAAAGTCCAAACAACAATTCAAGCTGGACCGTCACAAAAAAAGGTACCGATAGGGAAGGAAAACCTAAAAGAATATGTAGTAGATTTTCAAAAGCTTAATGCTCAGACTATCACTGATAGATACTCTATTCCAGATATTACAATGACTATCCAAAACTTAGGCAAAACAAAAGTTTTTACGACAGTAGATTTAGACTCAGGGTTTCACCAAATCTTGACCGACGAATTTCAACGATAAGTAGACGTTATCCTACGTTCATATATTCGCAAGTTAGCATACGTTTATATTTACGATGTAGTCATATATTCCTCCTCACCCGAAGAGATATGGAGCATATCCACGCAATAGTAAACGCAATTCGCAATGCCAATATGAAAATCTCAAACGAGAATTCACATTTTCCCAGGATTCAGTAGAATACCTCGGACATATAATAAAATATGATAAAGTAACTGTTGATCTTAATAAGTTTCGAACGATAAAGGATTATCCAACTTCAAAGAATCTAAAAGAATCGCAATTCTGACTAGCAATCTACTATAGGAAATTTATACAGAATTTCACAATTTTTACGCGGCCTCGTCACATTGAAAGCATCGGTTCCCGCTTCTCCTCGAATTCGCTCTACCCACCGTCCAACAGAAATCTATCAAACGAGGAGATTGACAGATATCTAAGACTAATGGACGAGACAATCAAACGAGCAATGGACAAAACGATACCTCGGTATCAACACACTGACTACGAAGACTTATTCCGCAACGCAACTATTGACGCACTGCACCGACAAAAAAGTAGACTGCTATCAAGACTAAAAACCTTGTACAGACAGTTTACTGACAGACATAACCCTGAGATCATGACACTGAAGTCGTCGATTAAAAACCTCCAGACATTAATAAAGGAAAATTACAGAAATTCTGTAAGTTTGTATTGGAACAATAAAATTCGGGCTGTAAACACCAGCAACCCGAATATGTTCCCGCAAATAAATAAAATATTTCGGAGAAATAATCAGAACGACCTTCCATGTCTTAGAATAACCCGAACGACGAACAACGAACAAATACTTGTAGCAGCAGGCATCGATCCAAGTGAGGCCGTTGATGATGACAACTTCTTTGTGATCGAGGATCCGCAGGAGCAGGTAGAGGCTATAGGAGCGACTTTCCAGGAAGTGTACAAGGCGAATGTTATCATTGGCCCAAACCACGACCTGGAGAATCGAGTCCTTGTACACAATTTCTACCTTCGAAATGAAATAGAGAATTGGCGATTCGAGAACTCGGGCTTCACCCAGTTTAGTGACGAGAATAGGTCAAATAACGTCATCGCCAACGATAGGGTACTACCCCCTTTCATTTCGAAGGAGGAGCTCCAAACGATCTTCGAATCGCTTAGAAGTAAGAAATCAGTGGGAACCGATGAAATACCGAACATTGTGCTTCGACATCTCCCACTAGAAGCGGTGAACATTTATACCACCCTGTTTAATAATGCAATGAATAATGCCCATTATCCAGCGCATTGGAAAACTGCGGTGGTACATCCCATCCCCAAAAGGGATAAAGATACTTCCAATCCGGCGAATCTCCGCTCGATCAGTCTTCTTCCAAACATCAGTAAGGTTTTCGAGAAGGTAATCAATAGAGTCCTGGCCAAGTGGGTTGAGGACAAACGTATAGTTCCGGATAATCAATTCGGTTTCAAGGCGGGGCATGCTATCATTCATGCTGTGTCGAAACTGGTTTCTGATATCCAATGGAACAAAGGCAAGAAACAGTGCACTGGTGCCTGCCTGATTGACTTGGAGAAGGCCTTCGATACCGTATGGTTAGAAGGACTCTTTTTCAAGCTGGACAGGTTGGGCATTAGTAAACCACTACTGTATATTCTTTTTGATATGCTTTCCAGTAGACAGTTCATCGTGAAGAATGGCGATGTGACTTCTGCTGGAACATTTAACATTAAAAACGGTCTGCAACAGGGTGCGGTAAATTCGCCGATCCTATTCAACATTTACACAAGTGATCTGATAGGTTCACTTCACCATGCCATAGCGTACGCAGACGACTTAATCGCGTACAGATCGGGTCCAAAGATTGAGGTCATTAACATACTTTTGCAACGTGACTTCGATAAAATTAAACAATATTGCGATGACTGGAAGTTGAAAATCAACTTCCAGAAATCGGAAACCATTCTGTTTAGGACGCCTTTGTCTGGGGCCTCTAGGGATACCAGAAAGAATTGGCGAAAGTTCTCTATCGTCGGACAACATGGACAGCCACTTGCTTGTCGAAATGTAGTCAGATACCTTGGGATCTGGCTAGATCAATATCTGTATTTTAACAAACATATAGATGTTGCTCTGGCCAGAGCCAGAGGTGCTTTTGCCCTTACAAAGAGACTGTTTTATAACAGCCAACTCGATGCGAGGGTGAAGGTAATCTGTTACATGGCCCTTATCAGGCCCATGCTTGTATTTGGATGTCCTGTGTGGTTCAACGTGAGAGCAAGTTTGTTGGAAAAGATTCGGGTGTTTGAGAGGGCTTGTCTTAGGACTTGTCTTCGCTTATACAGAACACCAGAGTCTGAGTACATAAAATTCTATCCTAATGAGGTCTTGTACAATACGGCGAACCTGATAAGAGTGGACAATTTCGTCATTAAGTTGACTCGAAGGCACATTGCGAGAGCAATGACCTCATCGAACAACCTGATCTCAGGGGCTTACTACCCCAATTATATGTATCACGAGAGAGCTCGCCTTGACGGCTTTATTCCTCCAGAAGCGTTCCTCTACCTAGATAGCAAAGGTCTGATCCAGGACAGATTGGCGGTGCCGCTAATCTTCCACGTCGCTCGAACAGCTGCGGACAGGCGACTCAACTACGACAGAGACGTCGCACATGGCAGTGCGGAGCGTCTCCGGTTCAGTAGGGCGGTAGGGAGTCGTGACAGGAGGGATGTTGCTCAGCAGCACCAGCAATTTTGGTGGCTTGATGAAGGCGAGGATGCTTCGTCGTCGAACTCCTTCAGTGATAGGTAGCTTCATGTGAAGCAGAGTGGGTCAGCCTAATTTTTGTTTTTTTAGCCATGGCCGGCTTATATAGTTTTAGGTAATATTAAGTTAGATTTTAAGAAAAAAAATATAAAAAAAAAACAGAAAAAAAAATGAATAAAAATAAAAAAATCCAAAAAAAAATATAAATATATACATTTATGTACATGTATAGGCATATATGTATATATGAAGTGTATATGCGTTGTGTATTGTATATATGTGTATGAATGTATTATATGTAAGTAGGTTAAGTAGATTAAGATTTATTCTTTAGGTAGTCTGTAAGTTTAATTAAAAAAAAGTCCATATACTAAGTTTTTGATTAAAATTTATTTTCTTAGTTTTAGTTTTAACGTAAATATAAAATTAAATATAGACTGTAAGATTCGTCGAAAGACTTAGTTTAAGAGTTAGGTTTAACTTTGAGTGCCCGCATGGGGCCAGTATGTTAGAATAAGACTATTTGTAAGTTATTTAAGCTAATTTTTAAGCATTTTTTTGTCTAGCATGTAAGAGTAAATTAAGAGATCAAATAAAAATGCATTTAAACTAAAACTAAACTGTGTTCGCTTGAGACAACAAAGGTGTGGGTTCGACTCCGAGTCGGGCAGAGGTATTTTTTTCGTTTTAATTGTCATTGTGTGATATACGAGTGAAGTGTTACGTACTACTTACTGTACTGTAATAAATACAACGTGATGGATTGCGGAGAGCGGACCGCTATGTCAATAGCGGGATCTGCGGAAACATCTGGTGAGGCTTCGAGCACATCAAGCCAAACACCAAAAGCAAAGAGAAGGAGGAAGCTAAGGCCAATTCCTAACTTGGTGCAACGTCCCATCCGACAAACTTCCTCCGAAAAGCTGCTTGAGGGAGTGAGGGAAAGGGCGAATTCAGCATCAGGAATAGCAGCAAATAAACGTCCACGACAAGCCACTGACGAAAACGCACATACCTCAGATGGTGGTATGAGACTGAGACAGAACATCTTCGCTTCCTTGGCTCCATCGGAATCGGAAGATGAAGAGGAAGAAATGGCGTCTCTAAGTAGCAGCATCGAAATGCTGCAACAAAGAGTTCTTGCCATTAAAGAATTGCAAATGCTCAGAAGGAAGAAGGATGAGCAAGAGCAATCAAAACAGCAACAGCAGACTCAGACGCAGCTAGCTCAAAAGCAGCATCAACCCCAAACAAAAACAATAAGGCAGGTGCTGCAACAACAACAGCAAACAATGAGCAAACACCAACAGCAACAACAAGAGCAGCCACAACAACGGCAACAGCAAAAACAGCTACAGCAAAAACAGCAGCAGCCACAACAACGGCAGCTGCCACTACAACGGCAACAGCCACAACAGCAGCAGAAACAACAAATGCAGCAAAAAAAACAACAACAACAGCAGGAGCAGCAAAAACAACAACAACAACAACAACATCAGAAGCAACAAAGGGTTCCACCCATTAACACATTTAAGATGGAACTAAAGGAAACGATAGAATTATGTAAGTCGGCCATAGGCAATAATTTTTATATTAAAAGACTTAGCGTAGATAGGCACGCGATCCACTGTAACACAGTGGAGCGCTATTATAAAATAAAAGATTTATTGAAGGATTCGACGACGGAGTTCTTCTCCTACACCCCGAAGGCGGACAGGCTGCAAACAATGCTGCTGAGGGGGATAGAACCGTCGACTGATCCGGAGGAGCTCCTTGCACTGTTGAAAGAGAAGGAGTGCGAAGGGCTCAAATTCGTAGGGGTCAAGCCGTTTGTCACGGCTAGAGCCAAAAGGGAGAAGCGGAAACTACCGTTCTTCCTGGTTCAGCTAAGTCCCGACAGCAAACTGGATGGTCTAAGGAGTATCAAAGTCCTAGACTACCAGGTTGTACACTGGGAGAAATTAAAGAGGAGCGAAAACATTTTACAATGTGTTCGCTGCCAAAGGTTCGGGCACGCCGCGTCGAACTGCGAAATGCAGCCTCGATGCGTGAAGTGCGGAAAGAACCACAAGTCAGAGGAATGCGTTCTGGGTAAGGACGGAACGTCAGAAAAGAGCCAGCTCTCTTGCGCGCTATGTAGGAACACGGGACACACCGCAAATTATCGGGGTTGTCCCAAATTCCAATACATTAAAAGAATAAATCTGGCCCGGCAGCAGAAAGTGGAAGTTAAACGTCCACCCGTGCAGTTACAAACTCCAGCCGTTACTCCCCATGTTACCTACGCCCAAATGGCGGCAGGTAGGGGAAATACGGTACAGCAAACGAAAGTTGCATCTCAGGCCGCAGCGCCTAGAGCACCGGAACCTGTACCTGACATGCTAGCTATCTTGCTCTCTATCCAGGGACAGATGGCTCAGCTACAACGTCATTTAACTGAACAGACCGCGCGGGTGGATCAAGTATACGCGCTGCTGCCTGGCC
The DNA here is from genome assembly GCA_963966105.1 of Volucella zonaria. Lineage (NCBI taxonomy): Eukaryota > Metazoa > Arthropoda > Insecta > Diptera > Syrphidae > Volucella > Volucella zonaria. The sequence goes on along the minus strand of OZ014530.1, from coordinate 100,793,439 downwards.
TAACGCACCTTTTGTCGTAATGGGTACGTACGTGACGGAGCAGACCCTGAAGGTCCTTGCAGTGAATGTGAATTCACTGATTAGGTTCGAACGACGAGCCGCACTATTCAAGTTGCTTAAAGACCAAGCCCCTGATGTGCTTTTGGTTAGCGAAACTAAGCTTACCAAAAGACACAAAATGAGGCACAGAAAATACAAAATAGTACGGAGAAACCGACCCAACTCCATTCAGGGAGGTGGCGTTGCGATTTTCGTAAGAAAAGGTATACGTTTTAAAAGAGTATACAGTCGTGTAGTACGTAGGTTCCAAGTGCTGGAAGCATGCATCGTGTATATTCCCCTCCGTAGTGGAAAGCGGCTGTACATGGTGTCTGTCTATGCACCTAAGGCTACTCAATCCACCTTATTCATCTCAGAGCTCGAGACACTTTTTCGATTCCTGAGGCTGGAATTGGAAGATAACTATTTTATTATCGGCGGAGATTTCAACGCCAAACATAGTGATTGGGGAAATAATACACCAAATACTAGAGGGAACCTACTATTCAATTGGTGGGGTCAACACAGCATAATGTATCGACTCGGGCTTAAGGCGACGGATAGTCCGTCGTTTCCCAGACACGGGTCCTATTTGGATCTTCTGCTGTTCGACTCACGAATACAACTGACATGCACTAACCAACAAACTACAAACTGTCTACGCACTTTCGTGTATGACAGTGACCATTGCGGTCTCAGCACCGAAATAACTGTCCACAACGAGATTGCGGAATTGAATGAATTTGTTCAAAGGCATTCCTACAATTATAGTAGGGTGCGTTGGACACACTTCACCAGAACACTGACGAGAGCACTCTCCTCGAATTCGCTCTACCCACCGTCCAACAGAAATCTGTCAAACGAGGAGATTGACAGGTATCTTAGACTAATGGACGATACAATCAAACGAACAATGGACAAAACGATACCTCGGTATCAACACACTGACGACGAAGACTTATTCCGCAACGCAACTATTGACGCACTGCACCGACAAAAAAGTAGACTGCTATCAAGACTAAAAACCTTGTACAGACAGTTTACTGACAGACATAACCCTGAGATCATGACACTGAAGTCGTCGATTAAAAACCTCCAGACATTAATAAAGGAAAATTACAGAAATTCTGTAAGTTTGTATTGGAACAATAAAATTCGGGCTGTAAACACCAGCAACCCGAATATGTTCCCGCAAATAAATAAAATATTTCGGAGAAATAATCAGAACGACCTTCCATGTCTTAGAATCACCCGAACGACGAACAACGAACAAATACTTGTAGCAGCAGGCATCGATCCAAGTGAGGCCGTTGATGATGACAACTTCTTTGTGATCGAGGATCCGCAGGAGCAGGTAGAGGCTATAGGAGCGACTTTCCAGGAAGTGTACAAGGCGAATGTTATCATTGGCCCAAACCACGACCTGGAGAATCGAGTCCTTGTACACAATTTCTACCTTCGAAATGAAATAGAGAATTGGCGATTCGAAAACTCGGGCTTCACCCAGTTTAGTGACGGGAATAGGTCAAATAACGTCATCGCCAACGATAGGGTACTACCCCCTTTCATTTCGAAGGAGGAGCTCCAAACGATCTTCGAATCGCTTAGAAGTAAGAAATCAGTGGGAACCGATGAAATACCGAACATCGTGCTTCGACATCTCCCTCTAGAAGCGGTGAACATTTATACCACCCTGTTTAATAATGCAATGAATAATGCACATTATCCAGCGCATTGGAAAACTGCGGTGGTACATCCCATACCTAAAAGGGATAAAGATACTTCCAATCCGGCGAATCTCCGCTCGATCAGTCTTCTTCCAAACATCAGTAAGGTTTTCGAGAAGGTAATCAATAGAGTCCTGACTAAGTGGGTTGAGGACAAACATATAGTTCCGGATAATCAGTTCGGTTTCAAGGCGGGGCATGCTATCATTCATGCTGTGTCGAAACTGGTTTCTGATATCCAATGGAACAAAGGCAAGAACCAGTGCACTGGTGCCTGCCTGATTGACTTGGAGAAGGCCTTCGATACCGTATGGTTAGAAGGACTCTTTTTCAAGCTGGACAGGTTGGGCATTAGTAAACCACTGCTGTATATTCTTTTTGATATGCTCTCCAGTAGACAGTTCATCGTGAAGAATGGCGATGTGACTTCTGCTGGAACATTTAACATTAAAAACGGTCTGCAACAGGGTGCGGTAAATTCGCCGATCCTATTCAACATTTACACAAGTGATCTGATAGGTTCACTTCACCATGCCATAGCGTACGCAGACGACTTAATCGCGTACAGATCGGGTCCAAAGATTGAGGTCATTAACATACTTTTGCAACGTGACTTCGATAAAATTAAACAATATTGCGATGACTGGAAGTTGAAAATCAACTTCCAGAAATCGGAAACCATTCTGTTTAGGACGCCTTTGTCTGGGGCCTCTAGGGATACCAGAAAGAATTGGCGAAAGTTCTCTATCGTCGGACAACATGGACAGCCACTTGCTTGTCGAAATGTAGTCAGATACCTTGGGATCTGGCTAGATCAATATCTGTATTTTAACAAACATATAGATGTTGCTCTGGCCAGAGCCAGAGGTGCTTTTGCCCTTACAAAGAGACTGTTTTATAACAGCCAACTCGATGCGAGGGTGAAGGTGATCTGTTACATGGCCCTTATCCGGCCTATGCTTGTATTTGGATGTCCCGTGTGGTTCAACGTGAGAGCAAGTTTATTGGAAAAGATGCGGGTGTTTGAGAGGGCTTGTCTTAGGACTTGTCTTCGCTTATACAGAACACCAGAGTCTGAGTACATAAAATTCTATCCTAATGAGGTCTTGTACAATACGGCGAACCTGATAAGAGTGGACAATTTCGTCATTAAGTTGACTCGAAGGCACATTGCGAGAGCAATGACCTCATCGAACAACCTGATCTCAGGGGCTTACTACCCCAATTATATGTATCACGAGAGAGCTCGCCTTGACGGCTTTATTCCTCCAGAAGCGTTCCTCTATCTAGATAGCAAAGGTCTGATCCAGGACAGATTGGCGGTGCCGCTAATCTTCCACGTCGCTCGAACAGCTGCGGACAGGCGACTCAACTACGAGAGAGACGTCGCACATGGCAGTGCGGAGCTTCTCCGGTTCAGTAGGTCGGTAGGGAGTCGCGACAGGAGGGATGTTGCTCAGCAGCACCAGCAGTTTTGGTGGCTTAATGAAGGCGAGGATGCTTCGTCGTCGAACTCCTCCAGCAATAGATAGCTTCATGTGAAGCAGTGTGGTCCAGCCTAGGTTTTGTCTTTTTTAGCCATGGCCGGCTTACATAGTTTTAGGTAGGTTTAAGTTAGATTGTAAGAAAAAAATATAAAAAATCAAAAAAAAAAAAAAACAAATAAAAAAATAAAAAAAATTTAAAAAAAAAATATGTACATATTAGATGTAAGTAGGTTAAGTATCTTTTAGGTAGTACGTAGGTTTTTAGGCTTAAGTTTTATAAAAAAATAAAATGTCCATATACTAAGTTTTTACTTAAAATTGATTTTCTTAGTTTTAGTTTCGTTAAATATAAAAATAAATATAGACTGTAAGATCCGTCGAAAGACATAGTTTAAGTGTTAGGATTAATTTAGAGTGCCCGCATGGGGCCAGTAAGTTAGTATAAGATTATTTGTAAGTTATTTAAGCTAATTTTTAAGCGTTTTTTTGTCTAGCATGTAAGAGTAAATTAAGGAATCAAATAAAAATGCATATAAATTGAAAAAAAAAAAAAAAAAAATTGAATTGTTGTCCGACCGACAAAGCAGGGGTCGTGGGTTCGATTCCCAAAAAAGTTTCATTGACTTTTTATTTTTAAAAATAAATAAAAAAAAAGAAAGTGTAAGTGTGATCAGCGATGAGTGACTTCGAAAGGTCCGCTATTCAAATAGCGGGACCATCAGATGGTACGATGTCATCTGACATCAGTTCGAAGAAGAGAAGGAGGAGGTTGAAGCCAACTCCGAATCTTGTGAAGCGCCCCTCCCTTTCAGCTTCTACCGAAAAGCTGCCGGGTAGAGTAAGGGAAGAGGCGCCAACAACGTCAACAAAGGCGGCAGCTGAGTCAGACCTCAACGAATACCCATACGTGTCTGATGGGTGGTGAGAATACCTTCCAACCTCTGGCGGCCACCGAGTCAGAGGATGAAGAAGAAGAGGTGCATGCACTAAATAGCACCATTAAGCAGCTAGAAAAAAAAGTGCTGGTTATTAAAGCCAAACAAGTGGCGAGGAGACTAAAGGAGAAACAACAACAACTCCTGAGCTCTCAGCAGCAGCCCAAAATTAGCGAGGCTGAACAAAAAGAACAGCCCCTACAACAACAAAAAACAGTGCCAACGAAAAAACCGGCACAGACACAACAAAAACAACAACAAAAAGCACAACCGCAGCAACAACAACAGCAGCCGCAGCACAAGCCGCAGAATCAACAGCAGCAGCAGCAAAAACAGCAACAACAACAGCAGCAGCAACAGAAACAACAACAACAGCAGCAACAGAAACAACAACAGCAAAAAGTCCACACACAGAGAGTACCTCCAATCAACACATACAAAATTGAATTGAAAGACACAATAGAGCTATGTAAGTCGGCCATAGGCAATAATTTTTTTATTAAAAGAATTAGTTTAGATAGGCACGCGATCCACTGCAATACAGTGGAGCGCTACCATAAAATTAAAAACCTTTTAAGGGATTCGACGACGGAGTTCTTCTCCTACACCCCTAAGGGTGAAAAGCTGCAGACAATGCTGCTGAGGGGATTAGAACCGTCGACCGATCCGGAGGAGCTCCTTCCACTGTTGAAAGAGAAGGAGTGCGAAGGGCTCAAATTCGTAGGGGTCAAGCCGTTTGTCACGGCAAGAGCCAAAAGGGAGAAGCGGAAACTACCGTTCTTCCTGGTTCAGCTAAGTCCCGACAGCAAACTGGATGGTCTAAGGAGTATCAAAGTCCTAGACTACCAGGTTGTACACTGGGAGAAATTAAAGAGGAGCGAAAACATTTTACAATGTGTTCGCTGCCAAAGGTTTGGGCACGCCGCGTCGAACTGCGAAATGCAGCCTCGATGTGTGAAGTGCGGAAAGAACCACAAATCCGAGGAATGCGCTCTAGGTAAGGACGGAGCGTCTGAAAAAAGCCAACTCTCTTGTGCTTTGTGTAGGAACACGGGACACACCGCAAACTATCGGGGTTGTCCCAAATTCCAATACATAAAACGAGTAAATCTGGCTCGGCAGCAGAAAGTGGAAGTTAAACGTCCACTCGTGCAGGCACAAACACCAGCCGTTACTCCCCACGTTACCTACGCCCAAATGGCGGCAGGTAGGGGAAATACGGTACAACAAGCAAAGGTAGCTTCTCAGGCCCCAGCGCCTAGAGCACCGGAACCTGTACCTGACATGCTGGCTATCTTGCTCTCTATTCAGGGGCAGATGGCTCAGCTTCAGCGTCAAATACAGGAACAGGCTAAGCGGGTAGATCAAATATACGCGCTGCTGCCGGGCCTAACGCACCTCCAGTCGTAATGGGTACGTACATGGCGGAGCAAACCCTGAAGGTCCTTGCAGTGAATGTTAATTCACTGATTAGGTTCGAACGACGAGCCACACTGTTTAAGTTGCTTAAAGACCAAGCCCCTGATGTGCTTTTGGTTAGCGAAACTAAGCTGACCAAAAGACACAAAATGAGGCACAGAAGATATAAAATATTACGAAGAAATCGACCCAACTCCATTCAAGGAGGAGGTGTTGCAATCTTTGTTAGAAAAGGACTGCATTTCAAAAGAATATACAGTCGTGTAGTACGTAGGTTCCAGGTGCTGGAAGCATGCGCCATGTACATCCCTCTCCGTAGTGGAAAGCGGTTATACATGGTGTCTGTTTATGCACCTAAAGCTACTCAATCCACCTTATTCATCTCAGAGCTCGAGACACTTTTTCGATTCCTAAGACTGGAATTGGAGGAGAACTACTTTATTATCGGCGGAGATTTCAACGCCAAACATAGAGATTGGGGAAATAATACACCAAATACTAGAGGGAACCTACTTTTCAATTGGTGGGGTCAGCACAGTATAATGTATCGACTCGGCCTCAAGGCGACGGATAGTCCGTCGTTTCCCAGACACGGTTCCTATTTGGACCTCTTGCTGTTCGACACACGAATACACCTGACATGTACTAACCAACATACCATAAACTGTCTACGCACGTTTGTGTATGACAGTGACCATTGCGGTCTCAGTACCGAAATAACCGTTCCGAACGAAATTGCGGAATTAGAAGAGTTTGTTCAACGGCATTCCTACAACTATAGTAGGGTGCGTTGGACGCACTTCTCCAGAGCACTGACGAGAGCACTCTCCTCGAATTCGCTCTACCCACCGTCCAATAGAAATCTATCAAACGAGGAGATTGACAGATATCTAAAACTAATGGACCAGACAATCAAACGAACCATGGACAAAACGATACCTCGGTATCAACATACTGACAACGAAGACTTATTCCGCAACGCAACTATTGACGCACTGCACCGACATAAAAGTAGACTGCTGACAAGGCTAAAAACCTTATACAGACAGTTTACTGACAGACATAACCCGGAGATCGTGACACTGAAGTCGTCGATCAAAAACCTCCAAATATTAATAAAAGAAAATTACAGAAATTCTGTAAGTTTGTATTGGAACAACAAAATTCGGGCTGTAAACACCAGCAACCCGAATATGTTCCCGCAAATAAACAAACTATTTCGGAGAAAAGATCAAAACGACCTTTCGTGTCTTAAAATCGCCCGAACGACGGACAACGAGCACATACTCATAGCAGCAGGCATCGATCCAAATGAGGCCGATGATGCTGACAACTTCTTTGTGATCGAGGATCCGCAGGAGAAGGTAGAGGCTATTGGAGCGACTTTCCAGGAAGTGTACAAGGCGAATGACATCATTGGCCCCAACCACGACCTGGAAAATCGAGTCCTTGTGCACAATTTCTACCTTCGAAATGAAATTGTAAACTGGCGATTCGAGAGCTCGGGTTTCACCCAGTTCAGTGACGACAATATGGCAAATAATGCCATCGCCAACGATAGGGTACTACCCCCGTTCATTTCGAAGGAAGAGCTCCAAACGATCTTCGAATCACTGAGGAGTAAGAAATCAGTGGGAACCAATGAAATACCGAACATTGTGCTTCGACATCTCCCACTAGAAGCGGTGGACATTTATACCACCCTGTTTAATAATGCAATGAATAATGCACATTATCCAGCGCATTGGAAAACTGCGGTGATACATCCCATTCCCAAAAGGAATAAAGATACTTCCAATCCGGCGAATCTCCGCTCGATCAGTCTTCTTCCAAACATCAGTAAGGTTTTTGAGAAGGTGATCAATAGAGTCCTGACTAAGTGGGTTGAGGACAAACATATAGTTCCGGATAATCAATTCGGTTTCAAGGCGGGGCATGATATCATTCATGCTGCGTCCAAACTGGTTTCTGATATCCAATGGAACAAAGGCAAGAACCAGTGCACTGGTGCCTGCCTGATTGACTTGGAGAAGGCCTTCGATACCGTATGGTTAGAAGGACTCTTTTTCAAACTGGACAGATTGGGCATTAGTAAAACCCTGCTGTATATTCTTTTTGATATGCTCTCCAGTAGACAGTTCATCGTGAAGAATGGCGATGTGACTTCTGCTGGAATATTTAACATTAAAAACGGTCTGCAACAAGGTGCGGTGAATTCGCCGATCCTATTCAACATTTACACAAGTGATCTGATAGGTTCACTTCACCATGCCATAGCGTACGCAGACGACTTAATCGCGTACAGGTCAGGCCCAAAGATTGAGGTCATTAACATACTTTTGCAACGTGACTTCGATAAAATTAAGCGATATTGCGATGACTGGAAGTTGAAAATCAACTTTCAGAAATCGGAAACCATTCTGTTTAGGACGCCTTTGTCTGGGGCCTCTAGGGATACCAGAAAGAATTGGCGAAAGTTCTCTATCGTCGGACAACATGGACAGCCACTTGCCTGTCGAAATGTAGTCAGGTACCTTGGGATCTGGTTAGACCAATATCTGTATTTTAACAAACATATAGATGTTGCTCTGGACAGAGCCAGAGGTGCTTTTGCCCTTACAAGGAGACTGTTCTATAACAGCCAACTCGATGCGAGGGTGAAGGTGATCTGCTACATGGCCCTTATCCGGCCTATGCTTGTATTTGGTTGTCCTGTGTGGTTCAACGTGAGAGCAAGCTTATTGGAAAAGATTCGGGTGTTTGAGAGGGCTTGTCTTCGGGCTTGTCTTCGCTTATACAGAACACCAGAGTCCGAGTACATAAAATTCTACCCTAATGAGGTCTTATACAATAGGGCGAACCTAATAAGAGTGGACAATTTTGTTATTAAGTTGACTCGAAGGCACATTGCAAGATCAATGACCTCATCGAACAACCTGATCTCCGGGGCTTACTACCCTAATTATATGTATCATGAGAGAGTTCGCTTTGACGGCTTTATTCCTCCAGAAGAGTTCCTCTACCTAGATATGAAAGGTCTGATCCAGGACAGATTAGCGGTGCCGCTAATCTTCCACGTCGCTCGGACAGCTGCGGACAGGCGACTCAACTACGACAGAGACGTCGCACACGGCAGTGCGGAGCGTCTCCGGTTCAGTAGGGCGGTAGGGAGTCGTGACATAAGGGATGTTGCTCGGCAGCACCAACAATTTTGGTGGCTAGTTGAAGGAGGGGAGGGTTCGTCGTCTAATCCCTTAAGTAATAGGTAGCTTCATGTGAAGCAAAGTCGGTCGTCTGTTAATTTCATTAGCCATGGCCGGCTTACATAGATTTAGGTAGTATTAAGTTAGATGTAAGAAAAAAAAAAAAAAAAAAAAAAATATATAAAATTCACAAAAAAAAAAAAAATTAAAAAAAATAAAAGAACAAAAGATATGGGTGACTTTTTTTCTAAAAAAGGGGTAATCCATACAGGAAAAAAAAAAAAATTGTTGTATTGTAGTATATTATGTTAAAATAAGGTATTATAAGTAGGTTATGATTTAGATTTATTTTTTTTAGGTAGTTAGTTTATAAGTTTTAGTTTTAGTTTTATTTTAGTTTTACTTTATTTTTATCTTTTTATAAAAAGTCCGTTTACTAAGTTTTTCCTTTGTGTAATAAAAATTTTTCTTAGTTTTACTTTAAATTAAATATATAAATATAAATAATAATAAATGTTCGAAACGTCGAAAGACATAGTTTAAGTATTATGTTTAACCTAGAGTGCCCGCATGGGACCAGTAAGTTAGAATAAGATTATCTGTAAGTTACTTAAGCTAATTATTAAGCATTTTTTTGTCTAGCTTGTAAGTGTAAATGAATTAATGAAAATAAAAATGCATTTAAAATGAAAAAAAAAAAAAAAATGTAATAAATATCACGTTATGGGTTGCGGAGAGCGGTCCGCTATGTTAATAGCGGGATCTGCGGAAATATCTGGTGAGGCTTCAAGCAGTTCAAGCCAATCACCAAAAACAAAGAGAAGGAGGAAGCTAAGGCCAATTCCTAACTTGGTGCAACGTCCCACCCGACAAACTTCCACTGAAAAGCTGCTTGAGGGAGTGAGGGAAGGGGCGCATTCGACATCAACAATAGCAGCAACTAATTGTCCACGGCAAGTCAATGACGACAACGCACATATCTTAGATGGTGGTGAAAGCCACTGTCTGAGAGAGAACATCTTCGCTTCCTTGGCTCCATCGGAATCGGAAGATGAAGAGGAAGAAATGGTGTCTCTAAGCAGCAGCATCAAAATGCTGCAACAAAGAGTTCTTGCCATTAAAGAAATGCAAATGCTCAGAAGGAAGAGGGAAGAGCAAGAACAATCAATACAGCAACAGCAGACGCACACGCAGCTAGCTCAAAAGCAGCATCAACCCCAAACAAAAACAATAAGGCAGGTGCTGCAACCACACGAGCAAACACTGAGCAAACACCAACAGCAACAACAAGAGCAGCCACAACAACGGCAACAGCAAAAACAGCTACAGCAAAAACAGCAGCAGCCACAACAACGGCAGCTGCCACTACAACGGCAACAGCCAGCACAACGGCAACAGCCACAACAGCAACAGAAACAACAAATGCAGCAAAAAAAACAACAACAACAACAGCAGCAGCAAAAACAACAACAACAACAACAACATCATCAGAAGCAACAAAGGGTTCCACCCATTAACACATTTAAGATGGAACTAAAGGAAACGATAGAATTATGTAAGTCGGCCATAGGCAATAATTTTTATATTAAAAGACTTAGCGTAGATAGGCACGCGATCCACTGTAACACAGTGGAGCTCTATTACAAAATAAAAGGTTTATTGAAGGATTCGACGACGGAGTTCTTTTCCTACACCCCGAAGGGGGACAGGCTGCAAACAATGCTGCTGAGGGGGATAGAACCGTCGACTGATCCGGAGGAGCGCCTTCCACTGTTGAAAGAGAAGGAGTGCGAAGGGCTCAAATTCGTAGGGGTCAAGCCGTTTGTCACGGCAAGAGCCAAAAGGGAGAAGCGGAAACTACCGTTCTTCCTGGTTCAGCTAAGTCCCGACAGCAAACTGGATGGTCTAAGGAGTATCAAAGTCCTAGACTACCAGGTTGTACACTGGGAGAAATTAAAGAGGAGCGAAAACATTTTACAATGTGTTCGCTGCCAAAGGTTCGGACACGCCGCGTCGAACTGCGAAATGCAGCCTCGATACGTGTAGTGCGGAAAGAACCACAAGTCGGAGGAATGCGTTCTGGGTAAGGACGGAACGTCAGAAAAGAGCCAGCTCTCTTGCGCATTATGTAGGAACACGGGACACACCGCAAAATATCGGGGTTGTCCCAAGTTCCAGTACATTAAAAGAATAAATCTGGCCCGGCAGCAGAAAGTGGAAGTCAAACGTCCACCCGTGCATTTACAAACTCCAGCCGTTACTCCCCATGTTACCTAAGCCCAATTGGCGGCAGGTAGGGGAAATACGGTACAGCAAGCACACGCACACGCTTCCCAGGCCCCAGCGCCTAGAGCACCTGAACCAGTACCTGACATGCTAGCTATCTTGCTCTCTATCCAGGGACAGATGGCTCAGCTTCAGCGTCAAATACAGGAACAGACTACGCGTGTAGATCAAATATACGCGCTGCTGCTGGGCCTAACGCACCTCCAGTCGTAATGGGTACGTACCTGGCGGAGCAAACCCTGAAGGTCCTTGCAGTGAATGTGAACTCACTGATTAGGTTCGAACGACGAGCCGCACTATTTAAGTTGCTTAAAGACCAAGCCCCTGATGTGCTTTTGGTTAGTGAAACTAAGCTTACCAAAAGACACAAAATGAGGCACAGAAGATATGAAATATTACGAAGAAACCGACCAAATTCCATTCTAGGAGGAGGTGTTGCAAACTTTGTAAGAAAGGGACTGCGTTTCAAAAGAATATACAGTCGTGTGGTATGTAGGTTTTGGGTGCTGGAAGCATGCGTCATGTACATCCCTCTCCGTAGTGGAAAGCGGTTGTACATGGTGTCTGTCTATGCACCTAAGGCTACTCAATCCACCTTATTCATCTCAGAGCTCGAGACACTTTTTCGATTTCTGAGGCTGGAATTGGAAGACAACTATTTTATTATCGGCGGAGATTTCAACGCCAAACATAGTGATTGGGGAAATACGAGTAATACACCAAATACTAGAGAACCTACTATTCAATTGGTGGGCTCAACACAGTATACTGTATCGACTCGGGCTTAAGGCGACGGATAGTCCGCCGTTTCCCAGACACGGGTCCTATTTGGATCTTCTGCTGTTCGACTCACGAATACAACTTACATGCACTAACCAACAAACTACAAACTGTCTACGCACTTTCGTGTATGACAGTGACCATTGCGGTCTCAGCACCGAAATAACGGTTCCCAACGAGATTGCGGAATTGGATGAGTTTGTTCAAAGGCATTCCTACAATTATAGTAGGGTGCGTTGGACACACTTCACCAGAACACTGACTAGAGCACTCTCCTCGAATTCGCTCTACCCACCGTCCAACAGAAATCTGTCAACCGAGGAGATTGACAGGTATCTTAGACTAATGGACGAGACAATCAAACGAACAATGGACAAAACGATACCTCGGTATCAACACACTGACGACGAAGACTTATTCCGCAACGCAACTATTGACGCACTGCACCTACATAAAACTAGACTGCTGTCAAGACTAAAAACCTTGTACAGACAGTTTACTGACAGACATAACCCGGAGATCATGACATTGAAGTCGTCGATTAAAAACCTCCAGACATTAATAAAAGAAAATTACAGAAATTCTGTAAGTTTGTATTGGAACAATAAAATTAGGGCTGTAAACACCAGCAACCCGAATATGTTCCCGCAAATAAATAAAATATTTCGGAGAAATAATCAGAACGACCTTCCATGTCTAAGAATCACCCGAATGACGAACAGCGAACAAATACTTGTAGCAGCAGGCATTGATCCAAGTGAGGCCGTTGATGATGACAACTTCTTTGTGATCGAGGATCCGCAGGAGCAGGTAGAGGCTATAGGAGCAACTTTCCATGAAGTGTACAAGGCGAATGTTATCATTGGACCAAACCACGACCTGGAGAATCGAGTTTAATAATACAATGAATAATGCACATTATCCAGCGCATTGGAAAACTGCGGTGGTACATCCCATATCTAAAAGGGATAAAGATACTTCCAATCCGGCGAATCTCCGCTCGATCAGTCTTCTTCCAAAAATCAGTAAGGTTTTCGAGAAGGTGATCAATAGAGTCCTGACTAAGTGGGTTGAGGACAAACATATAGTTCCGGATAATCAATTCGGTTTCAGGGTGGGGCATGATATCATTCATGCTGCGTCTAAACTGGCTTCTGATATCCAATGGAACAAAGGCAAGAAACAGTGCACTGGTGCCTGCCTGATTGACTTGGAGAAGGCCTTCGATACCGGATGGTTAGAGGGGCTCTTCTTGAAACTGAACAGGTTGGGCATTAGTACACCACTGCTGTATATTCTTTTTGATATGCTCTCCAGTAGACAGACAGTTCATCGTGAAGAATGGCGATGTGAAATCTGCTGGAACATTTAACATTAAAAACGGTCTGCAACAGGGTGCGGTAAATTCACCGATCCTATTCAACATTTACACAAGTGATCTGATAGGTTCACTTCACCATGCCATAGCGTACGCAGACGACTTAATCGCGTACAGATCAGGTCCAAAGATTGAGGTCATTAACATACTTTTACAGCGTGACTTCGATAAAATTAAACAATATTGCGATGACTGGAAGTTGAAAATCAACTTCCAGAAATCGGAAACCATTCTGTTTAGGACGCCTTTGTCCGGGGCCTCTAGGGATACCAGAAAGAATTGGCGAAAGTTCTCTATCTTCGGACAACATGAACAGCCACTTGCTTGTCGAAATACAATATCTGTATTTTAACAAACATATAGATATTGCTCTGGCCGGAGCCAGAGGTGCTTTTGCCCTTTCAAAGAGACTGTTTTATAACAGCCAACTCGATGCGTGGGTGAAGGTAATCTGTTACATGGCCCTTATCAGGCCCATGCTTGTATTTGGTTGTCCCGTGTGGTTCAACGTGAGAGCAAGTTTATTGGAAAAGATTCGGGTGTTTGAGAGGGCTTGTCTAAGGACTTGTCTTCGCTTATGCAGAACACCGGAGTCTGAGTACATAAAATTCTATCCTAATGAGGTCTTATACAATAGGGCGAACCTGATAAGAGTGGACAATTTCGTCATTAAGTTGACTCGAAGGTACATTGCAAGAGCAATGACCTCATCAAAAAACCTAATCTCCGTGGCTTATTACCCCAATTATATGTATCACGAGAGAGTTCGCTTTGACGGCTTTATTCCTCCAGAAGCGTTCCTATATCGGGATAGCAAAGGTCTGATCCAGGACAGATTGGCTGTGCCGCTAATCTTCCACGTCCCTCGTTCCCTTGATAGTAATGATAAAACAGCTGCGGACAGGCGACTCAACTACGAGAGAGACGTCGCACATGGCAGTGCGGAGCGTCTCCGGTTCAGTAGGGCGGTAGGAAGCCGTGTTAGGAGGGATGTTGCTCAGCAGCACCAGCAATTTTGGTGGCTTGATGTTTCGTCGTCGAGCTCCTCCAGTGATACGTAGCTTCATGTGAAGCAGAGTGAACCCGGCCTAATTTTTTTTTTTTTGTTAGCCATGGCCGGCTTATATAGTTTTAAGTTAGATTTTAAGAAAAAAAAATATATAAAGCAAAAAAAAATAAATAAAAATAAAAAATGATAAAAGAAAAAAATATATATATGTATATACATATGTGTATATGCATATATGTATATATGAAGTGTGTGTGTATTCTGTATTGTATATATGTGTGTATGAACATATTATATGTAAGTAGGTTAAGTAGGTTAAGATTTATTTTTTAGGTAGTCTGTAAGTTTAATTAAAAAAAAAAATGTCTATATACTAAGTTTTTGCTTAAAATAAATTTTTCTTAGTTTTAGTTGTAATGTTAAATATAAATTTAAATATAGACTGTTAGATCCGTCGAAAGACTTAGTTTAAGTGTTAGGTTTAACTTAGAGTGCCCGCATGTAGCCAGTATGTTAGAATAAGACTATTTGTAAGTTATGTAAGCTAATTTTTAAGCATTTTTCTGTCTAGCATGTAAGAGTAAATTAAGTAAAATAAATAAAAATGCATTTAAACTGAAAAAAAACTGAACTGCATCGGTTCCCGCTAGATCACCGAAATCAAGCAGCGTTGGGCGCGGTAAGTACGTAGGTGGCTGACCACATGGGAACTCAGTTCTCCGAGTGCTTTTGACGCGCCACATGAGCATAGTATCCCGGCGTTAAATCCCGGACCCTACAAATTAATTTGTATCGTTCCCTTGATAGTAATAATAATAATGGTAGAGTGCAAAAATACCAGTTAATCTAAACAACCCAGCACTCGAGGCCTTAAGGGTTAGGCCACTCTAGAGGCCATAAAGATAGGCTTTTTGTGATTTTTTTTTTCAGGAAAAATTTAAAATAAATCGAGTTTATAGTACAATGGTAGAAGTTTATTGTACGTATGTATTATGATTGACTGTAAATCATAATTTTTATACAATAATTTATTTAAAATTGGCGGCTATGCAGCGTCAAACTTGCAAAATTCGCACAAAAATCGTCAGAAAATTGTTAATAACAAATGAACTATGCCATTTAAAAAAAACCCGACGTACTTATTTAGACAATGGACCGTATGCATAAAAATTACATATTTACTAGTAGTAAAAGGTTTAAGTAAGTACTAGTACTACTAGTAGAAGCTTATATTTTAAGTATTTATTAAATTTGGTATGCATAAACGTGAGTTTTGACTTGCCAGCAAATACTTCTAGTAAATACTGAATTCGTTCAAGTAAATACTACTAGTTCATCGAATGCTTAAAAAGGAGAAGTCCGAAGCTATACAATTATTTATTAGTGAAAATAACGGAAGAGCTAAGTAGAAAGAGGCTAAATAATTGTAAGACAGATGTTAAGAAGAAAGCAGATCTTAACAAAACGGGAAATAAGCTCATAAAGCTCAAAGAATGGGAAGTAATTTTTTTAGAGCTTTTAAATCCTAATGAAAACCCATCCATCTCTTGCATTCCTGATACATATTGCTTTATAAAGCTAATTATTATACTTTTACTAACATTGTTTACGTAAATTTGGTTTATCTGTGGGAGCAGATAATCCCATTCGGATGCAAATGGAAAAGGAAGCTGATATACCTATTGCTGTAGATGAAATTGAAGAATTACGAGATTCTCCAGTAACAAAACGTAGAAAATTGAAGTTTAATGAGGCTGAGGAGACAAAATATCTGTATAATGGAGAACTTCAAAGTTTGGTGTTGCTGGAGCATTTAAAGCTAATACAAATATAGCAGGAGGAAATTAAAAAAAGGATGGAAAATACAACGAAGAGGTGAATTCGTATTCAACTTATAATTCCACTACAACCACTGAAAGTGAATTAACCTTCTTAAATTTATAAAGACCGGAAAAAACAATTTTTATTTTTTATTGAAATAAAATTTTATTTTTAGAACACTGTCTTTTATTTTATTATTTATTTATTTATTTATTTTTATTATTATTTTTTTGTATTAAGAAGATACATATGCTCAATTACGTTACCTAATATTCCTGCTAATTCCGTTCTCTTTACTGCCCTATTCGTCGAATTTGAAGTACAATTGCCATTAGTTCTTCATCACCTTGAACAGAAATCTGATTTTCTACGCCTTCTGGCAATTCGAAATCGTTATCATTTAAATGCTTTGCAATATTGTGCAAAACGAAACATGCCACAATTATATTTGGAATATTTTCAAAATTGAGACGTATGCAGTTTGTAGAATTGAGAATCTCCTCTTCACTTGGCCAAAACATTTTTCAATTATTACTCTATCTTTTGAATGCAATTCATTGAATGCCTTTTCTTGATTACTTGTTGGATTGGTCTGGTCATTAGCAATCCACACTTCTAAAGCATTTCATTGCACCACATATTGCTTGGATATTGATGGAGGCATATCCTTTTCTATTAATATATTCTTCTGAATGGAAGTGAGGCTTCATTATTTCTACATGAGTGCAGTCCAAGGTTCCAATCATGTTTTGCTTTCAAATGTTCCTCAGAATTGGAGGGAAACTTTATCCAATGAGAGGCTTTATCTGTTATAAGTTTTGCAACAGAATTTACTGTTCTAGAAACAGTACTCTGATGTACGCCAATATCTTCACCAACGCCAACTTGAAACCCAGGATCCCCAACGTATCTTAAAAAGATCCTCATCTTTTCTTGAGGTAATACTGCTCCTCCTTTTGTTTCTGTTTGAATTTCTTAAAATATATGAATTTACGAAACATTCGAGTAAAGTCATACAGTATTTACTTACCAATAAAGTATTCACTTAACTACTTTATGTTTTCCTTCTTAAAACGGTAAAACATTTTAAAATTAGACTCCCTTAGCTTCTTGTAAACTTTTTCGGAATTAATTCGTAAAATTCAGCCATTACGATAAATATAGCGACCTGGTTGCTTCAAAGTGAGACTCACGACTATAATCCTATTTATTGTAGCTGCAGTGGCAGAAAAGTATATACTAGCGAATTTCCAAGTTGCTATTCACCAACTTGAAAAAAGTCAAGTAAATACTACAGAAGTATAAGTACTTACTAGTTTTTATGCATATGGTATTAAATATTTACTATTGAAATTCATCCGAAACTAGTAAGTACTTTGTTCCCTAGTAAATGCTTGTTCTCCAGCACTTACTTAAATTTTATACATATGAAAATTAAGTATTTACTTAAAAATCGTCTAGTAAAAGCATTTACTAGTTTTTATGCATACGGCCCAATATATTTTTAAAGACCTAGTTAAGATTTGAAGTGAATTGGTTGAAAATTGTTCAAGTTAGGCGTGCGGCCAACTAGAAAAATACAGATTTATGAAATTCATAAGAGGCTCGCTGCCTATCTAGCAGCCTTGTACTATACTTTGAAAAGCAAGTACTTCGAGATATTTTCTGGCCATAATTGTTTGGGATATCATTTTTGATTCCCTAAGGGACAATTGAAAGCAATAAAAAAATCCATTTCTTAAAAATCCTAGAGTGGCCTAACCCATTAACAAAAATATCAAGAACTTTTAGTCAAACTGAACAAAACTACAGCACGAATGAAAAGGAGCTTCTCGCATTTGTTTGACCACTTCAAAAATTAAAAAAAATACCTGTACGGTATACGTATATCAGATCTAACAATTTACGCAGATCATCAGTCACTTATTTTTTCGATTTCGAATAAAAATCCAAACACAAAGTTAAAACGATGGAAAAACTTCATAGAAGAATATGGCACTAAAATAGTAGGTATACAAACCAGAACACGAAAACGTTATCGCTGATGCACTGTCTCGCCAACAACACTCAGCTCAAAGTTCACCAACCGATAAATTGAAAAATGTAAAATAACCGTTAAATACATTTAGAAATCAAATAATTATAAACTTTAGTACAATCAACTTAGCGGAAATCTTCTCGCAAAATACGACATACACTTTTCTGTTCGACTAAAAAGGAACAACTAAATAAACTGAAATGAATAATAAATTCAAAGGTAACCCATGTCAAAAACGACATCATTTCTTCCTTTCCAAATACATATATCAATTGTTTTATACGAAAAATGACAGAAGACATAGATAGGCAAAATGAAATTGTAATCCACACACTCAGACGAGCACATAGAAATTGTAACAATAACGCGCAGGAAATACTGACCATATACTTTTGGCCAAATATACGCCAAATGTGCAAAAAAAGAAACACAATAGTATGAATCTGTCTAACAAACAAATACGAACCAAATACAGACCAAACAAACAACCGATCAGAGCTACACTAATAAGAAATCGTATAAGCGAACACTTACATTTAGATTTATTTCATATGAACTCAAACATATACATCAGCACAACTGATAAATACTCAAAATACTGCTATATATGAGAATATGAGCAAAAAGAATATATATAAATACATTGACGAAATATTATCACAAATTTACCCAAACGTCAAGTTTGTAATGACCAACAATGAATCAACATTCACGGGTATATGAGCGAGATAAATTTACGAAAAACTACAACCTGTAAATACCGTAACACCGACATTCCCTTCCACAACCAATGGTCAAGTTGAGCGTACACACAGCACGCTGATCGAACTCGCTAGAGTCCTAGCACAGGAAAATTATTCTTCACAAGGAGACGAAATCTTTAACGCGGTCCGACAATACAACAAAACAATACACTCAGTCACAGGAGAGAAAACCGAGGACGTGTTCGTCAATCGAGGAGGGTATCCTGATATAAAACAAAGGCTCGAGGTAAATCAAAATAAGGTGCTTTCATATCATAAAAAAAATCGCAAGAGTATCGCATACAAAAAAGAGACGCGATATACTCTAAAACACACCGTCGCAACAAAAACGAGTGCAAGCATGCAAGGAATAGTAATTTTATTTTTTATCTCTGTCGCGTTTTGCGACAACCTAATTGACTTAGAGGATATTTAATGATAGAAACGGACCCGGTATACGTATATCAGGAAACCACATTCTTATACCATGTAGTAAATATTTCAAAAATATTAACACCATATGAGAACATACAATAGTACGATCCGCATATACCTTACAACGAAACTCGGCTGAACAAGTGTTAATAAACAAAGTAGAGACACTCAAGTCACAGTTACTTCCTCATACCTTTAGAACTAGACGATCACTTAACTTTTTAGGGTCAGCACTTAAAATTATCACGGGTACACCTGATCAAGACGACTTAATCGAAATCAAGACATGATTAAATCTGCTGACAGAAAACAGTAACAAACAAAAGAAAATAAACTCACAGTTTGAAAAAATATTAGGGACTCTCGATCCTAAAAGTATGATTTATTGATTACCAAAGTATACAACGAATTATCCTATATTGCTAAGACAATAAATTTCACAAAAAATGGGAACTTGCATTCAGGAACTCTAAACTTAAAAGATATTTAACAAATATATAGTATATAATGAAGCATTAGATTTACCTATAATAAATGTATTAGAATACGCCGACGTACATGTTTGTTATTTTCACCAAGCAATTGCAACTATTTATAAATAGCCAATATTAAAAACAAAATGTAACTTATTCAGTCTACATCCACTTGCATACAAGCATGGAAAAATATTACTGGATTCTAAGATATCAAAATGTAACTATGTATTTACCAATAATCTTTTTACTCAACCACCAACATTTAACTCAGGGGATCAACAATACCAAAGTTAGCGGGCGAGTAAAAGAACTCCTACCTAACAACCTACCCACAAACTGGAAAGAAGCAAAGCAACCATTAAACCAACATTTCACACCAGCAGTGAACTACAAAGAGATTTTGAAGAGGGTAAGTTGTTTAAAGGTAAGTTCAATTTCCAAATTGAAAAAGTAATAAAAGGTGGAAATGCATTTGCGACATATGAACGTAACTAAAGAAACAAAATATACCTTTTATTATATATATAGTTTTACAATAGTTGATAAAATAAAACGAATTGCAGCAGAAAATTTATACCTGGTAATAAAATATGAATTCGTCCTGCATGAAATTAAAGAAATACTCTATAATTAAATACGATTCGATCACAATAATTTATATAGGCATTTTTTTATACACAACCGACAAAAAACACCTATCTACAATCTAAGTAAACAAGACAATAAGTAGTTCTTCACCCTAAAACATTCCACATAATAATCCCCATTCAAGCAATCAAAATAGGAATACTAATAACAACAAAAAAAAATTCAGGTCAGAATAAGCAACATAATAATAACTCCTTCCACCATAGATAAAATGCAGGTCAAAGCAGAAACTCAGAAAATGTTAGGCAACAAGTTTTTAATCCATCAATTTAAAAATGCGAGTTACATAATATGTTAGCAATATTCGTCGCCGGAAAATGCCAATGCATCGGTTGGCATTAACCTCCCTAGTGCATATCATATTAAACCAAAAGCAAAACCACTTGCTTGGTAATTTGGATGGCACAAACGGTGGTCATTCACACCATGAATCAGCAATCTGAACTACCGCAACCCAATGTTAGGATAGGTTACAAGTTAGCTTTAAGTAAGATATTAATAGATTTGTGAACAGTGTGAACTAATAAAGCTGTTTTAAATAAATAAATAGTTGGATTCTGTTCAGTAGAATTAGAATCCAGTGAAACGAACTTCACCTGTCCAAAGTAAAAAAAAAGTGCGACATGAAGTGACTTAAAGTAAAATTTAATAAGTTACGAAGAAACAACACTTCAATCTGGACAGAAAAAAATATCTGCAATAAAATTGTAGATCAGCAAAGAATCATGGCACGACCAAATTTGATAGAACAATGTCTTACTGCATTGGCAACAATAATAAGCAATCAGCAACAGTTGCAAACAGTACGGAGCAGACTCGAAAAAGAACTGAGATATTTACCAGTTTTTGATGGATCGCCAGAAATATTACCTGCCTTTATATCATATGTAGAAAGGGCTATAAATGACTACAGTGAAACAGAAAAGCAGAATGTTTACATCGTGATATATGTACAATAATGAAAAAATTATGAGGAACATCAGCGTACTGAACACGGAGTTGTGAGATAAAATCCGTTTAATATTTAGTTAAATAGTAGAGAGTGTAGTACTCGTATTTAGTGAGTTGCAAGAATCAGTTGTTAATCATTTAAATAGTTTCTTGGTACTTAAAATAAAAGAACTCTGAATTATTTAATAAATTTACTGAAAATCGACCTATATTAAATAAATAGGTTGGTCAAGACACTGTTAATCTATAAAATATTAGAGATAGAAAACGGTTTACACCCAAAATACCCAGGCAAATTGTCGAGTGAATAACAATAACACAAGGAAAATTCAGCAAAAGAATCTAGGTGACTTTTTAAGACAACCACAAAGCAATAACTATCACAAGTTAGGGAACAAACAGCAGTCCAAAACTAGTAGTCATTTAACTAATGTTTCATCGCGACAAATCGATTTTTGATAATGTTAGCAATAGGTACGAAGTCAACTCAATACGAGTAACTCAGAACGAGTTTTAAGTAAGCTAGCCTCGGAAAGAAATATGATTTTTAAAACTTTAATTCAATGCAAAGAAAAATTTATTGCTTTGATAGATACAGGTTCTGCATTTAGCCTTTTAAATTTGAGTAGAGTAACAAACAGAATATACGAACGATTAGAAGGAAAAATAATGTTAAACACTGTCGAAGGACAAGTAACAAAAAGCATGGAATATGTAAAATCCAAATGTCCCGCTGAATTCGAACAACCAAAAATGAAATGGATCAAAATTAAGTTAGAAAAACCATATGATTCTTTACTTGGCATGGATTGAAAACCAAGAAATTTTATTAAATATCGATGTTAAGAGACCTTTGTTGAAAAAATTAATTAATAGTGAGATGAATACATTAGAAGAAGGCACATTTGGAAATATATTTGGAACATTTAAATGAAGAACAAAGACGTGGATTATTCAAATTTTTTGAAAAGTACAAGAAGTTGTTTTATAAAGAAGTAGGAAAAGTGTTGTTCACGAAATTCGAGCTACTACAAATGAGCAGATCAATTCCAAACAACGAGTATGCAGATACCCTCTCCATCATGAAGCCAAAGTAAGAAAACAGATTAAAGATATGGCAGCTCAAGGTATTATTCGTAAAAGTAAAAGCAGGTCCAATAATAGTAATCCCAAAGAAAAAAGATAATTCATGTGTACAAAAATTCAGAATCGTGGTGGATTACAGAAGACTAAACCAGGTGACAATTGATGACAAGTATCCACTTCCCAATATAGACAGTGTTTTATGAGATGTTAATAATTTATTTAGGTTGAAGGATATGTATAATGTATTTAAAATTGTTGTTTCAATATAATTTATAATTTTATACTTATTGATGTGACTTATTGGTGGTCCCTGATGTGATGTTGCCCGTGTCAATATTACGATCCAAGTGGATGAGTGCATGAAAGATCGATTCGTCGAACCTGCATGCGTACTCTCGCCTACTCCTGCAGATTTCTTGCACACTCAATTGCGGGTGTGTTGGTTTGAAGAGACAAAAAAAGATATTAACTACACAACATCGCAGACCACATTATTATTAAACAATTAAGAAAGAACAATAAAATGTATGCATTCATGTAAGCATGTACGTAAACAATAAGAAAAGTGAGGTTGAATGTATGTATTGTACATATATATGTTTAAACAAAGGTTTTTTTGTATGTCTGGTACTTTTTCGTTGTTTGATGTGTGGTCTTGTTGAGTGAGTCTCAAACATCCCGGTCCCCCTGGTACAAGTTTAACGACACCGGTAATTTGGTAATAGGCCGAACAAATGATCCTGCTGCTGTTCTCACAGTGGCCACTCGAACATGTTGGTCTGTTCCGGGAGCAACGGATACAATTCTACCCAATACCCACTTGGTTGGCAGAAGGCATGGTTCCTTGATGACGACTAAATCTCCCTCCTTGATGTTAGTACCAGTTCTTTGCCATTTGGGTCGCTCTTGCAAACTTGTAAGATACTCCGAATGCCAACGCTTCCAAAAACCTTGCACCATACCTTGGATATGGTTCCAATGAGACAAACGGCTTACTGGAGCATCTAGGTAGTTGGGAGCAGTTAGTGGCTCACCTAAAAGAAAATGTGCGGGGGTTAGCGGATTTAAATCGAAATCGAATACAGAACAAATAGGACGAGAATTAAGGATGGCTTCTATTTAGGTTAGGGCAGTATACAACTCCTCAAATGTGAGAACTGAGGCTCCAACAACACGACGCAAGTGCTGTTTTACTGACTTGACGCCAGCCTCCCATAAAGCGCCAAAATGGGGTGCGGAAGGAGGAATGAAGTAATCCCGTCATTGGCAAGCGCAGTAGAGATAATGTCATTATGAGTTTGGGCTGAAACGAATTGATGCATTTCCGTGAGACACCGAAGAGCTCCATGAAAATTTGTCCCGTTGTCACTGTATATGTTGGTGTATTTGCCGCGGTGCGAAACGAATCTTCTTAAAGCTGCGAGAAAGGCATCTGTGGTGAAATCACTTACAAACTCCAGATGGATTGCTTTTGTTGCCATGCACACGAACAAGGCGATGTAGGCTTTCGACAACGGGATAGCTTAATCGTCAATGGACCTGCATAGTCGCACCCGGTATTTGTGAATGGACAGCTTGTGAATATTTGTGAATACGAATAGAAGGCAGGTTCCCAATGAGTTGCGCGCTGGTAAGCTTGCGCTGCATAAAGCAAGTCTTACACTTGTGTTTCGGCTGCCCGTTATCCAATATTGTTGACGGACGAAAGCAAACGTTTCTGATATTCCGCAGTGCATGTAACGATGATGAATATCTGTGATAATTAGAGATGAAAGTAAGTTATATTTTCGAATTATTATAGGGTGTTTTATATTGAAGGATACACTCGAGTTTTTGATTCGACCACCCACACGAATAAGTCCATCGTTGTCCAAAAAGGCAGAGAAACGTAAAAGGTTTGACTTACAAGGAAGTTCGTTTTTGGTTTGTAGGTGGTGAATCTCATTTTCGAAGAATTTGAGTTGAATACATTTTAAAAGGGATATTTTCGCTTTGGAAATATCGGAGAAGGTTAATGTATGAACGGATCGCGGATATTTTACTGGTTGGCAGTTAAATACGAAGCGGAAACAGTACGCAATGATTCGAAGTAAACGAGTCCACGACGATATTTTTGCAATTAGGTCTTCAAAGATATGGCTGCTTAAGATTGTGATCAATACATGTCTTGAACTTGATCTTTCTTCCCTTGTGCATTCAGGAAGGTTTGACGACAACTGTGACTCTGGCCAGTTTTCCTCTGAAAGCGACAACCAGGATAGGCCTGTCCACAAGAGACATTGATTTGACAGATTTGCGGGGAGTGACTCTCCGCGGGCACTGGGTAAATGGGTCACGTTTGAACATTGGGCACGGCGGAATATTGTCTGTAGTGCTTTTGACAAAGTGAGCTCGAATTTGGTTTGATGGTTTTGACCGCGTTGTGGATGTCCGATTACAAGATTCAAGGGCATCACACCTGAGTTCGAGGAATTCCATTAAATCGGTTATCGTGTTATCGTCGCGAGAGACCATTTGTTCTGCATACGCGCGCTTTGTCTCAGGATCGACTTTACTAACCAGGAGATATATTAGCCACGGATCGCGATTATTTTTACCGAGAGCACTTCGTCTGCTTCGTCTATAATCTTTCTAAGCGCTTGAACGTTTGAAACGCTTATTGACGGAAGTGCTAAGAAGGTTTGTACGAACGATTGTAAAATTTTATTTTATTTTATTCTTTATTCATTATTCTTGGTTTAACAAACTTGGCATTGACTTAATTTATTACAATAATATTAAAACTAAGAATAAGTAGTGACATTAGTATTTATATAATAATAAATAGTGATAATGAAATTTTATATAAAAAAAATATTTTAAAGTTTGGTGTGACTGTGCAATATATTATACAAGAAGATAAATTTAATTTATTTATTCTGAAATTTACAATACATAAACAATAAAAGAGAGAGAAATAGAAAATAAGTTAAAGAGATAACATAAAAATGAATGTTGATACATTAGCAAAAGAACAAAGTGATATACATATTTAGACAACATAGGGCAGCAAAACCTTAATTTCTTTGTAATCAAAGTCAAGAAGCCACATTCTTACACGATTTAAGGATTGAGACAAGGATCTTATTTGCCGAATATTAATAGGAAGTGTATTGAATAATTTACACGATAAGACGGAGTAAAAGTTTTTGGGTAGAGTAGTTCGGAAAGGAGGAATAACGACAACATTAATTGAATTGCTACGCAAATTGCGAGTGTTACAAATAGGGCTCTATAAATAGCCAGCTCTCATGAAAAAAATTTTTAAAACTTTGAAATAGTACAAATGTTTTAGTGGCAGAATTTTCAATGACCTGAACACGAATATGGAAGGAGCTAACCGAGTGACCCACATACTTTTCTTATAGCGCACTTCTGCAAAATTATCAATGGTTCAAGCTTTGTTTGGTAAGCCCCACCCCACCAACTTATACCGTACTGTAGTTTTGATCGAAATATGCTGTTTTTAAAATTTTTTACGACGATAAAAGCTTCGTACTGTAGATCGCAAATATTGTTTAAGAAGTTTGGACCAACTCATGTTTTTTAATATTGTTTAAGAAGTTTGGACCAACTCATGTTTTTGTCAAAAGTAATGCCTAGATATTTAAATTCATTTACTGTTTCAATTCCAAAAGAGCGTGCGTTACAAGATGCCTGATCAATCAACATTGTCCTAGTGACTTCCTCGGTACAAACACAATTTGACACATATGACCTTTCGCAATCGGATTCTTGCATATGAAGACTGAAGTGCATTAATTTAGTTTATTGCTAACAATTAGTTTATGTTCCGAAACCATAGTCTCAGGAGGTAAAGATTTATATTCGCGCTTAAGTTCAGAGGACTTTCCGAGCGGTATGCAATGCCAAGATCATTTGCGAAAGCTGTCACTTTTCCTTTGAACGGTTGGCTAAATAAAGACTTGATGTAAATTAGGAATAATATGGGACCGAGGACTTATCCCTGAGGCACACCTAAGTTCATAGTTTTTGAACGACTGGCAAAGTTACATACTAAGAATTTTTGAGTTCTATCCATGGTGTAATTTATTTAGTAGAATGCTGTGGTTGACCATGTCAAAAGCTTTGGTTATATCTACAAAAAGCCCAGCGCAAAACTTTTTATCATCCAGAACTTTATTAATAAAACAGGAAAACTCCAAGAGGGCATCTTCTGTAGCAAGACCTTCCCTAAAAGCAAACTGAGCAGGATTAAGAAAATTTACTTTTGCCAGGCAACTCAGCACTCTACTTTTAATGGCTTTTTCAAAAACTTTAGAGACTGAAGACAATAAAGAAATTAGCCTATAATTGTTTTTGTCACTTTTACAACTTTTTTGTAAGGAGGGATCACATTAGCACATTTTAATTTATTAGGGAACACCCCGGTCGAAACACTAAAGTTAAAAATATAAGCTAATATGTCTGTGCTCTGTTCTTGAGGGTATGATTAGAGATTCCATCATTTCCACAAGAGCATGAGTCGTTAAGTGAACAGATAATTCTATAGAATTATAGCAAGATAAAGATCAGACGTAGTACTGGTAGTTAAAAAGTCAATATTAAAATCACCCAGGAAAATAAGATTAGCCACTTTTTCGTTTCTTAAGAGCACTAAAAATTCTTTCAAAAACACTTGAATATCGTAAAGGTGTAACCTGTATACACAAACAAATTTAAAAACATCGACGCATATCTTGTAAGACAATTCAATTACGTCCGCGCTCAATAAATTAAGACAATTTACTTTGTAGTTATCAGAATTCAGGGAATCACTGACAAAAACTCCTACTCCACCTGCAGCATACGTTTCATTAGGGTTAACATAGAAAGTGTAACCCGAAATTCGATAATCGTCATTTTCGCAGTCAAAAATCCATATCTCACTTACAAAAATCAAATCGAGTAAGAACACAAGCGCTTCTAGATTACACACCAACAGATCAAAATGCTGACGAAAACGACGTACGTTCTGATGCACAACAAAAACAGATTTGTCCTTAATTGAATTACAAACAAATTTTTCATCATTAGAGTTTACAATGGTATTGGGGGTTGGGTTGTTGCTTAACAGATTATTATTGATATTTAAAAAAGACATACTTAAATAAAGTAAAAGACAATTGTTAGTCTCTCAATGCTGAAAAATCAAGAAATGATCTAATAGCAACAACCCTAACCTTTTCGGCTTTACGCATTAGGATTTGCGAATTTTGAAACCAAAGATATTTATAATTTTTTTAAGCTTTAACTTTTTTGGCTTCCATAATTAAGGCTCTAGTATATTTTGTAAAGCAATTATTTATGTAAACATTGTTCTTAGTGCCTGTGACAAATAAAGACGAATATAATTTTTTCATTGCACTTTTTTCACTTTCAGCACTCTGCCTTTTGCCTCTAAACAAGAGAATTGAACACAAATCCTATCACTATGCTCGTTTTTGTTGTTTTTCTTCCATACACGTTTGACGTAGCATTTCTGGATATCTGAAGTTGACAGGGGGACATCCAACGCCATGTTGAAAATTACCTGAACACATTCTTCTGCATTATTATTGCTGACTCCAGGCACACCAGTAATCTCGATTACATTCTCAACGCGATGCAACACTCGAAATAAGCCTCTCATTCTCCTCTTTCCGCTGACCAATTGTGCACAGTTGATTTTCCTTAAACATATAAGTTCTTCACACAGCATTTGCATTGTAACTGTGACGTCGCCGGGCTGTGGTGGTAGAACATATGCTGTTGCTTGCCGCTCATCCGTGGTCACAGTGGTCCTCTGCAGACTAGCTACTGTTTGCTGATTCTATCAGATTTACCCGATCGTACCGCCTTTCGAGACGTTCCCAAGCACGAGATGTCCTAGTAGCAGCCGGAAAATAGAGGAATCACAATGGCGGGCAAGTTGTTTCTAGAACACGTGTTCGCCAAGGAATCTAATTTTTTGCAAGAATTCTCCGACTGATCTGCTAAATTATGAAGTACCGATTCTTCATCGATTGAATTGTCTGCTTTTTTCTTACCGCGAATTGCTCTTTTCAAGCCTGAATGAGCCACAAAGTATTTACTTTCGTAGTAAGCAAAGTCTTTCGTGAATTCTTGGAGCTCACTTACTTCCGCGTGTTTAAGGCATTCATAATGAAGTGAAGAGAATTCACCCCACGCTTCAACAACTCTATTTAAACGAATTTCTAGCATTTCGACCTTAGTAGAAGTTTCTATAGATGAGAGAAACTCTACAGCACGTGTTAAGCACGCCTTTGCATTTCCACGTTTTAACTTTAAAGCATTCATTTTAGAAATCCGCAAAAGGTTCAGATATATGTGCGATTAATGGCAATAATGACCCGCGCAAATCGATCAGAGGATTAAAAAAGAACCAAAAAATTGTTTCCATACGATAACACCGAAAAACCACACCATGAGGATTTCACAATTTGCAAATAGTAGTATCTACGAGTATCAAATATATCACCAAGAAAATTGTCTGGTTCAAAAATCAATTCGGCTAAAGAAGGACCAATTTATGTTTTATGAAATTGTTCGGAAGTACAACATACTTTTATAAATGCAATTATTATCTTTGGCTTTGTTAAAACTAGAAATTAATTACTTTCCTTGAATTTACAATCTTTATTTAAAATTAAGATAAACCACTTAATCTAAAATGTAAACAAGTAAACGTAACGTAAAGTTCTGATTTTGCTTTGTATGACACTTAGTGTAATAATTAAATATGGAAGTAATTTCCGGACGAAGAATAAAGATCCTTTTTGCTGTTACACAAGATCAAGAAAAGACGTGTTTTTATTAAACCGCATTTTTCTACCCCAGTATTTTACTCTACACAGACTAATAATAAGGAATAACCCTACACACCCATTGGTCCTTCGAGCCGGATAATTAATTAATAGACAAAACATTAAACATTTAAAATAAAAAATTAGAAAGGACAAGTGCAGTGTGCAATGCATATATATACATATATAAATAAAAAAAATAATAAACTACACAAAACATTAAACATTTAAAAGAAAAAAAAATTTGATAAAAAAGTGCAAAGTGTAAGTGCAAGGACAAGTGCGAATACAAAGTGCAAGTGCACAAAATAGAAAAATATATTTTAATTTTACAGACGTACATACGTATATATATATTAATATATTCCCTCGCGGTCGGTGTCTTGCCCCTTGTCTTTTTCCTTTTAAAAACTTAAAGACTTTCGGTGGTTTTGCATAAATCGGGATTCCCGCGCCGTGTAAAAATTCATCAATATTATCAACTTTAACCTCAACTGTCACCAGCTGGGCAAAGCTGACCAAAGATCGTAAGTTGCTGAAATAAAATATATTATTTAATTAATAATTTAATAAAAAAAAAACTGTATCTAATAACTACGAGGGCGGGTCAATAAATCCGCCGAATTTCTGACCTCTTTACTGAAACAGCAACACTGCTCCTGTCAACTGGCATCTGTCAGTTGACTCCTGTCAAAATTTAAACTTGCTGCGTCAGTTAGTTTGTGTCTGACAGCTATTTTTATCAGACTACTCACTAATTTGAGGAGAAAATGGAAAAAAGTGAATTTCGTGTGCTTATTAAGCATTATTTCTTGCGAAAAAAAACCATTACCGAGACCAAGGCTAAGCTTGATAAATACTATGGGGACTCTGCACCATCGATTTCAATGGTAAAAAAGTGGTTTACTGAATTTCGTTGTGGCCGTACAAGCACTGAAGATGCCGAACGTCCTGGACGCCCAGTTGTGGTCTCTACACCCGAAACAATCGAAAAAATTCACGATATGGTGTTGGCCGACCGAAGATTGAAAGTGCGAGAGATTGTGGAAGCCGTAGGGATCTCGCATGGCTCAGTGGTTTCAATTTTGAATGATCAGAAAGCTTTCCGCAAGATGGGTGCCGCGTTTGCTCACAGTCGACCACAAACGCAATCGTGTAACAACTTCACAGGAAGGTTTGGCGTTGTTTAATCGCAATATGGAGG
The DNA here is from genome assembly GCA_963966105.1 of Volucella zonaria. Lineage (NCBI taxonomy): Eukaryota > Metazoa > Arthropoda > Insecta > Diptera > Syrphidae > Volucella > Volucella zonaria. The sequence continues at coordinate 100,762,929 of OZ014530.1, read as the reverse complement.
AGTTTTTGCGCCGTTTTGTAACCGTGGACGAAACATGGATCCATCACAACACACCAGAGAACAAACAACAGTCAAAACAGTGGGTTTCTAAGGGTGAATCGGCGCCAAAGAAGGCCAAGGTGGGTTTGTCAGCCAATAAAGTTATGGCGACTGTTTTTTGGGATGCACGCGGGATAATCCACATTGACTACCTTCAAAAGGGAAGAACAATCAATGGGGAATATTATGCCAACTTATTGGACCGATTCAATGACGATTTGAAAAAAAAACGACCTCATTTGGCCAAGAAAAAAGTTCTTTTCCACCAAGACAATGCAAGGGTGCACACATGTGCAGTTGCCATGGCAAAAATCCATGAATTGGGCTATGAATTGCTCCCTCATCCACCCTATTCTCCAGATTTGGCTCCGAGCGACTACTTCTTGTTCCCAAACCTGAAGAAATGGCTTGGTGGAAAAAGATTTGACTCCAATGATGAAGTCATCTCGCAAACAAAGGCCTATTTTGAGGACCTCGACAAATCATTTTTTTTGGAAGGGATAAAAAAATTGGAGAAGCGTTGGACAAAGTGTATAGAGCTCAAGGGAGACTACGTTGAAAAATAAAATTATTTTTTTATCAAAAAATCTGTGTTTTAATCCAAAAGTCACGGACTTATTGACCCGCCATCTTGATAAATACTTGATACGTATACATATGTATCTACTGGTTAATTAATTTACAAATAAAACCTTTACAAATGTCGAAGTTGCCATCGGGTGCAGATCAAAAAGGTGTTCTGGTGCAGATTCTTCGTGACCACTCCAACTTCAAAAAGACGGGAGCATCACGTCGTACAGCCAGCTACCTTTCTGGTCGTTTTATTTTTCTTGAAGAGAACTTCAAGAATGCGTTTGGTCTTCAAGCGAAGATTCGACGAGGAGAAATTGAAGAAGGTCTGGAAGAAAAAGATATTGATGAAATTTTTGATCTGCTTCAACAAACGTATTTCACTTACCGAGGTGAATTGGTCGATGCTATCGATAATGCCAAGTCAGCATCTAAAGAGAAGATTGTGGAAGGTGAATCCACAGATGCTTCGAGTAATGAGCTTTCATTATCCCAAATTCAAATACCACATTTTGAGGGCTCGTACATGAAGTGGCGGGCTTTCCACGATGTTTTTGTTGTCCTTAGTCCACAGTAATAAATGGCTAGGCGAAATTCAAAAATTACACTATTTGAAATCGTCTCTTACAGGTGAAGCTGCTCGTTTGTTGCAGCATTTAGGTTTGTATGCTGGCAATTGTGGCAAAGCATGGGAACTGCTTGTCGCTAGATACGACCACAAGCGAGTGTTGGTAAACGCTCACTTCTAACTTTTCTTTGAACAGCAGCAGTCTACAAAGGAGACTACAGTTAACATAAAGTCTCTATTGGACAGGTTCCAGGAATGTTTCCATGCTCTAGAAAATTTAGGATTGCCGGTTAGTTCTTGGGATGACATATTAATTTATATACTAGTACAAAAATTACCTGCTTTTACTCAGCGTTTGTGGGAGGAGAAGTTAGGTAGTTCGAAGGAGTTGCCCACACTAAAACAATTTACAGAGTTCCTGGAAACACGTTTTCGAACCTTGGAAGTAGTAGCTGGAACGAGTGGCACAAAGGGCAGCGGTTCTTCTTCACAGGAAGCTGTTGCTGTAGAGAAGAAAACGGTGTTGCACGTCATAGAGGTTAGCACTCCCTTCGGACTTGTCATGACATGGAGATCTGTGAACGATCTAAGGCAGTGGATAGAATCGGGGTTTGTCGGAACTGTTTGACGTACAGTCGCAAAACTAACCAATGTCAAAGCAGTGTACGCTGCTATTACTGCAAGCAGAAACACCATTCTCTGCTGCATTATAATAATATCAGCTCCAAACTTACAAGGGATTATACAAATACAACTATAGCTACACAAACTTTTCATACTAAAATAAATACCAGCCAACCTAAAGTAGTCTCTCTTGAAGTACATCAGCCAAGTGTTCTTCTGGCAACAGCAGTTGTTCGAATCAGATCGTCAAATGGTAATTATTTTAATCTGAGGGCGTTAGTCGATCCTGGATCTGAAGCAACTTTCATTACTGAGTAAGCTGTACAAATGATAGGGCTTCATCAACGGCGAACATTCATTAAGGTATCTGGATTGGGAACAATTAGCAGTGGTTCATGCCAGCGGTATGTAAGTCTTACCTTTGGGTCGTTGGTTACACCTTTCGAAACAAATGCCCCAGCCTATGTGTTCAAGTCCCTGACTTGTCCTTTGCCATCCAAACCTTTAGCTCTGCAAAATTGGGAACACATCCAGGGTTAGCTGATCCACAATTCGATAAGCCTGCGACTGTTCATATTCTCCTGGGCACCGATGTTTACTCTGAATTTATTTTAGGATCCGTTACCCGCGGTGATGATGTAAGATGGCCAATTGCACAGGAATCAGAGTTAGGTTGGCTTCTCCTTGGGAAGGCAATTTCGCAAAATAAAGAACTTATCCAGAGCTTCTTACAGGTTCTCGATAACGACACTCAGCCGCGATGGTGGGGATAGCTCAATATTTTACCATCCAGGATTTAGCAAAACGGTATCACCAAATTCTAGTAGCAGAAAAACACATCGAAAAGCCGTTTTTTTTACACCCTCTAGATTATATGAATACTAGTGAATGCCATTCGGTAAAAAGAATGATCCAGCCACTTTTTAACGTCATATTAATGATACTTTCCGGTATTATATCAATAAGATATATGTGGTTTACTTAGATGACATTCAATTACACTACAAGAACATGTAAGGTCATTAGAAATTGTCTTTAAAAAATTAAGTGAAGTGGTAAAAACTTGTTTGTTATGTGTTACAAACGCAAAAAGACAGGTTCTCCTTGCCGTCTAAGTAAAGCTAACATAAAAAATTTTTAAAAAATCGCTTTACGCTTGTCCAACGTGCGGAAATTACATACTAAAAAATTCAATTCAAACGCTCAAAGTGAATTTCGTCGTGAGGTCGGTCGTCATCATGGCTTCAGTCTGCAGGCAATTCGTCACACCTTGGAAAAGTTTGAGCGTGAATACACTCTTTTGGATCTCAAGGCATCAATCAGATAGATTTTCGAAATGAAAAAAACATAGCCAGCTTAGCGGCCAGTATCGAAGAATACTCAGATTCGGCGCCGATCGGCGGAATTGGATATCGCCAAATTGTCAACACGGCTTAGGTTGCAGTTGGATCTGGGTCAACATCCGTATAAGATTGTGCTGATGCAAGAATTGAAACTGAGCGACCATAGACAACGGCGTGGGTTCGCTAATTGGTCGCTGGAAATGTTGGCCGGAGATCCGGATTTTGGGCAAAAGACCACCTTTTCGGATGGGGCCCATTTTTAGCTAAGCGGCTATGTCAACAAGTACAATTGTCATTATTACACACAATCCACAAGTGTTTGGCCAAGCATCAATGCATTCACAAAGATTGACTGCTTGGTACGGTTTATGTCATGGTGGCATCATCTGACCTTATTTCTTTCGAAGTGAGGAAGGAAATAACGTTATCGTCAATGGTCTCAGGTATACAGCGATGTTAACTGACTTGCTGTAATTAGAGCTCGACAACATCGATATATCCTAGCTGCGGTTCCAACAAGATGGCGCGATATGCCATATACATAGCACAACGCTCGAAGTTGTGAAGGAGAAATTGGCGAATGGGTCATCTCACCGCGAGCGGTCATCAATTGACTGCCGCTATCATGCGATTTGACACCACTCGATTATTTTCCCTGGGGCTACGTCAAGTCCTTAGTCTACGCTAACTAGCCAACTACTTTGGACGAGCTCGAGGCTAACATTCGACATGCTCTTGCCGGAATAACGCCGCACATATCGGACTGAGTCCGATTGAAATACTGCCAGCGAAGTCGAGGCGGCCATTTGAATGATGTGCTATTCTACATATAATGGCATGAACGTGGCTTAAGCCAGAATCAATTTTATTGTTCTTATCATTGTTGTTTTATTAAATTTTTTTTCCTATCGTTCTTATCTGGGCACTCTATATATGCATGGTCTTGAAAATAATTTTCATCGCAAAATCGAGTAAATTAAAGAATTTTGGAGTCAGAAGTTCGACGAACTAAAATCTAATATCTCCGGAATACTTGAGTACATCGATGCAGTCGAACTAAGCACTCCATCTCCACAATTGCACGAATCCCAGATCAAATGTCTTCAGCAACGTTGCAATGCGTTGGAAAGGAAGGAAATTGCATGTGATGTAGCGCTCTTTAGAATACCTGTACTACCCAACGAGAACCTCAAAACACTATTCAACGATCTCTATCACACTATCAACTGTAAGCCGCCTCCCTTAGTAAACGGTTTTCGTCCGAACATGCGTAACACCAACTTTAAAGTTTAGCAGTTCTCCACAGCGATTCATGGTTCTCAGGGCTGCAATGAACTACCGCAAACAAAATGCAACCGAACTTCGACTCTACGACCTTGGTATATGTAGAATCAGATAAAAGCTGCCATCTAAATGAAAGCCTAGCGATGTAAACACGATTCCTCTAGAATAGTGCTCTCGTTCTACGGCGGAAGAAACAACTGTTTGCTGTATTCACTAAATTTGGACATGTGTATGTAAAAAAGCCGGCAAATGAAAAAATCTTCCTTGTTGAAAGCTCCGAAGATATGCTTTCTGCTGCTGCGACTAATCAAATGTAAATCATTATTCAAATTATTCACTTACAATATATTGTTGTTTTTTTATTTTCTCTGTATACACCCGGTCTGTACAAACCTTTTCTCAAATTTCATTTTTCACCACTAGGTTGAACGGATTCTTTTATGGTTCTTGTAGATTCTGGAAACTTATACAGTATGAACGAAAAATCCACGTACACTATGTTAAATATTCCTTTTAAAAGTTACGATTGCGATGCACGTACTCGTAGTTTGAATGACTATAAATTAGATTTTTTAAAGTATTTGTTGTCCGACTCATGTGTTGATGTAGTCTGTATAAGTGAAACTTGGTTTAAGTCCGAAATACCTTATCAAATTTACAAAATACCTAATTATGAAATTTTTAGGAATGACGGACACACACTACGGGTGGTGTAAAATGTAAAACGATTACCAAACCTGGTGCCAATGGGATTGAAAATATTTTGGTCGAGATATTTGACTGCAACACCAAATGTATGGTTTCAGGTGTGTACAATAAAAACAGGAGATGCTCTCCCTTACCCTTTTTTTCTGATATATCAAATTACTCTGCGCTATATCAACACATAATAGTTTGTGATCATTTTAATACAAATTTACTCAGAAGCGACTCACTAACGTTTTAATTGAAAGATCTAGTATCTTCAATAGCAATGGAGATAATCAACACCAGGATAAGTGGTTTTGCGGACAATCGAGTATCATGCCTTCTAGATTTAGCTATTGTCTTTTACCCGTTTCTAGTCCCTTTTGAACAATTGTCTTTTGATATCTCTGATCATAATCTGCTCTTCTGTACATATGATATAAACTTGTGCAAAACTGCTTGTGCCAAACTACTAATATTACCGTTAACGATTTTATTTCCATTGATTTCAAGACCCTCCAAATTGCGACTTGCTCATCATTGTTCGGATCCAAATGAAAATGTTAAAACATTTCAGCTTATTATAACTCAACTTTTTGACCAAAGTAGGCTGCTCGCTTGTGAACATAAAGAAAAGTGCTATAAAATTACCGAAAAAATTAAACCACTACTCCGGTTTTGCTAATAAACCGTTATAATGTATATTTCCGCTAACAAGTACTCCGTTTTTATAATAACGTTATTTCTTGCACACCTCGCATGATATATTAATAAGCCTATATGTTTATTTAGACAAATAATAAATAACACGATTATAAAGTTTACATTTGAGGTGTTTGTAAAAAACTCGAGTTGAATTTAATAAATTCTAATCTGCAACATTCTAGCGGCCGTGAACGAAGTGCGCAATAAATTTATACTTCTTCTAGTGGGGAATGGGAACACCCTGTGGTTCAGAGATCGACTACCTTTCGATGCGAATGCACATGTAAAGAGAAATGTAGTATGTATATAATTGCAAATGAAATGGACATCACAAATGTAAAAAATTTATGAACATGTAAAGGGTGACCAGATAAGAACGATAGGGAAAAAATTTAAATAAAATAAATAAACAACAACGGTATGAGATCAAAAATTTAGTCTAGTTTTATTTTGAAGGTACGTTCATGCCATTATATGTGCAATAGCACATGACTCCAATGGCTGCCTCGGCTTTGCTGGCAGTGCTTCAAGCGGTCGGTCCAATTTTTGATGACTCGGCGTTATTCCGGTAATAGTGTGTCCAATGTTGGCCTCAACCTCGTCCAAAGTGGTTGGCTTGATAGCGTAGACTAAGGACTTGATGTAGGTCCGGAGATCGCGGTGGCCAATTGACGAAAGCTCGCGGTGAGATGACCTAATTGCCAAATTCCTCCTTCACACCTTCGAGTGTTGTGTTGCTTATACGAGGGCGGATCAATAAGTCCGTGACTTTTGGATTAAAACACAGATTTTTTGATAAAAAAATAATTTTATTTTTCAACGTAGTCTCCCTTGAGCTCTATACACTTTGTCCAACGCTTCTCCAATTTTTTTATCCCTTCCAAAAAAAATGATTTGTCGAGGTCCTCAAAATAGGCCTTTGTTTGCGAGATGACTTCATCATTGGAGTCAAATCTTTTTCCACCAAGCCATTTCTTCAGGTTTGGGAACAAGAAGTAGTCGCTCGGAGCCAAATCTGGAGAATAGGGTGGATGAGGGAGCAATTCATAGCCCAATTCATGGATTTTTGCCATGGCAACTGCACATGTGTGCACCCTTGCATTGTCTTGGTGGAAAAGAACTTTTTTCTTGGCCAAATGAGGTCGTTTTTTTTTCAAATCGTCATTGAATCGGTCCAATAAGTTGGCATAATATTCCCCATTGATTGTTCTTCCCTTTTGAAGGTAGTCAATGTGGATTATCCCGCGTGCATCCCAAAAAACAGTCGCCATAACTTTATTGGCTGACAAACCCACCTTGGCCTTCTTTGGCGCCGATTCACCCTTAGAAACCCACTGTTTTGACTGTTGTTTGTTCTCTGGTGTGTTGTGATGGATCCATGTTTCGTCCACGGTTACAAAACGGCGCAAAAACTCCTCCATATTGCGATTAAACAACGCCAAACCTTCCTGTGAAGTTGTTACACGATTGCGTTTGTAGTCGACTGTGAGCAAACGCGGCACCCATCTTGCGGAAAGCTTTCTCATGCCCAAGTGATAATTCAAAATTGAAACCACTGAGCCATGCGAGATCCCTACGGCTTCCACAATCTCTCGCACTTTCAATCTTCGGTCGGCCAACACCATATCGTGAATTTTTTCGATTGTTTCGGGTGTAGAGATCTCAACTGGGCGTCCAGGACGTTCGGCATCTTCAGTGCTTGTACGGCCACAACGAAATTCAGTAAACCACTTTTTTACCATTGAAATCGATGGTGCAGAGTCCCCATAGTATTTATCAAGCTTAGCCTTGGTCTCGGTAATGGTTTTTTTTCGCAAGAAATAATGCTTAATAAGCACACGAAATTCACTTTTTTCCATTTTCTCCTCAAATTAGTGAGTAGTCTGATAAAAATAGCTGTCAAACACAAACTAACTGACGCAGCAAGTTTAAATTTTGACAGGATGCCTGTTGACAGGAGTAGTGTTGCTGTTTCAGTAAAGAGGTCAGAAATTCAAAAATTCACGGACTTATTGACCCGCCCTCGTATGGCATATCGCGCCATCTTGTTGGAACCGCAGCTCGGATATGTCGATGTTGTCGAGCCATGACCACAGAGAGTCGGATAACATCACTCTGTACCTGAGACCATTGACGGTAACGGTATCCGCTTCCTCACTTCGAAATAAATAAGCTCCGATGATACCGCCGGGCCATAAACCGCACCGAACAGTCAATCTTTGTGGATGAATTGATGCTTGGCCGAACATTTTCGGATTGTGTTCGCTCAATCAATAATGACAATTTTGCTTGTTGACATAGCCGCTGAACTAAAAATGGGCCTCGCGGAAGAAGATGATTTTTTGGCCGAAATCCGGATTACCGGCCAACATTTCCAGCGTCCAATTACCGAACTCACGGCGTTGTCTGTGGTCGTCGGGGTTCGATTCTTACATCAGCTCAATCTTATATGGATGTAGGCCAAAATTCAACCGCAAAATAAGACGGGTTGCCTCTCTGCGAATACCCAATTCAGCTTATCAGCGCCGAAACGACATATCTGAGTATTTTTGGATATTGGCCGCTACGGTGGCTATGTTTTCTTCATTTCGCACCTATCTCTGTCTGGTTGGTGGCTTATGATGCAAAAGAGTGTACTCACGCTCAAAATTCTCCACGGTGCGAGGAATTGCCTCCACACTGAAGCCATGATGACAGCCGAACTCATGACGAAATTCTCCTTGCGGATTTACAATTGAGCCCGAATTTCGATAATATTTTTTTAATAATTTCCCCATGTTCGGCAAGCGTAAAACGATGCGAGATGGAATGGCAAACCTTACTGAATATTTTGACAGCTGGATGTCATTGATGACTTTGACAGCTGCTAACACATGACAATTGGAAAAACTACTCGTATCTTTGCTATCTGGTGACCCTATATATGGTATATGTGTATTAGGGTGTCCCAGGCTATAAGGGTTAAATTTTTTTTTTTAGATAGAGATACGCATACCTTTTTTTTTTTTTCTATTTGACCCAGATAAGTGAAATATCAAATATTATTGCGATCGGATGACGATAACCCGTGCCGACTTAACGCCAAAATCTAAACATAAAAATTAGTATGGAGCAATGGAGGGAAAAGCAAAACTCATTTATTTTTGAAATAAGGCATCCGGTATTGGACTTTATTATTATATTAATTGTTGAAAGTAGGTTAATTATTTATTAATTTTCTTTTTAATGTTTGTTTTTTACAGTCAGGATACTTTTGTCGATGTTCTTGTACGCAACGAAATAAAAATTGCTTTTGCTCCTCTTGAACAGTTAGCAGGCCGTGAAAATCTTGCATCAACTTGACTGCTCTTTCAGCAGAGTCATTAACTGCTTTCAGTTTTAATAGCTTGCTTTTAGCATGTTGGTACGAAGCATTTTTAAGCCACAAAGAGGGGCACTCGTGGAGAAAAGCACCATCAATTTTCAATCGACTAAATAAGGACTTGCTTTTGACTGAAACAAAGTCATCGATGTTTTTTTCTGAAAACAAAAAAAGGAGGATTATTGATATAATTTTTTAGTTATGTAAATAAAAAAGTTAAAAAAACAAACTTAATTTTCAAACTTACCATAAAGTCTGCCACAAAGTTCTTCTTTCGATGGAATGTAGCATTTACCATAGGCAGATGGATATTCTTTGGCTAAGTTAGCAACCATTTTGACTTTCGTTTCTTGGCTTACATCATCATCAAATAGAGACAAGATAGACACTTCGTCTGTCAAATACCACAAATGCAAGCAAAACTTCTGTAATGCTGCTTTCGAGATGCTTTCATCTATTGTTTCATAAGATTTTATAGCTTTCAGAAAACACAAATCCTGGTAAGGTGCTTTTACTGCTAAAATGCATTGCAACCAAGGCCTAACGTATATTGTCACGATGAACAGGCAGACGTCTAACAGAGCTTCTTTATCTTTGTTAGAAATTCTTAATTGATCACCAAGTAACGATATTTTTAATGAGTAAATCGCTCTCGCCATCCATCGAGCTTGGTGCATGGCACCTGGAGGCCGGATCTTAAATTTTTTTTCTGCATCGCCGCCAAGAAATATTATTGAAAGTTCGATTAACTCTCTGTAATCATCCCTAGTAATTTCTTTAGTTAATTCAATTTGGTAAACATCGATAAGTCTGTTGATCTCAGAAACATTCAAACATGATAGCTTTTCTGTACAGCTCTGTATTTTCTCGGGATCGACATTCTTCCAGTTCTCTCGAAATTTCTTGAACATTGGAATGTCTGGGCTTGTGGTAACTTGGCAGATTTTTGCTTCAAACACGCTTTTTAGTACTAATTCGTAGACGTGATGGCGGCAAGCAAAAATAATCATTTCCCTGCCTAGTTTCTGTGCGAGAAGTACACAAGTACCATTGATTCGACCAGTATTTGAACCAGTCGTATCACAACACAAAATCTGCACTTTATCCTCAAGATTCCAATCAATTATAGCATTCCAAAGTACCTGGGCCTGTTCCTTTCCTGTAGAGTTATCCAACTTTGGTACAGCGATAAGTTGTTCTTTATCGTCAAACGTTATAACTATCGGCAGACGTTCTTCCTTAGATTTGCGTGAATCTAAAGCCGGCAAAAGTTTACCATCCCAGTGGAGTGTTACAATATCCGGAACCTGGTTTTGAAAATTAACCTTTATGGCTTCCGCTCGCTCTTTTCGCTTTTCCGTACGAACCCTTTGAATAGTGGACTTGCTTATAGGAAATTCGTCTGTGTTATGTCCAAGAGCTTCAATAGTTGCTTCAATAATAAACACAGCATCTCTCACACTCAATTGACACCGATCTAATGCTGCCACTAATTTTGGAGTGATAAAATTCTTCCTCATAACAGTTTTATTTATACTGGATTCTGTTTTGGTTAGGTTTGGCAAAATTTCCTGTAAATCCATCAATTCTGAATCAGGCGACAAACTTTCTTGTAGCGGGTCATAAGATGATGTTGAAGGAGCTAAGGATGAAAAATATTTAGCACGTCGTTTTTGCTCCTCGACGTTTCTAAGGTGCGCTCTTTCTTCTTTGTGTGTTTGTTTTTGGTCAACTCCGGCTAAATGACCAGGTCGGCCTGGTTCTCTTTGGCGCTGCAAAAAAATCCTATCTTCATCTATCTTTATTAATTGAAGTGCATCCGCATGTGCAATGTCAAACAAATTGTTTAAGTTTGTAACAAACTCATGTCGACGCTGCTCAAACACGTTTTTTGTTTTGTTTGCATTTTTTTGCAAATTTCTCCAAACTTGATACAATGTAATTAATTTTTTAACACAATTAGGTAGAGATCTTGTCGGGATACGGGCCTTTTCCCAATAAATAATGCACTCACGAATAGTAAGATTTGCGCTCTCATTGACACTTAAATTCACTTCACGAATATTATAGAACAAAACTGCCAGTGCTTGCCCATTAGAGGGAAGTTTTGAACCAGTAATTTGATGTTTAACGTTCCCTATTAAAAATATCTCCTTTCTACAACTGCGTAACTCCACCGACATGTTAACAGAACGAGAACAATGTGTTTACTAATAAAATAAACATGCAATAACAAGTTATCGATATGTTATTACTCGCGTGCCATGCCTTGCAAGTACTGACATGTTTAGATGCAAGTCGGCACGGGTTCCTCTGGTTCAAAGTACATGAAACTTTATTTACTATTGTTTTGACAGTATTCGAATAAAATAAGAGGGTATGCGTTACAAAAATTTAAACTTGATTTTTTTGGGACACCCTAATGTGTATATATAACAATAATTAAATGAGTACATGCGTAAAGTAAGAACACAGAAAATGCACTTACATGTTTTTATTGAATTTCAGTGGAGGAAAAGTCTCTGGGGCAGCAATACAACAACAATCAAACGATGAGATCTCTGGTGCAGCTACACGGTAACAAAAAAGATGGAATCTCTGATGCAGAATCGTCCAACAGATAGGTGGTTTCCAGTGTACTCCAGTAGATGAAATATGTGTGGTTGAATTATGCAATAGACTAACAATCTTGGGGATAGTAAATTTATATACCGAAAGAACACAATAGTCCTAAAACACAACAACAAATCTGTTGAGCTATAAAGAAAGATTTGTAATAGCATCGATATTGAATATAAACTAGATTGAAAAAAAATGTGCAATTACAAATTTTATTGAGGAAAATCTAACAATCAAATAATTTATGTATTTTAGTTATGGGTTAAGATGTGATGTCTGCAGCGGTTGTAATCCAAGTAACAGTGAATAAGCGAGATCGATCGTACACCAACATGGTACTATTGTCCACACACCACTTTGCACAAACAACTAATTGTTGTTGTAATGCATTGTGACATTGGGATAGCAATCGGATGTTATGTATGAAGATGTTGTGCATGCAGACATGACATCGCTGTCTACTAAACAAAAACATAGATTACAGATTTAAGTGATTGATAAGGCATTAACACAATGAATTAAATTCAAGCAGATATCAAAAAATAGGTTGACTTTGTCGGTTAAGTTAAGTTAGAAAATATGCGAGTACTCGTGTAATGCAAACAATTTAAAGATAGATTTCATTTACAATTTACATAGGTAAGTTAAGGTAAGTTGATAATGTAATATACAGGTAATACAATATATTATTGACCTAATTAACAATAATAAACAAAATTTTCAAGCACGAACTATGCAAATTGGCAATAAAATTTCTTCTATTTTGTATTTAATAAAAATGCGTAAAAGGACTAAGTGTTCGGTTCTGGACCTCAAAAAATTGTTATAAAATTATGGAAGAAATTAAAAAATATAAATATAAATAAAATATATATCTGATAAAAAGTATTCTGTTTTTATAAGAAGTTTGACAGGATAATATCAATTATTAATAATATTGTTAAAATTAAAATACTAAACAGAGTATGCCCATTGTATACATCTGAAGTGGTTAATTAAATTAAAAATTGGAACAAATTATACAGCAAATGGACGCTTAAGGTATCCACCGCTAACTGGTCGAAATATAAATCGGCGCGTAACAGTGCAGGTTGCAAAGGAAAACTTATATTAAATTAAGTACTCCCGGTCCCCACAAAAAGTTCTAGAGCAACCTTCGTAAGACTGGTATACCTAGGGGATGCTAAGTGTCCGCTCGACCCCGATGAGCTCGAATACTTTTTCCTGAAAGATGATTCTGTAACTTATGACTTCCATCATAATTTGTCTGAGGAAGTAAACCTCTCACGGAAACCGGATGACTTTCAGTTAGCCAGCGAAAATCAAATATTTGTGTACAGAACAACAATTAAATCCAGCTCAGTAGGTGAGAATAATATTCCAATTCGTTTCATATTTACAATTAATTTTGTCACTAACTTCACTCATATAATTAATTGGTGTCTAACAACTTCCACTTTCCCCCAAATGTGGAAAACTGTAAAGTTTTTCCTAATCCCAAAAGAAGAATTAGCATTCTTCCATGTCTGGCAAATGCATTCGTGAAAATAATAGCAAAACAAATAAGTAAATACTGTCAATAAGTTGCTAGGTGATAAACAATCGGTTTTTAGAACAAATTACAACAGTTTTTTTTTTCAGTTTATGTGCATTGTTATTATTTCACTTAATTTACTATTACTTGTTAGACAAAAAAATGCATAAAAAGTTAGCTTAATTAACTTAAAATTATCTTATACTAACTTACTGGCCCCATGCGGGCACTCTAAGTTAAACCTAACACTTAAATTTTGTCTTTTGACGTACCTTACTTCTATACAACATATACTATTACTATTCATTATAATTAAAACTAAGAAAGCATTTTTTACAAAAAAAACTTAGTAACATGACTTTTTCTTCTATTTTATTATAAAAATTAAAACTAAAATCCTACAAACTACCTAAAAATAAATCTTAATCTACTTAACCTACTTACATCTAATATATACATATATACATATAAGTTATATACATACTTAATATATAAATATATGTATGTATATGTATATGTCCGTTTTTATTCATTTTTTATTTTTATTAATTTTTTTTTTGTTTTTATGTATTTTTTTTTCTTAAATTTAACTTACTCCTACTTAAAACTATGTAAGCCGGCCACGGTTGGAGGAGTTCAACGACGACGCATCCTCTCCCTCAAAAAGCCACCAAAATTGTTGGTGCTGCTGAGCAACATCCCTCATGTCGCGACTCCCTACCGCTCTACTGAACCGGACACGCTCCGCACTTCAGTAGTTGAGTCGCCTGTCCGCAGCTGTTCGAGCAACGTGGAAGATTAGCGGCACCGCCAATCTGTCATGGATCAGACCTTTGCTATTGTCGTCAAATGGTAATTATTTTAATCTGAGGGCGTTAGTCGATCCTGGATCTGAAGCAACTTTCATTACTGAGTAAGCTGTACAAATGATAGGGCTTCATCAACGGCGAACATTCATTAAGGTATCTGGATTGGGAACAATTAGCAGTGGTTCATGCCAGCGGTATGTAAGTCTTACCTTTGGGTCGTTGGTTACACCTTTCGAAACAAATGCCCCAGCCTATGTGTTCAAGTCCCTGACTTGTCCTTTGCCATCCAAACCTTTAGCTCTGCAAAATTGGGAACACATCCAGGGTTAGCTGATCCACAATTCGATAAGCCTGCGACTGTTCATATTCTCCTGGGCACCGATGTTTACTCTGAATTTATTTTAGGATCCGTTACCCGCGGTGATGATGTAAGATGGCCAATTGCACAGGAATCAGAGTTAGGTTGGCTTCTCCTTGGGAAGGCAATTTCGCAAAATAAAGAACTTATCCAGAGCTTCTTACAGGTTCTCGATAACGACACTCAGCTGCGATGGTGGGGATAGCTCAATATTTTACCATCCAGGATTTAGCAAAACGGTATCACCAAATTCTAGTAGCAGAAAAACACATCGAAAAGCCGTTTTTTTTACACCCTCTAGATTATATGAATACTAGTGAATGCCATTCGGTAAAAAGAATGATCCAGCCACTTTTTAACGTCATATTAATGATACTTTCCGGTATTATACTCGTATCAATAAGATATATGTGGTTTACTTAGATGACATTCAATTACACTACAAGAACATGTAAGGTCATTAGAAATTGTCTTTAAAAAATTAAGTGAAGTGGTAAAAACTTGTTTGTTATGTGTTACAAACGCAAAAAGACAGGTTCTCCTTGCCGTCTAAGTAAAGCTAACATAAAAAATTTTTAAAAAATCGCTTTACGCTTGTCCAACGTGCGGAAATTACATACTAAAAAATTCAATTCAAACGCTCAAAGTGAATTTCGTCGTGAGGTCGGTCGTCATCATGGCTTCAGTCTGCAGGCAATTCGTCACACCTTGGAAAAGTTTGAGCGTGAATACACTCTTTTGGATCTCAAGGCATCAATCAGATAGATTTTCGAAATGAAAAAAACATAGCCAGCTTAGCGGCCAGTATCGAAGAATACTCAGATTCGGCGCCGATCGGCGGAATTGGATATCGCCAAATTGTCAACACGGCTTAGGTTGCAGTTGGATCTGGGTCAACATCCGTATAAGATTGTGCTGATGCAAGAATTGAAACTGAGCGACCATAGACAACGGCAGTCGTCCACCGACCATCGAGGCGAGTAGATGTGTTTCAAATACAGTCGTTCACGGTATTTCGTACAGTGCAGATGTGTTTCGGCTTTTATTAAAGCAAAAATAAATTGTGATTTAAATCTTTAAGTGAGACATTTGACGATTCCCATATAGGCTCTAAGTAGCACAGTGGTAGTGTGTTCGCTTGAGTCAGTCGTTCACAGACCTTAATAGAAAAAAATTATTAGAAACGTTACTGTCAAGTGCTTCGGTGGCGCAACGGTAGTAGTGTCGGCCGACAAACCAAGGGGCGTAGGTTCGATCCCCGGAATAAGACGTACTTTTTTTTTTTTTATTTTTCATAATAAAACGAATAAATATAATATAAAAAAAATAAATTCAATAAAACCCGAGGATGAGCGGTGGTGAACGGTCCGCTATCCAAATAGCGGGTCCGGGAGATGGCGCGATGTCATCTGATGACCAGACCGTAAAATCGGCCCGTTCGGAAATTACAGCCAAGAGGAGAAGGAAGCTGAAGCCTACTCCAAACCTAGTGAAGCGCCTTTCCCTATCAGCATCTACTGAGAGGCTGCCTGGTGGAGCAAGGGAAGAGGCGCCAACGACTTCAATAAAAGCAGCGACACAACAACAAAAACAGCCAGACGAATACCCATATGTGTCTGACGGCGGGGAAGGCCACTATATGGGTGGTGGGAATACTTTCCAATCTCTGGCGGCCACAGACTCGGAGGATGAGGAGGGGGAGGTGCATGCACTAAACAGCACCATCAAACAGTTGGAAGAGAAAGTACTAGCTATTAAAGCCAAACAAGTGGCAAGAAGACAAAGTGAGCAACAACAACTCCTGAGGTCTCAGCAACAGCCCATAATTAGCGAGGCTAAACAAAAAGAACAGCCACTACACCAACAAAAAACAGTACAAGTGCGAACGAAAAAACCTGCGCAGGCACAACAAAATCAACAACAACAACAAAAAGCACAACGGCAGCAACAACAACAACAACAGCAACAACAACATCAGCAACAACAACAACAACAACAACAGAAACAGCAGAAACAACAACAACAACATCAGCAGCAGCAACAACAACAGCAACAGCAGAAAACAACCAAACCACGGGTACCTCCAATCAACACGTTCAAGATGGAGTTGAAAGAAACGATAGAATTATGTAAGTCGGCCATAGGCAATAATTTTTTTATTAAAAGACTTAGTTTAGACAGGCACGCGATCCACTGCAATACAGTGGAGCGCTACCATAAAATTAAAAACCTTTTGAGGGATTCGACGACGGAGTTCTTCTCCTACACCCCGAAGGGTGAAAAGCTGCAGACAATGCTGCTGAGGGGGTTAGAACCGTCGACTGATCCGGAGGAGCTCCTTGCACTGCTGAAAGAGAAGGAGTGCGAAGGGCTCAAATTCGTGGGGGTCAAGCCATTTGTCACGGCTAGAGCCAAAAGGGAGAAGCGGAAACTACCGTTCTTCCTGGTTCAGTTAAGTCCCGACAGCAAACTGGATGGTCTAAGGAGTATCAAAATCCTAGACTACCAGGTTGTACACTGGGAAAAATTAAAGAGGAGCGAAAACATTTTACAATGTGTTCGCTGCCAAAGGTTCGGGCATGCCGCGTCGAACTGCGAAATGCAGCCTCGATGTGTGAAGTGCGGAAAGAATCACAAATCCGAGGAATGCGCTCTAGGTAAGGACGGAGCGTCTGAAAAAAGCCAACTCTCTTGTGCTTTATGTAGGAACACGGGACACACCGCAAACTATCGGGGTTGTCCCAAATTCCAATACATAAAACGAGTAAACCTGGCTCGGCAGCAGAAAGTGGAAGTTAAACGTCCACTCGTGCAGGCTCAAACACCAGCCGTTACTCCCCACGTTACCTACGCCCAAATGGCGGCAGGTAGGGGAAATACGGTACAACAAGCAAAGGTAGCTTCTCAGGCCCCAGCGCCTAGAGCACCGGAACCTGTACCTGACATGCTGGCTATCTTGCTCTCTATTCAGGGGCAGATGGCTCAGCTTCAGCGTCAAATACAGGAACAGGCTAAGCGGGTAGATCAAATATACGCGCTGCTGCCGGGCCTAACGCACCTCCAGTCGTAATGGGTACGTACATGGCGGAGCAAACCCTGAAGGTCCTTGCAGTGAATGTTAATTCACTGATTAGGTTCGAAAGAAGAGCCGCACTGTTTAAATTGCTAAAAGACCAAGCCCCTGATGTGCTTTTGGTTAGCGAAACTAAGCTTACCAAAAGACACAAAATGAGGCACAGAAAATATAAAATATTACGGAGAAACCGACCCAACTCCATTCAAGGTGGTGGTGTTGCGATCTTTGTTAAAAAAGGACTGCGTTTCAAAAGAATATACAGTCGTGTAGTACGTAGGTTCCAGGTGCTGGAAGCATGCATCATGTATATCCCTCTCCGTAGTGGAAAGCGGCTATACGTGGTGTCTGTTTATGCACCTAAAGCTACTCAATCCACCGTATTCATCTCAGAGCTCGAGACACTTTTTCGATTCCTAAGACTGGAATTGGCGGAGAACTACTTTATTATCGGCGGAGATTTCAACGCCAGACATAGAGATTGGGGAAATAATACACCAAATACTAGAGGGAACCTACTATTCAATTGGTGGGGTCAGCACAGTGTGATGTATCGACTCGGCCTCAAGGCGACGGATAGTCCGTCGTTTCCCAGACACGGTTCCTATTTGGACCTTTTGCTGTTCGACACACGAATACACCTGACATGTACTAACCAACATACCATAAACTGTCTTCGCACGTTTGTGTATGACAGTGACCATTGCGGTCTCAGTACCGAAATAACCGTTCCGAACGAAATTGCGGAATTGGACGAGTTTGTTCAAAGGCATTCCTACAACTATAGTAGGGTGCGCTGGATGCACTTCTCCAGAACACTGACGAGAGCACTCTCCTCAAATTCGCTCTACCCACCGTCCAACAGAAATCTATCAAACGAGGAGATTGACAGATATCTAAAACTAATGGACCAGACAATCAAACGAACTATGGACAAAACGATACCTCGGTATCAACACACTGACGACGAAGACTTATTCCGCAACGCAACTATTGACGCACTGCACCGACAAAAAAGTAGGCTGCTGTCAAGACTAAAAACCTTGTACAGACAGTTTACTGACAGACATAACCCGGAGATCATGACATTGAAGTCGTCGATTAAAAACCTCCAGATATTAATAAAGGAAAATTACAGAAATTCTGTAAGTTTGTATTGGAACAACAAAATTCGGGCTGTAAACACCAGCAACCCGAATATGTTCCCGCAAATAAATAAAATATTTCGGAGAAATAATCAAAACGACCTTTCGTGTCTTAAAATCGCCCGAACGACGGATAACGAGAACATACTCATAGCAGCAGGCATTGATCCAAGTGAGGCCGTTGATGATGACAACTTCTTTGTGATCGAGGATCCGCAGGAGCAGGTAGAGGCTATAGGAGCGACTTTCCAGGAAGTATACAAGGCGAATGTTATCATTGGCCCAAACCACGACCTGGAGAATCGAGTCCTTGTGCACAATTTCTACCTTCGAAATGAAATAGAGAATTGGCGATTCGAGAACTCGGGCTTCACCCAGTTTAGTGACGAGAATAGGTCAAATAACGTCATCGCAAACGATAGGGTACTACCCCCTTTCATTTCGAAGGAGGAGCTCCAAACGATCTTCGAATCGCTTAGAAGTAAGAAATCAGTGGGAACCGATGAAATACCGAACATCGTGCTTCGACATCTCCCACTAGAAGCGGTGAACATTTATACCACCCTGTTTAATAATGCAATGAATAATGCACATTATCCAGCGCATTGGAAAACTGCGGTGGTACATCCCATACCTAAAAGGGATGAAGATACTTCCAATCCGGCGAATCTCCGCTCGATCAGTCTTCTTCCAAACATCAGTAAGGTTTTCGAGAAGGTAATCAATAGAGTCCTGACTAAGTGGGTTGAGGACAAACATATAGTTCCGGATAATCAATTCGGTTTCAAGGCGGGGCATGCTATCATTCATGCTGTGTCGAAACTGGTTTCTGATATCCAATGGAACAAAGGCAAGAACCAGTGCACTGGTGCCTGCCTGATTGACTTGGAAAAGGCCTTCGACACCGTATGGTTAGAGGGACTCTTCTTCAAGCTGGACAGGTTGGGCATTAGTAAACCACTGCTGTATATTCTTTTTGATATGCTCTCCAGTAGACAGTTCATCGTGAAGAATGGCGATGTGACTTCTGCTGGAACATTTAACATTAAAAACGGTCTGCAACAGGGTGCGGTAAATTCGCCGATCCTATTCAACATTTACACAAGTGATCTGATAGGTTCACTTCACCATGCCATAGCGTACGCAGACGACTTAATCGCGTACAGATCGGGTCCAAAGATTGAGGTCATTAACATACTTTTGCAACGTGACTTCGATAAAATTAAACAATATTGCGATGACTGGAAGTTGAAAATCAACTTCCAGAAATCGGAAACCATTCTGTTTAGGACGCCTTTGTCTGGGGCCTCTAGGGATACCAGAAAGAATTGGCGAAAGTTCTCTATCGTCGGACAACATGGACAGCCACTTGCTTGTCGAAATGTAGTCAGATACCTTGGGATCTGGCTAGATCAATATCTGTATTTTAACAAACATATAGATGTTGCTCTGGCTAGAGCCAAAGGTGCTTTTGCCCTTACAAAGAAACTGTTTTATAACAGCCAACTCGATGCGAGGGTGAAGGTAATCTGTTACATGGCCCTTATCAGGCCCATGCTTGTATTTGGGTGTCCCGTGTGGTTCAACGTGAGAGCAAGTTTATTGGAAAAGATTCGGGTGTTTGAGAGGGCTTGTCTTAGGACTTGTCTTCGCTTATACAGAACACCAGAGTCTGAGTACATAAAATTCTATCCTAATGAGGTCTTGTACAATACGGCGAACCTGATAAGAGTGGACAATTTCGTCATTAAGTTGACTCGAAGGCACATTGCGAGAGCAATGACCTCTTCGAACAACCTGATCTCAGGGGCTTACTACCCCAATTATATGTATCACGAGAGAGCTCGCCTTGACGGCTTTATTCCTCCAGAAGCGTTCCTCTACCTAGATAGCAAAGGTCTGATCCAGGACAGATTGGCGGTGCCGCTAATCTTCCACGTCGCTCGAACAGCTGCGGACAGGCGACTCAACTACGAGAGAGACGTCGCACATGGCAGTGCGGAGCGTCTCCGGTTCAGTAGGGCGGTAGGGAGTCGTGACAGGAGGGATGTTGCTCAGCAGCACCAGCAATTTTGGTGGCTTGATGAAGGCGAGGATGCTTCGTCGTCGATCTCCTCCAGTGATAGGTAGCTTCATGTGAAGCAGAGTGGGCCAGCCTAATTTTTGTTTTTTTAGCCATGGCCGGCTTATATTGTTTTAGGTAGTATTAAGTTAGATTTTAAGAAAAAAAATATAAAAAAAAACAGAAAAAAAAATGAATAAAAATAAAAAAATCCAAAAAAAATATAAATATATACATATATGTACATGTATAGGCATATATGTATATATGAAGTGTATATGCGTTGTGTATTGTATATATGTGTATGAATGTATTATATGTAAGTAGGTTAAGTAGATTAAGATTTATTCTTTAGGTAGTCTGTAAGTTTAATTAAAAAAAAAAGTCCATATACTAAGTTTTTGATTAAAATTTATTTTCTTAGTTTTAGTTTTAACTTCAATATAAAATTAAATATAGACTGTAAGATTCGTCGAAAGACTTAGTTTAAGAGTTAGGTTTAACTTAGAGTGCCCGCATGGGGCCAGTATGTTAGAATAAGACTATTTGTAAGTTATTTAAGCTAATTTTTAAGCATTTTTTGTCTAGCATGTAAGAGTAAATTAAGAGATCAAATAAAAATGCATTTAAACTGTAAAAAAACTGTAGTGTCGGCCGACAAACCAAGGGGCGCAGGTTCGATCCCCGAAACAAGACGGACTTTTTTTTTTATATTTGCAAAACCAAAGGTTAATTATATTAAAATAAATTCAGAAAAACCCGAGGATGAGCGGTGGTGAACGGTCCGCTATCCAAATAGCGGGACCGGGAGATGGCGCGATGTCATCTGATGACCAGACCGTAGTTCCGGCCCGTTCAGAAATTACAGCTAAGAGGAGGAGGAAGCTGAAACCTACTCCAAACTTCGTGAAGCGCCCTTTTCTATCAGCATCTACTGAGAAGCTGCCCGGTGGAGCAAGGGAAGAGGCGCCAACAACCTCAACAAAAGCAGCAACACAACAACGAAAGAAGCCAGACGAATACCCATATGTGTCTGATGGCGGAGAAGGCCACTATATGGGTGGAAACAATAGCTTTGCCTCCCTAGCTGCCTCGGAATCAGATGACGAGGAGGATGAGGTCAAAGCCTTATATAGCAGCATACAGCAACTACAGCAAAAAGTGCTTGCTATAAAAGCGAAGCAGGTGGCTAGGAGGGAGATGGAAAAACTACAACTCCAGAGCCCTCAGCAACAACAAAATGTCAACGCGGATCTACCACTAAAACAGAAACAGCCGTTAAAACAACAACAAATACATAAACCGATACAAGAACTTACAAAGAAAGATGCACAACCACAACAAAAGCATAAACAGCAAAGACAACAACAGCAACAAAAATCGCAGCAACAGAAGCAGCAACAACAGCAGCAACAACAGCAACAGCAGAAACAACATCAACAGCAACAGCAACAGCAGCAGCAACAACAACAGCAACAGCAGAAAACAACCAAACCAAGGGTACCTCCAATCAACACATTCAAGATGGAGTTGAAAGACACCATAGAATTATGTAAGTCGGCCATTGGCAACAATTTTTTTGTTAAAAGACTTAGTTTAGACAGGCACGCGATCCACTGCAATACAGTGGAGCGCTACCATAAAATTAAAAGTTTATTGAAGGATTCGACGACGGAATTCTTCTCCTACACCCCTAAGGGTGAAAAGCTGCAGACAATGCTGCTGAGGGGGTTAGAACCGTCGGCTGATCCGGAGGAGCTCCTTGCACTGCTGAAAGAGAAGGAGTGCGAAGGGCTCAAATTCGTGGGGGTCAAGCCATTTGTCACGGCTAGAGCCAAAAGGGAGAAGCGGAAACTACCGTTCTTCCTGGTTCAGTTAAGTCCCGACAGCAAACTGGATGGTCTAAGGAGTATTAAAATCCTAGATTATCAGGTTGTACACTGGGAAAAATTAAAGAGGAGCGAAAACATTCTGCAATGTATTCGCTGCCAAAGGTTCGGGCACGCCGCGTCGAACTGCGAAATGCAGCCTCGATGTGTGAAGTGCGGAAAGAACCACAAATCCGAGGAATGCGCTCTAGGTAAGGACGGAGCGTCTGAAAAAAGCCAACTCTCTTGTGCTTTGTGTAGGAACACGGGACACACCGCAAATTATCGGGGTTGTCCCAAATTCCAATACATAAAGCGAGTAAATCTGGCTCGGCAGCAGAAAGTGGAAGTTAAACGTCCACTCGTGCAGGCACAAACACCAGCCGTTACTCCCCACGTTACCTACGCCCAAATGGCGGCAGGTAGGGGAAATACGGTACAACAAGCAAAGGTAGCTTCTCAGGCCCAAGCGCCTAGAGCACCGGAACCTGTACCTGACATGCTGGCTATCTTGCTCTCTATTCAGGGGCAGATGGCTCAGCTTCAGCGTCAAATACAGGAACAGGCTAAGCGGGTAGATCAAATATACGCGCTGCTGCCGGGCCTAACGCACCTCCAGTCGTAATGGGTACGTACATGGCGGAGCAAACCCTGAAGGTCCTTGCAGTGAATGTTAATTCACTGATTAGGTTCGAACGAAGAGCCACACTGTTTAAGTTGCTTAAAGACCAAGCCCCTGATGTGCTTTTGGTTAGTGAAACTAAGCTTACCAAAAGACACAAAATGAGGCACAGAAGATTTAAAATATTACGGAGAAACCGACCCAACTCCATTCAAGGAGGTGGTGTTGCGATCTTTGTTAGAAAAGGACTTCGTTTCAAAAGAATATACAGTCGTGTAGTACGTAGGTTCCAGGTGCTGGAAGCATGCATCATGTACATCCCTCTCCGTAGTGGAAAGCGGTTATACATGGTGTCTCTTTATGCACCTAAAGCTACTCAATCCACCTTATTCATCTCAGAGCTCGAGACACTTTTTCGATTTCTGAGGCTGGAATTGGAGGAGAACTACTTTATTATCGGCGGAGATTTGAACGCCAAACATAGAGATTGGGGAAATAATACACCAAATACTAGAGGGAACCTACTATTCAATTGGTGGGGTCAGCACAGTATAATGTATCGACTCGGCCTCAAAGCGACGGATAGTCCGTCGTTTCCCAGACACGGGTCCTATTTGGATCTTCTGCTGTTCGACACACGAATACACCTGACGTGCACTAACCAACATACCATAAACTCTCTACGCACTTTTGTGTATGACAGTGACCATTGCGGTCTCAGTACCGAAATAACCGTTCCGAACGAAATTGCGGAATTGGATGAGTTTGTTCAAAGGCATTCCTACAACTACAGTAGGGTGCGTTGGACGCACTTCTCCAGAACACTGACGAGAGCACTCTCCTCGAATTCGCTCTACCCACCGTCCAATAGAAATCTGTCAAACGAGGAGATTGACAGGTATCTAAAACTAATGGACGAGACAATTAAACGAACAATGGACAAAACGATACCTCGGTATCAACATACTGACAACGAAGACTTATTCCGCAACGCAACTATTGACGCACTGCACCGACACAAAAGTAGACTGCTGTCAAGACTAAAAACCTTGTACAGACAGTTCACTGACAGACATAACCCGGAGATCATGACATTGAAGTCGTCGATTAAAAACCTCCAGACATTAATAAAGGAAAATTACAGAAACTCTGTAAGTTTGTATTGGAACAACAAAATTCGGGCTGTAAACACCAGCAACCCGAATATGTTCCCGCAAATAAATAAAATATTTCGGAGAAATAATCAAAACGACCTTCCATGTCTCAAAATCGCCCGAACGACGAACAACGAACAAATACTTGTAGCAGCAGGCATCGATCCAAATGAGGCCGTTGATGATGACAACTTCTTTGTGATCGAGGATCCGCAGGAGAAAGTAGAGGCTATAGGAGCGACTTTCCAGGAAGTGTACAAGGCGAATGACATCATTGGCCCCAACCACGACCTGGAAAATCGAGTCCTTGTGCACAATTTCTACCTTCGAAACGAAATAGTGAACTGGCGATTCGAGAGCTCGGGTTTCACCCAGTTCAGTGACGAGAATATGGCAAATAATGCCATCGCCGACGATAGGGTACTACCCTCGTTCATTTCGAAGGAAGAGCTCCAAACGATCTTCGAATCACTTAGAAGTAAGAAATCAGTGGGAACCGATGAAATACCGAACATTGTGCTTCGACATCTCCCACTAGAAGCGGTGGACATTTATACCACTCTGTTTAATAATGCAATGAATAATGCACATTATCCAGCGCATTGGAAAACGGCGGTGGTACATCCCATTCCCAAAAGGGATAAAGATACTTCCAATCCGGCGAATCTCCGCTCGATCAGTCTTCTTCCAAACATCAGCAAGGTTTTCGAGAAGGTGATCAATAGAGTCCTGACTAAGTGGGTTGAGGACAAACATATAGTTCCGGATAATCAATTCGGTTTCAAGGCGGGGCATGATATCATTCATGCTGCGTCTAAACTGGTTTCTGATATCCAATGGAACAAAGGCAAGAAACAGTGCACTGGTGCCTGCCTGATTGACTTGGAAAAGGCCTTCGATACCGTATGGTTAGAGGGACTCTTTTTCAAGCTGGACAGGTTGGGCATTAGTAAACCACTGCTGTATATTCTGTTTGATATGCTCTCCAGTAGGCAGTTCATCGTGAAGAATGGCGATGTGACTTCTGCTGGCACATTTAACATTAAAAACGGTCTGCAACAAGGTGCGGTGAATTCGCCGATCCTATTCAACATTTACACAAGTGATCTGATAGGTTCACTTCACCATGCCATAGCGTACGCAGACGACTTAATAGCGTACAGAACAGGTCCAAAGATTGAGGTCATTAACATACTTTTGCAACGTGACTTCGACAAAATTAAACGATATTGCGACGACTGGAAGTTGAAAATCAACTTTCAGAAGTCGGAAACCATTTTGTTTAGGACGCCTTTGTCTGGGGCCTCTAGGGATACCAGAAAGAATTGGCGGAAGTTTTCGATCGTGGGACAGCACGGGCAGCCACTTGCTTGTCGAAATGTAGTCAGGTACCTTGGGATCTGGCTAGACCAGTATCTGTATTTTAACAAAAATATAGATATTGCTCTGGACAGAGCCAAAGGTGCTTTTGCCCTTACAAAGAGACTGTTTTATAACAGCCAACTCGATGCGAGGGTGAAGGTGATCTGCTACATGGCCCTTATCCGGCCTATGCTTGTATTTGGTTGTCCCGTGTGGTTTAACGTGAGAGCAAGCTTATTGGAAAAGATTAGGGTGTTTGAGAGGGCTTGTCTTAGGACTTGTCTTCGCTTATACAGAACACCAGAGTCCGAGTACATAAAATTCTATCCCAATGAGGTCTTGTACAATAGAGCGAACCTAATAAGAGTGGACAATTTCGTCATTAAGTTGACTCGAAGGCACATTGCAAGAGCAATGTCCTCATCGAACAACCTGATCTCTGGGGCCTACTACCCCAATTATATGTATCATGAGAGAGTTCGCTTTGACGGCTTTATTCCTCCAGAAGCGTTCCTCTACCTAGATATGAAAGGTCTGATCCAGGACAGGTTAGCGGTGCCGCTAATCTTCCACGTCGCTCGGACAGCTGGGGACAGGCGACTCAACTACGACAGAGACGTCGCACATGGCAGTGCGGAGCGTCTCCGGTTCAGTAGGGCGGTAGGGAGTCGCGATATGAGGGATGTTGCTCGGCAGCACCAACAATTTTGGTGGCTATTGGAAGGAGGGGAGGATTCGTCGTCGAATTCCTCAAGTTATAGTTAGCTTCAGATGAAGCAAAGTCGGTCGTCTGTCTATTTTATTAGCCATGGCCGGCTTACATAATTTTAGGTAGTATTAAGTTAGACTTAAGGAAAAAAAAAAAATTAAAAAACAAAAAAAAAAAAAAAAAATACAAAAAAAATACACAAAAAAAAATTAAAAAAAAAAAAAAAAATCTAGAACAGATGTGGGTAACAACACTCTGAAGTAAGGGGTAGTTTAAGTAGGATTAAGTAGAATAAGATTTATTTTAGGTAGTTTATAGGCTTAGTTTTAAGTTTTTAGTTTTAAGTTTTATATTATAACAAAAAAAAAAGTCCAGACACTAAGTTTTTTTTTTAATTAAAATCCATTTTCTTAGTTTTAGTGTTAATAAATGTAAAAAACAAAATAGACTGTAAGGAACGTCGAAAGACATAGATTAAGTATTATGTTTAACCTAGAGTGCCCGCATGGGGCCAGTAAGTTATAATTAGATTACTTTTAAGGTATTTAAGCTAATTTTTAAGCGTTTTTTTGTATAGCCTGTAAGAATTAATTAATGAAGTATAATAAAAAATGCATTTAAACTGAAAAAAAAAAAAACTGTGTTCGCTTGAGACGACAAAGGTTGTAGGTTCGACTCCGAGTCGGGCAGAGATACTTTTTTCTTTTTAATTTTCATTGTGTGTTATACGAGGAAAGTGTTACATACTTATTTACTGTAATAAATACAAAGTGATGGATTGCGGAGAGCGGACCGCTATGTCAATAGCGGGATCTGCGGAAACATCTGGTGAGGCTTCGAGCACATCAAGCCAAACACCAAAAGCAAAGAGAAGGAGGAAGCTAAGGCCAATTCCTAACTTGGTGCAACGTCCCATCCGACAAACTTCCGCCGAAAAGCTGCTTGGTGGAGTGAAGGAAGGGGCGCAACCAACATCAACAACAGCAGCAAATAAACGTCCCGAGCAAGTTATTGACGACTACCCATATGTCTCAGATGGTGGTGAAAGCCACTATCTGAAAGAGAACAGCTTCGCTTCTTTGGCTCCAACCGAGTCAGAAGATGAAGATGAAGAAATTGAAGCTATAAGTAGCAGCATCAAAAGGCTACAACAAAGAGTGCTAGCAATAAAAAACATGCAAATGGCAAGACGGATGAGGGAAGAGCAACAGCAACAGCAGACGCAGCTGGCTCACAAACAAACGGAACAACAACAGCAAACAAAAACAATATCACAAGTGCTGAAGCAACACCAACAAAAGCTGAATAAACACCAGCAACAACAACAAGAGCAGCCACAACAACGGCAACAGCATAAACAGCAGATGCAACAACAACAGCAGCCACAAAAACTTCAACAGCAAAAACAGCAGCAGCAGCAGCAGCAACCACAACAACAACGGCAGCAGCAACAACAACGGCAACAGCCACAACAACGGCAGCAGCCACAACAACGGCAGCAGCAACAAATTTCAAAACAAAGGGTTCCACCGATAAATACTTTTAAGATGGAGCTAAAGGAAACCAAGGAATTATGTAAGTCGGCCATAGGCAACAATTTTTTTATAAAAAGATTATCGTTAGATAGGCATGCGATCCATTGTAACACAGTGGAACGCTATCATAAAATAAAAAATTTACTGAAGGATTCGACGACGGAGTTCTTCTCCTACACCCCGAAGAGTGAAAAGCTGCAAACAATGCTGCTGAGGGGGTTAGAGCCGTCGACTGATCCGGAGGAGCTCCTTGCACTGCTGAAAGAGAAGAAGTGCGAAGGGCTCCAATTCGTGGGGGTCAAGCCTTTCACCACAGCCAGAGCTAAAAGGGAGAAGCGGCAACTGCCCATTTTCCTGGTCCAGCTAAGTCCCGACAGCAAACTGGATGGTCTAAGGAGTATCAAAGTCCTAGACTACCAGGTTGTACACTGGGAGAAATTAAAGAGGAGCGAAAACATTTTACAATGTGTTCGCTGCCAAAGGTTCGGGCACGCCGCGTCGAACTGCGAAATGCAGCCTCGATGTGTGAAGTGTGGAAAGAACCACAAGTCAGAGGAATGCGTTCTGGGTAAGGACGGAACGTCAGAAAAGAGCCAGCTCTCTTGTGCTTTGTGTAGGAACACGGGACACACCGCAAATTATCGGGGTTGTCCCAAATTCCAGTACATCAAAAGAATAAATCTGGCCCGGCAGCAGAAGGTGGAAGTTAAACGTCCACCCGTGCATTTACAAACTCCAGCCGTTACTCCCCATGTTACCTACGCCCAAATGGCGGCAGGTAGGGGAAATACGGTACAGCAAGCAAAGGTTGCTTCTCAGGCCCCAGCGCCTAGAGCACCGGAACCAGTACCTGACATGCTAGCTATCTTGCTCTCTATCCAGGGGCAGATGGCTCAGCTACAACGTCATTTAACTGAACAGACCGCGCGGGTGGATCAAGTTTACGCGCTGCTGCCTGGTCTAACGCACCTTTTGTCGTAATGGGTACGCAAGTGGCGGAGCAGACCATGAAGGTCCTTGCAGTGAATGTGAATTCACTGATTAGGTTAGAGCGACGAGCCGCACTCTTTAAGTTGCTTAAAGACCAAGCCCCTGATGTGCTTTTGGTTAGCGAAACTAAGCTTACCAAAAGACATAAAATGAGGCACAGAAGATACAAAATAGTACGGAGAAACCGACCCAACTCCATTCAGGGAGGTGGCGTCGCGATGTTCGTAAGAAAAGGTATACGTTTTAAAAGAGTATACAGTCGTGTAGTACGTAGGTTCCAGGTGCTGGAAGCATGCATCGTGTATATTCCCCTCCGTAGTGGAAAGCGGCTGTACATGGTGTCTGTCTATGCACCTAAGGCTACTCAATCCACCTTATTCATCTCAGAGCTCGAGACACTTTTTCGATTCCTGAGGCTGGAATTGGAAGACAACTATTTTATTATCGGCGGAGATTTCAACGCCAAACATAGTGATTGGGGAAATAATACACCAAATACTAGAGGGAACCTACTATTCAATTGGTGGAGTCAACATAGCATAACGTATCGACTCGGGCTTAAGGCGACGGATAGTCCGTCGTTTCCCAGACACGGGTCCTATTTGGATCTTCTCCTGTTCGACTCACGAATACAACTGACATGTACTAACCAACAAACTACAAACTGTCTGCGCACTTTCGTGTATGACAGTGACCATTGCGGTCTCAGCACCGAAATAACTGTTCCCAACGAAATTGCGGAATTGGATGAGTTTGTGCAAAGGCATTCCTACAATTATAGTAGGGTGCGTTGGACACACTTCACCAGAACACTGACTAGAGCACTCTCCTCGAATTCGCTCTACCCACCATCCAACAGAAATCTGTCAAACGAGGAGACTGACAGGTATCTAATACTAATGGACGAGACAATCAAACGAACAATGGACAAAACGATACCTCGGTATCAACACACTGACGACGAAGACTTATTCCGCAACGCAACTATTGACGCACTGCACCGACAAAAAAGTAGACTGCTGTCAAGACTAAAAACCTTGTACAGACAGTTTACTGACAGACATAACCCGGAGATCATGACATTGAAGTCGTCGATTAAAAACCTCCAGACATTAATAAAGGAAAATTACAGAAATTCTGTAAGTTTGTATTGGAACAATAAAATTCGGGCTGTAAACACCAGCAACCCGAATATGTTCCCGCAAATAAATAAAATATTTCGGAGAAATAATCAGAACGACCTTCAATGTCTTAGAATCACCCGAACGACGAACAACGAACAAATACTTGTAGCAGCAGGCATTGATCCAAGTGAGGCTGTTGATGATGACAACTTCTTTGTGATCGAGGATCCGCGGGAGCAGGTAGAAGCTATAGGAGCGACTTTCCAGGAAGTGTACAAGGCGAATGTTATCATTGGCCCAAACCACGACCTGGAGAATCGAGTCCTTGTGCACAATTTCTACCTTCGAAATGAAATAGAGAATTGGCGGTTCGAGAACTCGGGCTTCACCCAGTTTAGTGACGAGAATAGGTCAAATAACGTCATCGCCAACGATAGGGTACTACCCCCTTTCATTTCGAAGGAGGAGCTCCAAACGATCTTCGAATCGCTTAGAAGTAAGAAATCAGTGGGAACCGATGAAATACCGAACATCGTGCTTCGACATCTCCCTCTAGAAGCGGTGAACATTTATACCACCCTGTTTAATAATGCAATGAATAATGCACATTATCCAGCGCATTGGAAAACTGCGGTGGTACATCCCATACCTAAAAGGGATAAAGATACTTCCAATCCGGCGAATCTCCGCTCGATCAGTCTTCTTCCAAACATCAGTAAGGTTTTCGAGAAGGTAATCAATAGAGTCCTGACTAAGTGGGTTGAGGACAAACATATCGTTCCGGATAATCAGTTCGGTTTCAAGGCGGGGCATGCTATCATTCATGCTGTGTCGAAACTGGTTTCTGATATCCAATGGAACAAAGGCAAGAACCAGTGCACTGGTGCCTGCCTGATTGACTTGGAGAAGGCCTTCGATACCGTATGGTTAGAGGGACTCTTTTTCAAGCTGGACAGGTTGGGCATTAGTAAACCACTGCTGTATATTCTTTTTGATATGCTCTCCAGTAGACAGTTCATCGTGAAGAATGGCGATGTGACTTCTGCTGGAACATTTAACATTAAAAACGGTCTGCAACAGGGTGCGGTAAATTCGCCGATCCTATTCAACATTTACACAAGTGATCTGATAGGTTCACTTCACCATGCCATAGCGTACGCAGACGACTTAATCGCGTACAGATCGGGTCCAAAGATTGAGGACATTAACATACTTTTGCAGCGTGACTTCGATAAAATTAAACAATATTGCGACGACTGGAAGTTGAAAATCAACTTCCAGAAATCGGAAACCATTCTGTTTAGGACGCCTTTGTCTGGGGCCTCTAGGGATACCAGAAAGAATTGGCGAAAGTTCTCTATCGTCGGACAACATGGACAGCCACTTGCTTGTCGAAATGTAGTCAGATACCTTGGGATCTGGCTAGATCAATATCTGTATTTTAACAAACATATAGATGTTGCTCTGGCCAGAGCCAAAGGTGCTTTTGCCCTTACAAAGAGACTGTTTTATAACAGCCAACTCGATGCGAGGGTGAAGGTAATCTGTTACATGGCCCTTATCAGGCCCATGCTTGTATTTGGGTGTCCCGTGTGGTTCAACGTGAGAGCAAGTTTATTGGAAAAGATTCGGGTCTTTGAGAGGGCTTGTCTTAGGACTTGTCTTCGCTTATACAGAACACCAGAGTCCGAGTACATAAAATTCTACCCTAATGAGGTCTTGTACAATACGGCGAACCTGATAAGAGTGGACAATTTCGTCATTAAGTTGACTCGAAGGCACATTGCGAGAGCAATGACCTCATCGAACAACCTGATCTCAGGGGCTTACTACCCCAATTATATGTATCACGAGAGAGCTCGCCTTGACGGCTTTATTCCTCCAGAAGCGTTCCTGTATCTAGATAGTAAAGGTCTGATCCAGGACAGATTGGCGGTGCCGCTAATCTTCCACTTCGCTCGAACAGCTGCGGACAGGCGACTCAACTACGACAGAGACGTCGCACATGGCAGTGCGGAGCGTCTCCGGTTCAGTAGGGCGGTAGGAAGTCGTGATAGGAGGGATGTTGCTCAGCAGCACCAGCAATTTTGGTGGCTTGATGAAGGCGAGGATGTTTCGTCGTCGAACTCCTCCAGTGATGCGTAGCTTCATGTGAAGCAGAGTGGCCCAGCCTAATTTTTGTTTTTGTTTTTTTAGCCATGGCCGGCTTATATAGTTTTAGGTAGGTTTAAGTTAGATTTTAAGAAAAAAATATATATAAAAACAAAAAAAAAATAAATAAAAATAAAAAATGATAAAAAAAAATATATATATATATATGTGTATGTATATGCATATGTGTATATGCATATATGTATATATGAAGTGTGTATGTATTCTGTATTGTATATATGTGTGTATGAATATTATATGTAAGTAGGTTAAGTAGATTAAGATTTATTTTTTAGGTAGTCTGTAAGTTTAATTAAAAAAAAAATGTCCATATACTAAGTTTTTACTTAAAATTAATTTTTCTTAGTTTTAGTTGTAATGTTAAATATAATTTTAAATATAGACTGTAAGATCCGTCGAAAGACTTAGTTTAAGTGTTAGGTTTAACTTAGAGTGCCCGCATGGGGCCAGTATGTTAGAATAAGATTATTTGTAAGTTTTTTAAGCTAATTTTTAAGCATTTTTATGTCTAGCATGTAAGAGTAAATTAAGTAAAATAAATAAAAATGCATTTAAACTAACTAACTAAACTATGTGTTTCAAATTCTCTATGAATTAGAACAGTACTCATAGTATAAATACAGTTTTTAACAAGAATTGTGAAAGTGGCAAGTTGGCCTAGTGGAAGTGTCAATCGATCCGCAGATCAAGTGAACCGAGTTCGACTCCTGGTGGGGGGAAATAGTTCCTTTTTTTTTTTATCGAAAATAAAACATAACTGAAAGTGAAAGAGTATCCATCAAGCGATGGATAAAGACAAGCGGTCCGCTCACGCAGTAGCGGACCCAACACATGGCGTGATGAAATCAACCGATGAGGCAATAATGTCGGACCAACCAGGTACATCAGAAAGTGGTGGGACAATAAAAAGAAGAAGGAAGTTAAGGCCAACTGGAAGAATTGTTAAGCGCCTTTCCCTATCAGCTTCAACCGAAAAGCTGCCGGTTGAAGCTAGGAGAGAGGCGAAAACGTCAACTACAGCAGCTAGAAAGAAGGACACAACTGTGGACGTTGAATATCCTTACGTCTCTGACGGAGGTGAAGGCCATTACATGGGTGCAGACAATAACTTCGCCTGCCTCGCGGCCTCCGAATCAGACGACGAAGAAGAAGAGGTAGGAAACCTAAACAATAGCATAATGCAGATGCAACAACAAGTTCTAGCCATTAAAGCTAAACAAATAGCGAGAAGGGCGAGAGAACAGCAAGAGTCACAGAGCTCTCAACAACAACAGCAACAACCTCAAACTAAAACTCAAAAACATCCGCAACAGCAACAACAAGCAAAGCAAACAACAACAAAGCTAGCGAAACAGCAACTACAAGAAAACCAACAACAACAAAAGCAACTACAGCAGAAACACCAAAAACAACAACAGCAGCAGAAACATCAGAAGCAACAACAACATCAGCAGAAAACAGTCAAGCAAAGGGTGCCACCAATCAACACCTTCAACATTGAATTAAAAGACACCATTGAGCTATGTAAGTCGGCTATAGGAAATAATTTTTTTATAAAGCGAATAGACATGCGATACACTGCAATACAGTGGAACGCTATTTAAAAATTAAAAATTTACTAAAGGATACGACGACGGAGTTCTTCTCCTACACCCCGAAGGGGGAGAAGCTGCAAACTATGCTGCTGAGGGGGATAGAACCGTCTACAGATCCGGAGGAGCTCCTTGCACTGCTTAAAGAAAAGGAGTGCGAAGAGCTCAAATTCGTGGGAGTTAAGCCATTCGTCACGGCTAGAGCTAAAAGGGAGAAGCGGAAACTACCGTTCTTCCTGGTTCAGCTAAGTCCCGATAGCAAACTGGATGGTCTAAGGAGTATCAAAGTCCTAGACTACCAGGTTGTACACTGGGAAAAATTAAAGAGGAGCGAAAACATTTTACAATGTGTTCGCTGCCAAAGGTTCGGGCACGCCGCGTCGAACTGCGAAATGCAGCCTCGATGCGTGAAGTGTGGAAAGAACCACAAGTCAGAGGAATGCGCTCTAGGGAAGGACGGAGCGTCTGAAAAAAGCCAACTTTCTTGTGCGTTATGTAGGAACACGGGACACACCGCAAACTATCGGGGTTGTCCCAAATTCCAATACATAAAAAGAGTAAATCTGGCTCGGCAGCAGAAAGTGGAAGTTAAACGTCCACTCGTGCAGGCACAAACACCAGCCGTTACTCCCCACGTTACCTACGCCCAAATGGCGGCAGGTAGGGGAAGTACGGTACAACAAGTAAAGGTAGCTTCTCAGGCCCCAGCGCCTAGAGCACCGGAACCTGTACCTGACATGCTGGCTATCTTGCTCTCAATTCAGGGGCAGATGGCTCAGCTTCAGCGTCAAATACAGGAACAGGCTAAGCGGGTGGATCAAATATACGCGCTGCTGCCGGGCCTAGCGCACCTCCAGTCGTAATGGGTACGTACATGGCGGAGCAAACCCTGAAGGTCCTTGCAGTGAATGTTAATTCACTGATTAGGTTCGAACGAAGAGCCGCACTGTTTAAGTTGCTTAAAGACCAAGCCCCTGATGTGCTTTTGGTTAGCGAAACTAAGCTGACCAAAAGACACAAAATGAGGCACAGAAGATTTAAAATAATACGAAGAAACCGACCAAACTCCATTCAAGGAGGAGGTGTTGCAATCTTTGTTAGAAAAGGACTGCGTTTCAAAAGAATATACAGTCGTGTAGTACGTAGATTCCAGGTGCTGGAAGCATGCATCATGTACATCCCTCTCCGTAGTGGAAAGCGGTTATACATGGTGTCTGTTTATGCACCTAAAGCTACTCAATCCACCTTATTCATTTCAGAGCTCGAGACACTTTTTCGATTCCTAAGACTGGAATTGGAGGAGAACTACTATATTATCGGCGGAGATTTCAACGCCAAACATAGTGATTGGGGAAATAATACACCAAATACTAGAGGGAACCTACTATTCAATTGGTGGGGTCAGCACAGTATAATGTATCGACTCGGCCTCAAGGCGACGGATAGCCCATCGTTTCCCAGACACGGTTCCTATTTGGACCTCTTGCTGTTCGACACACGAATACACCTGACGTGCACTAACCAACATACCATAAACTGTCTACGCACTTTCGTGTATGACAGTGACCATTGCGGTCTCAGTACCGAAATAACCGTTCCGAACGAAATTGCGGAATTGGATGAGTTTGTTCAAAGGCATTCCTACAATTATAGTAGAGTGCGTTGGACACACTTCTCCAGAACACTGACGAGAGCACTCTCCTCGATTTCGCTCTACCCACCGTCCAATAGAAATCTGCCAAACGAGGAGATTGACAGGTATCTAAGAGTAATGGACGAAACAATCAAACGAACAATGGACAAAACGATACCTCGGTATCAACATACTGACGACGAAGACTTATTCCGCAACGCAACCATTGACGCACTGCACCGACACAAAAGTAGACTGCTGTCAAGACTAAAAACCTTGTACAGACAGTTTACTGACAGACATAACCCGGAGATCGTGACACTGAAGTCGTCGATCAAAAACCTCCAAATATTAATAAAAGAAAATTACAGAAATTCTGTAAGTTTGTATTGGAACAACAAAATTCGGGCTGTAAACACCAGCAACCCGAATATGTTCCCGCAAATAAATAAAATATTCCGGAGAAAAGATCAAAACGACCTTGCGTGTCTTAAAATCGCCCGAACGACGGACAACGAGCACATACTCATAGCAGCAGGAATCGATCCAAATGAGGCCGTTGATGATGACAACTTCTTTGTGATCGAGGATCCTCAGGAGAAGGTAGAGGCTATAGGAGCGACTTTCCAGGAAGTGTACAAGGCGAATGACATCATTGGCCCCAACCACGACCTGGAAAATCAAGTCCTTGTGCACAATTTCTACCTTCGAAATGAAATAGTGAACTGGCGATTCGAGAGCTCGGGTTTCACCCAGTTCAGTGACGAGAATATGGCAAATAATGTCATCGCCGACGATAGGGTACTACCCCCGTTCATTTCGAAGGTGGAGCTCCAAACGATCTTCGAATCGCTTAGAAGCAAGAAATCAGTGGGAACCGATGAAATACCGAACATTGTGCTTCGACATCTCCCACTAGAAGCGGTGAACATTTATACCATCCTGTTTAATAATGCAATGAATAACGCACATTATCCAGCGCATTGGAAAACTGCGGTGGTACATCCCATTCCCAAAAGGGATAAAGATACTTCCAATCCGGCGAATCTCCGCTCGATCAGTCTTCTTCCAAACATCAGTAAGGTTTTCGAGAAGGTTATCAATAGAGTCCTGACTAAGTGGGTTGAGGACAAACATATAGTTCCGGATAATCAATTCGATTTCAAGGCGGGGCATGATATCATTCATGCTGCGTCTAAACTGGTTTCTGATATCCAATGGAGCAAAGGCAAGAAACAGTGCACTGGTGCCTGCCTGATTGACTTGGAGAAGGCCTTCGATACCGTATGGTTAGAAGGACTCTTTTTCAAGCTGGACAGGTTGGGCATTAGTAAACCACTGCTGTATATTCTTTTTGATATGCTCTCCAGTAGACAGTTCATCGTGAAAAATGGCGATGTGACTTCTGCTGGAACATTTAACATTAAAAACGGTCTGCAACAAGGTGCGGTAAATTCGCCGATCCTATTCAACATTTACACAAGTGATCTGATAGGTTCACTTCACCATGCCATAGCGTACGCAGACGACTTAATCGCGTACAGATCAGGTCCAAAGATTGAGGTCATTAATACACTTTTGCAACGTGACTTCGATAAAATTAAGCGATATTGCGACGACTGGAAATTGAAAATCAACTTTCAGAAGTCGGAAACCATTCTGTTTAGGACGCCTTTGTCTGGGGCCTCTAGGGATACCAGAAAGAATTGGCGAAAGTTCTCTATCGTCGGACAACATGGACAGCCACTTGCTTGTCGAAATGTAGTCAGATACCTTGGGATCTGGCTAGACCAATATCTGTATTTTAACAAACATATAGATATTGCTCTGGCCAGAGCCAAAGGTGCTTTTGCCCTTACAAAGAGACTGTTTTATAACAGCCAACTCGATGCGAGGGTGAAGGTGATCTGTTACATGGCCCTTATCAGGCCCATGCTTGTATTTGGATGTCCCGTGTGGTTCAACGTGAGAGCAAGTTTATTGGAAAAGATTCGGGTGTTTGAGAGGGCTTGTCTTAGAACTTGTCTTCGCTTATACAGAACACCAGAGTTTGAGTACATAAAATTCTATCGCAATGAGGTCTTGTACAATAGGGCGAACCTAATAAGAGTGGACAATTTCATCATTAAGTTGACTCGAAGGCACATTGCAAGAGCAATGACCTCATCGAACAACCTGATCTCCGGGGCCTACTACCCCAATTATATGTATCACGAGAGAGTTCGCTTTGACGGCTTTATTCCTCCAGAAGCGTTCCTCTACCTCGACATGAAAGGTTTGATCCAGGACAGATTGGCGGTGCCGCTAATCTTCCACGTTGCTCGAACAGCTGCGGACAGGCGACTCAACTACGACAGAGACGTCGCACATGGCAGTGCGGAGCGTCTCCGGTTCAGTAGGGCGGTAGGGAGTCGCGACATGAGGGATGTTGCTCGGCAGCACCAACAATTTTGGTGGCTGGTTGTAGGAGGAGAGGGTTCGTCGTCAAATTCCTCGGGTACATGATAGCTTCATAAGGAAGCAAAGTCGGTCGTCATCTAGTTTATTAGCCGTGGCCGACTTACATAGTTTAGGTAGGATTAGGGTAGATTTAAGGACAAAAAAAAAAAAAAAAAAAAAAAAAAAAAAAAAATTAAAAATAAAAAATAAAAAAAAAAATTATAAAAGAACAAAGAGGTGGGTAACCTTCTCTAAAAAAAGGGGTAATCCAAAAAAAAATATATTTATGTACATATATATAGGTATAAGTAAAATTAGATAGTCTAAGTAGGTTAAGTAGGTTAAGATTTATTTTTTACGTAGTGTATAGGTTTAGTTTTAAGTTTTATATTACAACAAAAAAGTCCAGACACTAAGTTTTTTTTTAATAAAATCTATTTTCTTAGTTTTAGTTTAATAAATGTAAAAACAAAAATAAAAGTAGAGTGTAAGAAACGTCGAAAGACATAGATTAAGTATTATGTTTAACCTAGAGTGCCCGCATGGGGCCAGTAAGTTAGAATTAGATTATCTGTAAGTTATTTAAGCTAATTTTTAAGCATTTTTTTGTCTAGCATGTAAGAATTAATGAGTTAACTGAAATAAAAATGCATTTAAACTAAACTGAACTGAACCATAGACAACGGCGTGGGTTCGCTAATTGGTCGCTGGAAATGTTGGCCGGAGATCCGGATTTTGGGCAAAAGACCACCTTTTCGGATGGGGCCCATTTTTAGCTAAGCAGCTATGTCAACAAGTACAATTGTCATTATTACACACAATCCACAAGTGTTTGGCCAAGCATCAATGCATTCACAAAGATTGACTGCTTGGTACGGTTTATGTCATGGTGGCATCATCTGACCTTAT
Organism: Volucella zonaria; assembly: GCA_963966105.1. Taxonomy (NCBI): domain Eukaryota; kingdom Metazoa; phylum Arthropoda; class Insecta; order Diptera; family Syrphidae; genus Volucella; species Volucella zonaria. The sequence goes on along the minus strand of OZ014530.1, from coordinate 100,724,039 downwards.
TTCTTTCGAAGTGAGGAAGGAAATAACGTTATCGTCAATGGTCTCAGGTATACAGCGATGTTAACTGACTTGCTGTAATTAGAGCTCGACAACATCGATATATCCTAGCTGCGGTTCCAACAAGATGGCGCGATATGCCATATAAGCAGCACAACGCTCGAAGTTGTGAAGGAGAAATTGGCGAATGGGTCATCTCACCTAACTAGCCAACTACTTTGGACGAGCTCGAGGCTAACATTCGACATGCTCTTGCCGGAATAACGCCGCACATATCGGACTGAGTCCGATTGAAATACTGCCAGCGAAGTCGAGGCGGCCATTTGAATGATGTGCTATTCTACATATAATGGCATGAACGTGGCTTAAGCCAGAATCAATTTTATTGTTCTTATCATTGTTGTTTTATTAAATTTTTTTTCCTATCGTTCTTATCTGGGCACTCTATATATGCATGGTCTTGAAAATAATTTTCATCGCAAAATCGAGTAAATTAAAGAATTTTGGAGTCAGAAGTTCGACGAACTAAAATCTAATATCTCCGGAATACTTGAGTACATCGATGCAGTCGAACTAAGCACTCCATCTCCACAATTGCACGAATCCCAGATCAAATGTCTTCAGCAACGTTGCAATGCGTTGGAAAGGAAGGAAATTGCATGTGATGTAGCGCTCTTTAGAATACCTGTACTACCCAACGAGAACCTCAAAACACTATTCAACGATCTCTATCACACTATCAACTGTAAGCCGCCTCCCTTAGTAAACGGTTTTCGTCCGAACATGCGTAACACCAACTTTAAAGTTTAGCAGTTCTCCACAGCGATTCATGGTTCTCAGGGCTGCAATGAACTACCGCAAACAAAATGCAACCGAACTTCGACTCTACGACCTTGGTATATGTAGAATCAGATAAAAGCTGCCATCTAAATGAAAGCCTAGCGATGTAAACACGATTCCTCTAGAATAGTGCTCTCGTTCTACGGCGGAAGAAACAACTGTTTGCTGTATTCACTAAATTTGGACATGTGTATGTAAAAAAGCCGGCAAATGAAAAAATCTTTCTTGTTGAAAGCTCCGAAGATATGCTTTCTGCTGCTGCGACTAATCAAATGTAAATCATTATTCAAATTATTCACTTACAATATATTGTTGTTTTTTTATTTTCTCTGTATACACCCGGTCTGTACAAACCTTTTCTCAAATTTCATTTTTCACCACTAGGTTGAACGGATTCTTTTATGGTTCTTGTAGATTCTGGAAACTTATACAGTATGAACGAAAAATCCACGTACACTATGTTAAATATTCCTTTTAAAAGTTACGATTGCGATGCACGTACTCGTAGTTTGAATGACTATAAATTAGATTTTTTAAAGTATTTGTTGTCCGACTCATGTGTTGATGTAGTCTGTATAAGTGAAACTTGGTTTAAGTCCGAAATACCTTATCAAATTTACAAAATACCTAATTATGAAATTTTTAGGAATGACGGACACACACTACGGGTGGTGTAAAATGTAAAACGATTACCAAACCTGGTGCCAATGGGATTGAAAATATTTTGGTCGAGATATTTGACTGCAACACCAAATGTATGGTTTCAGGTGTGTACAATAAAAACAGGAGATGCTCTCCCTTACCCTTTTTTTCTGATATATCAAATTACTCTGCGCTATATCAACACATAATAGTTTGTGATCATTTTAATACAAATTTACTCAGAAGCGACTCACTAACGTTTTAATTGAAAGATCTAGTATCTTCAATAGCAATGGAGATAATCAACACCAGGATAAGTGGTTTTGCGGACAATCGAGTATCATGCCTTCTAGATTTAGCTATTGTCTTTTACCCGTTTCTAGTCCCTTTTGAACAATTGTCTTTTGATATCTCTGATCATAATCTGCTCTTCTGTACATATGATATAAACTTGTGCAAAACTGCTTGTGCCAAACTACTAATATTACCGTTAACGATTTTATTTCCATTAATTTCAAGACCCTCCAAATTGCGACTTGCTCATCATTGTTCGGATCCAAATGAAAATGTTAAAACATTTCAGCTTATTATAACTCAACTTTTTGACCAAAGTAGGCTGCTCGCTTGTGAACATAAAGAAAAGTGCTATAAAATTACCGAAAAAATTAAACCACTACTCCGGTTTTGCTAATAAACCGTTATAATGTATATTTCTGCTAACAAGTACTCCGTTTTTATAATAAAGTTTGATGACATATTTCTTGCACACCTCGCATAATATATTAATAAGCCTATATGTTTATTTAGACAAATAATAAATAACACTATTATAAAGTTTACATTTGAGGTGTTTGTAAAAAACTCGAGTTGAATTTAATAAATTCTAATCTGCAACATTCCAGCGGCCGTGAACGAAGTGCGCAATAAATTTATACTTCTTCTAGTGGGGAATGGGAACACCCTGTGGTTCAGAGATCGACTACCTTTCGATGCGAATGCACATGTAAAGAGAAATGTAGTATGTATATAATTGCAAATGAAATGGACATCACAAATGTAAAAAATTTATGAACATGTAAAGGGTGACCAGATAAGAACGATAGGGAAAAAATTTAAATAAAATAAATAAACAACAACGGTATGAGATCAAAAATTTAGTCTAGTTTTATTTTGAAGGTACGTTCATGCCATTATATGTGCAATAGCACATGACTCCAATGGCTGCCTCGGCTTTGCTGGCAGTGCTTCAAGCGGTCGGTCCAATTTTTGATGACTCGGCGTTATTCCGGTAATAGTGTGTCCAATGTTGGCCTCAACCTCGTCCAAAGTGGTTGGCTTGATAGCGTAGACTAAGGACTTGATGTAGGTCCGGAGATCGCGGTGGCCAATTGACGAAAGCTCGCGGTGAGATGACCTAATTGCCAAATTCCTCCTTCACAACTTCGAGTGTTGTGTTGCTTATACGAGGGCGGTTCAATAAGTCCGTGACTTTTGGATTAAAACACAGATTTTTTGATAAAAAAATAATTTTATTTTTCAACGTAGTCTCCCTTGAGCTCTATACACTTTGTCCAACGCTTCTCCAATTTTTTTATCCCTTCCAAAAAAAATGATTTGTCGAGGTCCTCAAAATAGGCCTTTGTTTGCGAGATGACTTCATCATTGGAGTCAAATCTTTTTCCACCAAGCCATTTCTTCAGGTTTGGGAACAAGAAGTAGTCGCTCGGATCCAAATCTGGAGAATAGGGTGGATGAGGGAGCAATTCATAGCCCAATTCATGGATTTTTGCCATGGCAACTGCACATGTGTGCACCCTTGCATTGTCTTGGTGGAAAAGAACTTTTTTCTTGGCCAAATGAGGTCGTTTTTTTTCAAATCGTCATTGAATCGGTCCAATAAGTTGGCATAATATTCCCCATTGATTGTTCTTCCCTTTTGAAGGTAGTCAATGTGGATTATCCCGCGTGCATCCCAAAAAACAGTCGCCATAACTTTATTGGCTGACAAACCCACCTTGGCCTTCTTTGGCGCCGATTCACCCTTAGAAACCCACTGTTTTGACTGTTGTTTGTTCTCTGGTGTGTTGTGATGGATCCATGTTTCGTCCACGGTTACAAAACGGCGCAAAAACTCCTCCATATTGCGATTAAACAACGCCAAACCTTCCTGTGAAGTTGTTACACGATTGCGTTTGTAGTCGACTGTGAGCAAACGCGGCACCCATCTTGCGGAAAGCTTTCTCATGCCCAAGTGATAATTCAAAATTGAAACCACTGAGCCATGCGAGATCCCTACGGCTTCCACAATCTCTCGCACTTTCAATCTTCGGTCGGCCAACACCATATCGTGAATTTTTTCGATTGTTTCGGGTGTAGAGATCTCAACTGGGCGTCCAGGACGTTCGGCATCTTCAGTGCTTGTACGGCCACAACGAAATTCAGTAAACCACTTTTTTACCATTGAAATCGATGGTGCAGAGTCCCCATAGTATTTATCAAGCTTAGCCTTGGTCTCGGTAATGGTTTTTTTTCGCAAGAAATAATGCTTAATAAGCACACGAAATTCACTTTTTTCCATTTTCTCCTCAAATTAGTGAGTAGTCTGATAAAAATAGCTGTCAAACACAAACTAACTGACGCAGCAAGTTTAAATTTTGACAGGAGTCAACTGACAGATGCCTGTTGACAGGAGTAGTGTTGCTGTTTCAGTAAAGAGGTCAGAAATTCAAAAATTCACGGACTTATTGACCCGCCCTCGTATGGCATATCGCGCCATCTTGTTGGAACCGCAGCTCGGATATGTCGATGTTGTCGAGCCATGACCACAGAGAGTCGGATAACATCACTCTGTACCTGAGACCATTGACGGTAACGGTATCCGCTTCCTCACTTCGAAATAAATAAGCTCCGATGATACCGCCGGGCCATAAACCGCACCGAACAGTCAATCTTTGTGGATGAATTGATGCTTGGCCGAACATTTTCGGATTGTGTTCGCTCAATCAATAATGACAATTTTGCTTGTTGACATAGCCGCTGAACTAAAAATGGGCCTCGCGGAAGAAGATGATTTTTTGGCCGAAATCCGGATTACCGGCCAACATTTCCAGCGTCCAATTACCGAACTCACGGCGTTGTCTGTGGTCGTCGGGGTTCGATTCTTACATCAGCTCAATCTTATATGGATGTAGGCCAAAATTCAACCGCAAAATAAGACGGGTTGCCTCTCTGCGAATACCCAATTCAGCTTATCAGCGCCGAAACGACATATCTGAGTATTTTTGGATATTGGCCGCTACGGTGGCTATGTTTTCTTCATTTCGCACCTATCTCTGTCTGGTTGGTGGCTTATGATGCAAAAGAGTGTACTCACGCTCAAAATTCTCCACGGTGCGAGGAATTGCCTCCACACTGAAGCCATGATGACAGCCGAACTCATGACGAAATTCTCCTTGCGGATTTACAATTGAGCCCGAATTTCGATAATATTTTTTTAATAATTTCCCCATGTTCGGCAAGCGTAAAACGATGAGAGATGGAATGGCAAACCTTACTGAATATTTTGACAGCTGGATGTCATTGATGACTTTGACAGCTGCTAACACATGACAATTGGAAAAACTACTCGTATCTTTGCTATCTGGTGACCCTATATATGGTATATGTGTATATATAACAATAATTAAATGAGTACATGCGTAAAGTAAGAACACAGAAAATGCACTTACATGTTTTTATTGAATTTCAGTGGAGGAAAAGTCTCTGGGGCAGCAATACAACAACAATCAAACGATGAGATCTCTGGTGCAGCTACACGGTAACAAAAAAGATGGAATCTCTGATGCAGAATCGTCCAACAGATAGGTGGTTTCCAGTGTACTCCAGTAGATGAAATATGTGTGGTTGAATTATCCAATAGACTAACAATCTTGGGGATAGTAAATTTATATACCGAAAGAACACAATAGTCCTAAAACACAACAACAAATCTGTTGAGCTATAAAGAAAGATTTGTAATAGCATCGATATTGAATATAAACTAGATTGAAAAAAAATGTGCAATTACAAATTTTATTGAGGAAAATCTAACAATCAAATAATTTATGTATTTTAGTTATGGGTTAAGATGTGATGTCTGCAGCGGTTGTAATCCAAGTAACAGTGAATAAGCGAGATCGATCGTACACCAACATGGTACTATTGTCCACACACCACTTTGCACAAACAACTAATTGTTGTTGTAATGCATTGTGACATTGGGATAGCAATCGGATGTTATGTATGAAGATGTTGTGCATGCAGACATGACATCGCTGTCTACTAAACAAAAACATAGATTACAGATTTAAGTGATTGATAAGGCATTAACACAATGAATTAAATTCAAGCAGATATCAAAAAATAGGTTGACTTTGTCGGTTAAGTTAAGTTAGAAAATATGCGAGTACTCGTGTAATGCAAACAATTTAAAGATAGATTTCATTTACAATTTACATAGGTAAGTTAAGGTAAGTTGATAATGTAATATACAGGTAATACAATATATTATTGACCTAATTAACAATAATAAACAAAATTTTCAAGCACGAACTATGCAAATTGGCAATAAAATTTCTTCTATTTTGTATTTAATAAAAATGCGTAAAAGGACTAAGTGTTCGGTTCTGGACCTCAAAAAATTGTTATAAAATTATGGAAGAAATTAAAAAATATAAATATAAATAAAATATATATCTGATAAAAAGTATTCTGTTTTTATAAGAAGTTTGACAGGATAATATCAATTATTAATAATATTGTTAAAATTAAAATACTAAACAGAGTATGCCCATTGTATACATCTGAAGTGGTTAATTAAATTAAAAATTGGAACAAATTATACAGCAAATGGACGCTTAAGGTATCCACCGCTAACTGGTCGAAATGTAAATCGGCGCGTAACAGTGCAGGTTGCAAAGGAAAACTTATATTAAATTAAGTACTCCCGGTCCCCACAAAAAGTTCTAGAGCAACCTTCGTAAGACTGGTATACCTAGGGGATGCTAAGTGTCCGCTCGACCCCGATGAGCTCGAATACTTTTTCCTGAAAGATGATTCTGTAACTTATGACTTCCATCATAATTTGTCTGAGGAAGTAAACCTCTCACGGAAACCGGATGACTTTCAGTTAGCCAGCGAAAATCAAATATTTGTGTACAGAACAACAATTAAATCCAGCTCAGTAGGTGAGAATAATATTCCAATTCGTTTCATACTTACAATTAATTTTGTCACTAACTTCACTCATATAATTAATTGGTGTCTAACAACTTCCACTTTCCCCCAAATGTGGAAAACTGTAAAGTTTTTCCTAATCCCAAAAGAAGAATTAGCATTCTTCCATGTCTGGCAAATGCATTCGTGAAAATAATAGCAAAAAAAATAAGTAAATACTGTCAATAAGTTGCTAGGTGATAAACAATCGGTTTTTAGAACAAATTACAACAGTTTTTTTTTCAGTTTATGTGCATTTTTATTATTTCACTTAATTTACTATTACTTGTTAGACAAAAAAATGCATAAAAAGTTAGCTTAATTAACTTAAAATTATCTTATACTAACTTACTGGCCCCATGCGGGCACTCTAAGTTAAACCTAACACTTAAATTTTGTCTTTTGACGTACCTTACTTCTATACAACATATACTATTACTATTCATTATAATTAAAACTAAGAAAGCATTTTTTACAAAAAAAACTTAGTAACATGACTTTTTCTTCTATTTTATTATAAAAATTAAAACTAAAATCCTACAAACTACCTAAAAATAAATCTTAATCTACTTAACCTACTTACATCTAATATATACATATATACATATAAGTTATATACATACTTAATATATAAATATATGTATGTATATGTATATGTCCGTTTTTATTCATTTTTTATTTTTATTAATTTTTTTTTTGTTTTTATGTATTTTTTTTTCTTAAATTTAACTTACTCCTACTTAAAACTATGTAAGCCGGCCACGGTTGGAGGAGTTCAACGACGACGCATCCTCTCCCTCAAAAAGCCACCAAAATTGTTGGTGCTGCTGAGCAACATCCCTCATGTCGCGACTCCCTACCGCTCTACTGAACCGGACACGCTCAGCACTTCAGTAGTTGAGTCGCCTGTCCGCAGCTGTTCGAGCAACGTGGAAGATTAGCGGCACCGCCAATCTGTCATGGATCAGACCTTTGCTATTGTTGCAACGCAACATGACATCTAAACAAACATTGTCAATCAATTGCCGGGATAATTAAATCAATAAAATTCCGTCGGCAATAGAACCAATTTTGGCAATGATGATAGTGGAGATCAATGCGTGAAGCAACTCGCAAAAGGTGCATAGGCAAAATTCTATGTTTTGTCTATGGCCCCTCCCACTACAAAGGAAGAACACAAGATAAAAGGAAAAGAGGAAAGAAAGAGAAAGGGAACTATCAATAGTTGCTTTGGTATGCACATTCTATTAATCGCCGATTGGGAAAATGAACTCTGAGGTCAATGACCGGTGGACCGGTTGCATAATACGCTGTGACAACGCCGTTCATGCTCAGCTGTTTCCTAAACTGCATCAACTGCGGAATTAAGAAGCAATGACCGAGATGCACTTTCAAGGCCATGACATCGATAGTTTTCGTTAGAGATGAAGAAAAGAAAATTGTAACACTCTCCAGTAGACCACCGAAAAGAAAGGTCAAAAGAAATATACACTATAATATCACTTCCATCGGTTCGTGTTTTCCTTTTTTATGAGCATTTAAAATAGCTGACTAGATCCAGTGGCGCCAGTTGCCCTTGGGGTATTTATTTAAATTTCATTTTTTTTTTTTAAAGAAAGTCCTCGCGAAGTTTGCTAGTTTCTACGCGAAACATATGGTCCTTCTAGCCAGATTTTAAGGATCTAGACAGTGTACAACATAAGAAACTAAATACGTAAAAAATTTACCGCAATTGTGCGGTAAATGAGTTTAATTTAAAGTCGTCAATCCATCCTGAAGTACAATAATAATCCTCATCCGGAGAAGTTGGTGCAGCGAGGGAGCAACGCAGAAAGAACAGGTGTGTGGCATATAATAATTTTTAAAACATTATAATTTAACTATACATATAACATTTGTTGAAAATAAAATTTTGTACTACCAAAAAGGGGTTAGATTTTAATTTTGGCAAAATGAGTAAGGGCAAATTAGGAACGCTAATAGAGTCGATACAGTTGATTCAGGTAGAATTAGAAGTCGGGTATAAGGCCTATGCTGCTCTTGCAAAGACTAGTAAATCAGTTCATATGAATGAGGTGCGATTAATTAACTTAGAAAAATCTTTCGATGAGGCCAGAGAGCTTCATCAAAAAATTATTGCCGCTCCCAGTGAGGAAAATAAGATAAAGTATATGGAAGCTCTCACCTTTCATCAACTAAAAGAGCTTTATTTTAAGTACTCGGCTGAATTAAAGGATCAGTTGTCCACCAACGATAGTCACAACCAGACACAAAGTGCGCTAAACAATTCAACGACGCTAAACAAGAATCCGACAGTTGAATTAAAACTCCCGCCAATAAAAATTCCCACCTTTGACGGGTCGCTTCAACACTGGCCTGAATTTAAGGGCCTGTTTGAAAGTATAGTGAATAAAAATGTATCGATTTCCGATGCACAAAAATTACAGTACTTGAAAGGCAATCTAACCGGCGAAGCTGCACGAATTCTCCGTAATACTGACTCCAATTTCGAGTCTGCCTGGGCGTTACTGATAAAGCGATATCAGAATCTTCGGTTGCTCAAAGACAACCAGTTTAAGCTTTTGTTCGAACAGCCAAACATAGCGAATGAATCAGCAGAGGAAATTAAGTTATTGGTAGATACAACCAACGAAGCCAAGCAATCGCTTGGAAACTTAGGTGTTAGTGTGGACACATGGGAAGGCGTACTCATTTACCTTACAGTTAATAAGTTGCCACTTACCACTCGAGGTCTTTGGGAGTCTCACATAGCATCATATGCTGATTATCCTACTTACAGCGTACTTGAGGAGTTCTTACTTATGCGTGCCAGAACTTTAGATGTAATGGGACAAGCAATATCAAGTCAACAACAAAGCAAATTTAAAAGCACAGTGCGTGCACACAACTCCATCATTCAGAAATGCTCCATGTGCCAAGGAACACATTCAATTAGGAATTGTTTCAAATTCAAGGCACTAAATCCAAAAAAAAGATTGGATATTGTTAAAAAGAAACGATTGTGTGTCAACTGTCTGTCAAGTGCACATTTTACTCAAAATTGCACTAGCACGTTTACGTGTTCTACATGTCACAAACGACATCATTCGTTGCTTCACTCTAATGAGGCATATAACGCAATACATAGTCAGGAACCGGCTTCAACAGTGGTCACCTCGCCACCTACTCAACCAAACTTCTCTTTAGTTCAAAACCCACAGTCGGTGCACCAAGATAATTTAACATCCTCCACCAGAACAACTCAAGCACTCAACACTTACGTAGCCGAAACTAGTCAACCACAGACTACTGCTCTTCTGGCTACTGCGCTCATTAAAGTTTTTACAACTGCTGGCCAACCGTTAGTGCTTCGGGCTCTACTGGACCCTGGATCGGAGGCCTCTTTCATTTCTGAGGCTGCCGTACAACAATTGAGGCTTAAAAGGAAAAGGAGCTGGGTAAACGTTCACGGGATTGGAGCAACTGATGCTAGCATAGCCAAGCATAAGGTTTCGCTCACCATATTCTCAAGGGTAAACGACGACTTCAATTTACAATTGACAGTGTTGGTCTTACCCAAACTCACTACTAATCTTCCAACACGACACATTCAAGGTGCTAATTGGAGTCATCTTCAAAACATGGAACTTGCCGATCCGACTTATAATATACCAGGAAAAATTGATATTTTACTTGGCAGTGATGTCTATTCATCAATTTTACTTGATGGCATAGTAAAGGGAGATCCAGGCACTCCAATGGCTCAGCGGACGGAGTTTGGGTGGGTGCTGTCAGGATATATCGCTCCCAACAATCAGATAACAATAAGGACTCACCATACGACCGCTGAAGGGGGTGAGTTAGACCACATTTTGCACAAATTTTGGGAGCTAGAAGAAATGGCTAAGAAGATACCACTTTCATCAGATGAAGAGCAATGTGAAATGCATTTCCGCCGATCCCACCAGCGTCAAGAGGACGGAAAATATGTTGTTGAACTTCCCTTTAAAGAAGGAATGCGACCCCTGTTAGGTTTGTCTCATCGAACAGCTCTTGTTAGGTTCTTACAGTTAGAAAGAAAATTCCGAAAAAATTCTTCGTTTTTTGAGGAATATAAAAGAGTTTTTCAGGAGTATAAGGAGCTTGGACACATGACAGAGATAAGCCCCACTATACTTACAAAGTCTCACTACTTCGTTCCTCACCACGCGGTAATTAAGGAATCTAGTTCCACTACAAAACTGCGGATTGTATTTGACGCGTCCTGCAAAACCTCTGATGGCACATCACTAAACGATCACCTCTTTGTTGGCCCACGACTCCAAGATGATATTTTTGTCCACGTTACGCGATTTAGAAAGCACAAAATCGTCTTCGTAGGAGACATTAGTAAAATGTATAGGCAAATTTGGGTTCCGTCCGAAGATGCTGCATACCAATTAATTCTGTGGAGAGATCAAGATGGAGAAGATGTTAAGATATATCGACTCAATACAGTGACGTTCGGTACGGCCGCCGCACCATATTTAGCAGTACGCACTCTTCAACAATTGGCATCAGACGAAAGAGAAGACTACCCAATTGCTTCAAAAATCGCCTGCACGAATTTTTATGTTGATGACGTCATTTACGGGGGAGACTCGGAAGACGAAGCCATTGAAATGCAGCGCCAGCTTCGGACGATGTTAAAGCGTGGAGGTTTTCTATTACGAAAATGGGCTAGTAACAGTGAGAGGTTGATGTCTGCAGTTCCTGAGAATGACAGAGAAATCCAAGCACCACTCGCATTTGATGAAGGAAATATCATAAAAACACTAGGTATTCAGTGGCATCCAGGAAAGGACAAATTTTCATTTCAAATTTGTATGAATAATCAACGAAGGACGACGAAAAGAAAGATCCTGTCAGATATTGCCCGGCTTTATGATCCGATGGGATGGATTTCTCCGTGCGTCGTCATTGGGAAAATCCTCATGCAGGAGATTTGGAAACAAAATCAACCGTGGGACAGTGAGCTTCCATCAACAATCATTTCAGCTTGGCAGAATTTAAGGACTGATTTAAACGCCCTCAACGGCATAGAGATTCCTCGCTGGCTTGACCTTACCAAGCAATCAAAGGTTGAAATCCACGGTTTCTGCGACGCATCGGAAAAGGCGTATGCTGCAGCAGTATATATTCGAGCAATTAACAGAAACAGCATGTCAACGAACCTTCTTGTATCAAAAACTAGAGTCGCACCGCTCAAATGCAAATCACTGGCACGTTTGGAGTTATGTGGAGCGCAGCTACTTGCGCACCTACTGGTGCACACTGTGAAGACAATGGAACTTCAGAACGCAAAAATATATGCTTGGTGTGATTCACAAATCACACTCGCGTGGATCGCAAGCCCTCCATTTATACGCACTACCTTTGTCGCTAATAGAGTGGCAGAAATACAGGAGCTCATAGATCCTAATTGCTGGAAGTATGTCCCATCAAGAGATAATCCAGCAGACATAGCGTCAAGAGGACTTCCTCCAACAGCTCTTCTTCAAAATCAGCAATGGTGGCACGGTCCGAAGTTCTTGCAAACATTTGACGAGCGAATCGATTGGCAAGGAGAAATAAATGGCACTGATCATGAGTTAAAAACCTCAGGAGTTTCAAGGAGAAAAAATGACTTCATCGCATCTGGGTACCCAATCAAAAACATTTTTCAGCTCTGCGTACATTTCAGTTCCTTCGAAGACAACCAACTCTTTAATCGATATTCATCATTACCTCGTTTACTTCGAGCCACAGCGTATTGGCTTCGCTTTTTTGCAAACTTGCGATTTAAGGCCAGGAAGATATCACGTCGCATCACTGGACAGCTTTCATTCAACGAGATAATCGCAGCCCAAACTCGATTAATTACGATTGTGCAGCAAGAATTCTTTCCCAGTGAAATTGAAAAGATCGCGAAAGGAGAAAGAGCCCCTAAAGGAAGTAAAATTGCAAAACTCTCTCCAATCATCGATGACAAAGGAATAATCCGAGTTGGAGGCCGATTAGAAAATGCTAACCTACCCTATTCACAACGACATCCCATCATATTGCCCTCAAACAACTTTTTAACATCTCTCATTATCCACGATATTCACATGAGAACGCTGCATGGTGGTCAGCAACTGATGATGGCAACTCTTCGAGCTGAATACTGGATTTTGCACCTTAAGTCCAATGTCAAGGCTTGTATCCATAAGTGTTTAAAGTGCTTTAGGTATAAGGCTACACAAATGCAGCAACAAATGGGAGATCTCCCATCGCTACGAGTCAATCAGGGTCGCCCGTTTCAAACTTCTGGTGTAGATTATGCTGGTCCTGTGCAGCTAAAAGCATGGAAAGGTAGGTGCAGTAAAATCACCAAGGCTTACATAGCTATATTTATATGCTTCTGTACGAAAGCGGTGCACCTCGAACTCGTCAGTGACTACAGCACACCAGCATTTCTTGCAGCATTCAAACGCTTCACTGCGCGTCGTGGGATCTGCACAAATTTGTACAGCGACTGTGGAACTAATTTCCAAGGAGCTGCAAGAATGCTCGACGGAGAAAAGGCACACAAGTCAAAACAATGGACGGAGGACATCGCAAAGCAGATCCAAGCCAATGGCACTTCATGGCATTTCAATCCACCTGCGGCTCCGCATTTCGGCGGTTTATGGGAAGCAGGAGTTAAATCCATGAAACACCACCTAAAACGAGTCATCGGACACTACACTCTTACCTTCGAAGAATACTCAACCGTGTTAGCGCAAGTAGAGGCATGTCTTAATTCGCGTCCACTTTGTCCAGTAACTGAAGACCCTGAAGATCTATCCTTTTTGACACCAGGACATTTCCTAATTGGATCTTCGCTCAACACAGCACCAGAAAGGGACTTGACAGAGATTAAACCTAATTATTTGGATAGATGGCAGCTCATGCAAAAAATACAGCAGGACTTCTGGAAGAAATGGAAACTTGAATACCTTGCCCGTCTCCAACAGCGCCCAAAATGGTTATTTTCAAATATGAACCTGAAAATAGGCAGTTTAGTACTCTTGCCTGATGAGCAATCGCCGCCTACGCTTTGGCGGCTTGGTAGAGTTATAGAAATGCATCCTGGAGCGGACAAAAGGGTTCGCGTCGTCACAATTAAGACGGCAACAACAATATTAAAGCGCCCTATTGCCAAACTTTGCCCTCTCCCAATGGTAGAATAAGCCACTAACCTTATGAATTAAAATAAATAACTTAAAATGAATTAAATAAAACTGAATTATATTATAATAAAACACATTATAGCCACACGCCACTCACCAAATGTTCTTTTTTTTTATGTACCAACCGATCAAAATTTCAACAAGCCGATCAGAAGCAGAATTCATCTCGCAACATACACCTTTATGGGAAGAAGATATCCAATAGAAGGCAGCAACTACATTACTCATGGATCACAACGCCCTTGACATCCATTCTGTGGCCCGGCAGGATGTTGCAACGCAACATGACATCTAAACAAACATTGTCAATCAATTGCCGGGATAATTAAATCAATAAAATTCCGTCGGCAATAGAACCAATTTTGGCAATGATGATAGTGGAGATCAATGCGTGAAGCAACTCGCAAAAGGTGCATAGGCAAAATTCTATGTTTTGTCTATGGCCCCTCCCACTACAAAGGAAGAACACAAGATAAAAGGAAAAGAGGAAAGAAAGAGAAAGGGAACTATCAATAGTTGCTTTGGTATGCACATTCTATTAATCGCCGATTGGGGAAATGAACTCTGAGGTCAATGACCGGCGGACCGGTTGCATAATACGCTGTGACAACGCCGTTCATGCTCAGCTGTTTCCTAAACTGCATCAACTGCGGAATTAAGAAGCAATGACCGAGATGCACTTTCAAGGCCATGACATCGATAGTTTTCGTTAGAGATGAAGAAAAGAAAATTGTAACACTCTCCAGTAGACCACCGAAAAGAAAGGTCAAAAGAAATATACACTATAATATCACTTCCATCGGTTCGTGTTTTCCTTTTTTATGAGCATTTAAAATAGCTGACTAGATCCAGTGGCGCCAGTTGCCCTTGGGGTATTTATTTAAATTTCATTTTTTTTTTTTAAAGAAAGTCCTCGCGAAGTTTGCTAGTTTCTACGCGAAACATATGGTCCTTCTAGCCAGATTTTAAGGATCTAGACAGTGTACAACATAAGAAACTAAATACGTAAAAAATTTACCGCAATTGTGCGGTAAATGAGTTTAATTTAAAGTCGTCAATCCATCCTGAAGTACAATAATAATCCTCATCCGGAGAAGTTGGTGCAGCGAGGGAGCAACGCAGAAAGAACAGGTGTGTGGCATATAATAATTTTTAAAACATTATAATTTAACTATACATATAACATTTGTTGAAAATAAAATTTTGTACTACCAAAAAGGGGTTAGATTTTAATTTTGGCAAAATGAGTAAGGGCAAATTAGGAACGCTAATAGAGTCGATACAGTTGATTCAGGTAGAATTAGAAGTCGAGTATAAGGCCTATGCTGCTCTTGCAAAGACTAGTAAATCAGTTCATATGAATGAGGTGCGATTAATTAACTTAGAAAAATCTTTCGATGAGGCCAGAGAGCTTCATCAAAAAATTATTGCCGCTCCCAGTGAGGAAAATAAGATAAAGTATATGGAAGCTCTCACCTTTCATCAACTAAAAGAGCTTTATTTTAAGTACTCGGCTGAATTAAAGGATCAGTTGTCCACCAACGATAGTCACAACCAGACACAAAGTGCGCTAAACAATTCAACGACGCTAAACAAGAATCCGACAGTTGAATTAAAACTCCCGCCAATAAAAATTCCCACCTTTGACGGGTCGCTTCAACACTGGCCTGAATTTAAGGGCCTGTTTGAAAGTATAGTGAATAAAAATGTATCGATTTCCGATGCACAAAAATTACAGTACTTGAAAGGCAATCTAACCGGCGAAGCTGCACGAATTCTCCGTAATACTGACTCCAATTTCGAGTCTGCCTGGGCGTTACTGATAAAGCGATATCAGAATCTTCGGTTGCTCAAAGACAACCAGTTTAAGCTTTTGTTCGAACAGCCAAACATAGCGAATGAATCAGCAGAGGAAATTAAGTTATTGGTAGATACAACCAACGAAGCCAAGCAATCGCTTGGAAACTTAGGTGTTAGTGTGGACACATGGGAAGGCGTACTCATTTACCTTACAGTTAATAAGTTGCCACTTACCACTCGAGGTCTTTGGGAGTCTCACATAGCATCATATGCTGATTATCCTACTTACAGCGTACTTGAGGAGTTCTTACTTATGCGTGCCAGAACTTTAGATGTAATGGGACAAGCAATATCAAGTCAACAACAAAGCAAATTTAAAAGCACAGTGCGTGCACACAACTCCATCATTCAGAAATGCTCCATGTGCCAAGGAACACATTCAATTAGGAATTGTTTCAAATTCAAGGCACTAAATCCAAAAAAAAGATTGGATATTGTTAAAAAGAAACGATTGTGTGTCAACTGTCTGTCAAGTGCACATTTTACTCAAAATTGCACTAGCACGTTTACGTGTTCTACATGTCACAAACGACATCATTCGTTGCTTCACTCTAATGAGGCATATAACGCAATACATAGTCAGGAACCGGCTTCAACAGTGGTCACCTCGCCACCTACTCAACCAAACTTCTCTTTAGTTCAAAACCCACAGTCGGTGCACCAAGATAATTTAACATCCTCCACCAGAACAACTCAAGCACTCAACACTTACGTAGCCGAAACTAGTCAACCACAGACTACTGCTCTTCTGGCTACTGCGCTCATTAAAGTTTTTACAACTGCTGGCCAACCGTTAGTGCTTCGGGCTCTACTGGACCCTGGATCGGAGGCCTCTTTCATTTCTGAGGCTGCCGTACAACAATTGAGGCTTAAAAGGAAAAGGAGCTGGGTAAACGTTCACGGGATTGGAGCAACTGATGCTAGCATAGCCAAGCATAAGGTTTCGCTCACCATATTCTCAAGGGTAAACGACGACTTCAATTTACAATTGACAGTGTTGGTCTTACCCAAACTCACTACTAATCTTCCAACACGACACATTCAAGGTGCTAATTGGAGTCATCTTCAAAACATGGAACTTGCCGATCCGACTTATAATATACCAGGAAAAATTGATATTTTACTTGGCAGTGATGTCTATTCATCAATTTTACTTGATGGCATAGTAAAGGGAGATCCAGGCACTCCAATGGCTCAGCGGACGGAGTTTGGGTGGGTGCTGTCAGGATATATCGCTCCCAACAATCAGATAACAATAAGGACTCACCATACGACCGCTGAAGGGGGTGAGTTAGACCACATTTTGCACAAATTTTGGGAGCTAGAAGAAATGGCTAAGAAGATACCACTTTCATCAGATGAAGAGCAATGTGAAATGCATTTCCGCCGATCCCACCAGCGTCAAGAGGACGGAAAATATGTTGTTGAACTTCCCTTTAAAGAAGGAATGCGACCCCTGTTAGGTTTGTCTCATCGAACAGCTCTTGTTAGGTTCTTACAGTTAGAAAGAAAATTCCGAAAAAATTCTTCGTTTTTTGAGGAATATAAAAGAGTTTTTCAGGAGTATAAGGAGCTTGGACACATGACAGAGATAAGCCCCACTATACTTACAAAGTCTCACTACTTCGTTCCTCACCACGCGGTAATTAAGGAATCTAGTTCCACTACAAAACTGCGGATTGTATTTGACGCGTCCTGCAAAACCTCTGATGGCACATCACTAAACGATCACCTCTTTGTTGGCCCACGACTCCAAGATGATATTTTTGTCCACGTTACGCGATTTAGAAAGCACAAAATCGTCTTCGTAGGAGACATTAGTAAAATGTATAGGCAAATTTGGGTTCCGTCCGAAGATGCTGCATACCAATTAATTCTGTGGAGAGATCAAGATGGAGAAGATGTTAAGATATATCGACTCAATACAGTGACGTTCGGTACGGCCGCCGCACCATATTTAGCAGTACGCACTCTTCAACAATTGGCATCAGACGAAAGAGAAGACTACCCAATTGCTTCAAAAATCGCCTGCACGAATTTTTATGTTGATGACGTCATTCACGGGGGAGACTCGGAAGACGAAGCCATTGAAATGCAGCGCCAGCTTCGGACGATGTTAAAGCGTGGAGGTTTTCTATTACGAAAATGGGCTAGTAACAGTGAGAGGTTGATGTCTGCAGTTCCTGAGAATGACAGAGAAATCCAAGCACCACTCGCATTTGATGAAGGAAATATCATAAAAACACTAGGTATTCAGTGGCATCCAGGAAAGGACAAATTTTCATTTCAAATTTGTATGAATAATCAACGAAGGACGACGAAAAGAAAGATCCTGTCAGATATTGCCCGGCTTTATGATCCGATGGGATGGATTTCTCCGTGCGTCGTCATTGGGAAAATCCTCATGCAGGAGATTTGGAAACAAAATCAACCGTGGGACAGTGAGCTTCCATCAACAATCATTTCAGCTTGGCAGAATTTAAGGACTGATTTAAACGCCCTCAACGGCATAGAGATTCCTCGCTGGCTTGACCTTACCAAGCAATCAAAGGTTGAAATCCACGGTTTCTGCGACGCATCGGAAAAGGCGTATGCTGCAGCAGTATATATTCGAGCAATTAACAGAAACAGCATGTCAACGAACCTTCTTGTATCAAAAACTAGAGTCGCACCGCTCAAATGCAAATCACTGGCACGTTTGGAGTTATGTGGAGCGCAGCTACTTGCGCACCTACTGGTGCACACTGTGAAGACAATGGAACTTCAGAACGCAAAAATATATGCTTGGTGTGATTCACAAATCACACTCGCGTGGATCGCAAGCCCTCCATTTATACGCACTACCTTTGTCGCTAATAGAGTGGCAGAAATACAGGAGCTCATAGATCCTAATTGCTGGAAGTATGTCCCATCAAGAGATAATCCAGCAGACATAGCGTCAAGAGGACTTCCTCCAACAGCTCTTCTTCAAAATCAGCAATGGTGGCACGGTCCGAAGTTCTTGCAAACATTTGACGAGCGAATCGATTGGCAAGGAGAAATAAATGGCACTGATCATGAGTTAAAAACCTCAGGAGTTTCAAGGAGAAAAAATGACTTCATCGCATCTGGGTACCCAATCAAAAACATTTTTCAGCTCTGCGTACATTTCAGTTCCTTCGAAGACAACCAACTCTTTAATCGATATTCATCATTACCTCGTTTACTTCGAGCCACAGCGTATTGGCTTCGCTTTTTTGCAAACTTGCGATTTAAGGCCAGGAAGATATCACGTCGCATCACTGGACAGCTTTCATTCAACGAGATAATCGCAGCCCAAACTCGATTAATTACGATTGTGCAGCAAGAATTCTTTCCCAGTGAAATTGAAAAGATCGCGAAAGGAGAAAGAGCCCCTAAAGGAAGTAAAATTGCAAAACTCTCTCCAATCATCGATGACAAAGGAATAATCCGAGTTGGAGGCCGATTAGAAAATGCTAACCTACCCTATTCACAACGACATCCCATCATATTGCCCTCAAACAACTTTTTAACATCTCTCATTATCCACGATATTCACATGAGAACGCTGCATGGTGGTCAGCAACTGATGATGGCAACTCTTCGAGCTGAATACTGGATTTTGCACCTTAAGTCCAATGTCAAGGCTTGTATCCATAAGTGTTTAAAGTGCTTTAGGTATAAGGCTACACAAATGCAGCAACAAATGGGAGATCTCCCATCGCTACGAGTCAATCAGGGTCGCCCGTTTCAAACTTCTGGTGTAGATTATGCTGGTCCTGTGCAGCTAAAAGCATGGAAAGGTAGGTGCAGTAAAATCACCAAGGCTTACATAGCTATATTTATATGCTTCTGTACGAAAGCGGTGCACCTCGAACTCGTCAGTGACTACAGCACACCAGCATTTCTTGCAGCATTCAAACGCTTCACTGCGCGTCGTGGGATCTGCACAAATTTGTACAGCGACTGTGGAACTAATTTCCAAGGAGCTGCAAGAATGCTCGACGGAGAAAAGGCACACAAGTCAAAACAATGGACGGAGGACATCGCAAAGCAGATCCAAGCCAATGGCACTTCATGGCATTTCAATCCACCTGCGGCTCCGCATTTCGGCGGTTTATGGGAAGCAGGAGTTAAATCCATGAAACACCACCTAAAACGAGTCATCGGACACTACACTCTTACCTTCGAAGAATACTCAACCGTGTTAGCGCAAGTAGAGGCATGTCTTAATTCGCGTCCACTTTGTCCAGTAACTGAAGACCCTGAAGATCTATCCTTTTTGACACCAGGACATTTCCTAATTGGATCTTCGCTCAACACAGCACCAGAAAGGGACTTGACAGAGATTAAACCTAATTATTTGGATAGATGGCAGCTCATGCAAAAAATACAGCAGGACTTCTGGAAGAAATGGAAACTTGAATACCTTGCCCGTCTCCAACAGCGCCCAAAATGGTTATTTTCAAATATGAACCTGAAAATAGGCAGTTTAGTATTCTTGCCTGATGAGCAATCGCCGCCTACGCTTTGGCGGCTTGGTAGAGTTATAGAAATGCATCCTGGAGCGGACAAAAGGGTTCGCGTCGTCACAATTAAGACGGCAACAACAATATTAAAGCGCCCTATTGCCAAACTTTGCCCTCTCCCAATGGTAGAATAAGCCACTAACCTTATGAATTAAAATAAATAACTTAAAATGAATTAAATAAAACTGAATTATATTATAATAAAACACATTATAGCCACACGCCACTCACCAAATGTTCTTTTTTTTTATGTACCAACCGATCAAAATTTCAACAAGCCGATCAGAAGCAGAATTCATCTCGCAACATACACCTTTATGGGAAGAAGATATCCAATAGAAGGCAGCAACTACATTACTCATGGATCACAACGCCCTTGACATCCATTCTGTGGCCCGGCAGGATGTTGCAACGCAACATGACATCTAAACAAACATTGTCAATCAATTGCCGGGATAATTAAATCAATAAAATTCCGTCGGCAATAGAACCAATTTTGGCAATGATGATAGTGGAGATCAATGCGTGAAGCAACTCGCAAAAGGTGCATAGGCAAAATTCTATGTTTTGTCTATGGCCCCTCCCACTACAAAGGAAGAACACAAGATAAAAGGAAAAGAGGAAAGAAAGAGAAAGGGAACTATCAATAGTTGCTTTGGTATGCACATTCTATTAATCGCCGATTGGGGAAATGAACTCTGAGGTCAATGACCGGCGGACCGGTTGCATAATACGCTGTGACAACGCCGTTCATGCTCAGCTGTTTCCTAAACTGCATCAACTGCGGAATTAAGAAGCAATGACCGAGATGCACTTTCAAGGCCATGACATCGATAGTTTTCGTTAGAGATGAAGAAAAGAAAATTGTAACACTCTCCAGTAGACCACCGAAAAGAAAGGTCAAAAGAAATATACACTATAATATCACTTCCATCGGTTCGTGTTTTCCTTTTTTATGAGCATTTAAAATAGCTGACTAGATCCAGTGGCGCCAGTTGCCCTTGGGGTATTTATTTAAATTTCATTTTTTTTTTTTAAAGAAAGTCCTCGCGAAGTTTGCTAGTTTCTACGCGAAACAGCTATCCAGATAGAGGAACGCTTCTGGAGGAATAAAGCCATCAAAACGAACTCTCTCCTGATACATATAATTAGGATAGTAAGCCCCTGAGATCAGGTTGTTTGATGAGGTCATTGCTCTTGCAATGTGCCTTCGAGTTAACATAATGACGAAATTGTCCACTCTTATTAGGTTCGCCCTATTGTATAAGACCTCATTAGGATAGAATTTTATTTACTCAGATTCTGGTGTTCTGTATAAGCGAAGACAAGTCCAAAGACAAGCCCTCTCAAACACCCGAATCTTTTCCAATAAATTTGCTTTCACGTTGAACCACACAGGACAACCAAATGCAAGCATAGGCCGGATAAGGGCCATGTAGCCGATCACCTTCACCATCGCATCGAGTTGGCTGTTATAACACAGTCTCTTTGTAAGGGCTAAAGCACCTCTGGCTCTGGCCAGGGCAACATCTATATGTTTGTTAAAATACAGATATTGATCTAGCCAGATCGCAAGCATTTCGAAAAGGAAGTGGCTGTCCGTGTTGTCCGACGATAGAGAACTTTCGCCAATTCTTTCTGGTGTCCCTAGAGGCCCCAGACAAAGGCGTCCTAAACAGAACGGTTTCCGATTTCTGAAAGTTGATTTCCAACTTCCAGTCATCGCAATATTGTTTAATTTTGTCGAAGTCACATTGCAAAGTATATTAATGACCTCAATCTTTGGACCTGATCTGTACGCGATTAAGTCGTCTGCGTACGCTATGGCATGGTGAAGCGAACCTATCAGATCACTTGTGAAAATGCTGAATAGGATCGGCGAATTTACCGCACCCTGTTGCAGACCGTTTTTAATGTTAAATGTTTCGGCGGAAGTTACATCGCCATTCTTCACGATGAACTGTCTACTGGAGAGCATATCAAAAAGAATATACAGCAGTGGTTTACTAATGCCCAACCTGTCCAGCTTGAAGAAGAGTCCGTCTAACATACGGTATCGAAGGCCTTTTCCAAGTCAGTCAGGCAGGCACCAGTGCACTATTTCTTGCCTTTGTTCCATTGGATGTCAGAAACCAGTTTAGACGCAGCATGAATGATATCATGACCAGCCTTGAAACCGAATTGATTATGCGGAACTATAGGTTTGTCCTCATCCCACTTAGTCAGGACTCTTTTGATTACCTTCTCGAAAACCTTACTGATGTTTGGAAGAAGACTGATCGAGCAGAGATTCGCCGGATTGGAAGTATCTTTATCCTTTTTAGGTATGGGATGTACTACCGCAGTTTTCAAATGCGCTGGATAATGTGCATTATTCATTGCATTATTAAACAGGCTGGTATAAATGTTCACCGCTTCTAGTGGGAGATGTCGAAGCACAATGTTCGGTATTTCATCGGTTCCCACTGATTTCTTACTTCTAAGCGATTCGAAGATCGTTTGGAGCTCTTCATTCGAAATGAAAGGGGGTAGTACCCTTTCGTTGGTGATGACATTATTTGCCATATTCTCGTCATTGAACTGGGTGAAACCCGAGCTCTCGAATAGCCAATTCGCAATTTCATTTCGAAGGCAGAAATTGTGCACAAGGACTCGACTCTCCAGGTCGTGGTTGGGGCCAATGATGTCATTCGCCTTGTACATTTCCTGGAAAGTTGCTCCTCTAGCCTCTACCTGCTCCAGCGGATCCTCGATCACAAAGAAGTTATCATCATCAACTGCCTCATTTGGATCAATGCCTGCTGCTACAAGTATTTGTTCGTTGTTCGTTGTTCGTCGTTCGGGCGATTTTAAGACATGGAAGGTTGTTCTGATTATTTCTCAGAAATATTTTATTTATTTGCGGGAACATACCATATTCGGGTTGCTGGTGCTTACAGCCCGAATTTTGTTGTTCCAATACAAACTTTCAGAATTTCTGTAATTTTCCTTTATTGATGTTTGGAGGTTTTTAATCGACGACTTCAGTGTCATGATCTCCGGGTTATGTCTGTCAGTGAACTGTCTGTACAAGGCTTTTAGTCTTGACAACAGCCTACTTTTATGTCGGTGCAGTGCGTCAATAGTTGCGTTACGGAATAAGTCTTCTTCGTCAGTGTGTTGATACCGAGGTATCGTTTTGTCCATTGTTCGTTTGATTGTCCCTTCCATTAGTTTAAGATACCTGTCAATCTCCTCGTTTGACAGATTTCTGTTGGACGGTGGGTTGAGCGAATTCGAGGAGAGTGCTCTTGTCAGTGTTCTTGAGAAGTGTGGCCGACGCACTCTACTATAATTGTAGGAATGCTTTTGAATAAACTACGAGTATTCCAATTCCGCGATTTCCTTGGAACAGTTATTTCGGTGCTGTGACCGCAATTGTCACTGTCATACACGAAAGTTCGTAGACAGTTTGTAGTTTGTTGGTTAGTGCATGTCAGTTGTATTCGTGAGTTGAACAGCAGGAGATCCAAATAGGACCCGTATCTGGGAAACGACGGACTATCTGTCGCCTTAAGCCTGAGTCGATACATTCTGCTGTGTTGACCCCACCAATTGAATAGTAGGTTCCCTCTAGTATTTGGTATATTATTTTCCCAATCTCTAAGTTTGGCGTTGAAATCTCCGCCGATAATAGTTTCCTCCAATTCCAGCCTCAGGAATCGAAAAAGTGTCTCGAGCTCTGAGATAAATAATGTGGATTGTGTAGCCTTAGGTGCATAGACAGACACCATGTATAGCCGCTTTTCACTACGGAGGGGAATATACACGATGCATGCTTCCAGCACTTGGAACCTACGTACTACACGATTGTATACTCTTTTAAAACGTATACCTTTTCTTACGAAAATCGCAACGCGACCTCCCATAATGGAGTTGGGTCGGTTTCTCCGTACTATTTTGTATCTTCTGTGCCTCATTTTATGTTTTTTGGTAAGCTTAGTTTCGCTAACCAAAAGCACAGTGTTCAAACACCACTTCCACTGCGCTGATTGGTCCTTTATTAAATGTTGTCAAATAATGACTTTCAAGTAGATTATTATTTTTTATTAAAATAGCGCGGAACACACCCCCGTATAAAAAAACCCATTAAAAGAAAAAAAAAACAATCCTCTTTAGGGAGCTCTTTTATATTAACTGTCGTACGGGATTTGAAAAATTGATAGAACAGTTTTTTTCTTTCCCCTTGGTTGCAGTTTTTTTTTGGTTTTTAGAGTGAGACTGCGGAATCCAACTCATTATTTTAGCTTTTTTTGGTTCATAGGTAAAACATTTGGTCCATAAAAAATAAAAAAAAAAATCAACGCAAAATTCCAGTGACTGTGTGTGTATTTCTTCAACAAAAAAAAAATAAATATAATTAGACGATTTAAATGATATTTAAAGCGACAATTTCTAGACATTTTCTTGGGAGCGTCAATAGAAATCGGTTTCTCGCCTCGCGCAATTCAACTTTGCCAGAAAAGTTCCAGTTCCAGCGACGTTCAACCTGCTGAAGCGTGTTCATAATCAGGTGAGTGAGTTAAGCCTTATTAGCCCCTTTTTTTTGTATACATATATACATTTGCCAGCCCTTGTTAAATTTTCCAAAAATGAGTGCCGTGAAGTAGTTAAAACTTTTTAAAAACGCACTTTCAATCCTTAAAATGGATTACAAGAGTTTCACTTTGACGGAAGAGACAAAAAGAACGAAAAATATCGTCAATGGTCGCTTTTCTATATTGGAGGGTTCATTCAAGCAAAGCAAATGCATTAGTGATAAATTAATTATTAATAAATTCATCACACTGCTGGACGACGAGTAGCATATTTTAGCCCTTGAGGCGATCTTGGAAGAGATTCGAGAGACTTACCTCGAATATAAAGCGGAGCTCTGGGAATATTCGGATGAGCTTTCCGAATCCGCGTCTTTTAACAAGCAAACTTCCACCAGTTTCAATCTGCACGGTATTCGGCTTCCAGAAATGGCGCTCCCGGTGTTTTCTGGCTAGTACGAGAAATGGACGTCGTTCAAAAACAAATTTGGACCAATGATTCACAATAATCAGTTTCTAACCGAGATACAAAAGTCGAATTAGCTTAAGTCTGGTTTGTCGGGGGAGGGCGATCGTTTGTTGCAGCATCTTGACATTGATGAGGGGAATTATCAGAAGACATGTCCCATGTTGTGCTCCAGGTATGACAATAAGCGTTTTTTGGTGAATACTCATCTGAAGTTGTTCTTCGAAACATTTGTTAGATACTTCCTCAGAGCGTCTACACTCCCTGGAAAACCTTGGGCTTCCTGTAAGGCAATGAGATTTAATAATGACTTATATTTTATTTCAAAAATTACCAACTTGTACACAACAGTTATGGGAAGAGCGGCTAGGTTTGATGAATTCTCGGAATTTCAATACATCTGTAAAGTATGTGGTAAAAGCCAGCATCCGATTCGCACCTGCAACCGTTTCGTCAAAATAGACATCGTTGAACGTTGTAACATCGTAACTAAAATCGGCGCGTCCAGTAATTGCTTAGTGTATAGCCACACCTCGCAACATTGTCCCAGTCAAGCGCGTTGCTACTTTTGCCAGCAGAAAAAGCGGCAGTACAACTTTTGAAACAGAATATCCGTCGAACATCGGTTAATGTGTCAGGACAGCGGCAGGCCAGTAACGGATAATGCCATCGGTATACGGATATTTCGTTCGGGTCTCTCCACTCCATTTTTGAGACCAATGCACAAGCCTTTGTGCTTAAATCCCTGACTGGGCTGGTTCCGGCCAACCCACTGACACTTCACGAATGGGATCATATCAGCGGATTAACTTAAGCCGACCCCATGTGTTTCCAACCTGCTACTGTAGATCTTCTGCTGTGACTGCGATGTGAATGTAGAACTGATACTTCCAGAAATCGTTAGAGGGGATGCAACGTCATCAGTTGCGCAAAATACGCAGCTGGGTTGGGTTCTACAAGGTAACGTTTCTACAAAATCGTACAAGTCCATCCAAAGTTTTCTGCAGATCTATGACGTCGATACTCAGTTACGGAGATTCTGGGAGATTGAAGAGGTTCCATTCCAGGTAGAAAATACCGATGTAAATCTCAAGTGTCAGAACCACTTTTACGACGCGATCAGACGTTTGCCTGATGGGCGATATGAAGTTTCTTTTCCTTTTAAAGACGGATGTCAACCTGCGTTTGTGGCTTGGAAGTCAGGAGCCTTGCGTAGGTTTCATCAACTGGAGAAGCGTTTGGAAAACGACCCCACACTACACAAGAATTATTCTACGGGTATTGAAGAATACCTGGAGTTAGGTCAGATGATGGAAATCGATGTCAGTAATGATGAAGTTTTTCAAACCCCACATCACTATTTCGTTCCATATCACGCCGTGATAAAGGAGACCAGCTCGGTAACCAAATTCCGTGTCGTTTTTCGACGCAGCGGCAACGACTTCGGATAGTACATCTTTGAATGAGCGATTGATGGTAGGCCCTAAGAAAAAAAAACAATATAGTGGACATTATATTAAGTTGGAGAACGCATCAATTTACCTTTACTGCTGACATCGAAAAGATGTACAGGCAGATTCGGATGAAGCAGCAGGATGCATATTACCAGATCATATTTTGGCGCAGCGATGTCAATCAGCTAATTAAAACATATCGATTGGATACGGTGATGTTTGGGACAGTCAGTGCGCCATACCTTGCTATTCGCATTCTCAACCAGGTGGCAACTAATGAAGAGGCACGATTTCCAATGGGTGCTCAAGCGGTACACGAGGAAATGTACGTGGACGACCTAATGTCCGGATCCGATACAGTCAACGATGCGATTAAAAAACGAGACGAGGTGAGACAATTGCTGGCAATGGCAGAATTCCATATTCGAAAGTGGACCAGTAACTCGCGGGAAGTGCTGCAGTGCATCCCACAGGAACAATGCGAGTTAGGTTTCTCGGTACCTTTCGAGTCTTCGGAGCACATTAAAACTTTAGGAATAAGGTGGTACCCTATTGATGACTAATTTACGTTCCAGAACGTGTTCGCGGATTCTGCCGGAGTAACGACGAAAAGAACTATGTTGTCCACAATCGCTCGTCTCTTCGAGATCCACTTGGCTGGATTTCGCCTTGCATCGTGAAGGCAAAAATCATGATGCTGCAATTCTGGTTGCGCGGACTGGCGTGGGACAAGCCAATTCCATTGGAATTCAGGGAGGAGTGGGGCATTTTCTGTCGAGAGCTTCCACTGGCCGAGAAGATCCGTATCCCAAGATGGATTCACATGCAAAAGGAGCGAAGGGTAGAAAGGTTTTTGTGATGCGTGGGAGAAGGCTTACGGTACGGCTTATTTGCGTGTCTCGGATGAGGACGCCAACGTTCACATGCACGTATTGATGTCTAAGACCAAGGTGGCGCCATTGAAGAGCGTGACATTTCCAAGGTTGGAGCTTTGCGGAGCTGTAATATTGGCTACGCTCTTGAACTATACAGCCAAGGTGTTGAGGTTGGACAGTGTAAGGACATACGCTTGGTCATACGACGATCACCCTAACATGGATCATGGCACCCCAATCGAAGCCATTCATGGCCAATCGAGTTGCAGAGATTCAGCGTATTACCAACCGCAGCATCTGAAGACACGTTCCAACCAAGGAAAACCCCGCTGATCTCACATCCCATGGACTACTACCTACTAGCCTTAACGACAACACTCTCTGGTGAAACGGCCCAAAATTCCTGAGATCAGATTGAGAGTTCACTACACCACAGCAAGCGTCAACTATAGTGACTGATGCGGAGAGCCGCAAGATACAAGTAAACTGCACCATAGCGCAAGACAAAAACATCGACTCGTAGATTCGTCGCCATTCAAATCTCCACAAATTATTAAGGACCATAGCATATTGTCACAGGTTTGTTTTCAATGCTGGAAAAGCAACAACACAGCTAGAATTGTCCACTCTCACGCCGTTGGAGATACAATCTGCGTTGCGGCTTTCTCAATTGAGGGTAGGAGGTAGATTGGACAACGCAGATTTAACTTTCGACCAACGTCATCCTATAATTTTGAAACCGAGTCACCATTTCACATAAGGGATGTACATGAAAAACCCTTTCATGGGGGCATGCAGCAAATGATCTCTTATCTTCGACACCGGTTCTGGATACTAAATATCAAAAGTTCTGTAAATAAGCACATTCACGACTGCACCATCTGTTTGAGGTATCGGACCAAACGAGGTTAGCAGATGATGGCTACTTTGCCTGAACCACGAGTTCGAATCTCTCGGCCATTGAAGTCAAAGCCTGGAAGGGTCGATGGGCAAAAACCTTTAAGGCCTGCTTTTTGCCATTTTTTTGTTTGGCCACCAAAGCACTGTACATTGAGCTCGTCAGTGACATGACGACTAAGGCGTTCATTGCAGCATTCCGACGATTTACGGCGAGAAGGGGTTCATGTCAGGAGATTTTCAGTGACTGCGGGAAGAATTTCGTCGGCACG
Source organism: Volucella zonaria (assembly GCA_963966105.1). Classification (NCBI taxonomy): domain Eukaryota; kingdom Metazoa; phylum Arthropoda; class Insecta; order Diptera; family Syrphidae; genus Volucella; species Volucella zonaria. Next base: position 100,695,148 of record OZ014530.1, on the reverse strand, counting down.
AATCGGGAGCTGGAAAATCTAAGAAGGGCCTGGATTACGACAAAACGAAAATCGCCGAAACGTTCCTTAGCGATGGAGTGAAGAGGGACTTTATTCGTCCAGCTGCTCCTTACTTTGGGTTGTTATGGGAGGCTGGAGTTAAATCACTAAAGCAAAGATGATCAAAAGAATAGCTGCAAATGTAACCCTGACCTATGAGGAACTGGCCACCCTATTGGCACAAATCAAGGGATGTCTAAATTCAAGACCATTATGTCCACTCACCAACGATCCCGATGAGTTTACTGCTTTAACTCCAGCACATTTTCTCATTGGAGAGCCCTTTCAAGGGGTACCGGAGCCCGACCATACAGCTGAGAAGATTACATACAACGATCGCTGGAAGTTAATACAAAGGATGTACCAGACCTTTTGGAAGCAATGGAATTCCGAGTACTTGGTACGGCTTCAACAGCGGCCGAAATGGCTTAAGGTAGAAAAGCAACAGCAGCTAGGAGACCTGGTGCTAGTGAAGGACGAGAAGATACCACCTTCAAAATGGATAATGGCGCGCGTTATAAAGCTACACACTGGAGAAGATATTCTTACTCGGGTTGTAACTCTTAAAACCCAAACTGGTGAGATTAAATGACCAATAACAAAAATATGCAAGAATCGATAATTTAAATCTTCCTCTTCATTTCCATTCCACAACCCACATTTCACCCCATTGTACATCCATCCAGACCCTAATATAAACACACAGATAAGATTGAATTTGAAACACACACATTTAATATGAAATTTTGAAATACACACACATAATATTGAACTTTGAAATACACACCTCCTTTAATCTATATATCCTTTAATCTATACATCTACACTTATTTAACCCTACGCAACACGAAAATAATTAAATCAAATTAAAATACCCTACACTTAATAAACATAATCATTTTTAAATTCAAACCCTATCAAAAAAAAGTATGCATATATGTATATTCATTGTATTAAATATAAATACATTTCAAAACAACACTGCACACAAAATTACATTCGGGAAATTGCCCATTTCAAATTTCCCTTCCCTCATTCAACACTACATTAACTATAATTACCGCTTCAACACAAATCACTCAACGATCAAACCATAAATTACAACACACATCTCACTCAAAATTCCTTTCAACACAACACCAAACAAGCCAATATAAACTCCACTCAAAGCAATATTCATTCCAACAATAATAACACACCACCAATTACACATGCAACTTAATACGTTATTAACGTGAACAAGGATTTTCAAAAGAAGGAGATCGCCGTAAGGACTGAAACGAATAAAATTTGGAAACTTCAAAGTAAAAAAAAATATTTTCATAATTCATGTTAATTTTTTTTATTTGCTTTAAAACTCTGTTTTTATTAAATTCTTTTACAATTACAAAAAATAAAAAAAATTATTTAGGTTCCCATTCTTTCCTCAACTTTTTCGAATGTCCTTCATAAGGTTGGTGACAGTTACATCCGTGATCTTTTTAGACGCTCTTTTCCATTTAGCACTAAAATCTTTTACGTCCTTTAGCTTTGACCAAAGCCCAATACCGGTCAGTGGTGCGGCACTGTGGAACATTGGGTGGATTCATGTATTTGGGACAAAGTCGACATTTTTAGCAACAAGAAAGCTCAACGTCGCATGAGCATAGTGAGCTGAAGCTAAAACTGACTAAAATAATGTTGAACCCTCGTGTTTGTTTAAGAGAGGAATCAACCCTTTTTTTAGGCACTCGTTAATGTACACTTCTCCGTTAATTGTTCCCGTTGTAATAAACGATGGGCTTTTTCGCTTTACTGTCAACGTCTCCAAATATCGTTTAATAACAGAATCCACTGTACTGCGTGCTATGTTTAAATTTTTTGCAATGAAATGGCTTGGACGAGAAGTATTTTTGAGCCATTTGTCTATGATCTTTTTACGGAGTTCGTCTTGACTCATATCTTATAAATATTTTAAACCTCACAGAACTAAAATCAATAACAAACTGAAACTAGAGAATATACAGGCTAATTTGAGTACAAAATGAGATTTACGGATTTTATTCGTTTCAGTCCTTATTTAGAAGTGGCAAACCGTAAAGGGCAATAAATAGGCTACTCACTCTTTCTACGTGAATGTTCGTTTTGTTTTTGTTTTAATATGTCCTTCCTCTGTTCCACTAATTTTCTTCAACAGAGCAAATCAAGAAGAAAAGTTGTAGAGAAAGCAAAACTATCATAAATCGAAACAGGAGAATCAGTTATACCACTTTGCAGTTTTGTTATTTTGGAGCAATGGAGAATCGTTGCGATCACATTCACGGTGGGGGTGAATGTTGATGCCAATTTTAAGCAATCCCACCAAAAAAAAAAAAAAAAAATCCCCTTCAGGGAAATTTGCTTGAAATGTCAAAGGCATTGTATTACACAGAATAAAGATATACTGATTTATAGCGTGAAGTAGAACGGGCTTTTTTATAATAACTGTCGTACGGATTTGGAAAATTGATAGAACAGTTTTTTTCTTTCCGCTTGGTTGCCATTTTTTTTGGTTTTTAGAGTAAGACTCATTTTTTTTTTAGCTGTTTTTTGGTTCGTAGTAAGAACAGGAGGAGATCAGATAAGATTTTGATAAGGGATATGTTTCATTTCTGTGTGTAATAGATTTTTCCAAAGCATTCGATAAGGTAAACACTTCTATTCTGTGTTGGAAGCTTAAAACTCAGTTCAGGTTTAGCGATGGAGCGGTAGAGCTAATCAGGAGTTTTCTCTCTGGAATTCAAAGGGTATTCTATGATGAACGTTATTCATCCCTCATAGAGCTGAAGCAGGGGATACCCCTGGGCTCAATTTAGGGTCCGTTGCTATTCTGTACATTTATAAATGACCTCCCATCTGTGTACAAATGGGCTTTCGTCCATCTATATGCAGATGATGTCCAACGTCATCTAGCTAAGCCTCATTCCAGACTGGGTGAATTAGCTCTTCTTATGAATTAAGATTTTAAACTCATATAAACTTGGTCTGAAACTCATGGATTACTACTAAATCCCACTAAGTCTCAAGTAATCCCAATATTCAAGACCAAATTAAATTTAAACCTATTACTTAACAACAAAAAAATGCAAGCCGTAGATTCTGTCACTAGCCTAGGCTACGTAATAAATTGCAGTTTATCTGAATATAACCAATAGGGTCATCAGCTGTGTACACCGATGCCTTCGGAAATTGTGGCTCAGTGCTTCTTTTACTCCACTGCAAATACTTAAGTCAAAAGCTGGTAAAAGTGCTAATCCTGCCTTTCATAATATACTCTGAGGTTTTTTATAGTAGCCTTGTTTCCATATCTCTTAGTATATTGCAACTGGGCCTCACCGATTCACGCCATTCGCAGATATGACAATATACACTGGCGATCACTAGTATGAGGCCATACATTTTGCAATTGATTTTCTCTCTTTATACTTGTTTGAAATTTTGTACCCGCAAGCTTTTACAACCTGTGAACAGGTACTTATTTTCTCAACAGGAAGTCATAAAATTAAAGGGTAAATATGTAAGAAACGACCGTTGGAATTTCCCAAGATCCAACAATGAACTACTTGAAAAGCGTATAAAAAATTTCTAACAAAATAGAAAATAAAATGCGAATTGAATTGCCTTAAACAGAAAGTTTATTTATAGTCTCCATGGTAAAATATCATATCCTTTAATAAAGTACGTACGGAATAAATTAAAATTAATATCAATGATCATCAGTATATCGAAAAATTTGGAAAACTTAAACTTTTATTGTCACCTCGCCCTATATTAAGGTATCTCAATTTTGAAAAAGAATTTGTTGTTACAACGGATGCCAGTGATTATCCTATTGGAGCAGTTCTTTCACAGGATGGTCCGCTCATCCAATATGTTTCGTATCCAGAACTTTAAACAATCATAAGAATAACTATATTGTAAATGATAAAGAGCTTTTTGATTTTGTATTTTCAGTAAATAATCTTAGATCTTATCTACATGGTAGAAAGTTTAAGATCTTAACTGAATTCAAATTATAAGTGAAAAGATTTTTCTCAAAAACATCAAGGATGGATTCTAAAGTTTATACTCTTGTAACTTGAGTATCTAAAAGGCAAGAAAACAAAGCCGCCGATGAGCAAGAAACAATTAAAGAGATATTAAAAAGAAATATAATATCTGGACATGAAGGCATATATTCAGAAGTAAATGATAGAGACTATAATATAATACAGAAATATATATGTAGTTACGTACCGAGCGGGTGTGTAACATCAAAAAATTATTATTATTATTATCAAGGGAACGATACAAATTAATTTGTAGGGTCCGGGATTTAACGCCGGGGTACTATGCCCATATGGCGCGTTTTGTCAACAGCACGCGGAGTACTGAGTTCCCATGTGGTCATCCACCTACGCACTTACCGCACCCAACACTGCTTGATTTCGGTGATCTAGCGGGAACCGACGCTGACCCCTTTTTTTTTATAATTTACGCGCGCCTAAGGGGTTATTATGATACCCTTTTACTGTTGCTATGGCGCGGCCGTCGACTGATCCGGAGGAGCTCCTTGCACTGCTGAAAGAGAAAGAGTGCGAAGGGCTCCAATTCGTGGGGGTTAAGCCTTTCACCACAGCCAGAGCCAAAAGGGAGATGCGGAAACTACCGTTCTTCCTGGTTCAGTTAAGTCCCACCAGCAATCTGGATGGTCTAAGGAGCATCAAAGTCCTGGACTACCAGGTTGTACACTGGGAAAAAGTAAAACGGGGCGACAACATTTTACAATGTGTTCGCTGCCAAAGGTTCGGGCACGCCGCGTCGAACTGCGAAATGCAGCCTCGATGCGTAAAGTGCGGAAAGAACCATAAGTCAGAGGAATGCGTTCTGGGTAAGGACGGAACGTCTGAAAAAAGCCAGCTCTCTTGCGCGTTATGTAGGAACACGGGACACACCGCAAATTATCGGGGTTGTCCCAAATTCCAGTACATCAAAAGAATAAATCTGGCCCGGCAGCAGAAAGTGGAAGTTAAACGTCCACCCGTGCATTCACAAACTCCAGCCGTTACTCCCCATGTTACCTACGCCCAAAATGGCGGCAGGTAGGGGAAATACGGTACAGCAAGTGAAGGTAGCTTCTCAGGCCCCAGCGTCTAGAGCACCGGAACCAGTACCTGACATGCTAGCTATCTTGCTCTCTATCCAGGGACAGATGGCTCAGCTACAACGTCATTTATCTGAACAGACCGCGCGGGTGGATCAAGTATACGCGCTGCTGCCTGGCCTAACGCACCTTTTGTCGTAATGGGTACGCACGTGGCGGAGCAGACCCTGAAGGTCCTTGCAGTGAATGTGAATTCACTGATTAGGTTAGAACGACGAGCCGCACTATTTAAGTTGCTTAAAGACCAAGCCCCTGATGTGCTTTTGGTTAGCGAAACTAAGCTTACAAAAAGACACAAAATGAGGCACAGGAGATACAAAATAGTACGGAGAAACCGACCCAACTCCATTCAGGGAGGTGGCGTTGCGATTTTCGTAAGAAAAGGTATACGTTTTAAAAGAGTATACAGTCGTGTAGTACGTAGGTTCCAAGTGCTGGAAGCATGCATCGTGTATATTCCCCTCCGTAGTGGAAAGCGGCTGTACACGGTGTCTGTCTATGCACCTAAGGCTACTCAATCCACCTTATTCATCTCAGAGCTCGAGACACTTTTTCGATTCCTGAGGCTGGAATTGGAAGACAACTATTTTATTATCGGCGGAGATTTCAACGCCAAACATAGTGATTGGGGAAATAATACACCAAATACTATAGGGAACCTACTATTCAATTGGTGGGGTCAACACAGCATAACGTATCGACTCGGGCTTAAGGCGACGGATAGTCCGTCGTTTCCCAGACACGGGTCCTATTTGGATCTTCTCCTGTTCGACTCACGAATGCAACTGACATGTACTAACCAACAAACTACAAACTGTCTACGCACTTTCGTGTATGACAGTGACCATTGCGGTCTCAGCACCGAAATAACTGTTCCCAACGAAATTGCGGAATTGGATGAGTTTGTGCAAGGGCATTCCTACAATTATAGCAGGGTGCGTTGGACACACTTCACCAGAACACTGACTAGAGCACTCTCCTCGAATTCGCTCTACCCACCGTCCAACAGAAATCTGTCAAACGAGGAGACTGTCAGTTATCTAAGACTAATGGACGAGACAATCAAACGAACAATGGACAAAACGATACCTCGGTATCAACATACTGACGACGAAGACTTATTCCGCAACGCAACCATTGACGCACTGCACCGACACAAAAGTAGACTGCTGTCAAGACTAAAAACCTTGTACAGACAGTTTACTGACAGACATAACCCGGAGATCGTGACACTGAAGTCGTCGATCAAAAACCTCCAAATATTAATAAAAGAAAATTACAGAAATTCTGTAAGTTTGTATTGGAACAACAAAATTCGGGCTGTAAACACCAGCAACCCGAATATGTTCCCGCAAATAAATAAAATATTCCGGAGAAAAGATCAAAACGACCTTGCGTGTCTTAAAATCGCCCGAACGACGGACAACGAGCACATACTCATAGCAGCAGGAATCGATCCAAATGAGGCTGTTGATGATGACAACTTCTTTGTGATCGAGGATCCGCAGGAGCAGGTAGAGGCTATAGGAGCGACTTTCCAGGAAGTGTATAAGGCGAATGCTATCATTGGCCCGAACCACGATCTGGAGAATCGAGTCCTTGTGCACAATTTCTGCCTTCGAAATGAAATAGAGAATTTGCGAATCGAGAGCTCGGGCTTCACCCAGTTTAGTGACGAGAATAGGTCAAATAATGTCATCACCAACGACAGGGTACTACCGCCGTTCATTTCGAAGGAGGAGCTCCAAACGATCTTCGAATCACTTAGGAGTAAGAAATCAGTGGGAACCGATGAAATACCGAACATTGTGCTTCGACATCTCCCTCTAGAAGCGGTGAACATTTATACCACCCTGTTTAATAATGCAATGAATAATGCACATTATCCAGCGCATTGGAAAACTGCGGTGGTACATCCCATCCCCAAAAGGGATAAAGATACTTCCAATCCGGCGAATCTCCGCTCGATCAGTCTTCTTCCAAACATCAGTAAGGTTTTCGAGAAGGTAATCAATAGAGTCCTGACTAAGTGGGTTGAGGACAAACATATAGTTCCGGATAATCAATTCGGTTTCAAGGCGGGGCATGACATCATTCATGCTGTGTCGAAACTGGTTTCTGATATCCAATGGAACAAAAGCAAGAACCAGTGCACTGGTGCCTGCCTGATTGACTTGGAGAAGGTCTTCGATACCGTATGGCTAGAAGGACTCGTTTTCAAGCTGGACAGGTTGGGCATTAGTAAACCACTGCTGTATATTCTTTTTGATATGCTCTCCAGTAGACAGTTCATCGTGAAGAATGGCGATGTGACTTCTGCTGGAATATTTAACATTAAAAACGGTCTGCAACAGGGTGCGGTAAATTCGCCGATCCTATTCAACATTTACACAAGTGATCTGATAGGTTCACTTCCCCACAGCATAGCGTACGCAGACGACTTAATCGCGTACAAATCAGGTCCAAAGATTGAGGTCATTAACATACTTTTGCAACGTGACTTCGATAAAATTAAACAATATTGCGATGAAATCGGAAACCATTCTGTTTAGGACGCCTTTGTCTGGGGCCTCTAGGGATACCAGAAAGAATTGGCGAAAGTTCTCTATCGTCGGACAACATGGACAGCCACTTGCTTGTCGAAATGTAGTCAGATATCTTGGGATCTGGCTGGATCAATATCTGTATTTTAACAAACATATAGATGTTGCTCTGGCCAGAGCTAAGGGTGCTTTTGCCCTTACAAAGAGACTGTTTTATAACAGCCAACTCGATGCGAGGGTGAAGGTAATCTGTTACATGGCCCTTATCAGGCCCATGCTTGTATTTGGGTGTCCCGTGTGGTTCAACGTGAGACCAAGTTTATTGGAAAAGATTCGGGTGTTTGAGAGGGCTTGTCTTAGGACTTGTCTTCGCTTATACAGAACACCAGAGTCTGAGTACATAAAATTCTATCCTAACGAGGTCTTATACAATACGGCGAACCTGATAAGAGTGGACAATTTCGTCATTAAGTTGACTCGAAGGCACATTGCGAGAGCAATGACCTCATCGAACAACCTGATCTCAGGGGCTTACTACCCCAATTATATGTATCACGAGAGAGCTCGCCTTGACGGCTTTATTCCTCCAGAAGCGTTCCTCTATCTAGATAGTAAAGGTCTGATCCAGGACAGATTGGCGGTGCCGCTAATCTTCCACGTCGCTCGAACAGCTGCGGACAGGCGACTCAACTACGACAGAGACGTCGCACATGGCAGTGCGGAGCGTCTCCGGTTCAGTAGGGCGGTGGGGACTCGCGACAGGAGGGATGTTGCTCAGCAGCACCAGCAATTTTGGTGGCTTGAAGAAGGCGAGGATGCTTCGTAGTCGAACTCCTCCAGTGATAAGTAGCTTCATGTGAAGCAGAGTGGTCCAGCCTAATTTTTGTTTTTTTTAGCCATGGCCGGCTTACATAGTTTTAGGTAGGTTTAAGTTAGATTGTGAGAAAAAAATATATAAAACCAAAAAAAAAATAAATAAAAATATAAAAAAAAAAAAAATGTACATATTAGATGTAAGTAGTTTAAGTAGATTAAGATTTATTTTTAGGTAGTATGTAGGCTTTTAGGCTTAAGTTTTATAAAAAAAATAATATGTCCATATACTAAGTTTTTACTTAAAATTGATTTTCTTAGTTTTAGTTTCGTTAAATATAAAAATAAATATAGACTGTAAGATCCGTCGAAAGACATAGTTTAAGTGTTAGGTTTAACTTAGAGTGCCCGCATGGGGCCAGTAAGTTAGTATAAGATTATCTCTAAGTTATTTAAGCTAATTTTTAAGCGTTTTTTTGTCTAGCATGTAAGAGTAAATTAAGAAATATAAATAAAAATGCATAAAAACTGAACTGAACTGCTATGGCGCGGCCGGAAAGATAGAAGGAGGAGAAAGGAAAGCATTGTTGTGATGTAGTGGCTTGAAACTCAGGTGTGTTTGGTTTCGATATTGACTCTCCAGGGGTGGGAGTCCGAATAGGACGGAGAAATTTTCTTCACTAGGAATGATTCAGGTTGTGAATTTTAAAGGTTGTTTTGTGCTTTAAAACCCTACAACAGCCAAATCTACATGTCAGTGTTATGCCTTCACACGCAGATTTTTCTGACTGAATTCCAATTACACAAATGAAAATTTGCCGTGGCCAGGATTCGAACCTTGATCCTCCGAGTGAGAAGCGATTGCTAGTTTTTTTTTTCAGTTCAAATGCATTTTTATTAGACTTCATTAATTAATTCGTACATGCTATACAAAAAAAACGCTTAAAAATTAGCTTACATAACTTAAAAATAATCTTATTATAATTTACTGGCCCCATGCGGGCACTTTAGGTTAAACCTAATACTCAATCTATGTCTTTCGACGTTGCTTACAGTTTATTTTTATTTTTGTTTTTACATATATTAACACTAAAACTAAGAAAATGAATTTTAATTAAAAAAAACTTAGTGTCATGACTTTTTGTTATAATATTTATAAAACTTAAAACTAGGCCTAAAAACTACCTAGAAATAAATCTTAACCTACTTAATCCTGCTTAAACTATCCCCTATTTTAGAGAGTGTTACCCACCTCTAATGTTCTAATACAATTTTTTATTTTTTTTTAAATTTTTTTTTATTTTATTTTATTTTTTTAAAATTTTTTTCCTTAAATCTGACTTAATCCTACCTAAAACTATGTAAGCCGGCCATGGCTAATCAAATAAACACACGACCGACTTTGCTTCACATGAAACTACCTATAACTTGAGGAATTCGACGACGAATCTTCTCCTCCTTCCACTAGCCACCAAAATTGTTGGTGCTGCCGAGCAACATCCCTCATGTCGCGACTCCCTACCACTCTACTGAACCGGAGACACTCCGCACTGCCATGTGCGACGCCTCTGTCGTAGTTGAGTCGCCTGTCCCCAGCTGTCCGAGCGACGTGGAAGATTAGCGGCACCGCCAAGGTATCTGGCTACATTTCGACAAACAAGTGGCTGCCTGTGCTGTCCTACGATCGAAAACTTCCGTCAATTCTTTCTGGTATCCCTAGAGGCCCCAGACAAAGGCGTCCTAAACAAAATGGTTTCCGATTTCCGAAAGCTGATTTTCAACTTCCAGTCATCGCAATATCGCTTAATTTTATCGAAGTCACGTTGCAAGAGAATGTTAATGACCTCAATCTTAGGACCTGATCTGTACGCGATTAAGTCGTCTGCGTACGCTATGACATGGTGAAGTGAACCTATCAGATCACTTGTGTAAATGTTGAATAGGATCGGTGAATTTACCGCACCTTGTTGCAGACCGTTTTTAATTTTAAATGTTTCAGCAGAAGTCACATCGCCATTCTTCACGATGAACTGTCTACTGTAGAGCATATCAAAAAGAATATACAGAAGTGGTTTACTAATGCCCAACCTGTCCAGCTTGAAAAAGAGTCCTTCTAACCATACGGTATCCAAGGCCTTCTCCAAGTCAACCAGGCAGGCACCAGTGCACTGCTTCTTGCCTTTGTTCCATTGGATATCAGAAACCAGTTTCGATACAGTCGTTCATAGACCTCCGCGGAGATTAAACGTGTTTCGACTTATTAGTGAAAAGTGAAAAGTGATTCTCTTAACAAAAACTTTAAACAAATTGGATTTAGGCGCCAATTAGCGCAGAGACAGTGTGTTCGCTTGAGAGTGCAACGGTCGTGGGTTCGACTCCAAGTAGTCAGCAGACGTTTTTTTTTTTTTTTTTTTTTTGTCTTTTTTATTTTTTATAAAAATAAGTGATACTGGATTGTGGTGAGCGGTCCGCTATGCCAATAGCGGGATCGGCTGAAATGTCAGGTGAGGCTTCGAGCGGTTCGAGCCAAACCCCAAAGACAAAGAGACGGAGGAAATTACCAACGGTAAATGTAAAGCTGCTTGGCGGCGGAGTGAGGGAAGGGGACAACTTCGCTTCATTGGCCGCAAGCGAATCCGACGATGAAGAGGAAGAAATGGAGGCCATTAGTAGTAGCATCAAAATGCTACAACAAAGAGTGCTGGCCATAAAAGAAAAGCAAATGGTAAGAAGAAAGAGGGAAGAGCTAGAGCAATCCCAACAACAGCAGCTTGCTCAAGAGCAGAAACAACAACAACACCAAACAAATAAAGTAGCACAAGTGCTACAACAACAAAAGATTAAGAAACACCAGCAGCAACAAGAGCAGTCACAACACCGGCACCAGCTAAAACAGCAGAAGCCACAAAAACGGCAACTGCAAAAACAGCAGCAGCAGCAACAACAACAACAGCAGCAGCAGCAACAACAACAACAACAACAACAACAACAACAACAGCAGCAGCAGCAGCAGCAGCAGAAGAAGAAGGAGAAGGTGCCTCCTATCAACACCTATAAATTGGAGGTAAATGCTACCAAGGACCTGTGTAAGTTGGTCATTGGTAATAATTTTAATATTAAGAGATTGGGGAACGATCGCCATGCCATCCACTGTAATACAGTGGAGGGCTACGCGAAAGTGAAAGAGCTCCTGAAGGAAACGACGACGGAGCACTACTCATTCACACCGAAGTGTGAAAAGCGGCAATCGATGCTGCTGAAGGGGTTGGAACCGTCTTCTGATCCTGAGGAGATCCTAGCACTGCTTAAAGAGAAGGAGTGCGAAGGACTCAAGTTCGTGGGGGTAAAGCCATTTACCACAGCTAGAGCCAGGCGGGAGAAACGGAGTCTGCCGTTCTTCCTGGTGCAGCTCAGTCCCGAAAGCCGTCTGGATAGTCTAAGGAGTATAAATGTCCTAGACTACCAGGTGGTTCACTGGGAAAAATTAAAAAGGAGCGAAGGCGTTATACAATGCGTTCGCTGCCAGAGGTTCGGGCACGCCGCGTCGAACTGCCAAATGCAGCCTCGATGCGTGAAGTGCGCAAAGAATCACAGTTCCGAGGAGTGTTCTTTGGGTAGGGACGGAGCGTCCGATAGGACTCAGCTCTCGTGCGTGTTATGTGGGAACGTGGGACACACCGCAAACTATCGGGGTTGTCCTAAGTTCGCCGACATTAAAAAAGCAAAAATGGCTCGGCAGCAGAAGGTGGAGGTCAAACGTTCACCTGTTAGGTTTCAAACACCAGCCGTCACGCCCCAAATTTCCTACGCCCAAATGGCTGCAGGTAGGGGGGCTACGGTACAGCAAGCGACTGTTGCTTCTCCGGCGTCAATGCCGAGAACAACGGAAGCTGCACCCAACATGCTGGCCATCTTGCTCGCAATCCAAGGGCAGATGGCTCAGCTGCAAAAACAGGTGCAAGAACAGGCCAAGCGGGTGGACCAGATCTACGCGCTGCTGCCGGGCCTAACGCAACACATGTCGTAATGGGTACGCACATGGTGGAGCAAACTTTGAAGGTCCTTGCGGTGAATGTTAATTCACTGATTAGGATCGAACGAAGAGCCGCGATGTTTAAATTGCTGCAAGACCAAACTCCTGATGTGCTTTTCGCTAGCGAAACCAAGCTAACCGATAAGCACAAACTGGAGTACAATAATTATATTGTTAGAAGAAGAAACCGGCGTGGATCCGAACGTGGAGGCGGTGTCGTGATCTTCATTAAACAAGGTATAAAATTTCACAGAGTGTACAAGGGAGTGTTGCGTAGGTTCCGGGTGTTAGAGGCAGTCGTCATTTACATCCCGCTCCGCAGTGGAAAGCGGCTGTACTTGGCCTCTGTTTATGCACCTGAGGCTTCACATTCCACTTTATTCATTACAGAGCTCGATACCCTTTTTCGACTTCTGAGACTGGAATCGGGGGAGAATTATTTCATAATCGGCGGAGATTTCAACGCTAAACACAGAGATTGGGGAAATAATTTGCCAAATACTAGAGGGAACCTACTACTCGATTGGTGGGGTCAGCACGATGTCATGTACAGACTCGGTCTTAAAGCGACGGATAACCCGTCGTTTCCCAGAGGCGGGTCTTATTTGGATCTACTGCTGTACGACGAACGTATACGACTGACAGGTACGAATTTACAAACGCTAAACTGTCTGCGCACGTTCGTGTATGACAGTGACCATTGCGGTTTTAGCACCGAAATTACAGTTCCCAACGAAATTGCGGAATTGGAGGAGTTTGTCCAAAGATATTCTTACAACTACAGTAAGACTCGATGGACACGCTTCTCCGCAACATTGACAAGAGCACTCTCCTCGAATATGCTCCACCCACCGTCCAATAGGAATTTGTCAAACGAGGAGATCGACAATTACCTAAAACAAATGGACGAGACAATTAAACAAACTATGGACACAACAATACCGCGATATCGACATACGACTAACGAAGACCTGTTCCGCAATCCTACTATTGACGCACTGCACCGACAGAAAAGTAGACTTCTGACAAGACTCAAAAACTTGTACAGACAGTTTACTGACAGACAAGACCCGGAGATTAGGACACTGAAGTCGTCGATTAAAAATATTCAAACGTTAATAAAAGAGAATTACAGAATTTCTGTAAATTCGTATTGGAACAACAGGGTTCGGGCTGTAAACACCAGCAACCCGAATATGTTCCTGCAAATAAATAAACTATTTCGGAGAAAAAATCAAAACGACCTTCAGTGTCTTAAAATAGCCCGGACAACAGACAACGAACGGTTACTGACAATAGCAGGTATTGATCCAAATGAGGCCGCTGATGATGACGACTTCTTTGTGATCGGGGATCCACAGGAGAAGGTTGAGGCCATAGGGGCGACTTTCCAGGAAATATACAAGGCCACTGATTGCAGTGGACCTAATTATGACCTGGATAATCGCATCTTGGTGCACGACCTCTACATTCGAAATGAAGTAGAGAACTGGCGATCCGAGGGCTCCGGTTTCACCCGGTTCAGCGAAGAAAATATGGCAAATAATGTCATCACCAGAGAGGGTGACCTACCCCCGTTCATTTCGAAGGAAGAGCTCCATGAGATCTTCGACACAATCAGGGCTAAGAAATCAGTGGGGACCGATGGTATTCCGAACATCGTGCTTCGACATCTTCCTCTAGAAGCGGTGGACATTTACACCACCCTGTTTAATAATGCAATGAATAATGCACATTATCCAGCGCATTGGAAAACGGCAGTGGTGCAACCTATCCCCAAAAAGGGAAAGGATATATCCAATCCGGCGAATCTCCGGTCGATAAGTCTCCTTCCGAATATCAGTAAGGTTTTCGAGAAGGTGATCAATAGAGCTCTGTCTAGGTGGGTTGAGGACAAACATATAGTTCCGGATAATCAATTCGGTTTTAAGGCGGGACATGATATCTCACATGCCGCGTCTAAACTGGTGTCCGATATCCAATGGAATAAGGGCAAAAAGCAATGTACTGGTGCCTGCCTTGTTGACTTGGAGAAGGCCTTCGATACCGTATGGTTAGAGGGTCTTTTCTATAAGCTGACTAGGCTGGGGATCAGTAAACCACTCTTGTACATTCTTTATAATATGCTAACCAACAGACAGTTCATCGTGAAAAATGGCGATGTGACTTCTGTTGGAATATTTCAAATTAAAAATGGTCTTCAGCAAGGCGCGGTCAATTCGCCGATCTTATTCAACATTTATACAAGCGACTTGATAAGTTCACTTCCCCATACTATTGCGTACGCAGACGATTTGATAGCGTACAGAACAGGTACAAAAATCGAGGTCATTAATACTCTCTTGCAGCGTGACTTCGATAAGATAAGACGATTTTGCGATGACTGGAAGTTGAAAATCAACTTTCAGAAGTCGGAAACCATTCTCTTTAGGACGCCGTTGTCTGGAGCCTCTAGGGATACCAGAAAAAATTGGCGAAAGTTCTCGATCATTGGACAACACGGACAGCCTCTTGCCTGTCGAAATGTAGTCAGATACCTTGGGATCTGGCTAGATCAGTTTCTGTATTTTGACAAAAATGTAGATGCTGCTCTGGCCAGAGCTAAAGGCGCTTTTGCTCTTACAAAGAGACTGTTTTATAGCAGCCAACTCGATGCGAGGGTAAAGGTAATCTGCTATATGGCCCTTATCAGGCCCATGCTGGTATTCGGGTGCCCCGTGTGGTTCAATGTACGAGCAAGCTTAATGGAAAAGATTCGGGTGTTTGAGAGGGCTTGCCTTAGGGCTTGCCTTCGCTTGTACAGAACACCAGAGTCGGAGTACAAAAAATTTTATCGTAATGAGGTCCTTTACAACAGAGCGAACCTAATACGAGTGGACAACTTCGTAATTAAGCTGACTCGAAGACACATCGCAAGAGCAATGGCCTCGACGAATAACCTGATATCTGGGGCTTACTACCCCAACTACCTTTACCACGAGAGTGTGCGCTCTGACGGCTTCGTTCCACCGGAAGCATTCCTCTACCTAGATCAGATAGGGTTGATCCAGGATAGATCAGCGGTCCCGTTAATCTTCCATGTCGCTCGGAAAGCTGGGGACAGGCGACTCAACTACGGCAGAGACGTCGCACACGGCAGTGTGGATCGTCTTAGGTTCAGTAGGGCGGTGGGGAATCGCGATAAGAGGGATGTCGTTCGGCAGCACCAGCATTTCTGGTGGTTGAATGATGGAGAAGATGCTTCGTCGTCGTTTCCGTCAATTACGGACCAGCCTCACTAATGAGGCAGAGCTGACCAATCTATTTGCTCTGTGAATAGCGATGGCCAGCTTGCATAGGTTTAGGTTAGCATTTAAGGAATATATACATATATTAGTATATACCTTTGTATATACTAATATATGTATATAATTGTGAATGTATAATATCTATGTGTGTGTATTGTGTATGTAGGTTAGGTAGACTAAGGTATATTTTAAGTTAGATATTAAGTTTTATAAAAAATTAAGTCCATATGCTAAGTTTTTGTTAGCAATTTTTTTCTTAGCTTTAAGTATACAAATATTTCAATAAAATGTAAATAAAGTCGAAAGACATAAATATAAGAATTTAGAGTAGCTTAGAGTGTCTGTGTGGGGCCAGTAAGTTAGTATAAGATTGTTAAGTAATTTTAAGCTAGCATTTAAGCATTTTTTGTTAGTATGTAAGAATTAATGATTTAAGAAATAAAATGCATTTAAAACTAAACTAACTAAACCAGTTTCGATACACCGTGAATGATATCATGCCCCGCCTTGAAACCGAATTGATTATCCGGAACTATATGTGTGTCCTCAACCCACTTAGTCAGGACTCTATTGATTACCTTCTCGAAAACCTTACTGATGTTTGGAAGAAGACTGATCGAGCGGAGATTCGCCGGATTGGAAGTATCTTTATCCCTTTTAGGTATGGGATGTACCACCGCAGTTTTCCAATGCGCTGGATAATGTGCATTATTCATTGTATTATTAAACAGGGTGGTATAAATGTTCACCGCTTCTAGAGGGAGATGTCGAAGCACGATGTTCGGTATTTCATCGGTTCCCACTGATTTCTTACTTCTAAGCGATTCGAAGATCGTTTGGAGCTCCTCCTTCGAAATGAAAGGGGGTAGTACCCTATCGTTGGCAATGACGTTATTTGACCTATTCTCGTCACTAAACTGGGTGAAGCCCGAGTTCTCGAATAGCCAATTCGCAATTTCATTTCGAAGGTAGAAATTGTGCACAAGGACTCGATTCCCCAGGTCGTGGTTTGGGCCAATGATAACATTCGCCTTGTACACTTCCTGGAAAGAAGCGATTGCTAGTATCACTTCACCACGGCCACCCCTTAATTGAGTATTCGTGGAAATTGAGCATTCTATTTGTGTAGCAAATTGGGTCTTCATTATATGAGGTACTGCACCTATTGCAATATTAGATGCATCTCTTTTGTGAAGTCTGGATACATTAAAATTGGTTCATCGATTAACATGTTCCTGCAATCTTGAAAACATTTTACATAAGTTTCATTATTAATTTCGATTTTCTTACCCTTTTTTAACTTTTCTGTCAAAGGTTTTGTTAGTTTTAGCGAAATCCTTTATAAATCTCCTGTATTATCCTAATAGTCAAATGAATTGCTTAATTTGCTTTTGAGTTTTGGGTATTGGATGATATTTTACTATTGTAGTTGAATCTGTAAATTTGCTATAGTTAATGCCTCAAGTACTTTAGTTTAAATGACTAATGTGCTCAGTTCAAGACGATGAGTATACTACAATGTCATCCATGTATGTAGACTAGACATATTTTGTCGATATATTCATTTAGGATATTGTCCATTACACGCAGAAACGTAACAGGTGCATTTTTCAGGCATTCGAGTAAACTTATAATGTCCATTGTCGACTGCAAACGTCGTCTTTTTAATGTCTCGTGCGTCTACTTGTATCTAATGGAAGAGTGAGTGAGCGAGGTCAATAGTTGTGAAGTATTGGCACTTCCCTAGTTTATCTAAGATTTCTTTGATATTTGGTATTGGGTACCGGTCACCAATGATCTTTTCATTCACCTTTCTCAAGTTTATGACTAAACGCCATTTTTGCACACCTTTCAATTTATTTATTTCCGCACTACCTAGATGATTCGTGTTTACGTTTTCTATTTTATTTTTTTGTTTGGTTATATTTTCTATAGCATAAATTTCTGTTAGGTCTGTTATTGACACCTGATCTATTTTATCAGAACGTTGTGAATCTATTTGTTCATATCCTGCCTCTTTATGTGCTTCCTCTTGGTCTTCTTTCGACCATATGAGCTTTGAGACTAATTTTGGAGTTTTGGTTTTCATTATATTATTTCCTTCTTTTTCAACAATTTCTTTATTATTTATATTATCTTGTTGAGTTAATTTCTGAAGTTTGATTGGTTGGGAAATATTCAATGTAATGATATAATCCGTAATATTTTCAAATTTTTGGTGAGCTTTCCAGTTTACAAATGTACATCTTCCTTGTATGTACGAGTAGTATAACGGGATCATTCTCGTAATGTTGTTGTTCAACCAGAATGTGGCCGTTTCCTACATCGACGGGCACGGGCATTAGACTTACAGTTCGGGGTTAAAATGTATATGATACAGTTGAAATCAATGGCTTATATTATGGCTTAAGTTGATATTTCCCCTTATAAGATGTCTTTTGAATAATCCATGGTTATTCCAATATTTCTTAAGATACGAGTATCATTTCCTATCAGAATATCGAAATACCATAATCGTGGAAATAAACATCCACTGGGGGATTATCGTCCCCAAATTCTCTCAATAAGGTCGTTTCTAATTTCCACTAATTGTATTAATTTTTCGTGGATACATTTCCTAATGTATTTTTTATTTATTAGCTTGGGATTTATTAATGAAGACGACTAGCATATATTTATCAATAATATAAGTGTTTTAGAAGAGGGAGGTTGTATTCCAATATAAGGTAATGTACCTAATCAGAGACGGTTGTGCGAAAATTTTCTTGTGCAAAAGTTTCCTGAGGTTGCGGTCTAGGCCTGTTTCCTCTACTGAAGTTGTCATAATTGTTGCGATTGTAATTATTATTTCTACAATATTATTAGGGATTCTTTGTAATGTTGATGCTGATGGATCTACAATAAGTCTATGAGTAGACGTCGCGGTAAATGATCTTGCCTGGAGTTCAGCTGAAGTTGACCAGACGTATTTTATTTATTTGAATTTCCTCGAACAAAATTACTTCTGTTATACCATATGTACAGTTTGTATTCGCTAAACCTAACGTAATGTCATATGCTTCTTCGAGGGCATCAGGGTCTCTACTTAATACAATCGTCTTAAAGGCTACTCTAAGCCCTTTGACGAAAGTATCCAAACTTTCCTTTATGTTTTGGCGCATCACTCGTTGCCTAATATCCACATCGTCTTCGGTTTGTCGAAGTCTCGCATTTAATGCTGTGACTATTTCTCAGATTTGATCATAAAATTTGGATAAACTTCCTGTCTGTCGTAACTTAGCTAATTACAGAGAGTTTTCCCGTCTCTACGGTCTGAAAAATGTCTAATAAAGATTGTTTTCAATTCTTTCCAGCTTTCTGGGTTTCTATAGTCTAAGCCTATCTGAGGCCCTATTTTTAATTTTGTTTCTAATGGCCTGCGCCCAAATAACTAGGGGACGTTTCTATTGAACGTTCCAAACTCCGTCTACGCTCCTTACAAAAATTTCTAGCTCCCTAGAATTTCCAGCGAAGTCTGGCAGATTTTTAATAATATGTATCTGGGGTTTGCAGGAGATTTGCCATTTTTTTTGATTAAGCAACTATATAAGAGGCAGGCTTTGAGGGAAATAAAATAAATTTAAGATTTTCTTTCTCAAATGTGTGTGTTGGTTCAGTTGTCCTTCTGTTGCTTTTGGTGATTGTCCTTGTGGTGATTTCTCTGATTTGATTTCTTTTCCTGATGTTTATTTTTGTTGTTATTTTTTTCACTGATAGTTGATACTCGTAGTTGTTTACTACCTTTTGATTTTTCACTGATAGTTAATAGTTGTTTACATTTTTTTTTTCACTGATAGTTATTTTTATTTGTAAATTTTATTTAATTTTATAAATGGTTTGGGTTCGTACCCCTTTCTGATTAAATTACGACTGCCGATTTCATAAATGAATTGGGTTTTTCGTTTTGCATCACTTATTTTTGTTTAATTACCAGCGGTAATTACCTACGTAACTGCGCCAGTTACGTACCGAGCGGGCTACACATAAAAAAACTTTATTTTACCAAATATTAAAGGACAAGATAACATATATTACCATAAGTTGCAGCATCATATCCAACTTATAATTAATAACAATGTCAGAGAATAAAACATGATAGAAACCTTTAAGGCCAATATTTAATATTACTGAAACAACAAATCAAGAAAATTAAGTTATCCACATATGTAGATGTTCTCCATTACAAAAAAAAATGTTTTGTTATTATCATTGCCAAACATACTAAATTCGCAGTGGCAAATACATAAATGATAGAAACTGGATTAAAAATGTTTCTATATTATGTAGAATGCTATCTACTCGTAGCTTCATTTGATACATCCAAATAAATTATTACGGAAAATAGATAGAATTGAATTTCATTGGACGAGACCCAATAATCTCCAATAATCTTACTGGGAATTCTGTTGTTGAGAGACTACACTCTACGCTTATAGAGAAGTCCAAGCTGTTGTGAATAGTCAGTAGTACACTTCGACAAGCAGATTAAATCAAGGGGAGTGTGCGATCATCATCCCGAAAAACATTAAAAGAAAGAGGGCGTAACTCCTGGTGTTTTATGTTGGGGATAAGATTAGTTTCGGTTAGATCATAGATATCAAATGAGATAGCATGAGATTGGCGCAAAACGGCGTGGGTTTTAGAACGCAGTCCTCTTACGTTCTGGTAATAGAAGGTTTTTATATGACTTTTTAGGAGACAAAATTTATCGTGGTCAAGTCGACACGTGGAGAAACCGACCCAACTCCATTCAGGGAGGTGGCGTTGCGATTTTCGTAAGAAAAGGTATACGTTTTAAAAGAGTATACAGTCGTGTAGTACGTAGGTTCCAAGTGCTGGAAGCATGCATCGTGTATATTCCCCTCCGTAGTGGAAAGCGGCTGTACATGGTGTCTGTCTATGCACCTAAGGCTACTCAATCCACCTTATTCATCTCAGAGCTCGAGACACTTTTTCGATTCCTGAGGCTGGAATTGGAAGACAACTATTTTATTATCGGCGGAGATTTCAACGCCAAACATAGTGATTGGGGAAATAATACACCAAATACTATAGGGAACCTACTATTCAATTGGTGGGGTCAACACAGCATAACGTATCGACTCGGGCTTAAGGCGACGGATAGTCCGTCGTTTCCCAGACACGGGTCCTATTTGGATCTTCTCCTGTTCGACTCACGAATGCAACTGACATGTACTAACCAACAAACTACAAACTGTCTACGCACTTTCGTGTATGACAGTGACCATTGCGGTCTCAGCACCGAAATAACTGTTCCCAACGAAATTGCGGAATTGGATGAGTTTGTGCAAGGGCATTCCTACAATTATAGCAGGGTGCGTTGGACACACTTCACCAGAACACTGACTAGAGCACTCTCC
Source organism: Volucella zonaria (assembly GCA_963966105.1). Taxonomy (NCBI): domain Eukaryota; kingdom Metazoa; phylum Arthropoda; class Insecta; order Diptera; family Syrphidae; genus Volucella; species Volucella zonaria. Next base: position 100,673,852 of record OZ014530.1, on the reverse strand, counting down.
TCGAATTCGCTCTACCCACCGTCCAACAGAAATCTGTCAAACGAGGAGACTGTCAGTTATCTAAGACTAATGGACGAGACAATCAAACGAACAATGGACAAAACGATACCTCGGTATCAACACACTGACGACGAAGACTTATTCCGCAACGCAACTATTGACGCACTGCACCGACAAAAAAGTAGGCTGCTGTCAAGACTAAAAACCTTGTACAGACAGTTTACCGACAGACATAACCCGGAGATCATGACATTGAAGTCGTCGATTAAAAACCTCCAGACATTAATAAAGGAAAATTACAGAAATTCTGTAAGTTTGTATTGGAACAATAAAATTCTTGCTGTAAACACCAGCAACCCGAATATGTTCCCGCAAATAAATAAGATATTTCGGAGGAATAATCAGAACGACCTTCCATGTGTTAGAATCGCCCGAACGACGAACAACGAACAACGAACAAATACTTGTAACAGCAGGCATAGATCCAAATGAGGCTGTTGATGATGACAACTTCTTTGTGATCGAGGATCCGCAGGAGCAGGTAGAGGCTATACGTGTTTCGACTTATTAGTGAAAAGTGAAAAGTGATTCTCTTAACAAAAACTTTAAACAAACTGGATTTAGGCGCCAATTAGCGCAGAGACAGTGTGTTCGCTTGAGCGTGCAACGGTCGTGGGTTCGACTCCAAGTAGTCAGCAGACGTTTTTTTTTTTTTTTTTTTTTTGTCTTTTTTATTTTTTATAAAAATAAGTGATACTGGATTGTGGTGAGCGGTCCGCTATGCCAATAGCGGGATCGGCTGAAATGTCAGGTGAGGCTTCGAGCGGTTCGAGCCAAACCCCAAAGACAAAGAGACGGAGGAAATTACCAACGGTAAATGTAAAGCTGCTTGGCGGCGGAGTGAGGGAAGGGGACAACTTCGCTTCATTGGCCGCAAGCGAATCCGACGATGAAGAGGAAGAAATGGAGGCCATTAGTAGTAGCATCAAAATGCTACAACAAAGAGTGCTGGCCATAAAAGAAAAGCAAATGGTAAGAAGAAAGAGGGAAGAGCTAGAGCAATCCCAACAACAGCAGCTTGCTCAAGAGCAGAAACAACAACAACACCAAACAAATAAAGTAGCACAAGTGCTACAACAACAAAAGATTAAGAAACACCAGCAGCAACAAGAGCAGTCACAACACCGGCACCAGCTAAAACAGCAGAAGCCACAAAAACGGCAACTGCAAAAACAGCAGCAGCAGCAACAACAACAACAGCAGCAGCAGCAACAACAACAACAACAACAACAACAACAGCAGCAGCAGCAGCAGCAGCAGAAGAAGAAGGAGAAGGTGCCTCCTATCAACACCTATAAATTGGAGGTAAATGCTACCAAGGACCTGTGTAAGTTGGTCATTGGTAATAATTTTAATATTAAGAGATTGGGGAACGATCGCCATGCCATCCACTGTAATACAGTGGAGGGCTACGCGAAAGTGAAAGAGCTCCTGAAGGAAACGACGACGGAGCACTACTCATTCACACCGAAGTGTGAAAAGCGGCAATCGATGCTGCTGAAGGGGTTGGAACCGTCTTCTGATCCTGAGGAGATCCTAGCACTGCTTAAAGAGAAGGAGTGCGAAGGACTCAAGTTCGTGGGGGTAAAGCCATTTACCACAGCTAGAGCCAGGCGGGAGAAACGGAGTCTGCCGTTCTTCCTGGTGCAGCTCAGTCCCGAAAGCCGTCTGGATAGTCTAAGGAGTATAAATGTCCTAGACTACCAGGTGGTTCACTGGGAAAAATTAAAAAGGAGCGAAGGCGTTATACAATGCGTTCGCTGCCAGAGGTTCGGGCACGCCGCGTCGAACTGCCAAATGCAGCCTCGATGCGTGAAGTGCGCAAAGAATCACAGTTCCGAGGAGTGTTCTTTGGGTAGGGACGGAGCGTCCGATAGGACTCAGCTCTCGTGCGTGTTATGTGGGAACGTGGGACACACCGCAAACTATCGGGGTTGTCCTAAGTTCGCCGACATTAAAAAAGCAAAAATGGCTCGGCAGCAGAAGGTGGAGGTCAAACGTTCACCTGTTAGGTTTCAAACACCAGCCGTCACGCCCCAAATTTCCTACGCCCAAATGGCTGCAGGTAGGGGGGCTACGGTACAGCAAGCGACTGTTGCTTCTCCGGCGTCAATGCCGAGAACAACGGAAGCTGCACCCAACATGCTGGCCATCTTGCTCGCAATCCAAGGGCAGATGGCTCAGCTGCAAAAACAGGTGCAAGAACAGGCCAAGCGGGTGGACCAGATCTACGCGCTGCTGCCGGGCCTAACGCAACACATGTCGTAATGGGTACGCACATGGTGGAGCAAACTTTGAAGGTCCTTGCGGTGAATGTTAATTCACTGATTAGGATCGAACGAAGAGCCGCGATGTTTAAATTGCTGCAAGACCAAACTCCTGATGTGCTTTTCGCTAGCGAAACCAAGCTAACCGATAAGCACAAACTGGAGTACAATAATTATATTGTTAGAAGAAGAAACCGGCGTGGATCCGAACGTGGAGGCGGTGTCGTGATCTTCATTAAACAAGGTATAAAATTTCACAGAGTGTACAAGGGAGTGTTGCGTAGGTTCCGGGTGTTAGAGGCAGTCGTCATTTACATCCCGCTCCGCAGTGGAAAGCGGCTGTACTTGGCCTCTGTTTATGCACCTGAGGCTTCACATTCCACTTTATTCATTACAGAGCTCGATACCCTTTTTCGACTTCTGAGACTGGAATCGGGGGAGAATTATTTCATAATCGGCGGAGATTTCAACGCTAAACACAGAGATTGGGGAAATAATTTGCCAAATACTAGAGGGAACCTACTACTCGATTGGTGGGGTCAGCACGATGTCATGTACAGACTCGGTCTTAAAGCGACGGATAACCCGTCGTTTCCCAGAGGCGGGTCTTATTTGGATCTACTGCTGTACGACGAACGTATACGACTGACAGGTACGAATTTACAAACGCTAAACTGTCTGCGCACGTTCGTGTATGACAGTGACCATTGCGGTTTTAGCACCGAAATTACAGTTCCCAACGAAATTGCGGAATTGGAGGAGTTTGTCCAAAGATATTCTTACAACTACAGTAAGACTCGATGGACACGCTTCTCCGCAACATTGACAAGAGCACTCTCCTCGAATATGCTCCACCCACCGTCCAATAGGAATTTGTCAAACGAGGAGATCGACAATTACCTAAAACAAATGGACGAGACAATTAAACAAACTATGGACACAACAATACCGCGATATCGACATACGACTAACGAAGACCTGTTCCGCAATCCTACTATTGACGCACTGCACCGACAGAAAAGTAGACTTCTGACAAGACTCAAAAACTTGTACAGACAGTTTACTGACAGACAAGACCCGGAGATTAGGACACTGAAGTCGTCGATTAAAAATATTCAAACGTTAATAAAAGAGAATTACAGAATTTCTGTAAATTCGTATTGGAACAACAGGGTTCGGGCTGTAAACACCAGCAACCCGAATATGTTCCTGCAAATAAATAAACTATTTCGGAGAAAAAATCAAAACGACCTTCAGTGTCTTAAAATAGCCCGGACAACAGACAACGAACGGTTACTGACAATAGCAGGTATTGATCCAAATGAGGCCGCTGATGATGACGACTTCTTTGTGATCGGGGATCCACAGGAGAAGGTTGAGGCCATAGGGGCGACTTTCCAGGAAATATACAAGGCCACTGATTGCAGTGGACCTAATTATGACCTGGATAATCGCATCTTGGTGCACGACCTCTACATTCGAAATGAAGTAGAGAACTGGCGATCCGAGGGCTCCGGTTTCACCCGGTTCAGCGAAGAAAATATGGCAAATAATGTCATCACCAGAGAGGGTGACCTACCCCCGTTCATTTCGAAGGAAGAGCTCCATGAGATCTTCGACACAATCAGGGCTAAGAAATCAGTGGGGACCGATGGTATTCCGAACATCGTGCTTCGACATCTTCCTCTAGAAGCGGTGGACATTTACACCACCCTGTTTAATAATGCAATGAATAATGCACATTATCCAGCGCATTGGAAAACGGCAGTGGTGCAACCTATCCCCAAAAAGGGAAAGGATATATCCAATCCGGCGAATCTCCGGTCGATAAGTCTCCTTCCGAATATCAGTAAGGTTTTCGAGAAGGTGATCAATAGAGCTCTGTCTAGGTGGGTTGAGGACAAACATATAGTTCCGGATAATCAATTCGGTTTTAAGGCGGGACATGATATCTCACATGCCGCGTCTAAACTGGTGTCCGATATCCAATGGAATAAGGGCAAAAAGCAATGTACTGGTGCCTGCCTTGTTGACTTGGAGAAGGCCTTCGATACCGTATGGTTAGAGGGTCTTTTCTATAAGCTGACTAGGCTGGGGATCAGTAAACCACTCTTGTACATTCTTTATAATATGCTAACCAACAGACAGTTCATCGTGAAAAATGGCGATGTGACTTCTGTTGGAATATTTCAAATTAAAAATGGTCTGCAGCAAGGCGCGGTCAATTCGCCGATCTTATTCAACATTTATACAAGCGACTTGATAAGTTCACTTCCCCATACTATTGCGTACGCAGACGATTTGATAGCGTACAGAACAGGTACAAAAATCGAGGTCATTAATACTCTCTTGCAGCGTGACTTCGATAAGATAAGACGATTTTGCGATGACTGGAAGTTGAAAATCAACTTTCAGAAGTCGGAAACCATTCTCTTTAGGACGCCGTTGTCTGGAGCCTCTAGGGATACCAGAAAAAATTGGCGAAAGTTCTCGATCATTGGACAACACGGACAGCCTCTTGCCTGTCGAAATGTAGTCAGATACCTTGGGATCTGGCTAGATCAGTTTCTGTATTTTGACAAAAATGTAGATGCTGCTCTGGCCAGAGCTAAAGGCGCTTTTGCTCTTACAAAGAGACTGTTTTATAGCAGCCAACTCGATGCGAGGGTAAAGGTAATCTGCTATATGGCCCTTATCAGGCCCATGCTGGTATTCGGGTGCCCCGTGTGGTTCAATGTACGAGCAAGCTTAATGGAAAAGATTCGGGTGTTTGAGAGGGCTTGCCTTAGGGCTTGCCTTCGCTTGTACAGAACACCAGAGTCGGAGTACAAAAAATTTTATCGTAATGAGGTCCTTTACAACAGAGCGAACCTAATACGAGTGGACAACTTCGTAATTAAGCTGACTCGAAGACACATCGCAAGAGCAATGGCCTCGACGAATAACCTGATATCTGGGGCTTACTACCCCAACTACCTTTACCACGAGAGTGTGCGCTCTGACGGCTTCGTTCCACCGGAAGCATTCCTCTACCTAGATCAGATAGGGTTGATCCAGGATAGATCAGCGGTCCCGTTAATCTTCCATGTCGCTCGGAAAGCTGGGGACAGGCGACTCAACTACGGCAGAGACGTCGCACACGGCAGTGTGGATCGTCTTAGGTTCAGTAGGGCGGTGGGGAATCGCGATAAGAGGGATGTCGTTCGGCAGCACCAGCATTTCTGGTGGTTGAATGATGGAGAAGATGCTTCGTCGTCGTTTCCGTCAATTACGGACCAGCCTCACTAATGAGGCAGAGCTGACCAATCTATTTGCTCTGTGAATAGCGATGGCCAGCTTGCATAGGTTTAGGTTAGCATTTAAGGAATATATACATATATTAGTATATACCTTTGTATATACTAATATATGTATATAATTGTGAATGTATAATATCTATGTGTGTGTATTGTGTATGTAGGTTAGGTAGACTAAGGTATATTTTAAGTTAGATATTAAGTTTTATAAAAAATTAAGTCCATATGCTAAGTTTTTGTTAGCAATTTTTTTCTTAGCTTTAAGTATACAAATATTTCAATAAAATGTAAATAAAGTCGAAAGACATAAATATAAGAATTTAGAGTAGCTTAGAGTGTCTGTGTGGGGCCAGTAAGTTAGTATAAGATTGTTAAGTAATTTTAAGCTAGCATTTAAGCATTTTTTGTTAGTATGTAAGAATTAATGATTTAAGAAATAAAATGCATTTAAAACTAAACTAACTAAACCAGTTTCGATACACCGTGAATGATATCATGCCCCGCCTTGAAACCGAATTGATTATCCGGAACTATATGTGTGTCCTCAACCCACTTAGTCAGGACTCTATTGATTACCTTCTCGAAAACCTTACTGATGTTTGGAAGAAGACTGATCGAGCGGAGATTCGCCGGATTGGAAGTATCTTTATCCCTTTTAGGTATGGGATGTACCACCGCAGTTTTCCAATGCGCTGGATAATGTGCATTATTCATTGTATTATTAAACAGGGTGGTATAAATGTTCACCGCTTCTAGAGGGAGATGTCGAAGCACGATGTTCGGTATTTCATCGGTTCCCACTGATTTCTTACTTCTAAGCGATTCGAAGATCGTTTGGAGCTCCTCCTTCGAAATGAAAGGGGGTAGTACCCTATCGTTGGCAATGACGTTATTTGACCTATTCTCGTCACTAAACTGGGTGAAGCCCGAGTTCTCGAATAGCCAATTCGCAATTTCATTTCGAAGGTAGAAATTGTGCACAAGGACTCGATTCCCCAGGTCGTGGTTTGGGCCAATGATAACATTCGCCTTGTACACTTCCTGGAAAGAAGCGATTGCTAGTATCACTTCACCACGGCCACCCCTTAATTGAGTATTCGTGGAAATTGAGCATTCTATTTGTGTAGCAAATTGGGTCTTCATTATATGAGGTACTGCACCTATTGCAATATTAGATGCATCTCTTTTGTGAAGTCTGGATACATTAAAATTGGTTCATCGATTAACATGTTCCTGCAATCTTGAAAACATTTTACATAAGTTTCATTATTAATTTCGATTTTCTTACCCTTTTTTAACTTTTCTGTCAAAGGTTTTGTTAGTTTTAGCGAAATCCTTTATAAATCTCCTGTATTATCCTAATAGTCAAATGAATTGCTTAATTTGCTTTTGAGTTTTGGGTATTGGATGATATTTTACTATTGTAGTTGAATCTGTAAATTTGCTATAGTTAATGCCTCAAGTACTTTAGTTTAAATGACTAATGTGCTCAGTTCAAGACGATGAGTATACTACAATGTCATCCATGTATGTAGACTAGACATATTTTGTCGATATATTCATTTAGGATATTGTCCATTACACGCAGAAACGTAACAGGTGCATTTTTCAGGCATTCGAGTAAACTTATAATGTCCATTGTCGACTGCAAACGTCGTCTTTTTAATGTCTCGTGCGTCTACTTGTATCTAATGGAAGAGTGAGTGAGCGAGGTCAATAGTTGTGAAGTATTGGCACTTCCCTAGTTTATCTAAGATTTCTTTGATATTTGGTATTGGGTACCGGTCACCAATGATCTTTTCATTCACCTTTCTCAAGTTTATGACTAAACGCCATTTTTGCACACCTTTCAATTTATTTATTTCCGCACTACCTAGATGATTCGTGTTTACGTTTTCTATTTTATTTTTTTGTTTGGTTATATTTTCTATAGCATAAATTTCTGTTAGGTCTGTTATTGACACCTGATCTATTTTATCAGAACGTTGTGAATCTATTTGTTCATATCCTGCCTCTTTATGTGCTTCCTCTTGGTCTTCTTTCGACCATATGAGCTTTGAGACTAATTTTGGAGTTTTGGTTTTCATTATATTATTTCCTTCTTTTTCAACAATTTCTTTATTATTTATATTATCTTGTTGAGTTAATTTCTGAAGTTTGATTGGTTGGGAAATATTCAATGTAATGATATAATCCGTAATATTTTCAAATTTTTGGTGAGCTTTCCAGTTTACAAATGTACATCTTCCTTGTATGTACGAGTAGTATAACGGGATCATTCTCGTAATGTTGTTGTTCAACCAGAATGTGGCCGTTTCCTACATCGACGGTCACGGGCATTAAACTTACAGTTCGGGGTTAAAATGTATATGATACAGTTGAAATCAATGGCTTATATTATGGCTTAAGTTGATATTTCCCCTTATAAGATGTCTTTTGAATAATCCATGGTTATTCCAATATTTCTTAAGATACGAGTATCATTTCCTATCAGAATATCGAAATACCATAATCGTGGAAATAAACATCCACTGGGGGATTATCGTCCCCAAATTCTCTCAATAAGGTCGTTTCTAATTTCCACTAATTGTATTAATTTTTCGTGGATACATTTCCTAATGTATTTTTTATTTATTAGCTTGGGATTTATTAATGAAGACGACTAGCATATATTTATCAATAATATAAGTGTTTTAGAAGAGGGAGGTTGTATTCCAATATAAGGTAATGTACCTAATCAGAGACGGTTGTGCGAAAATTTTCTTGTGCAAAAGTTTCCTGAGGTTGCGGTCTAGGCCTGTTTCCTCTACTGAAGTTGTCATAATTGTTGCGATTGTAATTATTATTTCTACAATATTATTAGGGATTCTTTGTAATGTTGATGCTGATGGATCTACAATAAGTCTATGAGTAGACGTCGCGGTAAATGATCTTGCCTGGAGTTCAGCTGAAGTTGACCAGACGTATTTTATTTATTTGAATTTCCTCGAACAAAATTACTTCTGTTATACCATATGTACAGTTTGTATTCGCTAAACCTAACGTAATGTCATATGCTTCTTCGAGGGCATCAGGGTCTCTACTTAATACAATCGTCTTAAAGGCTACCCTAAGCCCTTTGACGAAAGTATCCAAACTTTCCTTTATGTTTTGGCGCATCACTCGTTGCCTAATATCCACATCGTCTTCGGTTTGTCGAAGTCTCGCATTTAATGCTGTGACTATTTCTCAGATTTGATCATAAAATTTGGATAAACTTCCTGTCTGTCGTAACTTAGCTAATTACAGAGAGTTTTCCCGTCTCTACGGTCTGAAAAATGTCTAATAAAGATTGTTTTCAATTCTTTCCAGCTTTCTGGGTTTCTATAGTCTAAGCCTATCTGAGGCCCTATTTTTAATTTTGTTTCTAATGGCCTGCGCCCAAATAACTAGGGGACGTTTCTATTGAACGTTCCAAACTCCGTCTACGCTCCTTACAAAAATTTCTAGCTCCCTAGAATTTCCAGCGAAGTCTGGCAGATTTTTAATAATATGTATCTGGGGTTTGCAGGAGATTTGCCATTTTTTTTGATTAAGCAACTATATAAGAGGCAGGCTTTGAGGGAAATAAAATAAATTTAAGATTTTCTTTCTCAAATGTGTGTGTTGGTTCAGTTGTCCTTCTGTTGCTTTTGGTGATTGTCCTTGTGGTGATTTCTCTGATTTGATTTCTTTTCCTGATGTTTATTTTTGTTGTTATTTTTTTCACTGATAGTTGATACTCGTAGTTGTTTACTACCTTTTGATTTTTCACTGATAGTTAATAGTTGTTTACATTTTTTTTTTCACTGATAGTTATTTTTATTTGTAAATTTTATTTAATTTTATAAATGGTTTGGGTTCGTACCCCTTTCTGATTAAATTACGACTGCCGATTTCATAAATGAATTGGGTTTTTCGTTTTGCATCACTTATTTTTGTTTAATTACCAGCGGTAATTACCTACGTAACTGCGCCAGTTACGTACCGAGCGGGCTACACATAAAAAAACTTTATTTTACCAAATATTAAAGGACAAGATAACATATATTACCATAAGTTGCAGCATCATATCCAACTTATAATTAATAACAATGTCAGAGAATAAAACATGATAGAAACCTTTAAGGCCAATATTTAATATTACTGAAACAACAAATCAAGAAAATTAAGTTATCCACATATGTAGATGTTCTCCATTACAAAAAAAAATGTTTTGTTATTATCATTGCCAAACATACTAAATTCGCAGTGGCAAATACATAAATGATAGAAACTGGATTAAAAATGTTTCTATATTATGTAGAATGCTATCTACTCGTAGCTTCATTTGATACATCCAAATAAATTATTACGGAAAATAGATAGAATTGAATTTCATTGGACGAGACCCAATAATCTCCAATAATCTTACTGGGAATTCTGTTGTTGAGAGACTACACTCTACGCTTATAGAGAAGTCCAAGCTGTTGTGAATAGTCAGTAGTACACTTCGACAAGCAGATTAAATCAAGGGGAGTGTGCGATCATCATCCCGAAAAACATTAAAAGAAAGAGGGCGTAACTCCTGGTGTTTTATGTTGGGGATAAGATTAGTTTCGGTTAGATCATAGATATCAAATGAGATAGCATGAGATTGGCGCAAAACGGCGTGGGTTTTAGAACGCAGTCCTCTTACGTTCTGGTAATAGAAGGTTTTTATATGACTTTTTAGGCGACAAAATTTATCGTGGTCAAGTCGACTGCGTTGGAGGTGTGAGATTCTTTTAGAGTGTACATAGTGGCGAAGAGCGGCAAGATCGTCAGCAACTTTTTGGGGGGGCGTATTGAAAATCTTGTGATACTTTATACAAAGTTTCCTGAGACTGGTAACATCGATAGTGAGGCCTTCCAGCTGGATAGAAACCAAGACGCTTGATTTTTTTTTTACCCTCGTAGCACACCGAGTCGGATTTATCGTGCAGATAAGCGAAATATAGACGTATATTCTCATATATCTTTTTATCTCTAAGCCTAGAGAGCGCATAGAGACATTCGGTGGTATCGCTAGTTTGCTGCGTTAATTTAACAGTGGGTGGTTGAAGGGGGTCAATAGAAGAGGGAGTGGTTACTGAGTTTGGTGTCGCAACGAATGGGCTTTCTGAAGTAGGGTTTAAAATGTGAGAACTGATGAAATTAGGATACTTAGCTCCAGTTTTGAGGTCAAAATTAGGGAAAGGCGTGTGTGCTAGGGGTTGACTGGTGGGAGTTTGAGTGGTTGGAGTTTTAGTTGTAGGGGTTAAGTCGAAAGAGACACGTTGACGTTGGGGCTTGATTTGGGGTGGAATAGGGAGAGTTGGAGTATGGGTGGGAGGCCTTAAATTTCGGGAAAATTTTAGTTTTAAAACTCCAATTGGAGCTGGGTTTGTTGTGGGAAGAGGAGGTTGGTCTTGGCAAATTGGATTTACTTGCTAACTAATTTGTTGGCTTAGGTATGATGTACTGCTTGACTCTATCCTGCTTCTTGGTCGTATTTTCCAACCATTTGCATTGATGGAAAAGGTCTAAAAGACTAGGAATGCAATTCTTAGCGAAGGGTGTTGCGTATTTAGTATTATAGATTTGCAGTCCAAGAGAAGACGCAAAATAATTAATTTGAAAAGCTCGAGAATCAGTTTTAAGCAAGTCTGCATTAAAATCTCCACAGATAATAACGTGCTCATATAGAAAAGAAAATTTTGACAGAGAAGAGAAAAACCTTTGAAGAGGGCAACTACGGTCTGGAAGGTATTCACAGGCTAGTAAACATTTTACAGATCCGTCCTGTATTTCGGGAATTAAAAACTCCGATTCTAGATCAACGGACTTACGTATAATTTTGCATGCAAGTGCAGATTTACAATAAACTGCAGTACGACCTCCCCAAGTATATGTATTCCTATCGTTCCTAGAAAATTTGTAATTAGGTAGGTATACCATAACCCGTATCAGAGATATCGCTTTTAACCCAAGTTTCACAGACACAGACACGGAAAACAGCGACGCTAGAATCCGCAAAAATATATTTTAGATAATCTAACTTATATTGACTCCGTGTATTAATATGACAACCCTTAAAACCATCACAAAATTTGGAGAGAACATTTATCATTGTGTGCGTAAATTTTTATCCACACTGTTCTTAAAAAGTTTATTTTTCATTATAATTTAAGACTATTAAGAGCAAAACAAAAATAGAGAAAAAGTAATGCCACACAGTACACACCCTAGAAATACAAAACAATATAAAAGAAAAGGAATAGCATATAGAGGGAAAAAGAAAATCAAGAGAGAGACAATCTGAGACAGAGAAGGAAACACAAAAGAAAAATAAGAGAAAAATAAAAGGAAAAGGGTGAGTATTTGGTTTTTAAAATGAGTTAATATGAGAATTAATATACTACAGTTAGCAGCAGTTTCATTGACTAGTCGCAGCACCTACAACAGCAACATCATTAGCAGCAATGGTGTGAAGAACATCACATCTTCGATGGAACAGCTATTTCCGTTGGCAGTCTTCTTGGCAGGAACAATACCGGCTTTGGTGTACACAGTGAACAACTGTTTCTTTCTCTTTAAGCCAAGCGCGCTTTGTAAAAGAAAGCGAGAATATTTAGTAAGTCTCTCATTAAAATAACAACTGGCGTGTTATTATCGTTTCATTGACGAGTCGCAGTACTAACAACAGCAACATCATTAACAGCAATGGTGTGAAGAATATCACAGCTTTCGTTGGAAAAGCTATTCGCGTTGGCCGTCTTCTTGGCAGAAACAATAAAGGCTTTGGTGTACACAGTGAACAACTGTTTCTTTCTCTTTAAGCGCTTTGTAAAAGAAAACAAGAATATTTAGTAGTCCTCTCATTAAAATAAAAACTGCCCTGTAATGGAATGCCATTATAATTTAATTTCAGTTCTGGTTTTGTTTCTTGCGGTAATTCGCAGCAGCAATGAGAAGAGCATTGCTTTCATTCGAAGAGTTAAATTTAAACACTGTTGATGGCGGCGAATTACGAGTTAAGCTGTTATTGTTGGGATTTAGCTTTTTAAACGAAAAGCATGATCTAATTGAGGTGGGTTGCAGTTCATGGTCTCGCAAAGTTTGTGGAGAACATTTGATAAGTTTTGATTTGGAAGTATAGGCACACCAAAGAGTATAGCATTGCAAGAAACTTCTTTTATTTCTAAGATGTTAATTAGCTACTTAGCAATATGCATTTGAGACGAAGAATCTACGAATTTATCCACTCGCGCGACTATGCTGAAAATTGCATTGTTGAAGCTGTCAGAACGTTGAGCCCAACGTTCTTTTATTTCTTCGATTTTGTTGCAGAATTCGGTACGCTTGTTAATTTATTCAATGAACCTGCGTTGCATAGATAACGAATGCTTAGTTAGGTGTTCTTCCAAAATTTTCGCAGTTAGAGTAGCTTCGTCGTTGTTCACAGGTTTTGATGATGGTGAACGAGAATTTGTAGGTACTCGAATGGGAAGAAAGAGTGTCTTTGGGTTTTGTTGCGTGTAGTGACAGCACATATGGTGAGTTAACGTATTTTATTACGGAGAACTAAAAAAAAGATTTTTTCAGGCAACCGATGTTGCTTTATTCATTACAATTTTAATTCTAAAATACAATCTTTTAATGTAGTTCTATTTATAAGGCATGAAAAACAAAAGTGTCTTATTACTTTAGAATAAACGAATAATTTGTAATATAATAATAAAAATTCGTTCCCACGAACGTTTGCTGACTATGCAGCGTGTGTTGAAACTTTATACTGTTGTTGATAGTGCTGTCTGGCGATTTCCGTCGATGCAGTTCATTTCAGGTGGTGTGTTAACTGTTCCCCCTCGAAAAGTCTGCGTCCCGCAGAGCCATCCAAACGTTTATCGGACTTAAATCATATAATGACCCTTGGAATTTTGGGAAGTTTGCTGGATCTGTATTGCCTAAATCTGTAATGATAGAAACTTTTCGATTAATATAAAATTTTTGAATCTCTAAAACATTATTTAAGTGCAACTTGTGTAGATAATCTAAATCTAATTTCATATTTCTTTCAGTTAAGTTCGTCTGTAGGAGTGGTGGTAGGATTTCGTACTTCCTAATCTCTTTATTCGAGTACTCCTGCGTATTGATAGAAACCGTGTCATTGGAAAGTTGGATAAGGAAACTTCCGTTAAGATGTCTCCTGACTCCATGGTGCGTAATATTGCCATCAAAGTTCGATAGGAAAATTGTGTCTTCTCCGATGTTCTTTATTATGGTTTTGTTGTTGAATTGACGATCACAAATTGCATTTGTACCCCTTAATAGCAGGGTAACATAATGGGTGTTGGGAAGTTCCTGAAGTTGTTCTTTCTTACAGATGATGGTGCTCTGAAAAGATCTGCATTCTCCAGTTATACCAAACTGTTCCTGTTGATTTACTAAGAGTTCCCTGAATCCTAAATGTATCTGGCTGCTTTCCTTGATTGTTGATCGTATTTGGATGTGGTTATACTCCACCTTACTTGTCTTGGGCAATGAAACTATGTAAAGTATTGTTGACTCTGTTGCTAATATTGAAGGTTCTGCATACTCTATGGCCTCAATTTCGTTGTTGTATGGAAGTGTTTCTATATTTGAGATGATTAGATTAATCTCCACATTGTCCAGTAATCTGGTGTTGATTGTACCAGATTTGGCAAGTTGTGCTGCTATTACTATTTCATTTATTTCTTCCTTTATAATGTTGAGTTTATTGTATATTATTTGCTCATATTTTTCTGTTTCTTCGTGATTTAAGTTCTTAACGATTTTGTTATAATCAGCTATTAATTTATTGATAGTGTCTGTTAGATTTCTATTAATTTTGTATTGTTGATTATTGTATTCAATGATTTTATTTTCATTCTTAAGAATGGCATCCCAATCGGCGGCATCTGGATTTCCAGCCACCCATTTCCAGGCTGAACCTATCCAGTTTATAGATCTGGATTTTCTGGGTTTTCTGATCCTGAGGCTGCCGATAAGTGACTGAACCTGTTTTAATCGATGATTTAGTTGAGGCTTTAGAATACTTGTATTACTGATTTCATCTCGAATGGTAACTGTAATCCTGTTGATTAGTTCTTCATACTGTTTAATGCTAATTACGTGGATGATTTTGAAGTGTCCGTTCAATATTGCTCCATGCCCTTGTTTTACGGTGACAATGGGTGTAGTATATTCAAAGATGTTTACTATTGCTCTTCCTTTACAGGCCAGAAATCTGAAAAGGGAAATTATTGTTCAGAAATATTCTTGATGTTTGACTTATGAACTCGACGTCCTGAAGCTGTTGTGACAGTAACCATACTATCTTTAGAAACTATCCCTTTTTTGAAAATTGGTTTCTGTTTGCCATGTCTTCTTTTGTCTGAAACATAAATTATATCGCCGATATTGTAAGTTTTAGGTTTATTTCTTTTAACATTTTCTTGGAGAATCTTCCTGTTTTGATGACGTTTGATCTGATCTATTAAATCACAATTTACCTTATTCCTAAAGTTGATTAAATTCTGATAATTAATTCTTTGGCTTCTGCCAAAAAATATGTCCACTGGCTTCTTTTTCGTCACCGAGTGGTAACTGTTGTTATATCTATCAACGGAAATTTCCACTATTTCCTTAAGGGTTAAATCAGTATATTCTCTTTGAAGAAGACCAAGATGGTCGAATGGACTCGTTCAATAGTTCCGTTCACCTGACTCTTACCTGAAGGCGTTCTGTAGATTTTAATTCCCAAAGACTTAATGTAGCTACGAGTACTTATAAGAGGACTGCTAAAGCTTCCTTCATTATCCATTACAATCATTTTGGGTGCTGTGAAATAGTGAAGTATTTTGGTTATTTTTCCTCTGATGTGTAGAACTGATCTATCCTTTATATGGAAAAACTTTGCAAATTTGGTAAACTTGTCAATGCACGTTATAAATTTGTCGTCTTTTATTTCCATTATATCGATGTGCAGAATTTCCGACGGGTAGGTAGGTGTAGGTGTAGGTTGAAGTTCCGGCTTACAAGGGTGTCTGTCATATTTGCTGGTGTTGCAGACATCACATTCTTTAATAAACTTTTTAATTTTCTTAGTCACCTGTGGGAAATAGTATCTTTCGAGTATTTGATCCTTGTTTTCTACAGCGCTGCGGTGAGCTCGGTTATGCGTATCTTGTATAATGCGCCACTGGTTTTCTTCGTTTGAGATATCTTCGGCGACCCGCTGGGTTATTCTTATTCTAAACTTGGAGAAATGATTTTTGTAAATTTCCTGCAACAAGTTGAGGTGTTCCTCTGGGAATTTGATTCCATTGATAGTATTAAAATTTAATCTGTCTTTTAAAATGTTAGTAATTTCTTGTTGATTCCAATTATGCGTACTAGTTCCTATGTAGTATCTATTGTAGGATGAGTGTGGTTGATCATGGGCGTTCACTTGACCTTTTCCAAAAATGATTTGCGTCCTAAATACGTTTATCGGTGCTTCACAGTGGGGTATTAATTCGGTACTGTCTTCATCTGCACTATGCATGGTTTCGGCAGTATCTGTACTTTCTGTGAGGATATTACATTCCGTTTTTAATCTGGATAACGCATCTGCGACAAAGTTTGTTTTACCAGGTCGGTAAATTAACTCATAATTGTATTCTTCTATTCGCGATTTCCATCTTTTCAATTTCGCATTTGTATTTTTTGCACTGAGAGCAAATGTCAACGGTTGGTGATCTGTCAAAATTTTGATTTTCTTTGCACCGTAAAGATAATTCCGCAAGTTGTCCAATGCCCACACAATTGCCAACATCTCCTTCTCATTGGTGGCATAATTCTCTTCAGTCCTATTCAATGAGCGCGAAACATAAGTTATAGGCTTATCTTTCCCCAATTCGCCTTGGCTCAGGACTGCCCCTATTGCGTGTTTTGATACATCAGTCGTAAGTACAAATGGTTGATCGAAATCGGGAAAGGTAAGAACTTCGGATGATGTGAGTAGTTCTTTCAGATTCGTAAACGCTCCAAGCTCTTCCTTATTGAGGTTGACTTTAAAATTTTTGGGTTGACTTGCTTTTGTTTGTGCACCTCCTCCCCTTGTAAGATTGGAAAGAGGTTTGGCAATTTTGGCAAAATCTTTTATAAAGCGCCTGTAGTATGAAGTTAGGCTCAGGAATGCTCTAAGCTCTTTTAAATTTTCGGGAGCTTTTATTTTTTGAATAGCTTCAACTTTTTTTGGGTCAGGCCTGATGCCTTCTCTTGTAATCAAGTAGCCTAGGAACTCTGTTTTTTCTTTAAAAAACTCGGTCTTATCCAAATTAACCCTTAAGTTAGCCTGTTCTAGTCTATCAAATACCAATTCAAGGTTTTTAAGATGTTCCTCTTCCGTCTTTCCGAATATGATGATATCGTCAATGTATACATAGCAAATTTTGCCGATGTATTCATTAAGGACGTCATCTATCATTCTTTGGAATATCGAAGGTCCATTACTTAATCCAAAGGGCAATCTTAAGAATTCAAACTTCCCGTTAAGAGTAGAGAAAGCTGTTTTTGGTATATCAGACTTTTTCATTCTTATCTGGTGGAATCCAGATGTTAGATCCAAGGTGGTAAAAAAATTTGCTTTCCCTAAACTTGCCAATGTATTTGATATGTCCGGAATCGGGTAGGTATCTGGCACGGTAACTTCATTAAGCCTCTTGAAGTCAATAACCAAACGGTACTTCTTTTCGCCTGATGCGCCTAGTTTTTTCGGGACCACCCATACAGGTGAATTGTATGGGCTTTTTGATGGTTGAATTATCCCGTCGTCAAGTAGCTTTTTAATTTGGTTGTTTACCTCTTCCCGCATGTTAACTGGATAAGGGTATGTTTTAGAGTAAATTGGCTCGTCTGTTATCGTTTTGATTTCTGCTTTGATATGAGTGTCCACTAATTCTGTATCTTTGATAGGGCCAAATACTTTACTATGATTTTCCACTAAACTTCGAATTTTTTGTCTTCTGCTCTCTTCTAAATGATCATCTCTAATTTCTAAACTATTTACTTGGGCAGATTCCTTTGATTTAAGTTGAATTTTGATTCCTGACTCGATCGTTAAGATATTATTTCTGCGATCTATTACAGCTCCTAACTCCCGAAGGGTATCATCGCCAATGATACCGTCGAATGAATTCAGACCCGGAAGGATGAAAAAATTGATCACTGCGTCAATTCCCACACATGCAAAGAACCTTCCACAGATTTTACGCTTAATCTCTGATTCGCCGGTAGCTGATTGAATTCTGAAAGGCTTTTCTGTTGGCATAGAGTTAACTCCTAATTCGTCTGTAATAAAATTTTTGTTTGTGCCTGTGTCGACGAGAAACTTCAAAATTTTCCCATCCTTGGTTTTATATTCTATATAAGGGATGCTAGAGAGGCATCCGTCATGAAATTTGCTTCTAGGATTTCCTCTCTAGGATTCTCATTAACTTCGAGTTCTTCATTGACCCTTTTTTGATATTCTTCATTTGATTCGGTATATTCGTCATCAGCTTGGGTCTCCAAATTATAAATTCTTTGTTGCTTATGTGGGGCATTTAGAGATTCATTTTCCCGTTTTCCTGTATTGAACTGCTGGGGATTGTTCGTATAATTTACTTGTTTCGTCTGAATGGATCGATCTATTTCCATTGGCGGGCTTGGCTTAGGGTAGTTTGGTCGAGGAGGTGGGTTATAATTTGTCTTTGGTGGATGCGTATCTCCTCGTTGTTGATGTTGTATATTATAACCTGAATTTCTTTGTTGTACAGTTAATGTTGGTGGCCTTGGTGGCGGGTCACGTTTAGGTGTATATGTTTGATTTATAGGTGTGGTAATTGCGGTAATATTTCCTTTTTTCTGCACTGATAAGTTGCGGTAGTTCATATTTTGAATTTCGAGACACACTGCGTAAGCTTCTGGAAGTGTCTGAGGTCTTTGGATCATGAGGATTTTACTTAATTCTCCATTAAGGCCTCGAATAAAGACGTCTAAAGCCCTGTTACGGTATGTCTCTACAAGAACATTTGTTGTTTCACTGGAATAATCTTCAGTCTTAAGTTTGTTGATGACTAATGAGAATTGATGGTTCACATTGGCATAAAATTCATCAATTGACATTCCTGCTTGCCTGAGGTTGCTTAGCTGATATTCCAGTGTGCGTATGTCTCTCTTATCAGCGTAGTGTAAAGAGAGACATCTCTTTATGACACTTTAATCTTGTTCAAAGATATTATAGGAAATAAGGGCAGAGTTTGCAGCACCTCTAACCTTTTGTCGGATGCTTTGCAGTATGGCCCTATATATTGGCTTATTTTTAACGATATCGTAGTCACTAAGTATATTCTCAACACTGTGGACCCAGGATAAGTATTCCACTGGGCTACCGTCAAAGGTCTGCAACTCCTTGAAGCAGTCTGGAAGTTTACAGATGTCTTTCAGGTCTTGCTCTGTTGCTGGTGCTTTGAGTCCTTGTCCGGATCTAATGCCAATTGTTACAGGTTTATTTTCAAGCGCTTGAACTCGCTGATCTAGCTGCTTGAGCAATTCAAGTTGGGCATTTACAGCCCCAGTTAAATGAGTCAATTGAACACTAATTTCCTCCATTTTGTTAAAAATTTAAACAATGGTAATGTATATGATTTGTGACTTATAAAGCTATTTAAATGCTTCCTTTTTTTTATAATTGTAAAAGGAATTTTAAGGTTTTTTTTTATTTATATATATTTGAACTTTAGTAAAAGAAAATTGATACTCACAGCAGTAAAACTATGGTATAATGGGTAGCTCCTGTTTTCATTGTTGTATTCGTTCGGATAGTCCGTAAAATTCCTTTTTAGCCACCAGCTTTGTCTTCGCAAGCGGCCTACTGCGGTACGGATGTTATTACGTCACTGTACTTAGTTTCTTTACTTGTTGTACAGTTCACAGTCACAATTTGCGAGCACTATTCACGTCACTATAATATTTGTACTGTTTATTGTACAGTTTACAGTCAGAATTCGCGAATACTATTCACGTCACTATAATATTTGTACCGTTTATTGTACAGTTTACAGTCACAATTCGCTAATATTAATTCACACGGAAAAAATCAAAACCGAGATGAACTTAAACAAATTTTATTTTAGGGTCTGCGCAACCGAATCCTAGTTCTTGAGGTTTAGGATTTTATTACACGAACTACCTGTCCCTATGTTCTTATGGGTTATAGAGTCAGGTCCCTTCTCGGGCGCCAGTTAACGTATTTTATTACGGAGAACTAAAAAAAAGATTTTTTCAGGCAACCGATGTTGCTTTATTCATTACAATTTTAATTCTAAAATACAATCTTTTAATGTAGTTCTATTTATAAGGCATGAAAAACAAAAGTGTCTTATTACTTTAGAATAAACGAATAATTTGTAATATAATAATAAAAATTCGTTCCCACGAACGTTTGCTGACTATGCAGCGTGTGTTGAAATTTTATACTGTTGTTGATAGTGCTGTCTGGCGATTTCCGTCGATGCAGTTCATTTTAGGTGGTGTGTTAACTGGTGTACATGATTGATTGAGACGGAGAATAACAAAACCGCGGAAAAGAGCAAACACTTTATAACTTTAGAATTGGAGACGAAGCATTTAAATTTAATGTCCTCAAGAACAGTTGCTTTAATTTTATATACATATATATATATTTTTGAAACTTTATGCTCTTAGACGAAAGATCTAACTTTAGTGCTCTTAACGCTTTAATTTAATATGTATATATATATTTTTTTGAAACTATGTATTCAACTTCAGACACTTATATACTTCAGACTGATATAGTCTACGTCGAATCATCACGGGTAAACCTGATCATTATGTTATTATGTCAAATACTCCAGAAGAAATCACATCTCCATTCTTCGCGATGAACTGTCTACTGGTGAGCATATTAAAAAGAATATACAGCAGTGATTTACTTACGCACAACCAGTTCAACTTGAAGAATAGTCGCTCTAACCATACGGTGGCGAACGCATTATCCAAATCAATTAGGCAGGTATAAGTGCAGTGTTTCTTGCTTTTGTTCCAATGGATATCAGATACCAGTTTAGAAATGGCATGTGAGATAACCTGCCCCGCCATAAAACCGAATCGATTATTTGCAACTGTATTTTTGTCTTCAATACACTTAGTCAGGACTCTATTGATCACCTTTCGAATACTTTGCTGATATTCGGGAGGAGACTTATCGACCTAAGATTCGTCTTGTTGGACGTGCCTTTAACCCTTCTGGGAATTGGATGCATCACCGCTGTTTTCCAATGGATAATGGGCACTATTCAAGACATTATTAAACAGGGTGGTGTATATGTCCACCGCTTCTGTTGGGAGATGTCGAACCACAATGTTCAGAACCCTATCGGTGCCTACTGATTACTTTACAGTGATTCGAAGAACGCATTGAGCTCATCATTCGAAATGAACGGGGGCAGCCTCTCTCGTTGGCTGTGACATTATTTGCCAAATTTTCATCGTTGAACTCAGTGAAGCATGAATGGCCAGTTCTCCATATCATTTCGAAGGTAAGAAGGTCTTAATTTTCCAGGTCGTGGTTTGGATCAATGACATCATTTGCTTTGTATACTTTCTTCTACTACTACTACCTTTTCTAGCAGTTCCTCGATCACAAAGGAATTACCATCACCTACAGCATCTGCTGGATCTATGCCTACTGTTATCAGTATTTTCTCATTGTCCCTGGCTCGGGCGATTTTTAGACACGGAAGGTCGGTATGATCTTTTCTCCGAAATATTTTATTTATTTGCGGTAACATATTCGGGTTGCTGGTGTTTACAGCCATAAGTTTATTGCTCCGATACAAACTTACAGAAGCCCTGTAGTCCTATTTTATTAATATTTGAAGAGTTTTGATCGACGACTTCAGCGTTATCTGCCGTCTGTAACCTGCTTGTACAAGGTTTTTAATCTCGATAGTAGTCTACTTATGCGCTGGTGCACTGCGTCAATAGATGCGCTGTGGAATATGTCTTTGTTGACTGTGTGTTTATACCTTGTTATTGTAATGTAAATCGTTCGTTTTATGGTATCATCCATTTGGTATCTCTCCATTTGACGGATTTCTGTTGGACGGTGGGTTGGGCGAGTTTGAACAGAGTGCTCCTGTCAAGTGGAAAAATGTGTCCAGCGTACCCTACTTCAATATAGTGGTAGGAATACCGTTGAACAAACTCATCCAATTTCGCAATTTCAGTTGGAACCGTTATTTCGGTACTGAGACCGCAATAGAGTCGTACAAGAAAGTGCGTAGACAGGAGATCCAGATAGGAGCCGTGCATGGGAAATCATGGACTATCCGTTGCTTTTAAACGGAGTTGGTACCCGAATTGTGCTAACCCCACCAATTGAATAGATCTTCCGCTGCGAAGATCTCAAGACGGTGTGTCTTTCGGGTGTTGTCTGTCCAGAATGTCGAAGCAACTGAGAATTGTGTACCATATACCACAGTTTTCCACTAAGGAGAGGAATGTACATGATACAAATTTCCAGCACGTGGAACCTGCGCACTACATGGCTGTACATTCTTCTAAGTCGCAACACCACCTCCTTGTACGTAGTTGTGTGTTAGTTTCTTCTTATAATTTTATATTGTCTGTGTCTCATTTTGTGTTTTTGTTTAGCTTTGTTTTGCTAACCAAAACCACATTACAGGCTTGGACTTTGAACAACCGAAAAAAATGTTTCTCTTCGCTCGTTTCTTATCAGTGAATTTACATTCATAGCAAGGAACTTTAGAGTTCGCTCCGCCATGTTCGTGCCCATTACGATCAAGCGCGGATATAAACGTGAAACCAAATAATTCATAAAAAACTTATGTAGGACACCGTGCTTGAAACGCAGTTTTCTACATGCGAAACCGTACTTCGCTATCTTGTGGGTGCGAAAACGTATTCTGCACCAATATGATTGCTATGGCTTCATGGCCATTCCACAATTTGGCGTTTAGTCTCTCTCGCTTTTGACAATGTATATGATAATAATTGCCAAATGAGGATTGAACAACCTTTATTCCACAATGTCGCTGCAGCGTTGTGCTGACAGATTAAGTATTGTTTCAAGTGGTTCAAGTGTTTGTAGTTTATTCGTATAGATTGAAAAATAATATAAGCAGATGCTCTTAATATGACTGATTTACAGGTTGATCTTAATGTAAAACTGAATCTCTCTAGTCTAGTTCCGCTTTCATCTAACAAATCTAATAATCCTATTACTAGGATTGCTACAAAGAATTCGGGTTCTGAAAAGCGAAAAAGAACTGACTCTAAAAACATACGAACAAATAAAAACAGTCAAAAAATAACAAGCAGTTATTCATCAGCAATTAAAAATAAAGAAGAAGATTCTACTAGTACGATATTAAAAGAAAAACTGATGTAATTTCGAAGTACGCGAGATATGAGATTAGAAAATGAAAATGTTTCGAATTCAGAACAAAGTGAGATTGAGAATACATTGCCATTAAATAATTTTAAATTTTAATATGTATCTGTCAATAAATAATGGTATTTACTCATCTTATTCCTAGATGAATGTCAAGAAAAAGATGCATCTTGGCTGAGTTCATCTGATAGAATATCTGATGAAATAGTTCATATTAATACAGCTAATTTATTAACTTTCGATCGAGGTTGATGTAACTAATTCTTTTTTCTTTGATAATTTACGAAAAATGAATAACTTCTTGACTTCATGGAAAACTGAATATTATTTTTTAAAATATAACTATGGAATATAGTATACTCTTTATTTCAGAAAGTTTCGTCGAAGAAAAATCTAAGATAAATATCAATAAGAAACTGCCAAGTACTACGAGGGGCGTTCAATATATTCTCGGTATCGATATGAAGGAAAATGCGAATTCAATTTAAATTGTTTTTATTTTTTAATATGATCTCCCCTAACATCAATGCATTTGTTACATCTTGAGATAAGCTTTTTTAAACCCTCAAAATAATAAATTTCCTCTTTCTCTGCAAAATACCGACTTGAGTTCTTCATCATCCGAAAATCTTTTTCCACGAAGACATTTTTTCAAATCCGGAAACAGGAAATAATCACTAGGGGCAAGGTCTGGACTATAGGGTGGGTGTTGGATTTCTTCGAAACCACAATCTCGCGCAGCAGCCTTGGAAACTCGCGCAGTGTGAACAGGAGCGTTGTCATGAAGAAGCAACACACCCGCTGCAAGTTTACCCCGTCTTTTCTTTTTAATTTCCTCCCGCAAATTATGCAAAGTGGAAGCGTAGAATGTGGCGTTGATGGTTTCACCTTTTTTTTTGTACTCAATGAGCAAGATTCCCTTTGAGTCCCAAAAAACTGTGGCCATGAGCTTTCGGGCAGACGGAGTGACTTTGAACTTCTTCGGGGGGTCTGTTCCTTTTCTATGCCACTGCATGGACTCTTGTTTGCTTTCAGGGTCATAGTGGTGGACCCAGTAACAATTCGATCCATAACACCGTCCGCGTTCTCACTACACATCTCCAAAAGCTCTCTACAGCATGCGATTCTCACATTTTATCTGAGGCGCTGTGAGCATTCGTGGCACCCACCTTGCACTGACCTTTGAAAGGTTAAGATGGTCATGAAGAATGGTGTGAATGGTACCAATTGAAAGCTTGGTGATCTCTGCCATCATTTTCACCTTTATTCGGGCATCCTCAAGAACAAGTTTTTCGACTTCTTTGATGCTTTCTCCCGTACAAGCAGTAGCCGGGGCGCCGGAGCGGGGGTCGTCCTCAATGCTCTCTCTGCCTCTCTTGAACTCACTTGACCACTTTTGCACAGTTGATAATGAAGGTGCGGAACCCTGGTAAACAGCCACCATCTCTTCATGAATAGTTTTTTGACTTTTTCCTTGCTTAGTGAGAAATTTAATTACAGCGCGATGCTCAATTTTCACCATCATCGCCTCAGTTGCCATTATGATTCTGTTTAACTAGAGATAAAACGCGAATTAATAATCACATTTATATGAAATTTTACATGAATGCACTAAAATAATAGTATTACTTGATAAATAAGTCAATTTATATATGCAACCACAGCTTCACCCGGATACCGAGAATATCTTGAACGCCCCTCGTAGAAATGCATCAAATAAGAATTGAGATTGGTAAGAGTATCGATGATCTCACAAAGAAAGAGCTGTTATTGAATCCGTGGATGCCTCCAAAAAACTACAAATTTCCATTCTCTATCCACAAGAAGCTAGGGAAAGAAGAACGAAGATATGCGAAACAAACGCATTTGGATAATTTTGAATGGCTCGTTTTCTTTGACGTTCAGCAAGGCTTTTTGGCTTTTTCTTGCAGATACTGCCCTTTTTTTGTGAATGAAAATTTTGGAGGTCATCAGAATCTTACGTCTCTTGGCAAGTTAGTCAAGGAAGCTCTAACGTCATTCGCTAAATTACTAGGGAATGATTGTGCCCTTGTAAGACATGGTATTTTCAAGTATCACAAAGATGCAGTGTTGAGTGCTAAAGATTTCTTAAAATCTTAAGAAAATCCTCAACTGAGTATAATCAACGGGATCGATACAGAAAGGATCAGGAAAATAAAAGAAAATAGACATCTTTTGGTACCAATTGTTGAAAGCATAATGTTTTTAGGAAGGCAGAATATACCATTCCGAGGTCATCGCGATGATGGTTCATTAAATTTTGAACGAAGGAAATTTCGGAGAGTTGCTAAAATATCCCATTCAAAGTGGAGACCGTGTTTTAAGCGAGCATCAATTAAGCAAGTTTTTTTCAAAAGACGCAAATTGGTATAAAAAGTGCACAAGGTGAATTATCAAGAACATTGAAAACGCTTGAAAGTAAACGTGAAAAATCCACCACCATGGAATAAGTGAGGAGCTAGGTGTCGAGATAAAAGTACCTCGCATTGCTAGCAGGCAGCAAAATCACTGCAACGTACCAGCGAATGACCCTCTCGAATTTTACAGGCGATCAATTTATATTCCGATGTTTGACATCGTCGTTGAAGACTTAAAAGCACGATTTACACCGGAAACAATGGGCATGTATCAACTACTTATTCTTTTCCCCGATCTATTGAAATTGAAAAATAAAACTTCGAAAGATACAGCGAGAAGTGCTCTTGCTAAGAAATAGAATTGTTTTTCCAATGAATCTGACGCTGTAGCTCAAAAACTATTAGGAATCGAACTGGATGCGTGGGAATTAAAATGGGAGAGTGAGCACTATAATTCTTCATTTGACGCTGTAAAATTATTGCAGTGTTTGATCGAGACGTTTATCCAATGATCCACATTTCATTGCAAATCCTAGCTACTTTACCAGCAAGTTCAGCCAGCGCTGAGCGATCATTTTCCACGTTACGGCGACTTAAAATGTGCTTGAGAAGTACTATGAGGCAAGATAGATTAGCAGGATTGGCACTTGTACATACTCACTCAAATCATAATAAATAACTCTGCAAATTATAATAAATACGGGTGTCCCAGTTTAGGTTTTCGTCCTGATAGCTGAAGATTCCTGAAGTTATGGCAAACAAAAAATTGTATTGCAGGGGGGTGGGGGTCTATTTTAGAGTGCTGCATCAACAAGATGAGAATGAGCCGTTTATTCAAAAAATTTTATGGACTGACGAAGCCCAGTTTACTCCAATTGGCATTACCAACCAACGAAATTCCCACTATTGGGCGACGAAATTTTAGTATTTTATGCACACTGAAAAATGTGCACAACGGTTTCTTAAGCTGAATCCTTTTTACCTCGAAATCAGAGGTTCCTCATTTTAAGGGGTATAACTTGGAGGTGGGTGAAAATAGACCCTCCTCCGCTGTTACTGTTGCTATTGCTGTTACTGCTTTTTTTGTTTCTGCCTTATTGCTGCTGCAGAATTTGTTGTTATTTCTGCTGCTGTTGCTGATGTTTCTTGGACCTTTGCTTTTGTTGTAGCTGCTGGGAGCTTTGAGGTTCCTGCTGTTCTCTCTGTCTTCTTGCTATTTGGGTGGCTTTGATGGCCAGCACCTTTTGTTGCAGCTGAATATTTAATCCCGCTATTGAGAGATTTGACTTCTTCATCCTCGTCATCAGATTCATTAGAAAATTTAGAGAATTATTGTTTGACCCCAAATAGTGGCCTTCTTCATCATCGGAGACGTATGATGGAGAAGATGAACTTTTCGGATGAAGCTGATAGGGAGAGGAGCTTAACAAGGTTAGGAGATGGCTTTCCTTCTTTTCTTGGCATTTGTTTCGCTTCCAATTGTTGATGTGTGGTCTGTTGTGACTGCCTCATCGACTGATTTTATTTTCCTTTTTTGAGTTTACATTAGTATTTTGAATCCGTTAGTTCCAGGACACCCAGGTTACATTATGCAGTGAAAAGAGAGGCTGGGAGCGAAGCGAGTCCACTTCTTTGCTTGCTGTAGACAACCAAAACAAACAGCACGTTATGGAATTAATTTTAAATCAAGGTCTTTCAGGATATTACTCGTATACTCGTATTACATTCATTTTTTGTTCTCGGGAACGTAAATTATGATATCGGGAGTAGTAGAGTTGGCCATGCCAACCGTCTTTAGCCTCTGATCCCACGAATTGTTGACAATCATGGCGAAGTCGAAGACAAAATGTTCCGGTTAGTTAAGATTAGCAAAGCTTAAATGCAATGAATGGACAATTTCCTTGAAAGCATTATTTTGTTCCCTAAAATATTAAGATTGAGATCACCAAATATGACGATTAGTTGCTGCTGATTTCTTCAGAACTTTGAACTTATAGCAAAACTCCCTGCTTTTTTACGCTGCCTCCCACTCCGAAAAATTATCCTTAAATTAACTTAAACAAATATCACTCATTTCCTATTCTAACTATGTTTCCGAGGCACATAAAATAAATTATTTATTTTTCAAACTTTGAACATTCAAACGATAAGTAAGAAAACCGTCTTTTTGCTTGCATGGAATATCGAATAGTATTTCTTATTCACCAATGCAATCAGCTTGTTCTTGTATGTTATCAATCATTTAAAGACAAAAACCACAACAAAAAAAATCACTAGTAATATTAACCCAATTAAGTATGTACGAGTATAGTCATTGCTTACATTTATTTGAGTGAAGAGAATTAAATATTTTGCCTCGCTCGCGATGTTAGTTGTCTCTCACGGCACTAGAGGAGGAACTATCGATTTCTTCAAGGGATACTCAGGATAGTACTATTAATTTCATATACAATGTTATAGTGCTATTCAAAACAGTTGGCCAACGGGCTCATGCGCAGAAAGAGTAAGAGAATGGAAATGCATGGCTGTAATGTACACGTCCTGCACAATAGACTGGCCAACTGTTTTGAATACCATTATAAAAAGTAAAAAGTAATGAATTAATAAATTACGAATAGAAATCAAAGCCTCATGAGATTTGTGGGGTAAGAGAAACCTTGGAGGGAAAGAGTTAGGAATATGGTAATGGAGTAAATGTTTGTAATCAACAGAAAAACGGTTAGTAAGGGACAATAAAGCAAAGGAAAAGTAAAACACATTTTGAAGAGGAAAGCATGAAAAGAAAAAAAAGAAACAATTTTCTTCATACATAAGACATAAGAAGTTTCTTGATGCTGCTGACCTAGGGCTTACACGTGCGAGTTAAACTAGTGAGGTTCACATGGGTTAGTGTATCTGTACACGAGAGAGCGACCTGGTAGCCAACTAGCAGCTTTACATCGCGTCTCCACGAGACATCGCTTGTGTTAAGAAAATTTTCATGAAATCAAAATGTCCAGTGGAGAGGGGTTGTATGCAGACAAGTAATATTGCATGAAATAAATGTCTGCTTTTTATGGAAGACATCTCTGTAGACATCCACCCTGAAATTTTTAGACAGCGCTTGCCAGTTTGACTTCGGAATGTAAAAAAAATAAGTAAATAAAGAAACAAAGTTGACTGAGTGGCGTACGTCATAGAACGAAGTTTACACCTACTCTGCCAACTAACACTCACAGAAAAAAATGCCATGTAATAATTTGCCCACGTAAGTCAAAAGAAAAAATGCCAGACGAAATGTTTGAAATTTAGTCTGACATACTATATTTGTGTCTCGTGGAGACGCGGTGTTAATAGCAGACAAATTTTGCCTATGAGTTACGCTTATTCAAAACAGTTGGCTAGTCTACTGTGCAGGTCTCTTAAATTTGCAAAAATTCACATTTTTAAAAAAAAGGGGAACTTTACAACAACAAATACAGGAAAATGACCGCTGAAAGAGAAAAGAAGTAGAAGAGGACGTGCACACCTATGCATTTTCATTCTCTTACTACCTTTGTGCATGTGACCGTTGACTAACTATTTAGAAAAACATTGTAAATATATTAGACAGAGAATTTTGTTTCACTCCTGGGCAGCAGAGTTTGAAGTACTTCTTGTGGGATGGATTTTGTTTTGCATTTAGATTTATTTTTTCAATTAATAGGTATACCACACATTCGACTTTCGAATTGAAGATTGCCATCATTCCCTAGCAGGCTGGTTAAATAATTGTTTTCCGCTTCGAATTTCGATCGGGTTAATGTTAATAAAAATAGATTTGTCCACATAGTTCTCATTATCTTTCGTCTATTTTCACGTCTTTCAGCATTTTGAATTTCGTCTAATGGTTTCAACTGATAATGGCCCTTTTTCCGTTTTTTTTCCGTTGCTAATAACGACATCTACAGAATGAACTGGTATGCTAGTTCAATAAACGCTCATAGATTTACTAGTAACACATACATTAGAAAAAACCTAAACAGCGTGATACAAACCTAATAGTTTAACTCGCGTGTGTAAACCATAAGTGAGTAGTCATCAATGTGTTGAACGTTGGATATGGATTGACTTCGTGTGTTCTGTATTCTCTTAT
The DNA here is from genome assembly GCA_963966105.1 of Volucella zonaria. Taxonomy (NCBI): domain Eukaryota; kingdom Metazoa; phylum Arthropoda; class Insecta; order Diptera; family Syrphidae; genus Volucella; species Volucella zonaria. Next base: position 100,644,234 of record OZ014530.1, on the reverse strand, counting down.
GTTGACAAATCCATGTTTTGTGGAGACGGAACACAGATGTTTTCTGTGCTTGAGATAAGTGGCTTTGTGCAGAGGAGAATGGTTCCCTTCGGTATGGTCCTCATCATATAAATGTTTATACTTAGGATTGGCTCCAAGCCAACGTCATTAAGATAGAGTTGACGTTTTTCTCGTTTTCGATAATTTGCTATCGATTTCAGCACAGTATTTTTCTCCTGAGCATTGTGAAATTTCAGTATAATCTAGGGATCAGTTGTATTATATCTTCGATGAGATCGAAAAAGATCCTCTAAGACTAGTGGTGTTTGCTGGAAAATTATTTAATATTTTTTAATCTTTTAAAATTCGAATTAAATAAAACAATTACATTAAAGAAATCTTAAGATATTTTATTATGTGTAGACACGATCTACGGAGTGTGATTTTTCCTCAAGGACGATGGTAAAAAGAAAGAAAAAATTTATTGTACTAATATAACATATCTTAGTACAATGGAATATGTTAGTATAAAGGAATATATTAGTACATACATTGGAATATTTTAGTTAATTTGTTCAATGGTAACCACATCGGGTTATGAACAGATGCAGATATTATTTAATATCCACCTCGCCTTGAGCGAGGATGTAGATCCGGCAACACATGTAATGTTTTTATGGAAACGGCACGGACGATGCCAACCTTATCAGGGTGCGTCTGCACAACTCTCCCAAGCCTCCAGCAGCGAGGAGGAGCATTGTTATTAATCATGAACACTACATCACCTAGTATAAGTGTCCAACTCGAAGTCTTCATCTTAGTTCTCTGCTGCAAACCTTGAATATATTCCCTTGACCAGCGCTTCCAAAATGATTTGAGTTTTGGTAACGGCTTAGTGAATTTGTATTTCTGATTTCAGCAACATCTGGTTCCTATACGAAAATGACTTGGAGTTAATGCATTAAAATCAGATGTATTCTCAGAAAGCGGGATAATCCGCTGTGAATTTAATATAAACTCAATATATGTAGTATTCAGCTCTTGAAATGTTGTCGTTCCGAAGCCCCACAAAAAACTACCTTCCGATAGCTTTTAAACTGAAATTCGTAAAATCTTTTATTTTGCCGATACTGCCTTACGGTTGCGAAATATATGCAGACTTGGACTATGTGTGGAAGCGAAAACTCACTGTGGCATATAATAGTTGCGCAAGATCCATCTTTGACATTAAACGATCAGATAACATTACGCCCTTCGCTAAAAGAATAATCGGCTGCTCTTTAATAGCCTTATTAAATTTAAGAACCATACTCCTACTTCAGAAAATAATTACCACAGAGGAACCAGACTATTTATTTGATGTGATAAAATTTGCGAGTAACTAAAGGACACTGTAAATATTTTACCAACATATAAGTATCTAAAGGGTCCGCCATCTAACGTTTTTTTTTTCAACTAGTGCTTATTTCGTGAATGGTAACACTTAGCTCATGTCTGATTTGACAGATAATTAGTTTTATCCTTCCGCTGAACGAATATGGTTGTGTATACGCTTGAACAATGCTGGGAAATATTGCGACATTACTTTGAAAATCATGGTAATGTTGCAGAATGTGTGCGAAAATTGCGTACGGATTTTGGAAGAAGAGAAGCACCGTCAGCTCCGTATGTTCGTTATCCTGTGAAAAAAGTGAAAGAAACTGGCATCATCATCGATAAACCAAAGCGTGAAAAGCCAAAAACAGTGCGTACACCCGAGAATATTGCTGCTGTGGCAGAAAGTGTGCATGAAGCGCCATCAACATCAATTCACCGTCGTTCTCAACAATTGAACATTTCGGAGACATCATTGAGACGAATTTTGCATAAAGACCTTGGTATGACGCCATACAAAGTCCAATTTGTTCAGGAGTTGTAGCCAACTGACCATCCAATGCGTTTTCGCCTCGCTAAGTGGGCCTGCGATCGACTTAGAGAAGATGCCGATTTTGCCAAAAAAATCATCTTTTCAGATGAAGCTCATTTTGATTTTGGCGGGTATGTAAACAAGCAAAATTGTCGCATTTGGGGCACAGAAAACCCGCACGCATACATCGAAAAGCCGATACACCCAAAACGAGTCACTGTTTGGTGCGGATTTTGGTCCAGAGGCATAATTGGGCCATTTTTCTTCGAAAATGAGCAAGGAATGGCCGTTACAGTCAATGGCGATCGTTATCGGGCCATGTTGAACGAATTTTTGTTCACAAAAATTGTAGAGGAGGATATTGGCAACTTTTGCTTTCAACAGGACGGCGCTACGTGCCACACAGCCGAAGCTACACTCGATGTTTTGCGCCCTGTTTTTGAAGATCGCATTATCAGCCGCAGAGCTGATGTCGTTTGGCCACCCCGAAGCTGCGATTTGACACAGTTGGACTATTATTTGTGGGGTGCCGTAAAAGATAAGTGTTACGCCGACAAGCCAGAGACAATTGACGCTTTAAAGGACAATATTCGTGAAGCCATTGGTGAAATACAGCTGCACACAATCGATAATGTGCTTAAAAATTGGACCGATCGTGTAGGCTACTGCATGGCCAGCCGAGGCAGCCATTTGAATGAAATTATTTTCCATTATTAACCAGAAGGACTGTACTTTCAAATAAAAAAAGAAATTTGAGAAAATATTCAGTAGTTTTTTTTCATAGCATTTTCAAAAAAAAAAACATTTTTGGCGGACCCTTTACTAGTCGAAATTTCTTTATCCATGCGATTCATCTATGGAATTGTCTACCAGTGAAAATCAAACGATCCAGCAACACAAATGTACTAGATGGAGTGAAAAGTGACCTCCTTGGGAATAAAAAAAAATTTTTTTTTTAAATGTTTTTTTATATTATTGAATATAGTCCCCTTTTAGTTTGAAACACTTATTCCAGCGATTTTCCAACTTCTTGATCCCGTCCGAAAAGTAATTTTCCGGAAGGTCTGCAAAATACTCCTCCGTGGCGTCGATGATTTCCTCGCGTGAGCTGAATTTTTTATTGATGAGCCATCTTTTGAGGTTTGGGAAGAGATAATAGTCCGAGGGATCCAAATCCAGTTACCAATCGACGCCAAAAGTCCGCCCGGTTCCGCATCAGCAAGTCCAAACACTCTTTCGAAGTGCTCTCGCGTTCGTGTTTTTGGTCAGGAATGAGCATGCGCGGCACCCAGCGGCAGGATAACTTTTTCATATGCAGAATATTGCCCAAAATATGGCGTGAGCGCTCAGTACTAATCTTTCTGGTATCTGCTAGCTCGCGCACTTTCACTTCCGGTCAGCCAACACCATATCATGTATTTTTTTGTCATTGTCCTCTGTAACCGCATCGAAGGGCCTGCCGCTGCGGACTTGATCGGTAGTGGAGTTGCGGCCACCACGAAACTCTCGAAACCGATATTTGACGGTGTAATCTGACGGAGCATTAGCCCCATAATACTCATCCAACTTTTCTTTTGTTTCCTTCGCCGTTTTGCCTCTCAAAAAATAATGTTTTATGAGAGAACGAAAATCGTTTTTGTGCATACTCAACATGATGCCAAACATGTCAACAATAATCAGCTGCCAAAACAAAACTAAAGACAGTATCGCACTGAAATTTGGCACGTCTACCTAAATATGAACCGACTTCATGGCACCATAACCTTTTTTGCAGTAGCAGCGCATTCTGACTGTCAGGGATGTCACTTTTCACTCCATCTATTGTAGTATTTACAAATGAAGTTTTTAAATACTTAGCACAAACTTACTGATGGAATTTTTATACCTTTACGTCCTTCTTTCGCATCTTTTTCCTTTCTCTATTTCTTATAGTTATTACGACAATATTATATTCCTTTATTTAATTTTGTAATGTAATTTGGCTAGCTTGCACAATTTAAAAAGATTCAATCTTACATGTACAAGAATTTTGGTGAATTAATAAATAAATAAATAAAATAAATAAAAACGCTTTTCTTTCATACGTTTAGAAGTAACATGGAATGCATATGAGAAGAGGTCGTTAGCAACATCCATGGGGGATATCTAAGTTTTTATGCAAACTCATGAAAATTTCCGAGGCTCTTTAGGGTTCGTGTGAATTCCTTCTTGTTGGATTGAGACTATAGTATTTATTCGAGTTGTGCAATCGATAAGGATAGAGTCGACCTTATCACGCAAATAAGCAAGGTAATGCCGAAAATTTTGGAAAATTGTGCGGTCATTTAAGCGGGAGAGGACATAGTAGTCATCATCACCGATATCGGGTTGTTGTTACGTTAGCTTTGCAGTGGGAGGAAGTGAAGAGGTAAAGGTATTAGAAGTTTTTAGAACGTTACTTTGGTATAACTAAGGCGCCTTAGCCCCAGCATTATGTGACATGCAGAGATGTCTTTACACTCGTCGCAGAAAAACTATGTCAATGCTGAATAGGATCGGTGAACTAATCTCACTTTATTACAGATTGTTTTGAATGAGAAATATCCTAGCAGAAGCCATATCGAAAAGCAGAAGCCTTTTGAACGTTATTAAACAGGGCGGTGAAAAATTCCATTCCTCCCAGAGGGGAAAGTTGAAGGACAACGTACGGTATTCCATATATTCCCATTGATTTCTTACTTCTGATTGTGTCGTAGAGTAGTTGACTTTTATTGGCGATGAAATTATTTGCAATATTTTCGTCTCTGAACTCATTAGAGCAAGAATTCTCGAATTGCATGCTCTCCGTTTCATTTCGAAGGCAGAAACTGTGCATAAACCATACCATCCGAGTTTACTTCATTTTCACTTAATTTTCTGTACAATGTTTTAAGTCTTGACAGAAGTTTACTTTTATATCGGTGCAGTGCATCAATAGTTGCATTGCGGAAAAGCTCTTCATAATCAACGTATCGATACTTAGGAATTATTTTGTCCGTAGGACGTTTTACTGTTTTACCCATTAGTTTTTACTACCTGTCAATCCCCTCGTTTGACAGATATCTGTTGGATGGTGGGTGGAGCGTATTCAAAGTGAGTGTTCTTGCCAACGGTCCAAAGAAGTATGTTCAAAGCGAACTACATATTACTATAATTGTAGTATATACTTCACAATTTTATTGGAAACATTTTTTTCGGTACTGAAACCGCTATGATCACTGTCATACACCAAGGCGTGGAGACGGCTTAACGTTTATTGCTTGGCTGTATCCGTACGTTATTTAGCAGGAGATCCAGACTGAGATCCGTAACTGTAAAATGATGGATTGTTCGTAGCGCTTAAGTCTGTGCATTACAGTATGCTGAATCAGTATTTGATATATTATATTCTTGATCTCTATTTTTGGCATTAAAATCTGTACGTTTCGATTACCAAAAGTGCATCAGGGGCTTGGCCTTTAAGAAACTTAAATAGTGTGACTATTTGTTTGGTCCTAATTAGTGAATAAACATTCACAGCAAGGATCTTCAGGGTTTGCTCTGCACTCCATTACGGCTATGGGTGCCTTAGGCCCGGCAACAGCGCCTATATGTTTTACATCCGGGTAGCTTGTTTCTGCATTTAACGCTAAATCTGAGCCATCGCTTGCTGTACCGTACTTACCGCCATTTAGGCGTAGAACACTGGAGGAGTAACGGCTAGTATTTATGTATATACAAAAAGACGTTTAATTTCCATCTTCTTCTACCGAACTCTTTTTATATATTGGATATTGTTTTTGCTCTGTTTTTGCCTAGAGCCCATTTCTCGAACTTATCGTTCTTTCCCTGCTTCACACATTAAGGCTGCATTTCATAGTTTGAAGCGGCGTGTTCAAAGCTTTGTCAGCGAACACAGGGCCAAATGTTATCGCCCCTTTTTCCTCTTTTCCGTAACACATCTGGTAGATAAATAATTGGATGGTCCATAGACTGTTGTTGATGCTGCTGTTTCAGCTTTAACTGCTTTTATATATGTGCTTGTGCTTGTTTATGTTTTTACTGATGTAGTAGCTTTCGTTTGGGTTGATGCTTCTGTCCTTGTCTGTATTTGTTGTTGCAGTAGATATGAATGATTTATAATTTGCTGATGCTGTTTGGAGCTCTGAGATTCGCGCTCTTTCAACCTTCTTATCATTTGCTTTGTGTTTAGAGCAAACACTCCGATCTGTACCTAAATAATGCTACTGTTTGAAGTATCAACTTCATTTACTTCGTTTTCTGACTCCGAGGCCAACAGAGATGCAAAGCGGTTGTCAACTTCCACAATATAGGATTTTCCCCACTATCGTTCGTAAGTGTGATCACTTGTCGTTTTAAGACCCTGGAGCCCCTGTTTCGCAGGGGGCTCACCCTTTGGTGAAGTTTGCCTTTGGCCTTAGCTTCCTCCTTCTCTTCTTCGTTAGTTCAAAACTCCCAGTTGTTTAGCGGGTTGGTCTTACGGCCTGATCCTCAGAGGACATTCTACCATTTGCTGGTCCTTCTTTGGCGAGGCGGACCATTCACTTTCACTCCTCATAGATTATTTTTTGCTGGAGAGGTGTCCATTTTTATTATGAGATTATCTTTTTAACTAAAAAAAGGTCATATGCATTAAATTTTAAGAAAGATCATGCAGATAAACAACCTTTATTAACTGAACAAAAATGTATTATCAAACAGATTGTTCTTGAAAAAGAAAATATTTCCCATTTACAAACAAACTTTTTTTTATTGAAGCCTGTAAAAAATATTTTTAAATAAATACGAAAAGGAAATTTTAATATCAATAGCATTTGAAAATATATAAAGTTTGTGCACCGATTTACAATCCCAAATCAGCAAGAACAGCATCCAATTCAGCTTGTAGGCTGCTAGCCTTTTCACGAACCTTCGAAATCTCGTCCTGAAGATTATCTACGTTAGCTTGCAATAACACGTTACCTTTCTTGAGAGCCGACAATCTATTTTCATGTTTTTTGATACGTGGTTCAAGATTGGCCTTTTTTTCCTCATCCGAAGCATCCTAATGGGATTGCTATAAAATAAAAACACACACATATTTTTCTTTTAAACATTCTTACTTCTGGTTCAGATTCGCTTTCGGTGTCAGAGCCGCTGCCTTCATCCGACTCCTCAGATTCAGTTTCCTCATCTGATTCTTCTTCTTCTTCGGATTCCTGTTCTTCTTGCTCCTCCTCCTGATGTTCCTCATCTTCTCCATCTTCCTCCTCTTCATCGTTTTCATCACCTTCGTCTTCCTTCATAGATGCGGCCATTTTCTGAACTTCTTTTTCTAGTTTCTTAAATTTCTTCTTTTCCTCCCTACGAAGCTTATTTTTTATGACCACTATTAGTGCTTAACAAATATGTAAACTTACTTTAAAAGAATGTGATTCTTCTTTATAAGCTGCTTTAGATTTTCCCTTTCCTTTTTGGCAACTTCCTGTTTATTTTTAAGTTTAGTCAATTTTGTCTTAAAGATCTTCACTTCTTTAGCTAGCCTTCGCCTCTTTCTGTCGGCTTTTTTCTCTTCATCTTCATCTTCTTCACTTTCAGAGAGTTCTAACTCCAATTCGGGTGAACTTTCTTTATTTGGATTGGCTTCGCTGCTGCGACGTGAACCATTTATTGAACCGGTACCACCCTTTAATGAATCCGTGCGATACGTAATGTAATTGGATATATTTTCATTAGTTGGCATTGGTACTCGTTCAGCATTCTTATTTATTTAGTTTTTAAAATAATAAGCTTTAGGTTAGAATGAAAGCAGCAGTTAATAATATTTATCTTACCTCTATTTCGCAATCGGTAGTTGAAGGATAATCATAGTAAATATCTGTGTCGGTAGGATCCTCAAATGAATAGCAGAAGCTGAATTGCGGTGTTATATGATTTGAATAAGGCGGTTGCTATTATATATGTTTAGTTTTTGATTTTAGCAAAGCAGAAAAAATACAGACATAGATGAGCAAAAATATATCTGGCAGTTAAAGAATATGCCACAAAAAAAAAAGAAATAAGAGTAAATAGATGTTTACGGTTGTTAGATGATTGTTGCAGGTAGTTTTGCAATAATATACAATAGAACTGTGAAGCTAACAAGTATCTTGAAATATGGAATGGATAAACGAATCGAGTGTGTACTAATGATATTGTTGTCTTGTCAACGGAGTGTCTTCGCAGACATGTACTTATTTAATGTGTTTTAATGTCAGCATTTTTTTTATTGAATTTCGCACTTAAAACAGTTCAAAATAAGTTTAAAGGGCTTTCAATAAGTTCTGATTCCAAATTTTATGATATTTTATGGTGAAAGAGCGAAAAAGATTTTGTTTCGACTTTTTGGAATACAATTTAATGTCTTGATACACAGGGGATTTAAATTTGCTTTTTGCAATGATGCAAATTTGTCAACATTTCCATTGCATTTTGAGAATGGAGAGAAGGAGGTCCTACTTTTTTAAGAATCGGAAATATTTTAGAATAATGAAGACCTACGATATTTATACGTAACAAGGGTTAACATAGGTTTGATTACCCAAGAACCTAAACTATTTACCCGTACCATATGTACGTATGTAGTTCTGGTAAATGAATAAATACATAGATATCGTAGTAATAATAATAAAAATTATCATGAAACAGAATCCAAATCTTGTTTTGGCTTTCACTCAAAGCGATAATATGTATGAATATCCATAAAAACAAACCTGTAATGCATGTGCAAGTTTTTTCTCTAATTGTGCAATCATTCGTTTCTGTTCCTCAGCCATGCTTTTAGTTGCATCCAATTCCTCCGCACTCTTTTCATATTTCTTTTCCAGATCTTTAGAGGTTTTCCTTGCATCTTCAGCATCTTTTTTTAATGATTTTACAAGAGCATCATCAGCAACAACTGCTGGAGACGTAGATAAGTCATCGTTGTCAATTCGTGTTTTATCGCGTTGCAATTCCGCCTCCAGATTCGCAATTTTTGCTAGAAGTCTCTTATTTTCACGCTCTTGTGCCTCACGGTTTCTCAATTCTAGTGCTAACATTTGCTTTGTACTTTGAAGATCATCGCGCAGTTTATCAATATCGTCTAGTTCATCACCACTGGGCTCGTCGGGAAGTTGTGCCTACCATTAAAAAATCACAAACAAGGCCATTAATAAAAACAGGTTTTTGGAGACAATTGATGTTAGAGTCAATACTTACTACCTCGTTGAGTGCTGCTTTAGATTCTGACTTTTGTATCTGCTCTTCTATTGTCATTTGTCGCCGGAATTTTCGTAAGCCGTCGAGGAATGGTCTGCTTCTATCGTTTGTCTTAACTGATTTCAGGCGTATTCCACCTTGGATTTGCTTCAAAAGCTTATTGTGTGCATTAGCCTTTTCTGTTTCGTATACAAATTTGTCATCAACTTTTGTCATTGATTTACACGTGATAATTGGTTGAGATCTTAAAAATAATAATATAAAATAATTATTTTTTTTTAAGAATAGTGGAAAATACAAAAAGCTAGTATTGAACAGCAGATTAAATTATATGCATTTGAGCCAAAATTAATATCTTATATAAGGGCCTATACAACTAATTCACACGAATTTTTTGGTTTTATAGCTGCCAATATTTTTCGAATTATCGTACATGTATCTAAATTGAGGATGTGTAGCGAATTCTGAGCTAAAACCGTCGTACTACTTGATTAAGGTTAACATTATGATTCTATGTCTAAATGAGAGTAGAGTTTTCCGAAAGGGAATAAATTCAATAGAACTTTGAACAGTAGCAATTCTTTCTCAACAAATCCATGCGCTCTAGTTGGATATCTCTATAAAAGAATAAAAAAAATATATATTAATTTTAACGATTTTGTAACGAAAATATTTTCCCAAATTCAAAAAAAGCTCGTACAATTGAGTTCTTTTAAAAATTCAGTATCTTTCAACGGATTACTAAATCAGAAAAGACCGTGAAGTGACCTCACAACACGTATATAATATTAAATATTTTTTTTCCAGGCAATTCTATTAAAATAATATTATGCATTACGAGTATATTGTATTACTATTTTTATCACTAAGTTTTTGTTTCTGATTCATATTTAGGAATAATAAATAAACTTAGTTGGGGCAGATACATATATTAAACGGAGAAGAAAATTGTATTTTTTCTGCAATGGAGAATTTTTTATATATAATAGGAAAATATGGATTTCGCGAAAAGTTTTATAACTTACACATATTTGAAACTTACCTGTCATTACATTGTACATGTCGAAGTTTTTTACCACTTTCGACTTCTTTCATCATCTCTGACCAATCTGGACGTCTCCTAGGTCTTGTTCTAAAAAATAATTTTTATTAAAAATATGTAAATTTTGATGTTAGAATTGTCTTGCTTTAGTTTCTCAAGTGTCGCTTTTTGTTGTTTCGAAAGTTCATTTTTTTGAAAATCTGTTGGTGGGCACAATGGTGGTGGAGGCGGTGGTGGTGCCTTTGGAACAAGTGACGGAAGAGGAGGCGGTGCAGGTACTATAAAATAATAATTAATGTTTGTGTTAAAAGAGTGTATACGATTATGTGAATATGAAGAAGTAATAAAGTTCATGGATGTAAATGAACTCGATTAAGAGAAACGTAAAAGAAAAAACTAACTACTTTGTGTTGACAACATTTTCCTGGCGCAATAATACAATATTATTTTTGGGCACCACTTTATTTGTTTGGCTGTAGAGTAACTTATGAGTATGCAGATATACGATGCTGCACTAGAATATCGTAAAAAAATATGTATTGTAGTTAAAATAAGGTTCCTTTTTTTAACGGCACATTAAGCATCGACGGACGCCACCTCTATTTGGACATATGTACTCGTACATAAGAAAGACGGAATGTATGATGCAATGTATAAACATTTATTAAAGAAACAGTTTGTGTTACGTGAAATACACTCCAAGAATTTTCTGACCTATGTAATTAGATACAAACGATTTATTCAATTATTGAATAACGTTGAAACACTTCGCAAAGATAGGGCTATGGATGTGGTTAAGTTTTATCATTTCGATTTCGATTTCGATTAAGCACATCATGCTTTATTTATCTTCTGAATTATTTTGGGCTTTATCAATACAAATTTTTAGTCGTAAATTTGCAAGGTCAAAGTTTATGGCTGAATTTGAATATGTAAATTTGAAAGTGTAAATATAAGGCGACTAACTAAAGCAAAAAATATTGTCGAGCACTTAAAAATCTAAAAGAAGTTTAAGATCTAATAAATAAATAAAAATAAAGTAACATTCACACGCATAATCGGCTATATACAAGTATATTGACGCGTGTCCGCATCACATAGATTAAAGAAAAATACAATAATACGAAAGAATGTCATGATAAGAACAAACATATACCACATTAATGAACTATACCATTGGGCGCTTCGTCTACAGAGTAAGGAAATGATCCCAAAGCGAATAGAAATACTCGTATCAAAGACACAAATACTGACAAATTATGTACGACAAAATAATGTAATTTTTTTGTAAAGAAACTGGAAAAGTTAAATGAGCTAGTATTAAATTTCTGAAAATGGATCGAAATTACGATGAACCAAGTGAAAGAAGCCCGCTTCAATTAATTAAAAACGCATGATGACTGAATAAAGGCGGAAACTAGAATAATCGAAGTCTTTCAATGTTACTTCGCAGTTCATGAACAGGCGACAAGCTTCAAAAGAGATCGAACATGAGAGCCTAATGGGTTAATATTTAGGGTTACTGGTCAACAAAGGAGAAAGACAAAGGAGTTCCGATTACACAAATATATAGAAAATCACGGAATTCGCAGTGATGAAAATAGTACTTTAGCGTCATACTTAACGAAGAATTCGTAAAAAATCAAAATTCTTTTGTCGCGCATACAGAGGAAACATTGAATTTAAGTAAAGTTGGAATCGTACAAGGAATCAACCAGCGACATGCTCGACGTAGATCACATCCTTTCCGAGATATGTGTGAAAATACATTGGATTTAAATCGGGTAAGCTAATGATGCAAGCTATGAAAATATATGAGCGTGTGTAATATTCAGTGTGTCGCTTACGCAATAACATATAATAAGGTCATGTTTTTTTTTTTATAATTTACGCTCGCCTAAGGGGTTATGAATACCCTTATACTGTTGCCGGGCGGAAAGATAGAAGGAGGAGAAAAGAAAGTTTGTGATGTAGTGGTTTGAAACTCAGGTGTGTTTGGTTTCGACATTGACCCTCTAGGGGTGGGAGTCCGAATAGGACGGAAAGATTTTTCTTTACTCGGAATGATTCAGGTTGTGGATTTTAACGGTTGTTTTGTGCTTGAAAACTCTACAACAGCCAAATCTTCATGTCAGTGTTATGAATTCACACGCAGATTTTTCTGCCTGAGTTAAAATTACACAAATGAAAACTTGATGTGGCATACAATGTACCGCTATTGCATGTAGCCTTCATTGATTTGGAGAGAACGATTAAGTTCACAAAGATGTGATATGGAGTACCCGATACATCTATAATCATAGCGTTTTTATGAATTTGTAAACATTGTATGAATCCAGCCTTTAATTTTGTGGAAAATATCTAATCTGCTTTTGTGCCAGGCCAGACTAAAATTTACCATTTGCCTTCAAACATTTCGAATTTTCTTTTGTTTCTAAAAGGTTTGTTAATCTATTGAATCCCCCTGAGCTTTCAAAGTTACTTATTCGATTGAATAATGGATGCAAATCACACTCTATGGCTTGGGTGGTCCTGGTCAAGTGGAAGTGTATTGACTTTGAACTGTTTGGTGACCAAATCCCACCCGAGCTCGAAACAGGTACCTTTTTTTCTGAAAACTTAAATCACGTGGGTTGGAATACAACAAGTCCAATCGCACTGATAATTTAGGCTCCATATTTAATGCTCAGACTTTTAAGAATATTCATATCAAGTGGTGTGTTAATTAAAAAAAAGAAAGAAAAAAAACCTGGAAGTATGCAAAGTTTTTTTGCACTGTAATATTATTAAAGGGGTTTTTAAGATCTAATAGCGACGGGAAGGGAGTTTTCTGTTTGAACCAAAAATATTCATTCATTCTGAAGAATGATTTATTATTACTTTACGTTTTAAATACGACTCAGACTACCTTTCGAAAAATCGTAAGGTATGGGAAGATGCAGCATGGGTAGATTGATGATTAAGCCATCGACCAAGGAAAAGGAGGAGGAGGAAGAACCCCCCAAGATGAGGGAAGTGCTGCAGATAAACCTGCACCGCAGTGAGGCAGCAGCGACCTGTCTGGTGGGCTACATCACCAGACAGGACGTCACAGCCGTACACATACAAGAGCCCCGGATCAACAAGGACAACAAGATTCAGGGTCTTAGGCTGAAAAATTACGAGTTGTTCTGCAAGCAGAAGGTAAGGTCAGGACTTGCATCCGTCTCAAAAACCAAATAGAGGCATTTTTTTTTGAATAATTACAACTCTGGAAATCCGACGGCGGTAACCTGCGAAAGGGAGTGTGGCAAACCACTCTGTCTGTCCTCGTCCTATTTCCCCTATGACTCCGAGGTAGTGATCTCGGGGAAGTTAAAGGATTTGGCAAGGCAGAAAAATTGCTGGTACCTGACCGTGACGCAAACGGGCATCATACATAATGGAGAAGCGGTGATATAAACCCAAGAGGTGAGTGTTTGTATGATTTTATTTTATCTTCCAACCTCAATATTTGTAACGGAAGCAATTCACACACTTTTGTTTTGAAAAATAGGCAGGAGGTGATAGATATCGCCCTTGCTATAAATACAAAAGGGTTCAAAATAAGGGAATGGAGAGTAGTCGTCGAAGCGCCAATGTCGGATCACCGATGTGGACGCTTCAGAACAGGATATGTAGTTTTCAAAGAAATCCTGTTTGTAAAACCCATACTTACATACGGCGCACCAGTATGGTGGAAAGCAACAAAGAAGAAAACGATTTACGGAAAATTTACGGCGATTCAAAAAACGGCTTCCATAGCCATTAGAGGTGCGCTCCGTACCACCCCTATGGCAGCATTGGACACTCTTTTGCACCTATTACTGTTTGATTTAAAGATCTAAAGATCAAACAGTATTACTTGCTGGGAACAGTGCGATACGACTCACTAATCTGGGTTACTTTAAGAGAGGACATGACACGGTCCTAACGGAGCTACTGCCAGGCATTCCCATCCTAACGGATGAAATCCCTTCCTTGGTCGACTTCGACATTCCGTATGATATAATATATCCGGAGAGGGAAGACCCAGAACAATGAGTGTCTATAAGACTATCGGACGCAAGCAGTGTCTTCCAATCAGAGGTTCTGGCTGTCCTCAGGGCGGCTGAGCTAATGCAGATGAGATCGGTATCCAAAAGTGATACCGCTATCTATATCGATAACCAGGCCGTACTCAAGGCAATGGAATCAACCAACGTTAACTCTGATACAGTCAGGGGCTGCCGCACAATGCTCAAGGCACTATGCAGTCAGAACCAGATAAGACTGTTCTGGGCACCAGGAAACTGCGGTATTAAAGGAAATGAAAAAGCGGGAGAGCTTGCAAAAAAGGGGGGCTACTCGATAATAGTAAGGCTGCCAACATCAAACCGCTTTGCATAGTGAGGGGCACTATCGAGGAAATTCCTATCGCACATTCATATCAACTTAACTTAATTACACCTAATACGCATAAAGTTTACCCACATATCGTCGATCACATTATTTCGGATTGATTGCTTTCATTACTTAAAAAAGCCTTAGCTCATGTTTCTATTAAAAAATATTTAATAACTATTATTTAGCTGTGTTTGTTTAGTACTCAATTAGCTAGAGAATTACTTTTCCATTCGCTTGTTTAGTATCATATGGCATTGGGTAACAAAGACTTATCTTGAAAATGAAATCATATAACTAATTTTTCTTCATCACTACATATGTATATTACTTTGATCATTTCAATTGCTAAGTTTTTGCATATTTGCAACATTTTGAAAAATTGGAGATGGGTCTGGAGATGGAGATGGAGATGGAGATGGAGCATAAGGAAATTTTCATTTTGCATTAATTTAGTGAGCCGCGAGCGAGATACATTTATCGTGGAATCTAAGCTACTAAAAACCATTTCGTCGTTCTTTTGGTTAGATTAGAGTTTTAAAAATTGCACTAAATTTTGATAATTTAGTGGAGCAGGGTTTTCACAACCGAGGTGACTTAGTGAATTTATAGGTTTCTACTAGATCAACATTTACCTCCATTTAGTGGGAGGTACAAACATTTCAAAGACAATTTTATAAACTAAGTGCACAACGATCCGGTCATTGAACGCAAGAAGGAACGGGATTAACGACTGTCGCATTTTCCTCGAATATTGTACGTACTCGTAGAGCATGCAATGGAGGACATGAATTTAGCATATACCACAATAGTAAGTTTACTTTAAACTTTTGTTTTATTTATTTTCTTTCAGCAACGGTAAATTTCCATGAATTCGTTGATAGTCAAAAATGTGAAAAAAATCCATTTCTTTAATTGCACATTTATGTTTGAGTTCGGAGAACAAAATCGATATTTGCCACACAAATGGTTTATAAGTTGAACACGGATTTAGTAGACCTCTATAGTAAATCTTTGTGCTTATTTTTAAAACTTATGATATTTTAAAAAAATAAGGGAACAAATTTTGTGGTAATTGAACATTTTCTAGTGTGTAGGATGTATGTAAATAAGTTAAGAAAAACTTAAATAGATTTTATTTTATTTTATTTTTCAAAGGATTGATACAAATAAATTTGTAAATTCCGGGACCTTATGCCGGGGTATATGCCAAAAGGCCGATGGTGCTCAATAGAAACAAGAGTACTCATTTTGCAGATGAAAGCAAAAGGTTACACAACATCCGGGATTTCTTAGCTGTTAGACAGCCCCAGGAAGTCGGCGTATAACGTGCTTCTTCATTTTGTAACTTTTGGAGTGACTTAAAATATTAAACAAGTTCTCGCCCATGAATAATAACTTCCAGAGAATATAAAATTATTTTTCGGACCTTGATTTGCAGCGAAGACCACTCGTGTTCAAAAAGAAAAGCTTGAGGGTCAATCTAGAGTTTTCCAAAAACCGTCTGAGCTAATAATTTATTTATTTTATTTTATTTTGTTTTCAAAGGATGCAATACAAACAAATTTGTAAAGTTCGGGATCCTACGACGGGGTACTATGCCCATGTGGCGTTGCCAGCAGCACGCCGTGTTTGTACCGCGTTCCCATGCGGTTCACCATCTTGGTACTTACGGCACCCAATACTGCCTGATTCCGGTGACCTATTAGGAACAGATGCTTTCAGTGCGACGAGACCGATGACCTAATAAATTAATTTTTGGAAAAAGCAGCTTTGGGGCGATAGATCCAAGTTTTGTCGGTTCGGGTCTGATGTGATAAATTTTTTTCTGGCTTCCACAAAATACTCGTAAGCAACACTAAGCAAAGTACACAATTAAAACGGTTAAGCAGGGTGGTGGAGGTATTTTATCTTTGGCATCGTATTGGTCCCACAATAAAAATTAGCTTCAAAATGGGCCAGCATGTGAACAAAGATATTATTGAGGATCATATGATATCATATGCAGAAGAAAACTAATGAAGAGTTGCTTAGAAGCCAATCAAATCTATGTATTGAAGTGCCTGCACAATCTCCCGATCTTAACGACATTGAAAACCATCGAAATGATGTTTAGAACCATATTCGAGAAACAAAACCAAAAAATGTACACGAATTGTGACAGGAAATTCAGAACCCGTTATTCTAAAGCAACAATACTAGATGGAGTGAAAAGTGACCTCCTTGACCGCCAGAATGCGCTGCTACTGCAAAAAAGGTTATGGTGTCTTGAAGTCCGTTCATATTTGGGCAGACATGCCAAATTTCAGTGGAATACTGTCTTTAGTTTTGCTTTGACAGCTGATTGTTGTTGACGTGTTTGGCATTTTTTGAGAGACAAAACGGCAAAGGCAACAAAAGAAATGTTGGATAAATATTATGGGGTTAATGCTCGCTCCGTCAGATTATACCGTCAAATATTGGTTTCGAGAGTTTCGTGGTGGCCGCAACTCCACTACCGATCAAGTCCGCAGCGGCAGGCCCTCCGATTCGTTTACAGAGGACAATGTCAAAAAAGTACAGGAAATGGTGTTGGCTGACCGGAAAGTGAAGGTGCGCGAGCTAGCAGATACCAGAAAGATTAGTACTGAGCGCACACGCCATATTTTTGACAGTATTCTGCATATGAAAAAGTTATCCTGCCACTGAGTGCCGCGAATGACCAAAAACACGAAGGCGAGAGCACTTCGAAAGTGTTTGGACTTGCTGATGCGGAATCGGGCGGACTTTTGGCGTCGATTGGTAATTGGATTTGGATCCCTCTTCCCAAACCTCAAAGGATGGCTCATCAATAAAAAATTCAGCTCACGCGAGGAAATCATCGATGCCACGGAGGAATATTTTGCAGACCTTCCGGAAAATTACTTTTCGGACGGGATCAAGAAGTTGGAAAATCGCTGGAATAAGTATATCAAACTAAAAGGGGACCATATTGAATAAAATAAAAAAAACATTTAAAAAAATTTTTTTTTCATTCCCAAGGAGGTTACTTTTCACTCCATCTAGTACTAGGCTTTGGTGGACAGTTTGCCAAAAATAATCACTGTGCATAGTAATAAATAAAGGATTTGCTACTATGTACTAAGAAGTTTGAAATACCAATTATTTTATCTGAAACTGATAAGTGTGCTAATTTGATATCCAAGTATATGTAAATAGATGTTTTAATTTAGAAATGGTCGCCAACAAAAAAGAACCACAAAAAATGCATAAAACTGTATTAACGTAACTTTAATATGAAATAAAATTATATATCTAATTATTTCAAAGGTAGTGATGTTTTCTGCATTTATACAGTCTCTACTCAGCCTTGTTATAATACAATATATCCGCGTTACAAGAAGATTTCAATGCCATTGTGAAAAAGTGATGTCGAAAAACAATGTAAGTATGTATAATAAATTATCGTTTGCTTTGTAAGTGTTCCATTGTTGAATGCGAACTCTTAAATGGCAGTTAAAAATGGAATATTCGGTGGTTCATATGGGTTATTCAATATTTAATATTTTATTTCCTGCCATTCCAGTGTCACACTGGAAATAAGACTATTTCAGATATTGGTTTGATTCATTTTCAGGTGGAAGTACGTCGTTTTTAAAACAGAAAAATAAGGCACAAATTATGACTTTTGACGCTTACGCATTTTGCTGGGTGCTATAAGTTCCAATAAGAAATTGGCAATCACGAAAAGAGGATAATGATTCAATGGCATCGAATGATATATAACTTTAAAGTTATATAAAGTTACGCACCAGTAACTAGTTTTTATGGGATTATGAAATATGTATATAACGTTTCATTCTGACTGCCGGTGTTTTTAAATAGGCTTTCAGAACCGAGAGAGACGTTTTATTTCTGTGGCGAAAGTTGGTCAAAAATGTCTGGAAATAAAATTATATGTGTCATTCAATAGCCTTATACAGGCTAGAGTCGAACAACTCAAAAATAATAAATATCCAATTTTTAATGCTAACATAAAACTAAATAAGAAGAAAAAATGTATAAGTGTGTTGAAAAAAAAATTTTTGGCATGAGAAATATCCATAGTAAAGAGCCATCTATTTACTTAAATTAAAAATAGATTTCGTCTTCTAATTTCATATGGTAATCGATTAAATAATGTAAGTACTGACACAGTGTGAAAATTAGTAAAATGAGTTTATACCGGTATGTTTACTAGTTTTTGAGGGTTTACTATTAGCCCGTATATACTCAAATTTCTAAGCAAAGTTGTGTATTCGCTGCGCATGAAAAACACTTTAACTGATTTTTAAACATAAATTTTGGGCAAGATGTGCAGATTTCAAAACAAAGACCTACTGCTAGATAGTCTCTCTCCCCAGAAATTATTCAGACAATAAACTTCTTTGCTATTTGCAGTGCTCAATAGTATTATTACAATATAGGCACCACCCAAAATTGTTAGACCATACTGTAGTTTTGAGTTGAGGATCATAGTAAATCATAGTAAGTGTTTTTTTTAGAACAATGAGGTTGTAACAAAAGACTGGAAAGCCGCGAAACTGAAAGAACCAAGGGGCCCTTATAGATGCGCGTTAATTGTGATCAATAAGGACTCCCTTAATCTTCTAGCTCAAAAAAGGTTAAGCCGCACTTATTCTTTCCAAAAATACAGAAGACATCATCCTAATTCAGGAACCATAGATCATAGAAGGCGTGGTTCGTGGACTTGGGATACCTGTATATGTTCCGGTCTCTATAAGAGGCAAAGGTTAGTTTAGAACTTGTATATTTGTGAAACCTGGCCTTAATGAATTTTTACTTCCTAATCTCAGCGATCTCGACTCAACCGTTGTTACACTACAGACTGCCAAAGGCTCCTACTGGCAGGCATCGGCATATCTTGGCCACAATTATGTAGGCCCTCTCAATGGTGATAACCTATAAAGAAGGCTAAAAACTGGCCTCATCATCGGGTGCGACGCTGACGCTTATCACACTGTATGGGCCAGTACCGACATCAACGATAGAGGTAAGCCATTTTTGTTTATTTTATAAGTACTAACCTCATTGTTTGCAACATGGGCAATGAGCCCACTTTTATAACTAGCAATCGACAGGAAGTGCTAAAATGCTAACGAACTGAATGGTATCGTCTGACCACTCACTTTCAGACCACAGATACATCCAATTCAGCCTGTGATGCTCCTCCCAGCCAATCAGCATTTGGGAATTATCGGAATTGGCCAAATACAGAGGAATACTGTCAGAAACGCTATCATCTGAACTCTCAAGTCCCCTGCGTGACACCAACGAGATTGACATGAGAGTCGAAAAATTCACCATGGTTCTCAATCAGGCTATGATTGCTTGCTGACCTCTTATTCAACCTTGAGGCAAGAAAAAGCCGTACTGGTGGACATCAGCACTAGAACCGCTCACAAACGCTTGCAGAAAACTCTTCAACCTAGGCAAAAGTATAATAAAGGTGACTGACTGGGACTCATACAAAGAATCGCTCAAAATATATAAAAAAAAGAACTGAGGAAGGCAAAACAACAATTTTGTGACAAAATTACAGAAACCTCTGAGACATCGCGGCTACGAAAAATCCGCTCTACAAATCCTATAATGCCTAGGTGTTTGAAAAAAACTCACTGCACACTCACTTTCCTTATTCTCGGCCAGTAGCCAAACAGGACTACTGCACCCGTTACCAAAATTCATGGTTTAAATACTCTTGTGACAAACTGCTTTGGGTTCTGCATAGCTTCAAACCATACAAGTCTGCTAGACCGGCCGGTATAATACAGAGCTACAAAGGTCCTCAGATATTATCCTTCCTACGCTAGAGAAGGAGGAGCTGCGTAGAACTGATCCACATCCCAGAAGTCAATGTAGTTTTCATTCCCAAAGCCGGAAAATGGTCCCATGTTGTCTCAAAGGACCCCAGAACTATAAGGCAATCATCTTTCCTTCTGAAAACTCTAGAACTACTGATTTATATCCATATACGAGCTAAAACTGATCCAAGACTTCTGTCAACGGCTCAACATGCCTACTGTAAGGGAAAGGTGGTGGAAATGGCTCTGAATTCACTGACTAGCCACATCGAACGATCCCTATAATAGAGGGAACACGAGGGAGGTCGCTTTCTTGGACGTAGACGGCGCCTTTAACAACGTCAACATATCCGCAATCAATTCTTAAGCTAAATAGCAAGATAATCAACTACAAGCTGGGAGGAGCTTCTGATAAAAGATGTGGCAACAGAGGTACCCCCGCAAGGCGGTGTCCTTTCTCCCTTTCTCTGGAACTTAGTGGTTAATGAACTGATAATGTACCTGGAAGCAGTTGGTAGCATAGCAAGGTAATTGCCTATCCGGATGACGTTGCTATAGACGTATCTTAATACCATTAAAGAACTCCTTCAGCTAAATCTTAACAGATTTGGGAGTAAACTCCAATAAAACTGATCTTGGTCTCTTTTCCAGAAAATATAACATTCCAATTACAAACCTTCCCTCAAAAAACGGTACCAGTTTAGTCTTTTTGCTTACAGCAAAATATCTGTGCCTCATTTTTGACAGGAAACTAAACTCGGAACCTAACATGAAAGAGTCAAGAAAGCGACAATAGCTTTATTCTCTTGCAAAAAACCCATTGTAAACAAATGGGGTCTGAAGCCTCGCATAATCCACTGGCTATACATCTCGGTTACAGGACCAGACAACAACTCCGTAGGTGGTGGTGGACGGCCTTAGACAATGCAGTCAGCAATAGCAAACTAGGCAGAGTCCGAAGAACAGCATGTCAACGTAGAGCCCCGCTTATGGTCCTACGTTCTACCCCCTCTGCGGCATTAGATATTCTGTTTCACTTGACACCCTGCATATCTTCAGCGGTCAAGTAGTTCTGACTATTCGCCTTAAAGCGACTACAGAGTGGACAAATAATTTATTTGGCCCCGCTAACATTCTTAACATACTAGGAGTCCGTAGAGAGAAAATCGATTACACCATACCTGAACTTTGATGTGACAAAGCCTTCCATGTAAGCTTCCTCTGTAGATCTTTCATGGAGGACAAGTCAATCCACTTTAACACAGGTTTATCTAAAACCGATAGCGGGGTTGGTGGCGGTGTTTTCTCAGATAAGCTAAATCCAAGCCCATCTTCCAAATCCCTGTAACATGTTCCAGGCGGAAATTTTGGCGATTAAAGGAGCTCTGGCCTGGTTGAAGAAACACGTGATATCTGCAAAGGATATCCGCATACTTTCGGATTGTCAGGCCGCTATCAAGTGCCTGGAGTCAGTCTCACTAAATTCTAAAACCGCACTTGAATGTCGATCATCTCTTACGGAGCTGGCAGAGCAGTCCAGCCTTCACCTTTGTTGGGTGCCGGGCCACAGAGACATTCCAGGGAATTGTAGGGCCGACGAAATCGTTAAAATTTGAACCACTCTACCTATTCTACCGGAAAAGGATAGCATAGATATACCTACGTGCAAATCAATATTAAAGCTGGATGCTAATATAATAAAAGAACAGGCCTTGGACCAACATATCTAGCGAAAAAACAGATCTGGCCAAAGCTGGATATGAATCGGTCTGAACATTCTAAATAGGAAACATGTAATCAAAGGTGTCATCAGAGAACACTGCCTTATAGGCAAGAATGTAAGAAGGCTTCGCGCTTTTACAAACGATTTCTGTAGAAACTACATGGACGAGGAGGAAGAGCAGACAATCCTCCACTTACTCTGTACATGCCTAGCTACGAGTATATCCCAGATATGCTCAAATTGGTTCCATGAGTAAGAGAATCACAGGTCCACGTGGCTTCGCGACGGGCCAATGCCTACCTAACTACCTACCTACCCCGTTTTTCCAACTCATTGCCAAAAACTCCATTAAGTTTTACTCCTTGAGATTTTGTGTGAGTGCATTTGGCCATATCACAGGCTTTGGTCATATCAACAAATAATGCCATGGTACTGCTGTTATTATTAAAAACATCGTATATCTCATTACAGAATTTTAAAATGGAATCTTCTATAGATCTGCCCTCATGAAAATCAAATCGCTGATAAAATTTGTTTAAAAATTACAAAATACTATAGAGTTTTTCTTAATATTTTCAAAAAGCTCAGAGCAATTGTGTAGGTCAATGTACGAGTATATTGGTAAACTTTTTTTTTTTTAAAGAACTTAATACTCGAGAGGGTATTACTACTTTTAAAATGCCGGAGCATGTGTTAAGTTGTTTTGGAAAATTGGATAGAGGGAGAGAAAAAGATGTTTGGGCTCAGTGGTTATTTTGCTCCGTGGAAGGCATCCAACATTTAATGGGAAGACTAAATTATTAGTGTAAATGGACTTGATGTTGTATTTAGGCAACCCATTCATTTCACGAGATATTAGCTGCCTGAAAACGAATGTCTTTCGGGCACGGCTAGTACTGAACCCCGAACCGCCCGATTGGAAAGCCAATACAATAGTTGAGATTTATAATACGCTTATAAAGTTCAAGAGCTGAATAAGTTTGAAAAACTCAACTATAAACCTGAAAAGACTCTTTAATTATGTTAGGATATACATATGTACGAGTAGGTCACAACTGCCAGTCATTGTCCACTTCAATTCTGCTAATTCTTTCCCTACTTTTCTTATTGTTTAGAATACCATTAACAACTTTCCATTCCTCTTTAATATTTCCTTTACAGTTATGAAACAAACCTCAAAAGAAAGTTATCCCGACTGATTGCTACTCTCTTTTTTACTGCTTGGCTGATTCCATTGTATTGTAGTATTGTTTTAGACTAGCGTTTTGAGGAATGTTCTTATATCTTGTTAAACTATTAGGTTCTTTGAATTCACGTGTTTCAAAAGTTCATCCATAGGCTCAAAAAAAATTTGTTTGCTTAAAACATTTTCATGCAAGCGATAAATACACAATATCATTAGGATTTCATTATTCACTTTGCTGGAGAATTTTACGACATCTTTTATAAATACTACTCCACCACCCGCACTTTAAGAGTTATTACAATTACTATACATTTCACAACTGGGAATATTGTAATTGGGTAGTTCACCGTCATGCAGTTCAAAGTATCAATATGAGAATTGAAATTTTTTCTCATACTACGTATATTTCAATGTAAAAATTAAGTAGGATTCGGTTAGAATTCATTTTATAACGAAAGATTGCTTATAAATTTGCTATGTTCGCAAAAGACCTAACTTGAATTGCATCATCCTCTTCTTTTCTACGCAAAAATATTGAATAAGTACATATTTCCTAATCCATAGAAATTTATAATTTTTCGTCAAAATATTGCAGACAACACCAATAATTACGCAGGAAGTAATTTTGATAGAAAGCACGGGTTTTTTAACTTTTTTAGTGATTCAGCTAGTATTAGGTATAGGGTTATGTATGGAATAGCATATTGGGTAAATGGCCTCCACGGCTTTGCTCGTACATTCTTTTGTCGAGATTTTCCAGGACAGTTTTCCGTAAATGTGGCTGAATTTCGTTGATACAACGTTCAGTTTACGCTTTCAAATTTTGTCGTTGGCTTATTGGTATAATCCCCAATTGAGTGGTCAATTCTGATCAACAACACGGGAAATTTTACCACCAGGAAATGACTCATGCAGTAATTAAATTTTTGAAACCACATGTCGTCCACATTCAATTTAGGCACAAAAAAACTGGATTATCGTATCGCGATAGCGAGCATCATTGGCAAAGTAGAATGGTATTATGATGCCAATAGCCCATCCGCGCCAAACAGTGACTCGGTGTGGATGCATTTGTTTCTCAACAATCACTCGTGGATTTTCTGAACACCAAATTCATCAATTTTGACAATGAACAAAGACATCAACATGAAATTGAGCCTCATCTCTGAAGATTTGAATTGTGAACTGCAGCTGTCAAACCTTCATTGCTTTTAAAATATTTCTCAACAATGAAAACGCGCGGTTGTTTCATGTGGGGATCCATTTTTAATAACCTTGAACTGTCAACTGTCACGCTGTCCTTTTTTTTTCATAGGCAACACTTTACTTTACAAATAGCGCACAATAAAAATTTTGCGTGAATTTTAGGACACCCTTTAGTTGTGATTAACTTCCTGTTATTTAAGAAAATTGAGAGCAAACAAGAAATGAACCTATTATTTTATTTGTGCTTTGTACTGGGCAATTCATATATGCATTACTTCGCACACCAATAAGAGTGAGATAAAACGACAAGTGCGGCCGAACGGGGCAAAAATGTTCAGAAAGAATGTGATATCACAAACCCACATGGAGTGCGAACATTATTATATGTGTTCTATAAAATTACATATATTCATACAACGATAATACACTCTGCTTCAATTAAATAATGTTCATGAATTCAGCCTTTCATATCGCTAATTGTCTATGATGTTGAGAAAAGAATTAAAGAGAAAAAATAATTCAAAAATCACCGTTTTTTTTCAAAGCATACCATACGGAAAAATGCAGTTTGTCTCTTTCGCTTAAAATGAACCTGAACTGAAATTATAGTGAAAAGAATGATATATGTTTCGTATAAAAATAAAGAATACGAATCGAACTATATTTAGAAATTTATTTTAACAAAAATTTGGTAAATATTTTTCTTCTATTTACTATATTATATTTTTACTTTTCTTTCTCACAATTTGCAAAATGCACAGGACTTAATTAGCAAATGTGTACATTGGAAAATTGTCAGCTTAGCTTTAATGTATTATATTAAAACAAAGTTAATACTTTCTAACACGACGTAGCCTATTCCCACAAGTCAATACTTTTATTTAAGTTAATAAGTTTGAAGGTCTTTTGGCAAAAAATTCGAATAATAATAAACCCACCCACACTCCCCAAACGAGTTGGCGTTCATCCATTGATATACATATTCAAGAAAGGTATTAATGGATAATCTTTTGTATAAGTAATGGATAATACTGGACGAGCGAAAACACGATTTGATAATGGTCCAAACTTAACACCATTTACTTTTGAATATGATTTTACTTAGTTACTAACAACATTAACAACAAATATGGTATAGGAAAAAAAGGAGGTTTTTGCAAAATGGAAATTCCTGAATTTTTTTCAAATATGAAAGCATAAGTGAGAGTTTTTTTTCGTCCATGGGTATATATAAGTATATTTGTTTATGATGTGCACAAAAATCAATTATAAAAATAAACGTAGCTCAGAATGAGACGTATATTTTATTTTCTTTTGCATGCTATACCCTAGTTTTATAGCAATTATTGCATCACAGCCGTTAGCAGAATCATGATTTAAAATTATAATATACCCACGCATTTGGCAACTGTCGATTTTCCTTGATCAACGTGAAGGATAAATACATATGTAGATATGTACATTTGCATGTAAATACATTATGAATTAAATACGAGTGTGCGATCTAATATTCGCGACTTTAAGCCCTTGAAAGTTAGCGATCCTAATTTAAATTAAGAAAATTGAAAGTATAGTTTATCGCTTTTCTTCCTATATTTTTACTTTATGGACCGAACAAAGATAGGTATACAAAATATATTCACAATTATGTGTGTATAATTTTTAATTACCCATTTACCATTTAACAAAAAGTATTTGTTATAAGCTGTATCTATACATATACAGAGAAAACATTAGCAGAAAGAAAAATTGTTTACGTTTCGTGAAGGTAAGATATATAACATACATATGTACACAACACAGTAAAGTTTTTCTTACTTTTAAACCAAAGCATAATATAATTTTTTTTTAAAAGTTCGGAAAATTGCCGTGCGAACACTTATAGTACTTGTACATATTCATGCCATATGTAACAAAATAAAATTTAGTATTTATCATTTCAATTACTCAAAAATCTTTTAAGCAAGGGAGATGGTTCCTTCTTTTTTGAAAGGGTTATTATTTTTAATGCTACGAGTAGTTCCAAAATTTTCAGAGACTTGAAAGCTTTGAGCATTTTTCCAAGTTTTTATAATTTCAAGGTTTTTTTCCCTTTTTTTTATTAAAATATTGGTCTTAGCTAAGTTGAAGGGTGGCGAAACTCTAGATATTTTTTTCCACTTTCCCACCCACGAAATGTTAAGTGTGTTTGGTCATGTAATTAGTGCAGCGTTCATGCGCCAAAACTTCCACTTTGGACTGCGCTGTAATAATAATAAGAAATATTGTACTAATACAGAAATAGAAATGCCGCATCGCATTATAAATGCGCCTTGTTAAACTATACTATTGTCGTTTTTGGAAACTGAGTTTTCATATTTCTATTGTATAACACATATATTAAGTAATCTGGTTAATTATATATTGTAGTTACACTTAAAATTAATGAAAGTGTTTCTGCTTTTTATAAACATTTTTTTTTAAACAATTTGTGCATACATATTGTTCTTTTAAGGTACATACACATATATTTACGAGAATAAATTCTATCGGAGAATACAATTTTACTTCATGCAATGCATTTCCGCTTCGGATGTTTTTAGCTCTATTGTCTGTTTTCCTTTTTCTGGGTACCGAAATAAATTATATTTTAAAAGTTAGTAACTAAGCAAAATCACTTCTTTTTAAAAGGCAGACGAAAATAACACTTTTTTTTAAGTTTCATACGTTTAAGCAGTATTTTGCTAGTGATAAAATTGTCTTGCAAATTTCGGATTTTGAAAGTTCAATGCAATATTAAATCATACGATTTATTGTTATTTAAATGCCTGAACATTTTATTTTAACTTAATGTATAAAATAATTTTTAATCTTCAACGAACTTCAGAAAATATTTTATTTCCAGGAATCAGCATTTTAGGCGCTAAACAAACTCTGAGGTTTTGTGTATGTCTACCGTAAGAGCCGAGAATGTTCACCTGAGAAGTTGCATTGAAATCATAAGCGATATTGGGTGGAAAAAGTTCTTCTGGCAGGGCTGTACTTGGCGCTAAGGTTATGTTTGAAAAGTGAACTCGAATTAAAACTAAACCTAGGAGCGTATTTCAAACCTTATACGGCACACTAGTTACCTGTGGTATGAATTTACTTTATTTTTTGTATAAAAACCAGAATTTATCCGAGTTAAGGTATTCCTTTCATAAAATGCAACGAAACTCAATTTGCTCCTTAATCTTTTGAAAAGAAAAAAAAAACGTAATAAAGGGAATAAATACTCGTAAAACCACTGATTGTTATAGCTCAGGTTAACACGTTTATTCTTGCTTATCTATTGGCTAAATACATCAAACTAAAATAGGAAAATGTTATAGGAAAGAATGAGGTTTGAAAGAAAAGTCAAAAGTATATATCAAAAGTAACCGTAATCCAGAAATGGTTATCCATTTGATGGTAATTCAACTTAATACATATATAATAAGGTATTCTATAGTGATCAAATATTTTACTTAATTTAATTTACGAAAATCCACGAACATATTGTATGCCAATATAACATTACTCTGCAGATATAAGAGTAAGTTTCATACTTTTAAAGCATTGGTATGATCATTTTCAAAACACTCTTTATCTGTTAAATTATTGTATTAATTTATTGCAATTAACGAAAGAGAATGCTCTTAAAGTCGTTCTGAAGAATCTATAAATATAACCATTTGGAGACACACCTTTCCTAAGCATTAAATTGAATGGTTCGTCATCTAAAGCTAAATATTGCTTTCAAAACAAAAACAACTATTACCAACAAACTATCAGTATACATATGTCTAAGTTTTTATGAAACAAACACTTGATGTAATGGGAAAACATAACATACATGGAAATGCTTTTTTACATTTGATATAGATGAAGTTTCTGGATTTGTAGTACAGTGGCACAAGGTATTAGGATAGATTGAAAATCGCCGTACACTGTAAATGGAACGTAAAATTTTCGATTTATGCGATTTATCCAATTTTTTTTGATTCTTTCCCTCTTCTGGCATTATTTTATTCACTTTGTAATAGACACTTTCATTTTGTCTTAAGTAAGTTTCTTGTAGAAGCTTTGAAAGCACCTATTGCGGAAATGCATTTTATGTTTCTTGTCTACGCAACAATCCAGAAATGTGTTTGATATATTGGGTCTATAACTTAGTTCGTGCGGTTTGCTAAGAGATGGCGTAACTTGTATTATTCCATTGTTATTATTCTACTACTGTCATTGTACGTCATTTCAGTATATGTCATTCATTTGAAACGTAAACCGCAATAATTTTTTTTCACTCAAATATGTCGAACTTTGTGCCTGAAAAAGTGTTTTTGAGGGGAGTTCTTCTTCATTACTTTAATATGAAGAAAACTTCTACCGAAAGTCATCGTATTTTGGTAGAAGAAGTAGCTGGGCGAACGTGCCAAAAGTGGTTTGCACTATTTAAAAGTGGTGATTTTGGCTTGGAAGACGATGAACGTCCTGGGCAGCCAAAAAGGTTTTAAGATGAAGAACTGGAAGCATTACTCTATGAAGATTGTTGCCAAATACAAGAAGAGCTCGCAGAATCTTTGGGTGTCACTCAAGCAGCCATTTGAAAACGTTTAAAAGCAGCTGGATATATTCAAAAGTAAGGAAATTGGGTTCCACATGAACTCAAGCCGAGAGACGTCGAAAGGCGGTTTTGCTTGTCCGAAATGCTGCTTTAACGCCCCAAAAGGAAGTCATTTTTGCATCGGATTGTTACTGGTGATGAAAAATGGATCCATTACGACAACCCCAAGCGCAAAAAATCATATGTGAAACCCGGCCAACCAGCGAAATCAATGGCAAAGCCGAATATCCATGGCGCGAAGGTAATGCTCTGTATTTGGTGGGATTAGATGGGTGTGCTGTATTATGAGCTGCTAAAACCGGGTGAAACCATCAATAGACAACGCTACCAAACACAATTAATCCGTTTGAAGAGAGCAGTGGCCGAAAAACGCCCAGAATATGCGACCAGACACGAGGCAATAATTTTCCATCATGACAATGCTCGGCCCCACGTTGCTATTCCGGTTAAGAACTATTTGGAAAACAGTGGATGTGAAGTCTTACCCCACCCGCCTTATAGGACAGTCCTTGCCCCTTCTGACTACCATTTGTTCCGGTCGATGCAGAACGCCTTCACTGAAATACGGTTCACATCAGAGCAGAATATCAAAAATTGGCTTGATTCATTCTTGGCTGCCAAGCCGGCGCAGTTCTTTTGGGATGGGATCCACAAATTGCCAGAAAGATGGGAAAAAGTCATAGCTTCAGATGGGCAATACTTTGAATAATACTATCGTACATGTTTTTCATAAATAAACGTTAAAATTTTGAAAAAAACCGCACGAATTAAATTATATACCCAATATGTATATACGAGTATAAACGCAATGTTTTCTTATAGCAAGAAATCATGCACAGGAGCAACAATGGACAGTACACAGTAGAATGTCCAGATTTGAATTTTCATTTAGGGAAATCTAACATAAACAAGTATTACTCAAGCTGCCCAAGATACCAATCAGCGAACTCGATTCTCCAGCCATGATCTCGTGATATTAGCTCAGAAGTCAGCTGCATCTGCAAATTGCTCATGTTGTGGATAGAAAAAAGGTCAACTATTGTGGTCGATGTCGAATTGAAAATTCTGGATCTCTCGCTACACTTTCACACTACACAGTACTACAAAAGCAAATACAGGTAATAGAAATTGAATGGGCGGTTGGTCTGTGGCGATAGGGAACTTATACTCGTATAGTGCTTTTTTCATTGTTCGTGAACGTGACTTACTTCTTTGTTAACTTCTTAGTCTATAGAAACAGCGATTGTTGATGCTGATATGATGTTGAAAAAATGCATAACAGCCGGCCTCCTTTTCAAAAGCTGTTGCCTACATTGGATGATTGGTCGGCTTATTATCGATTTTTATGGACCAGCGAGTGTTATCTCTTACTGGTACTTTTTTAAAACCAGGTGATTCATTGGGGTGGTCGGATGAAATATGATGCAGACTCAGAGTGAAAAAGCTCTTACAGTCTCTTGCGATTGTAGTATGGCTACAACAAGATAGTGGCCTGGGTTGAGGTATGATTCATGGAACGGCCAGACATCCAGAATACTGGAGCTGTGTTTTGAGTTGATCGCAACCTGGTTAAGACTTATCACCAGTGATCACAATGTTGAGAAAGTTGGGATCACAGTGTCCATCATGTCCTCTGCGATCTCACACCCGAAATAAAATCCGACGACTGTTATTTCAATGCCGTGGCAGTGACTGAGTGTTGCTATGGTCGTGAAGAAAATTTAATATCAGCATAACTGCGTACTATTAGTCACTAGTGATTTGCCAGTAAAAATTATGGTCTAATACTCTTTGAACAGACCTCATACGTGCCCATCAACGAATACTTTTTTCTTAAACCTGTCTGCTTCTTTTGCAAGATAAGAGCATGGAGAATTAAACTCTGATATATTATGCAAATATTAACATTCATATACCATATGTTATTTGTCTTCCTCACAGTTCCTCACAGTTACTCATCCGTTTTTCTTTTTGATTAGTTACCGCTATTTTCGATCATTACATACCACATCATTACGATGAATTTTTTCCAGACTTTTAGAGACTTTAAGTGGGTTGCTTTACAAATTCAATACAGTAGAGTCAGATTTTAAAATATCGGAATCTTTAGAAATGTTATTGGCAAATTCTACAACTTATGCATTCGAATTAAAACCATTTTCGTTCGTAATAAGTTCCCACCTGAAGATTTCGATGACTCCTTACTCAAAATCCCTTAAGTCAAAATTGGATTAATTGTTAAACGGCAAAAACTCGTACTGCTAAATGCAACTACTATTCTTCCAATCTTAGTATTAAGTTGCCAGAGAAAATATTTTGGCAAAATCGGCGCCAGATAGGAATCGGTGCCAAAAATACATAGTTGTTTTTTTTAACTTCACCGAACGTCTTTAAAAAAACCGACATTCTTCACCTCCTTTCTTCATAGAAGTCACGAGTTGATTGGAGCCTTTTACGTGGCGGGGGTTGAGATATCTGTAAACATAACTTTGTTATTACTAAGATTACGAGTTTATATTACCCGCTTGAAATGTTCGAACAGAATCATAACAAATAGGTGTTTTGCTTTTATAATAATGAAAGAGCGCCTTGCTCGATTTAATTATGATCTGAAAATTAATTACCTAATTGTCAATGTTCTTTTGTGAATATTAGGGAAGAAACCCTTGTTAGTCTTCACTTGTATTTGTGCTCCCATTTACTAGACTCAACCGAAGAAAAATTGTCTATTAATCGAAATGAATATTTTGTTTTCGTTTCGAACTATATTTTCGATAATAAAAACAAAGAAGTTAAAACTATTTTGACGAGCAGTGTATACAACAAAACCAACGACATTAACTCTTATTCGTACAGACAACAAGTTGTACAAACGTTTTTTTTTTTTGGCTGAAATGGCTACATTTGGGCTCATTGCGGTAATGTTATTCATTGCAATTTTGGTGGGGAACAGAGGCAGCCCTATCTTGATACGCAAATATTTTTTTTTGCACTGCAGGAAATAAAATAACTGATCTCTAAATCCTAAAAAGAGTGCGCCAAAAGAAAAAGCCGATAAATGTGCCAAAAAAAAAATCCATTGCTAGTGCTCGACTCGAAAAAAAAACGTAAAAAAAACAAGCACATGGCAATTAGTGATGTAAAATTTTACGACGTCATCATAATCAGGTCCTAAAGTCACTGTTAATCGATGAAATGGAGTCTATGCGCTTAAAAATACGAAGACAGCCGCTAGTGCTCCCCAGACCCAAAGGACCAAAAGAATCACAGAAACACGATCAAAAGAAGTTGCGAGAAAAGAAATCAGTTAAATACGAGTAAGAACAAACAATAAATAAAGTATGAAATTTAAAGAGAGATAGGTTAAAAAAATATACAAGTATTGTTATCAATTACAGGGAAAATATTAAAAACACGTAAAGAGAATATGTTCAATACCCGCAGTTGACGTATACTGGTCCATAAAATGTAAATATTTTTTTTTAGGTCTCTATTTGAATTTGACGAATCTGAGATCTTTTAATTTCGATCATTCTCAAGGAGCCTCAGACGCTTCGTTACGTTTACGTTTAGGCGTATTCACGTCGCGCGATGCCATGCGGTTCGCAACCAGGGATCAACAACGTGCGTACATATGGTAGTGTTTATCACTCAGTCATTTAGCGAACATCGATTTGAGCGACTTCAAACGACGAGAATATTTTGAATCAGTTTAGCAAATAGCGAATCCTGTCATTCTGATTACCACAATAAAATACTAATTAAAAAATCTTTGGAGGAAGTAGAAATAAAATGCGTTTTGGAGAGAAAAAAAAGCATTATTATTTCATATTGATCTGGTGTCTTTCGTATCCGCGACGATATCGCTTCCGCAGATAGAGGAGAGTAAGGGAGCAAAGTAGGAGATCTACCAAGGTACAAGGGTTTCAAATCTATGCAGGTTATAATTCGCTTTAATGGCAACTGAGTAGACAGCAGAAAGAGCAGGAGTTTGAGTCTGCGAACGAGCGCGAAAAGCAGCTATTACTGTTATCGGCAAAAGCATATACTAAAATAAAATTGGCAGACAAAAGATAATTAATGAAAATTAAAAGGGGGCTCAAAACGAAAACGGAAAAAGGAGCACCCCAGAATTGTTTTTTCTATATCAGACTTGAAACCATCTAAAACAACTTGAATATAACTTTGGAAAGGTAATTTCTAATCAGTTGATGTTAAGATTAATAGAAAATAAGATTAAATTGAAAAGCATGCATTTTCAGCTTAATCTCCAACACTGTCCAACACCTTTCAAAAAATTTTATTTTGTTTGAATTGTCGTGCATTGAGAAGTTTCGTGTCTCTAGATACGAGTAGTACATCAGCTGGCAATTTATCAGAGTTTGAATGAGTTTCAAAAAAGGGGCATAATTGTAATAATTTTTAAGAGACGTTTTGCCAGCATGATTGATCTTGACCAAAAAGCTGACAGCTGGAATGCCTTTATAAATGAGCGTTGTCGTGGAGGATTAGATAGAATTTCCAATGAAATCGAAAAAATTTCTATTATGCTGATTTTTTGATCCTGTAGTATTTTTGGCTTCGTTTTCTAGTCGTGACTTTGCAATAATTTTTACATTTTTTCTAGTTTTTTGTCTTTCCTCTATTTAGTTGGCCTTGTGGGACAGAAAAAAAACAGTTGTCTATCCCTAACAACTTCCTTACAGCTTAAGGCATATGTTACCTGGTTGTAGCTTTAGGTTTAATACTCTTCCCAATTGGTTTCTCGTATTGTCTC
This sequence comes from Volucella zonaria, assembly GCA_963966105.1. Classification (NCBI taxonomy): domain Eukaryota; kingdom Metazoa; phylum Arthropoda; class Insecta; order Diptera; family Syrphidae; genus Volucella; species Volucella zonaria. The sequence goes on along the minus strand of OZ014530.1, from coordinate 100,610,314 downwards.
TTCTCTTACCACTTGGTAAGATAAATTATCTAATATGATAAAGTGGTCAGGTGAGTCTAGAGGTGAGAGCTCATCGAAGGTGCGGTTTTCACGTGGGGTCTCTTTTTCAACCCGGGTTAAGTTATTTTCCGTAGAAAAGATGTCAACACACCGTTCTTCGAGTAATTATACCAGCAATAATGATTTCAGTGTTAGAATATAGGGATGCGATTTGCATCTTTTTTTTTATTGAGTAAGACATACTCGTAACATAAAATTCGTAAAAAATCACGACGAATCCAAAGTGGGTAAACAATTTTTGGCAAATAATTTGCTCGCAGTCAGTCCCTCACAACATTACTTCAGTTGGCCACTTTAAAGCGTTGCCCAATTTTTAAGATAGTCACTATTCCCTTTCCCCTTTATCTAGACGTGCAGTTAAACAGGAGTTTACCGAAATCCGAAGAGATGTCTTCATACAACCCTCCAGATAAAAATCTCAATAAACCGCCTATGTGTCCACGTCCACCGAGTCACAGTCCAAATCCAACTCTTCAATTGCCAAGTCCGATAATTACGAAACGTACTGCTTCAACATCCGCTCGAGGTTTAGAAAATCCCATAGAAACTGGGATCGTAAAGTCTTTCAGTAGATCTAAAGGTCATGGTTTTCTCGCACCGCATTCCGGTGGAGATGACATATTTGTTCACATCTCCGACATCGAGGGTGAGTATGTACCACTGCCAGGCGATGAAGTCAAGTATCGTTTGTGTGCAATTCCACCAAAATATGAAAAACACCAGGCAGTTCATTGTCAGATAATTAATTTAACACCAGAAGTTCATCGCAAGTGGGAGCAACACTATGAAAGCGCTCCAGAAGCCTTTGCGAATTAGAACCGAAGTCGATTAATTCGTGGCAAATTATACATACTTTCAGGGAGTACATACATAAATGACAACATAACAGAAAAACAACAAACAACATAAACACAAAGAAACAGAAAACAAAAACCAACAAACTAATGCTTATGAGATTATATAAAGCTGAATGTATTGTAGTATTTTTTATAATAATTAAAAAAAAAAGATAAATCTAAATTTCACACGCTAAACAAGGGCGTACACATATTTTTGTTAGTGCACAAAGTTTGTTCATATAGTACACCACTGCTCGGTGGTGTCAGTTGTTAGAAAAATAGTTGAAAAGTTCAAATTTCTCTCTTTTTGTTTTTGGTTTGTCTTAATTGATTCCGTCACAATAGATATGGGCTATCGGTTATGTAATTCTTAATAACTTAATTTTAAATATTCTAAGCATTCAATAAAGTTTACTTATTAATTGTATTCTTTTTTTGTTCCTTTTTGGAGTTATTGCAGTATTTTATAATTAGCTTATGAAGATGCAATTTTAATCACACAAATTTGAATTCTAGATTAGAACGGTAATCTGGTGGAGTTTGGTGACACGCATATTAATGGCCATTCTCCGGAACAATACAATAGCAGTGGCAGTGCAGCCAAATGCAGCTAATGAATTTAAAAGAAATTATAGGAAATTTATTTCGACTTGTTTGGAAATAACGAACGTTTAATACAAACAAAATATCGTTTCTAAAAAAAAAGTGCAAAGCAAAATTCAGAGGTGAAGGAAAGTTATACATAATGTGTACCCTGTATACACAAGTAGCCTTTCTAAGTATGATAAAAGCGGTCCACACACATGAAAAGTTTTTAAGCCCTTAAAGCAAAAGTGAACACATTAGTCGCCGGTTGATCACAGAAGAGAAAAAACATTGAACGGTGCGGCAGTGCTACATATTAAAATGAATCTTCTTATTTGGATGAAGAAAAAAAAATACAAATGTTGATATCTGAAACGCAGCACATTTTCTTTCAATTTTTCGCTTAAACTTTTCCTAGTAGGATGTTCGTATATATGTAATTTGTTTTCTTTAATAAAAGCACTGTAGCATAGGAATCTATTTGCTTTTACTCGTAACTCGTCACTCATTTTCCTCCATGCTTTAGTTTTTTATCTCAGTTTTTGTAGCTTCGGCACGACCTTAATACATTTTAATGAAAATTGTAGGAAAATTATTTTGTCCAGTCGCCGTCATCTCCTAAAAACAACTAATACATATATTTAAAAGTACATGAGCTAACTAAAACATTATTTAAAACATGTTTAAAAACTTGTGTCGGCCATTGAATCATCGTGCAAAATAAAAGCTCAAGCTTGCATTCATTTCTAGAAAATTGTAAGCGGAGTAGGATGGGAGAAGGGAGTAGAATCGGTAATTTTGTTTTACAAAATGGAATATATGTACTCGTATTACGTATTTATACTTCAAAACCAGTTCTCGTTTCTTTACGTGCATAATGAAGTACGAGGGATGTGTGAAAAGTTTCCAACCGCAACGTAAAGATAGCGGCACTCGTCAATAGAAGCTAGTGAATGCTTGTTGTGCGTCTTGTGACAGTTACTTACCGAAGTTTCAGTCATTTTGGAAGCGCAGTTTTTAGTGGACAGTCGTTTGAGTGAGTCGATGTAAGTGTATTTTGTTAAAATGGAAAAAATTGAGTATCGAGCTGTTATAAAATTCTTGTTTTTGAAAGGCAATACGCCTACGCAAATCAAAAATGAGTTGGACTCTGTGTATGGCGACTCTACACCATCATTTACTACAGTGAAATTTTGGGCAGCTGGATTTAAATGTGGCCGTAGGAGTTCGAGACGTCCAAAAACTGCAACCACTGACGATAACATTGCTAAAGTTCACCAAATGGTGTTAGACGACCGCCGAATTAAAGTGAGAGAGATAGTAGAGGTTATGAAAATGTCCAAAGAACGTGTTTGTTACATATTAAATCAAGATTTAGGCATGAGAAAGCTGTCCGCGCTTTGGGTGCCGCGTTTTTTCGAATGAACATTTCCAACGCTCTGTTGGCGCAGTTTATGCGCAATAAATCCGATTTTTGGCCCCGAAACTTGGATACACCATTATACGCCCGAAAAAAAAAAGCAAAAACTGTTTTTTCGGCTGGGAAAGCGATGACGACCGTTTTTTGGGATAGTAAAGGAGTTATCTTTATCGATTATCTTCAAAAAGGAAAAACCATTACAGGAGCATAAAACGCATCATTACTTGCCAAGCTGAAGGCAGAAATTGCGGAAAAACGGCCACATTTGCAGAAAAAGAAAATCCTGTTTCAGAAAAACAACGCCGTCTCACACCTCAGCGGTTGCCATTGCGAAAATCCATGAATTACGGTTTGAACTGCTTGAGCATCTGCCTTATTCACCATATCTAGCCTCAAGCGACTTCTTTTTGTCCCCTCATCTAAAAAATGCGCTTGGAGGGCAGAGATTTTCGTCAAATGAGGAGGCAATCACCTTCGTGAACAATTATTTTGCAGAGAAAGGCGCCAAGTGCTATTTGGACGGGTTAGAGATATGGGAGCATCGTTGGGAGAAATGTGTAGAGTTACAAGAATACTATGTAGAAAAATAAAAAAAAAATTTCAGAAAAAATGTTTTTTATCATTGTTCGGAAACTTTTCAGACAACCCTCGTTCATCCATATATACATAAGCACTGGACCTAAAGCTGTGTCGCTTTTAAAATAAAAAAACAGGTACAAAGTGTAAAATAAATTACAACAGATGAGAAAACAATTCCCATAGGAAACAGAAAACAACGAAAATACAGTTGAAGCGTGCACAACATACCATATGTATGTAAGCTTTGCGCTTAAAATTGATTGTTTTTGGCTTGAAAAAATTAAATTATTTTGTATCTACCATTTCTGCCAAATAAAAGCAAGCTTTTAAGATATATGTTTCCGTGATAGTTTTGATACATTTTTTGTTGTATCTAATTGTAAATAGCACCCAGCATAGTCCTAAGTTTACAATTAATTAGATCTAAATACCAAACATTCTTATTTAGCTTTTCATTAAGAGTTTTTAATAAGATGCACTCCATTTTTCCAATATGGAGTATTCGAACTCAAGCATACCATATTTTGCCAGATTTCATATATGTGTGCCAGATTGTCTACCATTTAATCACGAAAAGGTATCCGCTTCAACAAAGTTTACAAATTTTCCAATTTTTATTCAAAATTCGCTGTCAGTACTTCACTAAGAAATAAAATGTACAAAATTCATTTGACATTCTATATTTTTTATACAAAGATAATAAAAATACTTTTGATGTCCATGTAATTTTTGATATTTCAGAATTAAGTTTATTTAGGCGGAGTGACCCTCGAAGTTAAATTTGATAAGTAAATTTTTTACTAGTTTAACTTTCCCAGGAAAGTTAAAGACTGAAGAAGTTTGTTGAATAGACGATGAGACGAAATAGAATAAAAATTACAATATGGAGAGTACCACGTAAATTATAGCTTAAGGTCAATCGGAAATTACGATTACCAGGCTTCAAAAAAAGCGAAACACCAGAAGTGAAGTGAAGAAATGAAGCTATACGCGAGTCGGTAAGTCAAAAGCGCAAGCAATTGATTACGCGCCGTTCTCTAGAGATGGATATAGTACGAACGGCCCAGCTCTATATTTTCCAAAAAGACTTGGCAATACGTCTAAGTGAGATCATATTGACCCAAGAGCTAAAGCTAGCTGACCATCTTGCACCTCGAACTTTGGGCTCTATTGAATATGGAAGAGGATCCTCTTGGACGAGGCATACTTTTGGTTAAATGGCCAAATTAAGCAAAAGCCATGGAAAATTAGTTCCAGCGCATCCACTTATGCAACTGGTTCTCTGGGTGACAATTACATGATGACATATTTTATAATATTGCCAACCGAAATAAAAATTCATTACTATCTAATTAAATACACGTCTTTTTATTTAAAAACCAAATTTGGGGGTATCTAATGTAAAAATTCCTGTAACGTTAGTATTATAAAGTCAAATATGCAATCAGAATTTCTACCCGCTCTAATTAAGCTAAAACTTTGAAATCGGTCACACCTAAATACGTATTACGTATATCTAAAATCGGTAGCATTATACAATATTTAAATATATTCTTCAATATAATGTAATACAAATGTTGCGGACACCCAAAGATTGGTGTCTATCCTCTTCTTTACAACCTTTTCGATGTGGGTATCAAATAAAAAGGTCTGATGAGTGGAATACAATCAGCTGTGTGACTTTAGTCTTCACCTAACACGGACTATACAATAAGTTGAACTATATTTACTTCCCCTTAATATGGGTGTCAGATGACAGATGTACTCGTATATAAGAAGAATATAAATAGCTTTTTTAGCGGTTTTATTCTAAATCTAATTTCGCGAATGAACAACCTTATAAATGTAGGCAGTTATCTTCTACTCAAAACGGAGAAAACAGAATGTATAGTACAATAGAAGAATTAAAAAAAAACGTGATCGTTTAAAAATTTAGTCACGATTGCAGTTTCATAGTGGATGAAACAAAGTTAGGAAAGGCGTGTAGCAGGACAGGGCGACCGTAATACAGTTACACCAAAATTTTCTATTAGAAGGTTTATTTAAGAAGACACAGTTCTGATAAAAAAGAGTATAGTTTTTTCCGGGGCCATAGAGAATATGCTTATAATTAGTTTTAATTCTCGTGGGTTTATCCTACGAGTGTTTCGAGTCCGTGCTCTATGACGAGTTTTGAAAAGTTTATATGCGAAAATAAATAAGGTCTCAATAAAAAAGACAAGTTAAAGCATTCCAAAAAATTATGTTAACCATAGTTTCTGTTCTTTTTTTTTAATTCGATTACCCATATGCTTCCAATTTTAGAACTTCAAAAATATTGAATTGAAAGAATTACTTAGCATTTAAATGATTTTACAATATTTAAAATACTCGTATTATAATTATATTATAATTGTATAATTGTAAAAACATCAGAAAAGTGTCCGTAAATTTTCGGATGAAAATAATTTGGGTACTCGCATATTTTATTGAAACGCTGTCAATTTCACTATCATATCTAAATTTTTAAAATTAACGAAAAACATTTAATTTTTCAAGTTATTTAAAAGAAATATATCCTATCAATCAAAAATACGTATAAACTAAACTTTTTTGATGGAATTATTCAAGGCGAAAAATAAATGTTTGGTTTCATTTTGAATATTGTTGGAAACTAGATTCCCATAACAAACTACGAGTGGCTGTCAATGCCAATATCAACACCATTATATGTACATATATTCGTGCAATATAATAAGTAAAGGCAAAATATGTATGTGATACTAAAAATAAATTTTTATTGTTTATGATCTGTCACTGCAATAAATATTATTTTCGAAAAGAGATTAAGCCGGTCTCAGGCCCACATATAAATATACGAATAATGTGTATGTATTTACATACATATGCATGTGTATATGTGAAGCTGGCTCATTTTCCAATTATGTGTATAAATGCTTTTGGTATTAAGTAGTTGATACTATGGTAGTGTGATAATTTTGACTTGAGTTCTTTTTACGGATTTGTTCTATATGATTTGAAGTGATTAAATCCGAAATATTTTTATGGTTAAACTCAACCTTTTGTGATTGAAGACTTTGTCGGATATGTAATGGTAGTAGGTTTTGCCTCCTTTCGAGAATTTGCACCACAAAACCCTGGTTCACTTTCAGAAAACTCATAAATAACTGAAAGAAATATATAAGCGGGTATGCAATGAATAGACTACCTACATTGTAAGAACTAAGTAAGATCAGCATAATTATAATGGATTTAAGATAAGTATTTAATAGAAATATACAAAAATCATATTATCTTTCTCCACTCTAACTCACCATTTGGTTTGCTTGGATCTTTCTTGATAGGTGTTACTTTTTTAAGTACCTTATCCTTGAACTCTGGTTTTGGTTCCATAGGTGATTCCTTAATCGCATCATCAACTTTTTGAACCTTTTTTAAAACCGGTCGAATTTTGTCAAAGTCATCTGTGCTTTTATTGAATGACTTTTGCTTATTTATAACAATGTGTCGTAGCTTTGGGCGCTCTAATTTAAAGCGTCTTTGTCGTTCACGATCTTCTTCTGTTTCACCCTCTTCAGCTTCATTTTCCTCATCATCTTCGTGCCTTTTCTGAACAGTACTTAGTGATTTATCACGTTTTACAACAACGGGTCGCAATTTTGGTTTTTCTGCTTTAAATTTACGTTCTAACTCGCTTTCAGCTTCTTTTTTTGATGGCGGTATTTGATCCTCTTCTGATTCAGATTCAGTTTCAGATTCCGTTTCCTCTTCTTCGTCCTCATCTTCTTCGTCTTCTTCACTTTCAGACGGTGTTGGCGGTTTTTTTGGTTTTGGTTTCACGATTGGGTCCAGTACCGGTTTACGTTTTTCAGTCATAATAGGCACTTTGATTTCTCTCGATTGTAATTTTGCTTCTTTTGGGTGTGAGGTATCTGATGGCGGTTTTATCGGCACTGTTGCTTTGCTTGTACTTGCTAATTTATTGGTGGCTGGGATTGGTTTTGTTGTTTCGCCATTATTTTTGATATCATCTCTGGAAGATTCATTTGCCGTTGTCTTCTTTACCCAAGGAGCACTTGTTTTTATCGTAGTTTTTGGTTTTGATTCCGGAACATCGGCTTTTACCCACGGTGGACGAAATGTAGTTCTCCCACCACCTCCTGGACCGCTGGAGGCCGAAGCAGTAGTCTTATTACTATTGGGTGTCGTAGTTTTTGTACTGCCTATAGGCATTGTAGATGTTTCTGAATAATTATTTACCTTATAATTTTTATATTATTGAACTTTAATTGAATAAGTTTATTTCACTGTTGTATTCAAATTTTGAGTATCACACAAGATACATTTTCACTTTATTCAAAATAAACGCTTGCTTTGTTTCTTTTTCCAGTTTGTTACACACTTCCGAGTTATTTTTAGAACAATGAACTAAACCAAAAAGAATCAGAAAAAGTATCTAAAACGAAAAACATTCTCAAATTTTCTTATTTAAGGCAACAGCTGTGATCTAATTTTTGTAAATTTTAAATCTAATTTAGGATGCAAAAATAAAACTTTTTCTTAAGTTTAGCTGAGTTACCGTCCGAAAAACAAAAAAACATCAAATCGAGTTACGAAAAGTTGACAAATTTCAACGATTTAATAAAAATGTTTTTCGATAGTGCGGTTTATTTCAACGTATGCAAAAGACAAAAATACTTTTCGAAATTTAGAAAATAATCTTTAATTATAGAATTTTTTTCGACGTGGCTTTAAAAAAAAAACAACAGAATTCTGTATGTAGCTCGATTTGAACCAAAAGCTGGGATAGTAGCACATACCATATCTATGTTTTTATTGCATGAATATTTTTAAATTGACCACATAAAATAGAATACATTCATTTTGATTAAAATATTATAATATTATTTTTAAGTTTTAATGTAAGATGCAATACATAAGTATAGACATATCTGTAGATTCTAATGTATATAAAATGACTCCAATGTGCGTTTTATGTTTCCGGCCGGTTTGTTTATCTGTCATTTGACTGCCAGCTGAGAGGTGATATTTGATAGTTACGGGAGTGATTTGTGATTTATTTTTTGTTACATCTTGAAAATAATCAATAAAAAATTTTCCAAAGGCATATAATCTATCAATAAAATATAAACCATAAAATTGTGTTGCACTTAAAAGTTATTAAAAAAAATACATCCGTCTGGAACAAAAACAGCACACTTTATATATTAAATAAACAAAATTTAAATATGTGTTCGTATATATTCTATATATATTACTCGTATGATGCAAAAGAGATTATAATGCAAAAAGCGGCTAATGAGCTTTATAGTTTTTTGTCTTCAGTTTTTCTGATTAACAAAACGATACCACATTCTTGCGAATATAGGGTGTTCCAGATAATGTGTCGAAAACCTTAAAATATTTTGAGAAAAAAATCCTATCGGTCGGAGAGGATGCATTCCAACTCTCCTTCGAACCGTACAATTTTTTCTGTAAAAATATCAAGGAATCTGCCCTTAAAGCTTTCGACATATTATGCGGAACACCCTCTATGTACATATGTGCCCGAGTTTTCCATAATCTTCATGCATAATAATTGTTAATATGTCTTATACATATGTACTACGTGAATGGTGGGTATAGTACATAACTAAAGTAAATATGCATATGTATGTTTATAAATCATTTAAAAATTTTGAGCTTCTATTTTTCTATTAATATACTCGTAACATATCGTAATTATACTTAAGTAATTAATATTATATCAATAAACTTAGCATGAAGTAGAATATTTTTGGATCGATTGTAGCGTAACAAAATTTGACTTTTGATGTTTAAATTCAGATTTGTTCCCGATGTTTGTAATTTTACGTAAAGTTCGCATATTTTTTAATTTGTTCAAATTAATATTTTTATTATTTTCTCAGCTTATTTGAAGTTCACTTAGAAAATATGCACAAACAGATATATATATATTTGTTTACAAGAAAAATATATATCACCATACACCGACTGCGCGTTTTTTTATTATTGCAACATTTTTTGTATGCTGCCTTACGCGTACGATGTACCGTATACCCAAACGCTGCTTTTAAACTGAAGAGAAATTTATACAGAACGTAAAAAAATTTTCATTGAGTTAACGAAGAAAAAAAAATTTTAAATCGAGATCGGATTTTGAGCGAAAAGTGTATTTTTAGGAAAATGGAGGATTTTTCATTTTTCTCACGTCACAAACGTCAGCAGCAAATATAAAATAGATATGTATGTGCTGTCATAGTTGTCTTCGAGCATATTTACTTAATTGTGTTTTTATATATGTATGTATGTGAAAAGCATACAACTTTGGTATTTAATGTTTTTTGTTTTTATAAATATACTACTGTTTTTCATCTTATACTATGTAGATTTATTTAGACAAGATGAGTGTTCGGGATCCTTAAAATCACTCATTTTCCTGGAAAATTGATAATTCAGTCCCCTTCTCCAACATAGGTCTACGGAAATAGGACTAATACATTCTGAAGAATTTTTCTCTCGAAGAAGAGTTCTTAAGATTATGAAAATAGCGTACAGGCTTAAAATAAAAAAAAAACAAGTATATTTTTTTTCAGAAAATGTTATCTTAATATATGTTGTGTGCGAGTAGATACATATAATTGACCGATATGTATTATTTTTAAATGTGTCAGGAATTATGAATGATTAGCATATGCATAGGTATACACACGTACCCATTTGCATAAAAACAGAGAAACATTGCTGATTCACACCAAGTGTGTGGGCAAATGGAGTAGCTACAATTTTATGTATTGTAATACACTGATTATTTCACGAGCTGCGTCGCCTGTTCCACAATCTTGCTGAGGCCATATATTTTTCAAGTAAAACCCCTCTAATTGCACCGAAAAAGTAGTCTAACATATTAGTAATCGATGTCGATTATGCTATTTTTTAAATTTGATTGAGTTTCAAAAAAGTTAACACAATTCAACCAAGAAAGGGCGTAGTAAAATGTTTAGTAAACTCTTTCGCATAAGCAGGAAAATAATTATAAATTGATTAAAATCCTTGGACAATCAACATTTTTGTATACAATTCAGAAAAGTTCTGCAAAATTGAAAGGGTTGCTCAATACAAGCACACCAGCAAGAAATCGGAGGAGAATCTTGTGGAAGGCATTCAAATCTGCACTCTCCAAATTTTTAAAGGTCCGTAAGTCTGTTGAATCCCTCTCATCCACTAAAATCACGCATTCGATTTTAACCGTACTCCATTGAATGACAGAACCAATAGCAGTATTACGACGGGGTAAAACATATTCAATGACCTTCTCATACGTAGTTAAAAAGATACCATTATTTTAAATTACTAAACATAATAATTAATAATATATTAAAATGTACTACATTTTTAAATATTATTACTACATCTAAATTAGAATTCATTCTTGGAATAAGGCGTGGAGTACAGTAAGCACGGTGTTCGTTTGTATAGAAAACCACGTTCTCTAATTTTGGTGTACCAGTTTAACTCACTAAAAAATCGCTTTGAATTGTTGGTCATACAACTTTTGTGGTCCAACGATGAATCGGTTGATGTTTTCGCAGAACCATCAAAGAGGACTCTAAACCTTGCGCCGACGTGTATCAACTTTCATTTCGGTAGTTTAAGCAGTGAAACAAACTCTAAACAAGTTTTATATAGACTCCATTTAGACCAGTGGTAGCGTATCCAGCTAGCAAGTCATATCCGTAGCTCTATTGAAAGTGGGTGACTGAATACGCAGATACAAGCATCTGTTTATGATATTGACCATTGTGGTCTTAAGGCTGGAATAACATTTTCCAACGAAATTGCAGAGTTATAGGAGTTTGTCTAAAGGTACTCCTTAAATTACAAATAGATGAGTTGATCACACTTCTCTAGAATATTGACAAGAATATCCGCCTCAAACTCGCATTACCCACGTTTACCCTCATACGGATACATGCTCCATGAAGTAACTACTGTCGCAGTGCATCGACACAAAAGTATACTGCTTCGTATAATCAATTTACTTCTTCTTCATCATTTATTAACTGTTCAGATATGAAACAATATTTCATATGTCACCCACGTATCTACATTGCTACTGCACTGCTTCTGAGATTAACTAAATTCGGGGACCTTAGACCTATTCTATAGGTTACTCCATTTTGAATCATTTACTGAGGTCAAGAGTTCGCTGATGTTTTCGCATTTGAGTGATTCAATTATTTTTTTTCAACCTCGTCTTTGACCCTCGGCTGAAACTTGAGTCTCTATTGATTTTTGGAGCGGATTTTCTGACAAACTTCGTTGAACAACCAGCTGACTTACCCAGGTTAAAGTTTCTCTACTGTCGGTTCTCTCCATATGAGACTTCTGCGGATGCCCTTACTTTTTATAAGATCACGCTTCTTCCGCTGACATTCATAACAACCTTAGTAATTAAATGTGGGTGGGGGCGGAAGATACTAAGGTAGACCGTCAAGAGCAAATTGAAGAAAACTCCGTAGAATATTCTTAATTCTGAACATATGAACTTTTTGAAAGGAGGACTACGCTTGACTGGCCTACTTATTTTTTTATCAAACTTATGTAGAGGGATCTAGTCACGTAAAGCTTGAAAATTCTTCTGGCTTATGGTGATATAACCATCTATGGTTTTTACCTTCTTCTTAATTTCTAGTTTATGTCTATTGGATAAAATAATAGGCCTGCAATAGCAACTTCTAGCGCCGGTGTCCACTTAGATTTTTCGACGTTTTCTGAACTGTCGCTATCCGGGAAGATGTACGGCAATTGAGATGCTCGCCTATTAATAAGTGGCTCGTTTAGATTGCTAATTCTTTGGTTTTTACATGTGGTTGTGCACTATGTTATCCACTCTCATATTGCCGTTTCTCGTTACGTAAGTGTGACTGTTGGTTTTGAGTTCAATTTTGTTGATTTGAATTTTGAGTTACTGGTTGTATTAACAGAGCTTCTTAATTCCATAGGTTTTTGTTTAGGTAAAATATTTTATCTTCGCTGATTTTGATGTGGAATCCTTTCAGGAAATCTGAGATTATTCGATGCTTCTGAGACCTACCGAATTGTATGTAAATTTGCTATCATATTATTGGAAGAGCTCTTGCCAATGCACTAGCTAAATATTCAGGAGATAAAGAGAACAATATATTGGAAATTGGAGCGTTTAGCCGTTTTTCTGTTTCTGCTATTCGCATTGTTCAATTACCTAGTTAGTGTACTGTCTTTATGTTATTATTGTTTTATTTATTAGAAGAGTCAACTTCTTATTGAAAATATTAAAGAACTCTACAAGGGATAAATTTCCGTGACAAAGGATATTCAATTCGTATTCGATTATATTATATTAGCATAAGCGACATCGAGTCTCTTTATAAGCGCGTCATAACTCAAAACGGTGCCAAGATATCATTGGCATTATGGACTATTTGGTTTCTTAAAATAGTTAGCGCAGCGAAATACCTACGACTACCCTTAATGCACAAGCTCATGGAATCGTTAGCGTCTTCCCTCCAACTAACATAGGTACTTGCGTTTCCGGTGAAATCAGGCAAGCCTTTTATTACGGCCAATGACTCGTTGCACGCAATGCCTTCGTTGTTTGTTGCTCGTATTCGGTCACATTGTTAAGATCTGTCATAGCTTTTAACTGATTCCTGACACTTTCTATTTCAACTCTCAGGGAAGTTGTGTTGGTTACAATGAGTCTAGTATTCATGTCTTGGTTCGTTAGTGAGTTATTCCGTGATTGTTGTCATTTTGTTAAATTTTCGAGATTGGAAAAACCATGAAAGCTGGTTTTCGATTTTAAAATAATTTGTATTATATATTTTTTCTTCACAATTAATAAAGATAATTATTATAATTTTACTAAAAATATTTCTTACTATAATATCTTTCTTCTCTCCTTTTTGAGGATTGTTGTATTTTTTGTTGGTTGCATTATTGTTGTTCTAATTTTTCACTCCTTGTTCTGATTTTTTTATTATATTTTATTTTCTATGTATATATTATCCACTAACACTTTATGTTTTTTTATTATATTTTGGTTTTTATGTATATATGTTTCACTGTCCCTAATTGAGTTGAGCGGGAATAAAAATTCGCTTGGAATAGGCGATTCGCAAGTGGTAGCGACGTTTTCAGTTAGATGAACTGAAGGAAGCAGCGGTTTAAACTCTTCTAGTTAGATGAACTGAAGCAAGTAAAATAATAAGAACAAAAGAACTCGTAATTTTTGGTTTTAAGATCAAATCATTATTGTTTAACTGTTGGCTGAGGAGTGGTTTAACATATGAGTTTCTTCTTCCCTTGAAGCTCCTGATGGCTTATGTACCACTTAGCTGTTTCTTTTAAGGTCAATCACTCTGGATTATTTACCTTAGTGTATTATGTGTTGTTATACACCATCACCAACAATGCCCCCATATTTTCGGAGTGGGTGTTAGAGTGCATTTTGTTGTGCAGTGCATGTCACTCACATGCAATTCGGCCATTCTGGATTTTCTCTGCTGTTGGTCAGAGATTATAACCATATTCTTCAAGTGGCGTTGAAATGCGTCAAAGCGAGATCGATATTTCCTTCGTAGCTCGGCATGTTGACAGTTCGAAGTTCTCAATTTTGTCCCAAGGCAAAGCGTTTGTGGTACGGTGAGGTTTATTTTGAATTCGTTGGTTTGTGTTAATTTTTGTTATTTGGGTTGTGTGCATCAAGCTAATTATTCGCTATGATTTCTATTTTTACTTCATTAGATTAATTAGCTTCTCGCAAACACACAATCTCTCATTCTTCCAAAAGCGCGGTCGGTTTTGTTGGGAAGCAATAGTCACTAATACCTTTTGTCACTAACACTTTTATATCATTGAAATTTTTATTTTAATTATTATTTTTCTATTTTATTATTTGTATGAATTTTTTCTTTCGTTTTTTTTCTAGTGGCTGTTGAGAATTTTAGCTAACTATTTTATTTCTTTTTGCTTGTTTAACATCTCACTATTGTTAATGTACTAATTTTATATTAGTAGTGCTTTATTTACATACGTTACTATAAACATCATACAAATTATAACTTCGCGTTTCGCGAGAGGGAAAAAAAACAACTACTTTGACTTGAGGTTGTTCAACTGAACAACCAAATATTTTATTTGCCCACTATTTATACAGTGTTCTTATTGCTAACTTAACAATAACGCATAATTGCGTTACCTAGGAATTAAGTATGGGAAAAATACCTTATTTGGTTTCTAAGTATCTGCGTCCCGCAGGTTAAATACTAATTTGATATTGTGTGTTTATATTGATGCTTAAGGCAGAAAAGTAATGTTAGGTTAAAGGAAACACTGATTATCAAAATAGTTAAGTCTGAGCCTAGTAATAGTTTGGTATTGGGTAAAACATTCGATAGTTTTCAAACATTGTCTAGATGAAGCTTGTGGAGATATTGAAGGTCTAGTGTTAGGTCGCCTTCAATCAACTTACTCTTGTTTTATTGCTATTAATGGGCTGTTGTGTTCGTAGGTGTTTATTATAGCATCTGCCCATAATATGGCGTTTAATCTGAAATAAAAGAAAGGTTTCTAAGATGTGACTAATGAATTCGCTCCTCATTTGTAGCGGAAATTGTGACGTTGTTATCAAGAACTTGTAGATCTTTGTGGAATATTGGATTTTGCTTATCTTTTTTGTATATGTATAATTTCGCCAGGGCTATATTTTTTAGTTATAGATCTTTTTTTGTTACATCTGGTTAATTGGTTTTGTTGGTTCCGTAAATTTACAAATTTGAGGTCGGTGTTGACGATATCATTGAAATCCATCAAATATTGATAGTTTATTCTTTGTGATCTTCCGAAGAAAATATCGGCAGGTTTCTGTTTGGTGACCGAATGGATAGTATTATTATATCTATCCCCTGCGATAGATATAATTATTTCTTTAGTTGTGTAGCCTGGGTATTCTTGTTGACGACAACTTATGATTGCGATTAATGTTGAATGGGCTCTTTCTACGGTTCCGTTTACTTCACTTTTTTGTGGTGGAGGCAGACGTTACACCGAGTCATTCAATATGGTTTAATATTATTGGATTAACGAAGTTGCTTTCGTTGCCTTTGACAAGCATTTTAGGTACAGTAAAAAAATGAAGTATTTTTATTATTTTGTGTCGAATATGTGTACGATGATGTGAAAAAATTTTGTAAATTTAGAAAATTTGTGAATACATGTTATGAATTTTACTTTTTTAATTTCGATTATGCCCATATGTAAAATTTCCGTTGGGTAGGATGGGTTGCATTCGGGTTTGTCGGGGTGTCGGTCAAATTTAATTGAAAGACAAACTTAACGAGAATTTGCAAATTTCTTAACTGGTTTTGCCATCTAAGGAAAATAAAACGTTTCCAGTATCTGATTCTTGTTTTCTTTATGATTCCTATGATCGCCTTTGTGTTAATCTTGAATTATTTGAAATTTATTTTCCTCGTCGCTTATATCAGTGGCTATTCTTTGTGTTATTCTGATTTATATTGGCTGAAATCATTTTTGTAAATTTTCTGTAATAGTGGGAAATAATTTTCGGATATTTTAATGTCATTAAGAATATTAAGAGTTTCCTTAAGAACTTGCCTTTAGTTGTTAATTTTATATGTCGGCATTCAGTGCCTGTGGGACTTTGGATTAGATTCTTAATGACAGATCATCTCCTTACCTTCAGGGAAGATGAGTTGGTTTTTGAAAGCAGTAAGAGGAGCTTCGCAATTCGGAATAAGATTACTATCTACTGTCTTCTTCGGCACTGTCCTGAGTAGCGGATCAGGATGTTGAAACGTTAAGTTCAATGGGAAGGCGAGAGAGTGTGCCCGCGACTACATTCGTTTTTCTTGGCTTGTAAATGAGGGAATAATTAAATTCCTCGATCTTTGCCTTCTATCTTTTGAGTATTGCGTTATTATTCCGATTGCTAAGGCGAACCTTAAACCCTGATTTTCTGTGAGAATTTTGATGCAACTGGCGCCGTTAAGATATGTTCTCAGCTTATCAAGGGACCACACCACCTTTTCAATAGTTGAATAGGTTTTGCTCTATTTTTGACAATGAACTTGAAATAAATGTAATTGGTTTATTAGTGCCCATCTCTACTTGCGATAGAACGGCTTCAATTGCTAAGTCAGTCATTAGTATAAATGGCATGTCAAAGATTGGGAAAGTTAGGATGTCCCATGACATAAGTATTTCTTTTGGATTTTCCACATGCTTTCAGAGCTTGACATCAAGTTTAATTTCGGTTTTCTTTGATTGGCTTGCTTGTACTTGAGCGTTTAAACTTCTAGATAGAAGTGTTAGAGGCTTTGCTATTTTGCAAAATCTCTGATGAACTTATGGTAATAGGAAACTAGACCGAGAAAACTTTTTAGGTATTTAAGGTTTTGAGGGGGTGGGTTTTTTTGGATTGCAAATATTTTCTTTGGATCTGCGCGAATACCTTCCTCAGTAATAATGTACCCTAGAAAACCTACCTCTGATATTAAGAATTTAGATTTCTCAAGGCTTACTCTCAGATTAGCTTTTCCAGCAATGACAGCACTTCATCAAAGTTTTCAACGTGCTTGTTTTTCCTTTTTTCGAAGACAATAATTAATTAAAGGACGTCATTAATAATGCTCTGCATAATTGGAGGCGCACTCTTTAGTCCAAATTTCAAACGATGTCTTGGGAATGTCTCTTTCATTTTGATTTGATGGAAGCCAGAAGTCAGATCGAGTGTCTTAAAATATTTACATTCCCCTAGCCTCGCAAGTGTGTTGGTAATATCAGAGAAGGTGAGGTATCAGCGATTGGAATTGCATTTAGTATTTTGAAATCGATAACAAGCCTGTATTGCTTTTCGCCTGCTGCATTTGAGATTTCTTTGGCACCAACCATCTTCTAGTATTTTCGCAAATTGTTTTTCTAGCCTTAAATTAGCTGGTTAAGAGTAGGATTTACGGTAAATCGGCTCGGAGAATGCAGTTCTGATTTCTGCGTGGACATCTGTGTCTATAGTTCCGCTGTCAAATAGTGTTTTGTGTCTAAGTAGAATTTCTTTTATTTGATCATCTACACTGGGACTTATTGGAATGCTATTTACTTGTCTTAATTCCGTTTCGTTGAGTTCTTGGGGCTTATTTTTAAGATGTAGTTTTTCCTATCCATAACCGCTTCTAATTTCTTAAGCGTATCGTCGCCTGTTATTTCGTCGAAGAAAAAGGCAAGACGAAAAAACTCATGATGGTATTATTCGCGGGCCGATTCATATAATTGACTTGCCGATCAGATTGATCAGTTTTCATTAGCTGAGGGTTTTGGGCTTGTTGGTTCAGCGATGTGGTATTCCAAGTAGGCTTTGTATTAGTATTTCGAGGCATGTTGTAAGCTTGGTTCCGCTTGTGTGGGGATATGGCTTTTTGTTGTCTTGGAGGGAATATTTGATTTATTACTATATATTTTTTACATCTTTTCGATCAATTCTGATAGTTCTAAAATTCAGATTTTGGAATTCTAGAAACGAAGTACTAGATGGGGTGAAAAGTAACCTCCTTGGGAATGAAAATAATTTTTTTTAAATGTTTTTTTATTTTATTCAATATAGTCCCCTTTCAGTTTGATACACTTATTTCAGCGATTTTCCAACTTCTTGATCCCGTCCGAAAAGTAATTTTTCGGAAGGTCTGCAAAATACTCCTCCATGGCGTCGATGATTTCCTCGCGTGAGCTGAATTTTTTATTGATGAGCCATCCTTTGAGGTTTGGAAAGAGATAATAGTCCGAGGGATCCAAATCCAGTTACCAATCGACGCCAAAAGTCCGCCCGGTTCCGCATCAGCAAGTCCAAACACTCTTTCGAAGTGCTCTCGCGTTCGTGTTTTTGGTCAGGAATGAGCATGCGCGGCACCCAGCGGCAGGATAACTTTTTCATATGCAGAATATTGCCCAAAATATGGCGTGTGCGCTCAGTACTAATCTTTCTGGTATCTGCTAGCTCGCACACTTTTACTTCCGGTCAGCCAACACCATTTCATGTATTTTTTTGACCGCGTATTCTGGCGGTCAAGGAGGTTACCCTTCACCCCATCTAGTACGTGCTTCCGGGAGAGTCTTTGGTTTTTTGATGATATGCATCTCCGTTCAGACCTCTTTTAAATCAACAATAAGAATGATAGGAAATAATTTAAATAAAACAACAACGGCGTGAGGTATGAAATTGCTTCTGGTTTCATT
Source organism: Volucella zonaria (assembly GCA_963966105.1). NCBI lineage: Eukaryota > Metazoa > Arthropoda > Insecta > Diptera > Syrphidae > Volucella > Volucella zonaria. The sequence goes on along the minus strand of OZ014530.1, from coordinate 100,591,519 downwards.
TTGAAGTCACGTTCATGCTATTACACATAGGTGGAATAGCACATTATTCAAATGGCCGCCTCGGCTTCGCTGGTAGTGCTTCAAGCGGTCTGTCTAATTTTTGATGACTCCATCCAATATGTGCGGCGTTATTCCGGCAATAGCGTGTCGAATGTTGGCCTCGAGCTCGTCCAAAGTGGTTGGCTTGTTAGCGTAGACTAAAGACTTGACGTAGCCGCAGAGAAAATAATCGAGTAGTGTCAAATCGCGTGATTACTGCGGCCTAATGATGGACGCTCGCCGTGAGATGACCCAGTCGCCAAAATTTCTTCTTCACAACTTCGAGCGTTGCGTCGCTTTTATTGCATGTAGCGCCATCCTGTTGCAACCATAGCTCGGATATATCGCTGTTGTCGAACTCTGACCACAGATAGTCGGTTAACATCGCACTAGACTGAGATAATTGACGGTAACGGTGTCTCCTTCCCCATTCCGATGGAAATGATGATGCCCCCATGATGCACCAAAAAGTCAATCCTTGTGGATGCATTGATGCTTGGCCGAACACTCGTGGATTGTGTTCGCTCCAATAACGGAAATTTTGCAGCTAAGTCAAAAATGGGCCTCATTCGAGAGATGAGTTTTTGGCCAAAACCCTCATCTCCGGCCAACATTTACAACGAAATCTTATACGGATGCAGGCCCAAATCCAACTGCAAAATAAGCCAAGTTGATTCTCTGGCGATGTCCAATTCAGCTTGTCGGCGCCGAATCGACAATTCTGGGTCTTCTTCGATTCTTCGGTATGTTTTCTTCATTTCGCACCAATCCTTGTGTGGTTGGTGGCTTAAGATCCAAAAACGTTTACTCACGCTCAAACTTTTACACGGTGCGACGAATTACCTGCACACTGAAGCCATGATAACGACCGACATCATGACGAAATTCACGTCACGTATTTACAACTGAGCCGGAATTCCGATAATATTCTTTGATACATTCCACACGATCGGAAAGCCTAAAATGGTGCATAACGAAATGGCAAACCTTACTGAATATTTTGACAGCTAGATGTCATTGGTAACTTTGACAACTGCTGAAAGATAACAATTGAAAAAACTATCATCGCTATCTGGTTACTCTCTATATCCATTGCTCTATTTCAATAATTTGCCGTTAAGGCATTAACGGTTTCTTGGAAATTAATTAATTTTGTTAATTAGAGGAGAAAGTTGATCGTTAATTTTGGCGTAGAACTCCTCAATGCTTTGATCACGTTGTGCCATCACATTAAGTTCATGCTTTAGGGTACGGACATCTCCTTTATCCGGATAATGCAAAGATAAAAACTTTTTTATCGGGATCTAATTCTCGTTCAAAACGCTGTACGAAATAAGGGCCGCATGTGACGGAATTGCTCTATATATATTGGTTTACTTCTCATTACATTGTAGTCTTTTAATATGGACTCCATATTGTTGATCCACGAAACTTGCTGAATCGAATTTCCATCAACAATTTGAAGGTCTCTGACACTGTCAGGTAGCTTCCCTCTGTCTGCCAGATCCTGCTCAGTTCTCGGACTTATGAGGATAGGTGCTACGTGTGAGGGAGGGCTAATTTTACTTTCTAGTTTTTGGAGATGGACATTGATGAGCTTAGTCAGCTCGACTGTGCGTTCAGTGCACCTACTAACTGTTTTATCACTTCTTGTAAACTGGTCCATTGTAATAGCAGGAATTAACACTTTTAGGAATTTGATTTTTAGGGCAAAGAAATGAAGAGATGTAGAGGATAAAGTCTAGCAGTACTTAAGCTTACTTATACTGGACTTTGAAATAATTCAAAACTACACGATTTAACCGTAGAGGGACCTTAATAAAAACTTCATTAACGTCCTTACGGGTAGAATTCTACCCATAAATGTATTTTGCCTCTCCTGTCAAGCAAAATAAGACTTGTTTAAGCTTTTTTAAATAAATTTTATGTTTTTAGTTATTTATTAATTTGGAACAACATTTAATATAAATATTTCTATTTTGCACTGCTTTGCAGGTTGGTTTTTTTTAAATTACACAAATCAGTTCGCTTTTTTCGTCCTTGTTTACACCTTCTTCATAACAAGAAACGCATCTTCCTCGACCTTTTTCCTGCTGTGGCAATTGATGTGGACTATTTAACCGAGCCCGTTTTAATGTTGTGGAAGACCATGGGAGTATTTCCGTAAAGGATGACATATCAGAGTCACCGCGGACTGTTGATAAAAGCTTATGTGATACTGCCGTTTTCGGATTTCTAAACCGATTCTTCATATACGGTTTAGTTAACGACATCTGGAGTTTACGAATAAAGTTCTTTCTCTTCGGACCAGTTTGAATTGTTTATTGATTTTTTTCAATGACTTTATAAATAATATAGACGTTAAGAGCGGAAATATCTATCATACTCGCAAAAACGGCCATCGGCCAACGACAAGTTCTGCGTTTGCAACTGTAGCATGACAGCACCTTATCAACGATGTCAACACCTCCTTCCGTTGAATTAAAATACGCAGCAGCTTTTTCGGCTCCGGGTTTAATTCCACATTTTCGTTCAAAGTACTCTGAACAACAGTACATTCGTTCTTTCGGCCAACATAAGACACTAATGCGGTGTCTTCTGTAAAGGCAAAAGTTGATTTATATAAAGGCAGCCGCTTGCACTCTAATAACTCTGATGGAATGTTTTTTTTATTTTTCCGCATTGTACCAACCATCGTTAAACATCTATTGAGTAACTCTTGTCAGTTAGTAACTCTCGTTAGTTGAAAAAAAATTGTCCATCGTAACCTTTCAACTCATCCGTGAGATCCAATACTACCCTTTTCCCCTGATTCTGCGCCGGTCTAGTTATGCCGGGCTTTTTTCCAAGGTAAGATTTAACTCTCCAAATATAACAAGTTTGTGAGCATACTAACGGCCAAAATTTGAGTCTATATTTGTCGAGCTTGGATAGAATATATTGCTGAAATGAGCATCGTCCATGGAATCCCAAAAGCTGCTCATCAACAGTTACAAATTCATGTGTATTGTAATAAATGGCTAGAAGCTCAGCCCATTTGTCCCATAAATGGCAAATCGGAGCAAATTTGCCGGGTACACGGTTTTGCCTTCTGCTTAGCACGTTGTGGAAACGAAGAACTCAGTTAATAATTGTGAAAATTTTCTTTGACATGATTGCTCGAAACATCGGGCTTCCAAATTTTTCGTCAAACAAATCCGCCACCGCTTCGTTCTTGAATCTAAGTAATACATTCAGCCTTACAATCAGTTCAGTTTTCTCTGAACCGTTGTGGGGTACACTTGTGTAGAGAGCTTGAGCCTTGTTACAATTAAGTATTTTTCATAAATTGATCAACAAAATGTCGTGCAGTATTTGTCAATTAAAGGTTGAAAGATCAGACCTTAAAGTGGGGTGCGCGGAGTGTGGAGCATATTTCCATGGAAATTGTGTCAAAATCACTGCCATCGATTTGGATTTCATAAAGAGAAGTAAATCGGTTTGGAGGTGTCAACCATGCTCAAACCAACGGAGAACATCCTTCTCTAGACCATCCAACAACATAATCCATACAATCAGCCAGCCACCACCGTCTTCGCCATCGCCACCGTCTACGTCTGTTGCATCGACTCAACCGGCAACTTTACCGTCACAAACATCCAATATAACATCGGAAATTCCGTTTACCTCGAACCAGCTCGATGGTACCAATATCACTTTAGATATGATTTACGCTAAAGTTGTATCAATCGAAGAGAACCTAAAAATTCAAATCGGCGCACTTCAAGCTAAAAATGATAATTGTGAAAAAAGAATTGATTCTCTCGAAGCGAAAATCAACAATCTGGAGAAACAGCTACTCATAAACAGTATAGAAATATTCAATGTTCCTACCATCAAACCAGACATGTCCTATACTGATGCAGCTCTTAAAGTATTTCGTGAAGGTTTGAGCTTGAATGTAAACGAGGGAGACATCGACCAATGCTACATGAAGAAAATTAAAATAGCCAAACCAACAACTAAAGGCAATACGACCAAAAACGTTCTTCACGTAAAACTAGTGTCTCATCTATGCAAAGATAAAATAATAAAAGCCAAGAAAGAAAGAGGAAAGCAATTAACTACCAACCTACTCAATGCCGAAGCAAGACTGGATAAGATGTATGTCAACGAGTGTTTAACGTATGAAACAAGACAACTATTAAAAACTGCAACAACAATGAAGACAAAGAAGGGGTATAAATATGTGTGGACGAGAAATGGGACTATTTGCATGCGAAAGGAAGAGGGTGCCAACTACGTAAGAATAAATTGTGCTGCTGATTTTCTTAAATTATGATTGTTGCTAGCTCTCTCCCACTTCCTAATGCATGTGAAAACCCAGCTGATCTCGTTAATTCTGTATGTTGTTTATGTTTACATCAAAATATACGTAGCTTGAGAAAAAATTTTTCCATATTCTTAGCTCATCTTGATTCGTTGTTGAATTTACCCGTTGTAATAGTCTTAAGTGAAATTTGGATATACGAAAAAGAACTTGAATTGTATCAAATAGAAGGTTACAACTTTCCTTTGGCAAATTGTAACGAGTCTTATTGTGCTGGAGGTGTTGCCGTGTATGTTAAAGATGGGTATGTGTGTGATAGTACTTGCCTTAAATTATCTAGTGCTGACGTATTAAAATTTTCGCTTGCTTTTGAAAATATTGATTACACTTTTTTGTGTATTTATCGATTTCACGGTGTTGCTAAAAGTATTTTTATTCATGAACTAAGTCATATTCTTAGCGCAACTCTAGCTAAAAATTTAATTGTTGTCGGTGATATCAATGTTGATATTCTTGATGAGTGTAACATTGATACTGAAAATTATTTGTTTACTATGGCTTCAAATGGTCTTAAGAGTTTGATTAATGAACCTACCCGTTTGACCGATTCCTCTATGAGTTGTATTGACCATATTTTCTTGAGAACTCAAAAAAATAATAAAAATATTTTTAGTGGACAGGTACACGATTTGAAGCTGACAGATCATAGCATGGTTAGCCTAAATTATTCTCCAGTTTACAATCTTTCTGAAAACTTTAAATCCGCTTCTGATAGAGTGAAGTATTCCATAAATTATATGATGTTGAAAGAATTTTTAATTTTTGAATGTTGGGAAACGGTTTTTTCCGAAGGTAATCCTTCCGTTGCTTTTGACCTCTTCCTGGATATTTTTCAAAAACACATTAAATCGAGTACTTTTCAAAGAAATCTGTCGAGTAAGAAGAAACATTTGAAACCTTGGATGACTAACAATCTAATTAATAAGATAAGGAAAAAGAGGAAGTTGGGCTTAAAATGCAAGAAACATCAGAACAATATTAGACTTAAAAAACATTATGAAACTTTTTGTAAGTCGTTAAAAAAAGAAATCGAAGACACTCGTAACAACTTCTACAGCGATAGGTTTGCTAGTGCTGAAGGTAATGTACGCGAAGAGTGGCGAGTAATTGATAGCATTTTGGGAAAGGATAGAAACTCTGGTAAAATTGAAACTATTGAAGTTGAGGGAGAAATGGTGTCCGATTTAGGAAGAATTTCAAATAAATTTAACGATTATTTTACTGAAATCTCTGAAAAGTTGAAACCAGCTGTCGAACAAAGCATAAATTGCAATTGTTTCCCATCTTCAGGCGTTTTTGTGGATGATGTTCAATCAAACAGTTTTGTGTTTAATGCGATTACACCCAGAGAAGTTTACAATGCTATTTCGTCCCTTAAAAATAAAACTTCCCGTACAAGTGATGGTGTTTCAAGCATTTTATTGAAAAATATTGCCTGGTATTTAGTTGATGTATTGTCCTTCTTATTTAATAAAAGTGTTGAAATGGGTTGTTTTCCTGACCACTTAAAATGTGCTGAGGTTATACCCCTTTTCAAAAAAGGAAATAGAAAAATTGTTTCAAACTATAGGCCAATATCACTTCTTTCGACTTTTTCCAAAATTTTTGAAAAGTTAATTAAGATTCGAATTGTTTCATTTCTGGATAAGTTTAAGTTCTTCAGTAAAAATCAGTTTGGTTTTAGAGCAGGTTTGTCAACTGAGGATGCCATCTTACGGGTGTGTAGTCAGCTTTACGGAAGTTTAAATAAAAACAAATCAACTTTTGGACTATTTCTTGATATGACAAAAGCTTTTGATCTGGTGAACCACGATATTTTGCTTGCTAAGCTTTTTAATGTTGGTTTTCGTGGTAACATTTTCAATTGGCTTCAATCTTATTTAAGAAATAGAACTCAAAAGGTCATTATTGGTGGAATCTCAAGCGAACCTAGGCAATTAAAAAACGGTGTTCCTCAGGGATCTGTACTTGGGCCTCTGTTTTTCTTAATATACATAAATTCTATTTTTAAACTCAAATTAAATGGTAATTCAACTGCTTTTGCGGACGATATAGTTCTTACATACCAATCTGAAACTGTTTTCGAAGGCATTGCGATGATTAATGAAGACCTTGAAATCTTACGGTTGTGGTTTACTTACCACAAATTGATTGTCAGCGAGAAAACTAAATTGATGTGTTTTAAAGTATCTGGAAATGTCTTAAATGAATATAATTTATGGTTTCACGCTCATGATTGTAAACAGTTTCCATTACCTTTACATAAGTGTGGAAAGAGTAATTTTATTGGAAATGTGCGTTGCACTGAAACCTGCTTCAAAATCGAAACGGTTCAAACCTTTAAGTACCTAGGTGTAGTGATTGATTTAAATTTAAATTGGAAAAGTCATATTCAAATGATTAAAACTTATTTGTTGTTGGTCACACGTAAAATATATTTGATAAAGCCTTTTTGTTCTCAACAAGTTTTAACAACTATCTATTATGGTCTTGCTCACTCAAAGTTGCAGTACGGCATAACAAGCTGGGGAGGTTCGTATACTAATACCGTTAGATCCTTATTAATCGCTCAGAAACATTTAATAAGAATTGTTTCAAATAAAAATCGTTTAGCTGAGAGTTGGCCTTTATTCAAAAATTTGCGTATTCTGCCAATTAGGCATTTATATGTTTTTAAAGTTTTAAGAGACTTCTTCAAACAAAGCGGAAATATTCCCAGTAGGAATATACAAATGTACAATCTGCGTGTAAACAATATGAGCTTAGTTAATGTGCCTTTTGCACATAGAACACACTTTACACATTTTTATACATATACGGCTCCACATTTTTTTAATAAATTACCCTTATTTATAAGAGATACACTTCGTTTCTCATGTTTCATCAAAAAGGTTAAATACTGGTTGTTCACGTTAAGCTATGAATGTATTGAATCCTTTCTTTAAATTATTATTTTTTCTCATCAACAGCACAATTACATAATAGGTATATTAATGATGAATTGTTATGTTTATGACCGAATATCACAAATTTTTTATTTATTTTTTTTTTTCTCTTTTTTTACTTTTTTTGTTATCCAATCTAAAAAAATGTGAAATGAATAAATTACTACTAATTGTCACCCCACATCAGATATCAACTGAAATATAAATCTAGATGTGTCTTTCACCACTAACTTTTAAGTTAAGGAATGATAACTAATATTTCATTTATAATAATAGTTAAGTAATATTTAAGTTTATGATAATGAATAAATAAAAAAAAAAAAAAAAAAAAAAAAAAAAAAAAAAAAAAAAAAAAAAAAATGTAAAGAAACGAAAACACACTTACTTGAATACCCCACTTTAAATTAATACGCCTATATATGCATGTAAAAGCTCACGATCGATCGAATGTATAGCTCGAGCATATACATTTGAATACATGTTTTCCATTATTGGTGTAAAAAATAGCAAAAATGCATCTATTTTTTCGAAAACGCGAGACGTTGCGATGCGAGTTACACCGGGACGTAATGATAACATTCTGCTGTGTTTTCTGGAACTGGCGATAATCTCCAAACTGTTTCATTTTTCGAAACTAATATGGACGTCGAATTGGGAAATTCAGTGCAGTTGTCAGCATCCGAAGAATCCTCAACATTGGAAATGCACTCACGTTATTTAGGTTCATATTCGTCTTCACTGTCTGAAGAAAAATCTGTTGCGTCACTATTTTCGTTCACTAGCATTCCAATCTCTTCCCTAGTCAAAAATTTTGGAGCTGACATATTTGTATAACTTTACAATATTTATTTTATAACTTTTGTATACTTTTTCACAATATTACAATTATTTCGCAGTATTTGGTTACGTGTATGACCAAAGAAATACCTTCACTTTATGAACCTTCGGGTTAGGGGCTAAAATATACCCGAGGTAGGCATGCCTGTCGTAAGAGGTGACTAAAATCCACTGGGCCGGATTAAGGTGTTAAGCGACCGGTGCCAGAATCGACGAAGTTGGGGGCCCAGCATAAAATATTGCCCAATCTCTAACGCAGCATCCGGATACTTGGCGACCTCCGGATCAGCCGGCCTTATCTGTCTAATGCTGATCTCTGGACCGACGGACTACCCTTGCTCCGCTACTCGTGGGAACTACATAAAATGAGTTCTACAAATACAATACGACACAATACAAATAACCAGAACCCCTTCAAGGTTCAAGGGTTACGAGATCTCCAACATGCGGATCGCTGGAAAAATCGTCCGGAAGCAAATACCAAGCACAGTCGGTAGCTTTGGACGATAGTATTACATTGAATAAGCTACAAAATCTCGAACGGAGAAATTGTGATCTCCGCACCAGACTCCAAAATATGGAATTGCTCTGCGCTGAACTTAAAAAGGAATTAATTGCAATTAAGACGCAAGACCAGGTAAGAAACACAAGCTGATTCTTTGCCTGAAATTGTACAAAAAGAGATGGCAGCCAGCTCTAATACTGTTCAGGCCAATAAAAAAGAGCAACCCAAACAAAGACCGCCTCCGCCAATAAACGTCTTTGGAATATCGGATTATAACAAGTTGCACACAATCTTGAAATGACTGCGTTCAACCGATTACAGAGTAAGATCCCGCAATAAGGATACATGGACTGTCAATGTCCTTAATCCATACAATTACCGTTCGCTTTCGCAAAAATTAAATGCCGAGAAGATTCAATGGCATACGTATCAAAATAAAGTGGAAAGACACATACGCTTGGTAGCTAGAGGCTTGCATGCCTCTTGTCCTAAAGAAAACATCTTATTTGACTTCAAAAATAAGGGCTTAAAAATAATCTACGCCGTTAATAAACAGCGTAGTGTTGAAGGTGAGAGGACGACCTCAAGAAGCGGTCTCCAACTATTTAGGCTAACTTTCGACAAAACCGAAAGCCTAGCAAGGATTTATTCTATAAATTCAATTCAAATTTGGGACTCGAGGCTCCAATATACACCTTGTCAGGGATTCAGTCATACTCAGGCCTGGTGCCAGAAGGAGCCTCGCTTTGTGAAATTCTCCGGAAAACAACTGACACAAGAGTGCGGTGACGCGAAAGAGTCCTCAGCGATATGCATCAACAGCAGGGGAAAACATCCAGCTAACTATCGAGGCTGCGAAGTCGCGAAGGAGTTGAAAAAACGACGGCATCAATCCAAAACAATGCTTTCTAAAAACGCAGGGCCAGCAAGTACGAGAAATCATAACAGCGGTCCAACCCCAACGCCCTTAAAGATAGCAAACGCCGTGATGGCCACTAAAATCACCAATAACAACAACGTCAAAAATAACAATGCGCAAGTCTAAATTGCAAAAACGTATGCGCAAATAGCGGCGCGAGCAAATACGACCAACTGTGAATCACCTGATCCTGTCTCAAATGTTTTCTCAGTGATTCTCTAGAGACTAGAAGAACTGACTAAAACATATAAGACAATAGTCGAACGGCTTCTCAACTTCGAAACAGATATGCGCAACTAATAATAACAAAGAAGCTCAATATTCTTGCGTGGAATGCCAACGGCCTACAAAGAAGGCTTGATGAACTAAATATTTTTATTCAAGAAAAAGCAGTTGATATATGTTTAATTTCTGAAACTCACCTGATGACACAATCGCGCGTGGAACTAAAAGGTAACCGCGACTACCACGCTCATCATCCATCTGGAAAGGCAAGAGGCGGGTCATCCCTATTTATAAAAGACTGCCTTGAATCCTCTCTGCTAGCACAAATTGAACTTGACATATTTTAAATAACCACGGTGTGCGTTAAAAATAAGAACTTTAGTATATCTTCAATCTATTGCCAATAGCAATCTATTTAACTCTCTTGGACCAATCTTTATTATTGGTTGCGACCTCAATGCGATTCACACGTTTTGAGGCTCAAAAAAAGGCAAAACTCTCCACAGGGCTGGTATGGGATGTAGTTGCCAATTTTACTCAACGTACTGGCCGTCGGATGTCGCCAAAACACCCGATCTGATCGACTTCTTTATCGGAAAACGCTGGTTACGTCAAAGTTGAAGAAAGCTCCGATCATTCTCCAATTATTCTTTCATTGTGCGAATCCTTGGTGAAGAAACAAAGACCACCCAGATTACCCAACAAAAAAACTCACTGGGAAGATTTCCGAATAGAGGTTGTCGAAAATACTGAGTTAAAAGTACCGCTCAGAACGCCTTATCAACTTGAAAAAGTAGTTGAACGGTTTGTTAAAGTCATACAGCAAACGGCGTCGAGTAACACTCCACGCGAATCGAACAAAATTGCCTGTATCGGCATCGTGCTCAACAAGATAAAACGTCCTGTAATAGGCTCTGAAACTTGTTGAAAAAATCGATCAAGGACTTCAATAGCCGAGTTATTAATAACTACCTAGAAAGCCTCATAGCGACAAAAGATACCTATTTAATTGGGTATGTTCTGATGCTTTACCATTGGAGGGGGGAAGTCAGTAACAACACAACTATTTCAACGAACTGAGCTCTATTCAAATTAACTTTGCCTTTTCTATGTACATTATTTATACACCTTAAGTAGGCTAAGAAACAAATCGTAAAAGGTGTTCAGTTACGCGGCATGTGCAAGTAACTTAATATGTTGTGCGATTTGGAGTGCACTACCTACTATAGTTCCCAAAAAAAAAATGTAAAGTTTTAAGTTGTGCGTTGTATGTCGTTTTTTGTTCGATTCTTGTTGTTGTGATTATTCACAACAATACCAATTACTCCATATGGAGAGTCGTTAAAAGTCTTCGAAAGCCCTAAATACATGTAGCGCCAATAAGAAGAAACCAGGATGACTGGGCGAAAGACGATAAAGAAAAAGCGAACGTTTTCGCCGACCATCTTGCAGAAACGTTCATACCATTCGACGGGGAAGTATTTCCAGAGAATGTCAATACGCTATACGTGAGGTCTAGCATAGGTTCCTTAGGGAACCTTGACAAGTTATAGACACGCTTAAACCCAATAAAACCGCCGGATATGACTTAATTACGGGAGAGATACTTAAAGCGCTACCGAGAAAGGTTTGCTAAAGCTGCTCTATCTTATAAATGCCACCATAAGATTAGAGTATGTACCGTATCAGTGATAGTTGCCGAAGTTATTGTGGTTCCGAAAGCCGGTAAACCGCTGACTGAAGTCAAGTCATACAGAACTTCCCGATTATATCGAAGGTCTTCGATTAAGTAACGTCTTAAACCGATTATTGACTAAAATCGCCTCTTGCCAGATCATCAATTTGGCTTTAGAAGCCAACACTCTACTGCTGATCAAGTGCATGACCTATGTAATTGAATGAGCAATCGAGTGTAAGTTAGTCTGTTCAAGCGCATTCCTTGACGTTTCACAAACTTTTGAGAAGGTATGGCACGCGGGCCTGTAATATAAACTTCTACAAGTTCATATTTTAAGTTCATACCTAGATGATCGACTCTTCCATGTCAGACACGCAAACGAACATACCAATTTTCAGAAAATAAAGGCGCAAGAAAGTGTACTTGGCCCTCTGCTTTATTAGCTTTTTACCCGCGATACACCGCAAACGGACGATATTGTGCTAGCCACATTTGGTGATGACACTGCCATTTTGGCAACAGCTAAAACCGTCAAAGAAGCAACTGCTAAGTTGCGACGTGCCCTTACACAGATTAACAATTGGACAAAGAATTGGCGAATCGCGCTTAATGAAAACAAGTCTGTCCATATGAACTTCACTCTCAAGAAAACTGACAATCTACCTGTGTTTATCAACGCAGTACAAATCCCTTTCGCGAACGAGGCCAAATATCTTGGTATGACACTCGACGCTAAACTTAAATGGAGAGCACACGTTAAGAAAAAACGTGAAGAGCTTGGAATTAAGCATAGAGATATGTACTGGCTTCTTGGAAAGGATTCAAAGCTCAGTTTAGAAAAAAAATTGCTGCTATACAAGCAGGTGCTAAAACCGGTCTGAAAGATGCCAGTGGGTAGCATTCTACCCACAAGCACGTTAAACGTGTATTTGTAAAAAATGTAAAAGTATTTTGTAAAAAGACGGCTAACATTACTTTTTTCATTGCAAAACATCATTTGCAATAAAGTCAAGAAGTTTCAGCATGCTGATATTTACCGTTCTTCCGATATGTTGTAGGAAAGTGCAGCTATGGGTCGAATTCTACCCAATGGTCATTCTGCGGTTAATATATGTATTTACTATATGTCGTATGTACTTTAAATTGTTTTGTTTTCAATATTTTCTAAAAGCTACCTTTTGATTTTGCTAATATATAAGATAAGTTTGAGCAAGGTGTTTTTAACAATCAATTGATATAAGTTTGGTAAATTATTTGTTATTATTTAGTTTGTTTAAAGTAAGACACAGGTATCCTATCGGGTGGTCCGTGTTGTCTCTTTTATCTGTTTGACAGGTTTACTTGAGCACAGATTGCGCCACTGTCAGATGGTTCGTTGTGAGTGTTCTTATGTTGACGCAGGTTGCAGCGATCGTTGGACGTGTTCTTTTGTTAGCGCCTTTTTAAGATTTAATCGTTAGACGTATTAACGCCTTTCTATTTCAGCAAGATTAGATTTCCCCGTGTTTTAGTATGAGCGAATTACAATACATTCCAAGAATGTCAACAGTATACTTATTTACTACTACCCTTAATCTGCAACCCTGCACACACTTTTTAGCAACCTTGCAATTTTCACGATGCAAAGTTTCCCCATTTCACGCAACACATTTCTTATGTAACGCTAAACCAATTATCAGATTCAAAAGCATGTGCACATAAAGACAAATGTTAGAAATTAATTCGTTGGAGTTTTTTTTATCAATAAACGACAGAGAACGTTTCTCTTGCTAACAAAAGTTTGGTTTTTTTCAAAGTCATATCATTAAGTTGAGAACCATAACTCGCGCACACCACTTCGCAAATTAACTACATCGCAACTTGAAGGTGGCTGTGGCTCAAGTGTTAGTGTTTTAGCTTCCAAATCGGACGGTTCGGGGTTCAGACATTTTTTTTCAGGTAACTAAAATCTCGTGAGATGAATGGCTACCTACAATACAACAACTAGTCAATTTACACAATTTAACTATTTTGTCTCCTCATTAAATGTTGGAGGTCACCCATTGAGTAAGATAACCACTGAACCCAAACATCTTTCTCTCTTTCTCTCAACCAATTTTCTGAAAAACTTAACACGTGCTCAGGCATTTTAAGTGTAGTCATACCCTCTTGAGTGTTACGCTTAAAGAATTCAATGTTTTTAATTATTTCCTAATAATTGCACGGGTTAATTCTTAAAATTTTGAAAATAGACGCAAAATGTAAATACATCTAAGAAAAAAATTATAAAAAAAATAATAATTAATTTTTTTTATTTATTTGTTAACAGAAACCATATGTTGTAGATATGCAACATTGCGCCTTAGCTTCTGATTTTTTACATGATTATTTACAATGAAAATATTTGAAACAATTGCCTTTTTTTTATTGTAGCATAAGCCTATTCCACACTTTTCACATAGCATCTGTGTGAGACCAGTATAATTGAGCATTTTACAACGAATTCTCCTTATCCCCCATGCTGTTGAGCAGGGGCTTTAATTTTTTTTTGCCTGAAGGCCTTGCTTAACATCTGTTGTTCTTTTAGTCCACCATTGAGCAAAGTGCTTCAGCTACTTCCGCTCGAAAGTCTGCGGCGCTAAAATTTTCAGATCTCCCAATTTGCTTCTTGACACGGTGATAGAGTAGCCACGCATTTGCCATAATCATGTCAAGAAGATTACAAAACAAACGCATATACCAAAATTTACTTCTTAGTAAAATTTTGTGTCTAGCAACAATGCTATCCATCAACTTTACGCCTCCCATGTACTCCCATGTAGTAGCCGAACGTTGAACATTGGATGTAAGTTTCTTACCTGCAAAATTTGACGCCAGTGAAATAATGTTGTTGTCTTTCCAAGCAGTTGTTGAAATCGGAATCCCATTGTGATCGCCAAAAACTCAACTGGAAGTATAATAATTATCGAAGTAAAGCCTGTAGTTGCAATAGTTTGGTATTTGAATCGTTAAACGCACAACTACATTTGAGGCAGCACCCAATTGTCGCTCGCTCGGCAGCACTATAAATCTCGAACCACTAAGGAACCACTACGGACCACCAAAACCACTAACCCCGCACAAAATAAATAGTTTGAAACCCAATTTGTTGAGGTTTAGCCGGCTTGTATTGTTTTAGAATACTTCGAGTCTTTTAATTATTGGTCTTACCATATACAGCCTATCACTGGGCTGGGTGTGAGGCAACAATTTGGAATTGTCATTGAAATGCAAATTTTGTCGCGAACGCTCAAATTTTTTTAGTGGTATAGTGTCTTTAATTATGGATATTCCCATTTTATCGGACCAGTAACTTCTAACATTCAAAATCCGCATAACAGATGTGTACGAATCTACTCCAACAAATTGAGGTGAACATCGGTACTTTCAACATTTATCGGTTTGCTTTTTTTGTACGCTATATATGTTGGCTTGATCTCGTATAAGATCAACAATTTCTTCAGTGAAAAAATAAGAAATGAACTGATTATTTCCTGAAGCTGTTGATAACTTAGAACACTTTTTCGATGTGGGCGCATTGTTGCAGATGTGCAATAATAAGGCTTTTCGTCACTACGGCCTTTCTATGCTCAAAAACAAAACAAAAACTCAAATTTCCCGCCGAATATAAACTTACATTGAAAACGAAACAACTTTTATTGAAAAAAACTGGTTTTATAATAATTTCCCAAAAATAATGAAATGAGCTCAAACACAAACGTGGACTTAATGCAAAATTTCAACATTGACTGATGAAAACGAAGAGCAAATGTCAAATAGAGAACTTGAGACACGATCGCGCTTAGAAGAGGTATGTTAGTTTCCTGCAACATTGTTTTGATTTGGAAAAAATAGGAACATAAAATTCTTATACCGTTAAGTGGGGAATGTTGCAGATCTGCAACTCAGTGCAACGAAGGGTTAAGTTTAGAACCAAAACCAGCCTCCGGAACTGTATACGATAAGCGACAAAGTGTGTAAAGATTGTGTTAATTTCGATGGATAATTGGAATTTAAAAGGAATAAGTGCGAAATAAAGCAAAAAAAAATTCAAAATTTAAACCACCGGATACAGAGAACCAGCTCAAAAGAAGAAACATGAAAATGCTGTAAGTCAAAAAAAAAGAATATTTTTCTGTCATCCAGTTCCTTTAATAAACAATGAGATAAATCATAAAAGTAAATATGTATTCAAGGTGAAGAACAATTCTTTTTTTTTAATTTAGTTAAGTGTGAATTAAGCTTATCTTAGTAACGTAACTATTCTTTTACAAATAAAAATATCTTAGATAAACTTAGGTAGCCATCAGTCCATCCTTATTTCACGAATAGTTTCAGTGACTCAGAAGAAGATTTAAGTAGAAATAATAATATAACGAATAGGGTTAGACCAATTAGAGGTAATACAGTATACAAATTTAAACAACAAAAACAAAAAAAGGAAATGCACTAACCACAAATCGTTGCTCACTCCGTATAACAAGGAAAAAATGATCCCCACATTAATATTTTTCAAACCTTTAGGGTTTCAGACGCAATTAAAACTAGCCAATATTCGATGGCAACCCCATATTCCTCTTCGAGTTCATTCATAATGCAGAGGAAATTCTAAGCCAGATACCGACAGTAGATGGCACACCTCATGGAAAAATCCTGCTACGAGCAATACGAAATAAAGTAGTTGGCCTAGCCAACGAAATACTAAACATGTATGGAACTTGGTTCTACACTACTTTGATAAGAGAAACGAGGTTTGCATGGTTACGACAAAACCAAACCAAATTGTAGAACAATTCTACAGTTAAATTATTGAAATCTTTGCCACCATAAGTAATCATGAACAGGTCCATGAAAAAAACTGTAGTGTCATAAAAGCAAAAAGCGATCTCTATTCAGAAATGTGATTTAATGCATTTCTAATTGGCTTACATGAACCTTTGGGCTCATTAGTTTGTGCAATGAAAACTTCTTAATTGCCAGAATCATTCTTCTTCTGCATAAAAGAACAGAATATATTTTATGCAAACACAAAATCGAATTCCAAAAGGAGTTTCAAGGAACCATCGGAACTTTTAAACATCTTTCCACAATTCCCTCAACAAATTAGAAGACAAAATCTACCTGGACTCCAACAACTTTATCTTCCTCAAAATACATATATTAAGTCCAAATAGATCTCTAATTCAACAACAGCTTCCAGCCTTCCAGACACATATACAACAACCTTTCTTCCAGCAACAGGCCCAACCGAAGAAAGAACTAAACAACCACCACGAGAACCAATGATACTTGGTTCAGAGAATACGAAGCAAACTTTAAAAACTCAACAAAGTCCCTCAACTTTATCAGAAGTCAAACACAAAACAACCGCCCAAATATGCACAACATTTCTGAACTAAACCTAACTGAAAACCCTCCAGTAGGCAATTTAGATAATAACAATAGAAATCACCTTACCCAACTTGATCAATATTACAATCCGAACAACGGGCTGACCACAATAGACCATCAATCTCTTGATGCATCCAATGAATTGGATGACACATATTTTCATATACTTGCCTCGATAGAACAGTGGGATATGTCGACGTTAACAAACCCGGCACAATTCTTCCATTCATAAACATTTCTTCACCATTCGGTCATCCGCTTAACTTTCTTATAGATACGGGAGCTTCATTCTCCTTTATTGACCCCAAATTCATTCACCCCGATGATCTTATGAATACTAAGCCTACAACTATCAAAATGATACTGAATACCCACCAAATAGATAAAGAAATTCTCTTACCTAATTTTATAGAGTTTAATCAACCTGGACAAACTAGATTTCTGGTATTCCGATTTCACAGATACCTAGATAGCTTATTTGTAATTGATGCACTAACTGCATTAGGAGCTAAGATTGGTTTGGAAAATCAACTACTCGTAATCAAATACTCTGAGACCCCTTTGCAACTTAAACCTAATTTCGTGTCTCATAGGTACACTCTTTCAGGTGATTCGAAAACCATAGTCAAACTTCCAGTCGATGTTGAAAACGGCGACTTTCTGCTAAAACAACATTTATAGACCCACAGTTATACATACCAGAAGGTATATATAAAGCAGACAATTGGCATAGTAACCTAATAGTAATCAATAAGACCAATTTAAACCAAACGCTTTTCCTAGAACAACCCTTAAGAGTTGAAAAACTTAATGAACAATTTTGTGAAGTAAATAACTTTGAAATCAGTAGTACGAGTATAAACTCGGATTTAAATTACGTTCCTTCTGACGATATTATCAATCTTTTACAAACTCTGTAGAAATTACGATGACATCCTTTTCAATAGCGGACAAAACCGTACATTTAAAACACAGCATTAAAACAACTGACAACATTCCAATATATTCAAAGCCATATAGGTATCCCCATACTCATAAATCTGAAGTGCAATCACAGATTAAGCAAATGCTAAAACAAGGTGTAATATGACCCAATTACTCACCTTGGAGCTCCTCAATGTGCATTCTTACTAAAAAAAAGACGCCGGCGTGAAGACAAAATGGCGACTTGTTATATGTATATTATCGCGAGCTAAACGAAAAAAACAGTTAGCGGCAAGTACCCGTTACCTAACATAAATCATGTTCTTGACAAGCCTGACAAAAGTATTTACTTTACCACTTTAGATCTTGCTAGTGGGTTCCACAAGATCGAAATGGGCCCATCAGACATTGGAAAGACAGCTTTTGCGAGAGAAGGAGGACATTATGAAAATGTCAGGATGCTCTTCGGCCTAAAGAATGCTCCATCGACTTTGCAGAGAGTCATGAACAATGTGCTGAGAGATCTCCAGGGTAAGATCTGGCTGGTTTATCTCGATGACATAATCATCGTTTTCCACGTCCTTGCAAAAACATTTCGAAAATTTGACAAAAGTTTTTGACCGATTGCGTGAAGCTAATTTTAAAATTCAACGAGATAAAACCGAATTCCTCCACAAAGAAGTAGCTTTCCTACGACAGCTGGTGCGCGTCGAAGCTTCATTCGAAACGGACGTATTAATTCCTCCTCTCAGTGCTAATAATGTGAGCATTGCCAAAAGATCGCGACTCTAATACTTATTACTGGAGGCCACTTCAATCCCTACCAGATAGCGACATTGATGACAATGACATCGCGATGAGTAAAAGACCGACGAAACAGACCAAAGTGCCATCAATCAATGTGTTGCACCAAATTAATAGTAACATTCATAAGCTGTTAAATGAAAATAAATTATTGCACTAAGAAAATGTCAATAGGAATTAAAGTAAACTGTGCTGATGTCCAAACGCATCAAAAAGTCTGTGCTCTTTTTAAACCCATGCAATGGCAGTTCTTCACTCATGACCTTACCTGGACAAAGTCATTCAAGGTTATATTATACGGTCTTGATGAGATGACCTTTCAATCGCTTTACTTAAAAGTGAACTTACTCAAGTCGGACTTAAATGTGACAACATAAAAATTGTCAAAAAGTCATATGAACAATGTACGCATGTGTTGTACATAGTGTTATTAGACTAATAGAACTAAATAAGAACTTTAGGTCGAGCACAAACAAACAAATTGACACAATGCTTCAATTGTCAAATGTTTGGACATGGTGAAAGGAACTGCAATGTAAAAACTTTCTGTGCATTCTGTTCGCAAAATCACAAAACAGAAAAGTGTACGGGTAAAAGTGAAGTTACATGCGTGAACTGCAACGGGCCTCATACTCGTAAATCGGATGATGTTTCTTGTAAAAGTCGTCAAACGTTTTTGCAAACAAGAGAAAATTTCATAACAAAAAAAAAATCCCTCGCGACCTCGCGCAATTCATAAAAAAACTCACCACTTAATATGAGTTACCAATCTCTTCGACCACTTAGCGTGCAAACGACGAGTACAGCTTTCTTATTATCACCACACGTACGTGATCAGCAACCGACAAATAACCCCTGGTACGTAAGAAATCCCGAAGAAGTGGATTCCACCAAGCTCTTTACATGGGAGTAAATCAGCGCTCTCACAACAGAGATGACAACTTTACTCAGCCAATGCAGCAGCAGATCGGGACAATTTAATGTAATCACTCAACTTGCAATTAAGTATATTCACACTAACAAATAATGAGTGCTAGCTTAGGAATAATTACTTGGAATGCGAGAAGCGAGAAGGTTTAGAGTTTTTTGCCTTCTTCAGTAAATATAATATTGATGAAGGTTTAGTTTCTGAAACAATGCTTGCAAATGAGATTAATTTAGGTATCTAATTTTTAATTATTTTTATTTTTTTTATAATTTGCGTTCAATGGAATTAAGTACCCTTAAAATGTTTGCACACAGCGCGGGCGAAGGAAAATCAGGGAGGATGGAAAGAGAGGTACCGGTGAACGTTGGTTTTGAAGGTTAAAATGACTAGGAAATAAAGAGGTAGGCACTGCATTCCATAAGCGAGTTGTACAGCTTAGGAACGAATCACGATATTTTAGAGTACGTCCGAAAGTGGGCTTGAAGGTATACTGATGAGCATTCATAGCGAGGCGGGTGTTACGTTTAAAAGTTTGAAGGGGCGGAGTGCCACTGGTGATTTCTATGGAGCACTGGTGGGAGAAATAGCGATAAAATAGAGTGAGACACGAGACATAACGTCGGTGTTCGAGGGTGCCCATTGTTTGAGTGATATTAGTATCACCTATGAGTTTTATCGAACGGTTTTGAATCCTATTTAGCAGTTGCAGAAATGTTGTGGGCGCACCCCACCAGATGTGGGCATTGTACTCCAATTTCGGGCGGATAAATGCCTTATATATTGAGACCAGATCAGAGGGGGTAAAGTATTTCTTACATCGCTTGAGGAAACCTAAACATTTCGCAGCATTTTTGACGACACCGAATATGTGGTCATTCCAACGTAAGTTGTGATTGATACACATACCGAGAATGGAAAGTTTATCGGTTTCGACGATGCAAGTGCCATCCATGGATAATGGCTGGGTGTTTAAATTTCGCTTAAAATTTAAAATTACATTTTACTCTGTTAGTGGTTCCCCAATTTGTTATGCTGTTAATATCAGAATTTAATGAGCTTAACTTACGCTGCCGTTCCCGTTATACAGCCGGAGAGAAGGGACGTGAGTCCGGGAACGAATATGAAAAGCAGAGAGTACTGTCGTCAGCAAAAGAATCTATAAGTAGCAGACAAGGGATTGTTAATGAAAATTAAAAAGAGTGTTGGGGACAGAACGGAGCTCTGGGGCACTCCAGCATTTATTTTGTGAATATCATACTTGAAACCATCCAAGACAACTTGAATTGAACGTTCCGAAAGGTAATTTCTAATCCATTGAAGAAGAGAGTAATCGACCCCAAGCCATCAGATCACCAGTGGACCAGTTGCTACGAAAACCGTACTGACTGTCATTGAGAAGTTTTTGTGTTTCGAGATATTTCATGAGCTGACTGTTTTCAGCGATTCCATGATCTTGGAAAGAAGGGACGTAAGTGCATTGGCTCTGTAGGAGGAGAGAGAGGAAGATTCGCTGTTTTTAGGAACGGGCTAGACAAATGCTGTTTTTCATCTGCTCGGAAAGAGTAGGTTTGATGAAAAAGCTTACGCAGTGGTTTTGCCAGCGAGGAAGAACACGTCTGCAGAAGGAGGGGAGATATACCATCTGGACCATTTGTGAATGCTAAGATCTTTAAGAACTCTTGCTACTACACGAGTGCGAAAGTGGATTTGTCCCATTGAATATTCGACTCACTCAAGTATAGCCAGAGACAAACCACAATCTGGGAGTGTTAAGCTGGCCGCAAAGTATGCAGCAAGCAGAATGGCCTTGGCCGAAGACCTGACAGCTGGAATGTCATTGTAAATGAGCGTTGGGATGTGTGATGAAGCAGGGTTTCTAATATATTTGACGAAAGACCAAAAATTGTTACTGCCTTTGGGATATTGCAGTTTTTTTTGCTTCATTTTTTGGTCGTATTGGAATTTTACTCGTTTAAGAAAGATGTTGGGTTGGTCTTGAAGGACCGAAAAAACATTTGTCTAACTCTGACAGCCTCTTTACAGCTCGAGTTGTACCTTGCCTTTTTTTTTTTTGGTTTGACACCCTTCATCCAATGAGGGATAAAGATTCTCGTTCCTAGGAGAATGGTGTCTGTAATCATATCAGCATCCACATTGTTGTCGAGGAAACATAACGACCAGTTAAAATTACTAAAGAAGCTGTTAAGACCGCTCCAGTTGGCTTTCGCGTATTTCCCTACGGCTCTTTTAGGAATCTTTTCTCTAGCTATGTGGTCGGTATACGAGAAATTAGCTGATATGACACAATGGTCCGACGAGCCTAGAAGGGGGAGCACATCAACGGTGTACTTATCAGGGTGAGAAGTTAAAAACAAGTCCAGGGTGTTGGCGGTATGACTATCAACGTCTGGTATTCGTGTAGGCTCATTTACAAGCTGGGTTAAGTTATTTTCCGCAGCGAAGATCTCAACACACCGTCCTTCTGGTGTTGTCTTTCCAGAATATAGAAGCCAACTAGAAGGGTGTATTTTGACATCGCCCGTAACAACGATTTCAGTATGAGGATACAGGGATACAATTCTTTGAATGGAGTCAGACAGCGCATCAAACTCGTGAAAGGTCAAATTGCTGTCCAGTTTGGGGCTTCTGTAAATAAAGCAGTAGCGGATAATTTGCCTACGGATATGGAATTTTAACCATATGGAATTGAATTCCGGATTGGAACAGGGACTACATTGTGGTGGAGTTTGGTAAGCTACATCACTACGCACTTAAATGACGAGACCACGGTGAGAGAAGAATAATGGCACTAGTTCTTAGCCAGGTAGTTTCAGATCAAAGTGATCTGAGAAGTGTGGACCGGGATCTATCTATGTTTCACTAAGTGTCAAAACAGCTGGTCTGTATTTGCAGATGTGGACGTACGCAGAAAAGTGTTTACTTTTTAGCACTCGTATATTGGCAATATCCACTCTGAATTCTCTAGTCATTATAAAGAAAGACAAACCCAAAAAACACAAACACCGACGTTACTAAGCGCAGGTATGTAGTACAAATTCAGAGTTGGTTTACCGAATAAAATTGTTGTAGGTGTTATGCCCTTACAACAATAGGAAACAGCACACCAAGAAACTTCATACCCACAGCCCGCTATCCATCGGTTGTTACATACACTCAGTCACTGTACGCGCTGTATTACAATGTAATACAGCAACGGCAGTGACCGAGCGCAAGCAACAGTTTGACCAGTGGCAGGAAGGTTGGGATGCCCGCACTGTGGATGGAGAGTTCGGTTTCACTGCACTCGCGCTTTGTTGCTGTTGTTTTTTTGTTCATTCTGCTCGCATAGTTAACTCTGTTGTTGGTGTTTGTTTTCTTTTTTTTTGCACTCGCTCGCGATTTTTTTGTCTCCACGCGAGGAGCGAATTTCACAGTGCACTTGTGCGCTTGCAATTGTCGATGATCAGCTCAGATGGATAGAGAAAATAGAAGAGGTTGTGGTGTTGCATTGTAGTAAGAAGAAATATACGTCACTCAGCTTTGTCCTCCGTAAATACTATGGTAGTAGAAAACGTTGGCAATGGAAACTCCATTAAAATATATTCTTCCAATTTTCCCGGAGGAGCTGGTAATCCATCAAAGCGAGCTGCCTTAAAGAGTGATTTGATAAAACTGACAAATGGTAATAGTTGGTTTATAATTGGTTGAGATCTTAGTTGTCGGCAACGCAATTGGAATTGTAGCCATGCAAATTCTTACGGTAACATACTCTTTGATCTAAATATGAGTAATGACTTCATGATTTTTTGTCCGCCACAGCCAACATACATCCCTTTGAATAGTAGGTTTAACGCCTCCACACTTGACCTTTTCTTAACCAATTCGGTTGGAATTATGAGTTAACCAACTGTAATTAATGATCTCAACTCGGATCATCTGCCCGTTCTTTGTAAAATACTTAGTACACTTGTGATAGAAAATACCTTTATATACGATCTCAAGGCCGCAAATTGGAATAGGTATAAATCAACTCTAAAAAGTTAGAAACCGTACATGTGGAGGAAATAAATGTAGTGGGTCCTCCTGCCGTTGATCAGTTAATTGAAGCCTTAAACATTTTGATTCTTGAAAGCATTAATATGTCAGTGCTCACAAAGTCAGTTTTGTCCATCAGTTATTGTCATTTACCACAATATATCCTTAACTTGATTAAGTTGCGAAACAAACACAGGAAAAAGCGGCAACAAATCAGGCTTTGGTACTATCTCAATTGGGTCAAATGCCTAAATTCAAAAATTAGAGACAAATTGGTGAAATTTAAAAACAAAAATTGAAATCAATTATTTTTGCGTAAGCCATTTTAGAATATAGTCAAAGTAATTAAGAAAAAAACATACAGCTAACATGTTAGCAACATTGCAAAACTACAAGTACCTACCAATAAATTCCACGCTCCTGCATCAGAAACAGTGCTACTACAGCTTCTTGGCCATCGCTCTCTCCAGTAGGGAAAAAGTAACATTCCAAGAATGAGCAGTGGCTCAAGTGGTAGTGGACTCGCTTCCAAGTTGGAAAGTTCGGTGTTCGAATCCCAGCCTCGCCCGAAAGACATATTAATTTTTTCAGTTAACGAAAATCAAGGAAGATGAGTAATTGACTAAAAATCAATAACCAGCCAACTTCCACTAAGAATTTAGTCTCCCCATTAAATGTTGGATGCCATGGAGCGATGTAACTACTGAGCCCAAAATCTTTCTTTCTCTCTCTATCCCATTTTCCAAAAAAAAACTTAACACATGCTGAGGCATTACAAGTGTATTCATACCCACTTGAGTGCTAAGTTCTTTTAAAAAAAAAAAAAAAATCTGCAACCTTGCATTTCTCATCTTCCAAGATACAAAACTTTTCCATTCACACTGCACACACTTTCTAGCAACCTTGCATTTTTCATGATGCAAACTTTCTCCATTTCACACAACACATCCCTTATGTAACACTAAACCAATTTTCAGATTCAAAAGCATGTATAAATACAAATGTTTGAAATTAATTCTTTGGAGTCTTTTTATCAATAAACGGCCGTGAACGTATTTTTCAAAATCATTAAGTTGAGAATCATAGCTCGGGCATACCGCTTTACACTTTAACTACTTCGCGACTTGAAAGTGGCTGTGGCTCAAGTGGTAGTGTTTTAGCTTCCAAATCGGACTGTTCGGGGTTCAATACCAGCCGCACCCGAAAGACATTCTTTTTTCCGGTAACTAAAATATCGTGAGATGAATGGCTGCCTGCAATACAACAACAAGTCAATTTACACTACATATGTTAAGTATTTAGCCTCCCCATTAAATGTTGGATGTCACCCATGCAGCAAAATAACCACTGAGCTCAAACATCTTTCTCTCTTTCTCTCTATTCAATTTTCTGAAAAACTTGGCACGTGCTCAGGCATTTTAAGTGTAGTAATACCCTCTGGAGTGTTCAGTTTAAAGAATTCAATGTTTTTTTATTATTTCCTAATAATTTGCACGGGTTAATTCTGCTTGGGTGCCGTTTATATTTTAGCCATTCGCGAGAGGGAAAGAAACAAGAAACAACTACCTTGGCTGGGGTTGATCGACCGAACAAGCAAATCTTTTATTTTTTCTACTATTTATACAATGTTCTTTTTGCTAACTTAACAATTTTTACAAAACTTAATACAAATTTAATTCTGTAGGAATATTCAGTTTACTGTGTGGGAAAGGCTACATTGCATAGTGTGTAGCGTGGGAATGGAATTTGCAATTGGAATGAACGCAATGTTGCCTATTTGGTAAAAATGCATTACCTGGAAACTAAGTATGGGAACGGTGTTTATTATTTAGATGATAACGTACATAAATGCATTTCTCTTATTTGATGGTCTAGCACACTTAATTGTAACTTGCAAATTTCCGTCTTCTTCTTTTTTTTATATTCTGTACATAAGAAAATACGAGACACATACGAGTAACGATAATGATTTTACATAATATGCATACCCTTCAGATAGTTTTCTTTATTCCCTTTGTTGCTCATTCATTTATAAATTTTTCTCGACTAATAAAGACTTTTTTTGAGCATAAAATACAGTCCATCGAAGTTTGTTTTTCTTTCTTAACCAAAACATTTTTAGGTCCTATCGAAGCCGGATTAATGAACTTAAAGTTAAATTAAATTCTTTTTGTGAGAAAATACGAATCATTGGAAAACTAGAACCGTGTAACTCTACTCCGCACAGTAAATAATATACAAGGTAAATGACTCGAACTCCAACTTTTTAAAATGCTATAATTTTTTTACTTTTTGATAAATTTTGTTGTGCCAAAGCAAAAAATGTTGAAAAATACATAAATTTTCAAATTATATCAGTAGTTTTCAATATGTCCACCTTTGGCGCGAATAATGGCCTTGAGACCGCCGAAGAAAGCATCGCACGCTGCATGCAAGTGGCTCTGCGGTATTTTGGCCCATTCCCGGCGAAGTGCTTATTTGAGGTGGTCCAAACTTTGGTATTTTTTAATGCCAACATTCGCCTTCAAAATACCCCAGACAGAGAAATCCAACTGATTTGCATCCGGAGAATTTGCAATCCATTTTGTCGAAGAAATGAATTGTGGATCATTGTTTTTTAACCAATCTTGGTTGACGCGCGCTTTGTGAGACGGTGCCGAGTCTTGTTGAAATCTCCATGGTCTCCGACCGAAATGATTGTTTGCCCAAGGTTTCAATACTGACTCTAAGACAGGTTCACGGTGTACGATCGCATTAATTTTGACGCCACCGTCCAAAAATACGAGCGGAGAGTGACCATCGGTGGTTATGGCGGCCCAAACCATCACCATCGGTGTTGCCTGCTTTCTGGTGGCCGTCCGAAGGTCTACATTTTCGAAGGACCTCTTTGGCAAGTAAACGCAAATGGTGACTCATCGGAAAAAACCAAATTCGGAAACTCACCACTTTCGTGCAAGCGTAGCAACTCCTTCGCTCTTTCGACTCTAACTTTTTTCTGTTGCGGTGTAAGATCGTGTGCTTTTTGGAACTTCAATGGCTTCAGCCCAAGCTCATTTTTTAGTACGTGTTGCATCCGTTCCAACGATATGATGAGCTCGCC
Source organism: Volucella zonaria (assembly GCA_963966105.1). Classification (NCBI taxonomy): domain Eukaryota; kingdom Metazoa; phylum Arthropoda; class Insecta; order Diptera; family Syrphidae; genus Volucella; species Volucella zonaria. The sequence continues at coordinate 100,564,802 of OZ014530.1, read as the reverse complement.
AGCCATTTTTCTTCCACTTCGATGCGGATTTCGCTCCATTCGAGCCTTTACTTTCCGAACCATTTCTGCCGATGTTGCTGTTTTTTTTTATGACAACCTCCATAGCGTTTGCAACGCTGCCTGTATTACGGTAACGAGCTATGGTTCGAGACATAAATGATTTATTCACGTTGAGGTGCTGGAGGACTCTAACGATAGCTACTTGTGGCTTTCCAGCAATCACACTATCACGTTTGAATTCCATCGCGGACAAAAATTTTTCAACACAACTGAGACGCAAATCATTTAAAACGCTTGTAAATAATAAAATTATCTGTCACGTGTCAAAATTTGAGCTCACTGACATGAACGGTTTGGAAATTATAGCAGTCTGAAGTCGGTTGCAGTTCGTGTCATTTAGGGTGTATAAAAAAAACATATTTTTGTGACTGCTCCTGGTGATTTATGAGTGCCTTGCTGCAATTCGGGAGGAATCTTCGACTGTTGGTGTGCACGTGACCTGTGGTGGCGTCTGGATTGTGCTGGCAAGCAGGAGAAGTATTATAAAGCTATAATTCAGGTAACAATTCTATCAATTTGGTATTAAATAGAGACATTAAAATTAAAACGTGATCGGTGCAAGGGAAATACAACACATTTTGAAAGCTTCCTTAATGGGGCGACAAACCAAAAGTCTACCTTCTAGCTACAGGGGCGGTTAGAAAAGAGGTAAGATAAGGAATCGGAGCTTCCTGAAATACGTATTTCAAACTCCTAGCAGACTATAGATGTCTAATCAGCGACCGACAAATCACACCCTCGAATGCCGACCATGATTAGCGCGGATGACTTTCAGAAGTTGCTAGAGTAGCAAACTACATTTCTCGAGAAATTAGGCCGCCCCCCGATAGGATCGACTGATGATAACGCCTAATGGATCAAATTCAATCGATTACTACCAGCCCAGGCACAAGACGTATGCTTGCCTTATCTCCAATTGATTAAATTTGATGGTCAATACGATAAGTTTAAACCATTTTGGAGCATTTTTGACTCCACTGCCAATAAAAAAACATCATCTGAGCAAGGAATATAAATTTCAGTACCTGAAGGGTCAGCTGGCGGGGGAGATGTAGGACTCACTTTATTTCTTTTTTTCTTTTTTGGTAGATTGATTTGTGGATAGAGCGGTTTTGAAAAGAATGCTCTGGTTAATGTTTTGCAGAAATGTGCCCACCGAACTGTACTCTAATTGTAGAAATATCTTTGAAGACACACACCCAATTCACCATTTTCGATAAGTACGGTTATATCTATTACGCAACGGTCACTATCATGCAAGAACTGGCAGCTTGTAATATATTGATTCTGGTTCGTTACTTGTGCCGCTGTGTCGAATATTAGAAGATTCAGCTAGAAGCTGGGTCCTGGAAACGGCAGACTACCCATCGAGGGGAAGTGAGGAATGGTATTCCTTAACCTATTTATTACAAAACGCTTGACTCAAGTTTTGGATCAGTTGCCAGATCATCAAACGGTTTATCCTGTGTGTTAAAATCTGCTAGCTGGATGGAAGTCAGTGAAACACCTAACAAAAAATGACTAGTTGTTAAATCACTTGAATAATCTGGCTCATTACAAATTGGACACAATGGTCGAGAATTGATGATTTTAGTTGGCACGCAAGAGTATGTAAATCCCGGTAAACACGATATTTTACTTTTTGTTATTGATAGCCTTAATAGCCCCCAAGGTAAGGAAACCGGTATATTTACTCAATTTTCAGTTGATCCCTTCATCCACACATTTTCTGTAAATATTATCAAATGATCTTATATTAGAATCGAAAATTTGTTTGCTCTTGTTGGATACGAGTATTATTAAAAGGTTTAAAGGAGTAATTCTTCGAGAAAAAATGTCCGTAGAATTTTGATCGCATCAAACCGTTGAAGTAATTGTTAGGCTTGGTAAGAAGTTAAAATTTTGTAACCCTGACTGGGACGAATGTCCAAGCTTGAAAAGAAAGCTATTCTAATATAATTGTGAAATGTGACCGTGAAGTCAGCTGATAATATTCCTGTTCTTTGTTGCATTAGTTCCTATAAAACAAACAAATATAGTATTTAAGAAATTTGTATCATTAATGTACCACACAAAAAAACTTGTTTTCCTCCGTACTGTACAGAGAGGTTCGGTCATTTTGTTTTTTTGAGGAGACGTTACTTTTTCTGGCGATCCTGGCCTAGTACGTGTCTTTTCTTTTCAAAGAAATAAAAGATTTAAACAGGAAGGAGAATTTTTAATAAAAAATAAGTATATTACACAAACAAACAAAAAATCGTACAAAGCCTGCATAAGGGGTCGGAGATTGTGATTATTGGGTTTTGGACAGAGGGGTTTCCACTGAACCTTCTCGTTATTTCTAATTCAAATATAAATACAGATAAATAATTCCGAGAACTTGGATCTGCAAAGCCAAGGAATTGATACTTGGCTAGGAGTGTGAGTGCGGAATGGGTTATCTTTATGCGAGTGAAATATTGGGAGAGTTTCGTCCCAATTAATTTTTTATTTCTATTATGTTTGTACGAAGATCTTTGCCAGAACAACCACAGGTCTTACAAACTTAAGGCGTCATACAGGTGGTATTAATAGAGAGACGTGAACGTTTTCTAATGCCTTTTTTCCTAAACTTCTTCGTATAAAGCCTAGAAAACTTTAGCTACCGAGCTATTATTGAGTCATAAGATGGATTGTACAATACTTCATCGTGTAGGAGCTACATTGAAACACATTTTTGAGTCAAAAGATGCATTGTACAATACTTCATCGTCTAGGAGCTACATTGAAACGTAGCGGTATTAGAACAGATCATTGCATTCGAAATGTTGAAAGGGCATTAAGCAAACCATCTTGAATCTAGGCGGTTACTATGATTATATGATAGTCGTTGACTGTACGACATACGAGTACCTTGATTGAGTTTTAAAAAAACCAGAGAGAGTCCAACCTATTCTAGTTTTTTTTGCATAATTGGCATTCCTTGCCTAAATGAATCTGCTAATATAAAGCAATTAAAAAAAGCGAAGCCCCAATGAGGGGCTAATTTTATGTATTGGATTAGTATTTTCTGTTTTTACAGGTACATAGATTGCGTTTCATATATTTATTCTGTGGCCTTGTATGGCACTTGTAATTAAACACAATTGATCAAGTTACAAATGATATATTATTGGAAGTATTAAAATTATAACTAGTAAGAAAATTCACGAACCCACCGTAGCAATGATTCGAATACATAAAATGATAAAATTCGCCTTAAGTTTATTTGAGGTGGCGCAGATAAACCGTCTTTATATTGAGGATAATCTGTGGTACTCTCCTATTCTTTTATAGTTTTTTTATACTAAAAGTTCTAATTGTTTGCGAATTGATGGGTACTGTCCTATTGCAATTCGTTTTTTCGTTCAAATTTAGATCCTTATTAAAGGGTGCTACCGTAGAATAATTTATTCTCTTCTAAATGTGTTGCATTGTTAATGACTGTTTCGTTCAAAATGTCGTCGTGAGAAAGAGAGATTTTACTTACTTTATTGTGTAAGATCCTGTACGTTTCTGTAAAAGTGGAATGTAGTCATTAAACCGAGAAGTTACTGCTTGATTGTTGATGTGATGGGATATGTATACTCAACTGTAAGATTCAATGTTGTATTGGTTGCAACAAACCTTAAATATAAGGCCTACGAATTCCAAACCTTGGTAAGGGGCAATTTTTTGTGGTATAGTACAACGAAGGCTAATGAAATCCTTAATACAGAAAAGAAAGCTATTCTAATATAATTGTGAAATGTGACCGTGAAGTCAGCTGATAATATTCCTGTTCTTTGTTGCATTAGTTCCTATAAAACAAACAAATATAGTATTTAAGAAATTTGTATCATTAATGTACCACACAAAAAAACTTGTTTTCCTCCGTACTGTACAGAGAGGTTCGGTCATTTTGTTTTTTTGAGGAGACGTTACTTTTTCTGGCGATCCTGGCCTAGTACGTGTCTTTTCTTTTCAAAGAAATAAAAGATTTAAACAGGAAGGAGAATTTTTAATAAAAAATAAGTATATTACACAAACAAACAAAAAATCGTACAAAGCCTGCATAAGGGGTCGGAGATTGTGATTATTGGGTTTTGGACAGAGGGGTTTCCACTGAACCTTCTCGTTATTTCTAATTCAAATATAAATACAGATAAATAATTCCGAGAACTTGGATCTGCAAAGCCAAGGAATTGATACTTGGCTAGGAGTGTGAGTGCGGAATGGGTTATCTTTATGCGAGTGAAATATTGGGAGAGTTTCGTCCCAATTAATTTTTTATTTCTATTATGTTTGTACGAAGATCTTTGCCAGAACAACCACAGGTCTTACAAACTTAAGGCGTCATACAGGTGGTATTAATAGAGAGACGTGAACGTTTTCTAATGCCTTTTTTCCTAAACTTCTTCGTATAAAGCCTAGAAAACTTTAGCTACCGAGCTATTATTGAGTCATAAGATGGATTGTACAATACTTCATCGTGTAGGAGCTACATTGAAACACATTTTTGAGTCAAAAGATGCATTGTACAATACTTCATCGTCTAGGAGCTACATTGAAACGTAGCGGTATTAGAACAGATCATTGCATTCGAAATGTTGAAAGGGCATTAAGCAAACCATCTTGAATCTAGGCGGTTACTATGATTATATGATAGTCGTTGACTGTACGACATACGAGTACCTTGATTGAGTTTTAAAAAAACCAGAGAGAGTCCAACCTATTCTAGTTTTTTTTGCATAATTGGCATTCCTTGCCTAAATGAATCTGCTAATATAAAGCAATTAAAAAAAGCGAAGCCCCAATGAGGGGCTAATTTTATGTATTGGATTAGTATTTTCTGTTTTTACAGGTACATAGATTGCGTTTCATATATTTATTCTGTGGCCTTGTATGGCACTTGTAATTAAACACAATTGATCAAGTTACAAATGATATATTATTGGAAGTATTAAAATTATAACTAGTAAGAAAATTCACGAACCCACCGTAGCAATGATTCGAATACATAAAATGATAAAATTCGCCTTAAGTTTATTTGAGGTGGCGCAGATAAACCGTCTTTATATTGAGGATAATCTGTGGTACTCTCCTATTCTTTTATAGTTTTTTTATACTAAAAGTTCTAATTGTTTGCGAATTGATGGGTACTGTCCTATTGCAATTCGTTTTTTCGTTCAAATTTAGATCCTTATTAAAGGGTGCTACCGTAGAATAATTTATTCTCTTCTAAATGTGTTGCATTGTTAATGACTGTTTCGTTCAAAATGTCGTCGTGAGAAAGAGAGATTTTACTTACTTTATTGTGTAAGATCCTGTACGTTTCTGTAAAAGTGGAATGTAGTCATTAAACCGAGAAGTTACTGCTTGATTGTTGATGTGATGGGATATGTATACTCAACTGTAAGATTCAATGTTGTATTGGTTGCAACAAACCTTAAATATAAGGCCTACGAATTCCAAACCTTGGTAAGGGGCAATTTTTTGTGGTATAGTACAACGAAGGCTAATGAAATCCTTAATAGATATAATTACATTTAAACCGTGTGTAGAGTGTGTAAGCTGCTGCAAATTTTGAAAATTCCACATGGATTATATGTAAGGGTTTGTCTGGTGTTTCTGGAAATTTATTGTTTATTTTGGGAAGGTTTCTATCATACTTCATTAGCTGACATTCCTCACAGCTATTTATTATACTATATATACTCGTTTTCATGTATGAAAGTATATGCAAAGTATAAATATAATACGAGTATTTATAAACATGAAGGAGTTTCATTTTTACTTCTAATAATGACTATTATTCTTGTGATAGTCGGTAATAATTTTGTCTTGTTTCAAGTGACACTGGTTTGTGTGTAATACTTTAAGGATTAACTGAATGTTAAATTCATTGAGTGGGCTTCCTGAAATATAAATATGATCTTCTGAATTTTCTTCAGCTGAGTGTGGGTCAGAATGCATGTCTTGTTTCCCCAGCATTGAGTTCTATTTTGGTAGGTATTGGGAGATTGTAGGTTGCATTTAGATTTAACTTTCCTTTGTTATAGATTCTTTAGTAAACTTCTAGCTTTAATCTCAATCGTAAGAGTTTAGAGTTAGGGTATTTTAAGCTCATGAGCCACTGTAAGGGTTTGCCATCTGATACGATCTTAAATTTGTGTCCATATTGATAAGGGTGAAGTATTTGGTTGCCTATCGCCAAATGTTCTTTCTCTATTGTCGAGTAATTGGTTTCTGTATTTGTAACGGTACTACTGATTACGCCAGTATGGGGTTGTCGTTACCTATAGTATTGTACCATGGGATAAGATTGCACCGAGTGCGAAATTGCTAGCGTCTGTTGTAGGTATAAAAGGCTTTGAAAAATATGGATATTTTAAAATGGGATCGTTCTTACTATTTGCTTGTTTTACTTTACTTGTTCATAATAACTTCACATTGTAATTATATCAAACACATGAATGAAAAATGTTTCACTAATGTTTACTGCATGTTAATTTTTAATTGTTGCGAGTTCGACCGCAGTCAGTTTCAGTTATATGCATTTTTATTTTCATTCCTTAATTAATTCTTACATGCTAGACAAAACAAAACGCTTAAAAATTAGCTTAATTAACTTAAATTTATCTTATTCTAACTTACTGGCCCCATGCCTTCGACTATGTCTTTCGACGAATCTTGCGTTACATGTTTATACTATCTCCATTCAATTTTAAAACTAAGAAAACTTTTTTTAACAAAAAACTTAGTAACGTGACTTTTTTTTTTTACTTTATTATAAAACTTAAAACTAACATTTACAAACTACCAAAGAATACATCTTAATCTACTTAGCCTACTTACATCTAATACATAACATATACATACAAAAATATATATACACATAATATATATATACTTAATATATAAATATATGCACATATATATATACATTTTTTTTAATTTTTTATTTTTTAGTTCTTTTTTTTTATTTTTATTTTTTTTGTACTAAAATCTAACTTAATCCTACCTAAAACTATATAAGCCGGCCATGGCTAAAAAAATTAGGCGACCCACTTTGCTTCACATGAAGCTATCTATTGCTGGAGGAATTCGACGACGACGCATCCTCTCCTTCAACAAGCCACCATCCCTCATGTCGCGACTCCCTACCGCCGTACTGAACCGGAGACGCTCCGCACTGCCATGTGCGACGTCTCTGCCGTAGTTGAGTCGCCTGTCCACAGCTGTTCGAGCAACGTGGAAGATTAGCGGCACCGCCAATCTGTCCTGGATCAGACCTTTGCTATCTAGGTAGAGGAACGCTTCTGGAGGAACATAGTCGTCAAAGCGATCTCTCTCGTGATACACATAATTAGGGTAGTAAGCCCCGGAGATCAGGTTGTTCGACGATGTCATTGCTCTTGCAATGTGCCTTCGAGTCAACTTAATAACAAAATTGTCCACTCTTATTAGGTTCGCCCTATTGTATAAGACCTCATTAGGATAGAATTTTATGTACTCGGACTCTGGTGTTCTGTATAATCGAAGACAAGTCCTAAGCAAGCCCTTTCAAACACCCGAATCTTTTCCAATAAACTTGCTCCCACGTTGAACCACACGGGACATCCAAATACAAGCATGGGCCGGATAAGGGCCATGTAACAGATTACCTTCACCCTCGCATCGAGTTGGCTGTTATAAAACAGTCTCTTTGCAAGGGCAAAAGCCCCTTTGGCTCTGGCCAGAGCAACATCTATATGCTTGTTAAAATACAGATATTGATCTAGCCAGATCCCAAGGTATCTGACTACATTTCGACAAGCAAGTGGCTGTCCATGTTGTCCGACGAAAGAGAACTTTCGCCAATTCTTTCTGGTATCCCTAGAGGCCCCAGAAAAAGGCGTCTTAAACAAAATGGTTTCCGACTTCTAAAAGTTGATTTTCAACTTCCAGTCGTCGCAATATCGCTTAATTTTGCCGAAGTCTCGTTGCAAAAGTGTATTAATGACCTCAATCTTTGGACCTGATCTGTACGCGATTAAGTCGTCTGCGTACGCTATGGCATGGTGAAGTGAACCTATCAGATCACTTGTGTAAATGTTGAATAGGATCGGCGAATTTACCGAACCTTCTTGCAGACCGTTTTTAATGTTAAATGTTCCAGCGGAGGTCACATCGCCATTCTTCACAATGAACTGTCTACTGGAGAGCATATCAAAAAGAATATACAGAAGTGGTTTACTAATGCCCAACTTATCTAGCTTGAAAAATAGTCCCTCTAACCATACGGTGTCGAAGGCCGTTTCCATATCAATCAGGCAGGCACCAGTGCACTGTTTCTTGCCTTTGTTCCATTGGATATCAGAAACCAGTTCAGACTCAGCATGAATGATATCATGCCCAGCCTTGAAACCGAATTGATTTTCCGGAACTATATGTTTGTCCTCAACCCACTTAGTCAGGACTCTATTGATCACCTTCTCGAAAACCTTACTGATGTTTGGAAGAAGACTGATCGAGCGGAGATTCGCCGGATTGGATGATGTCATTCGCCTTGTACATTTCCTGGAAAGTCGCTCCTATAGCCTCTACCTTCTCCTGCGGATCCTCGATCACAAAGAAGTTGTCATCATCAACTGCCTCACTTGGATCTATACCTGCTGCTACAAGTATTTGTTCGTTGTTCGTCGTTCGGGCGATTTTGAGGCATGGAAGGTCGTTTTGATTATTTCTCCGAAATATTTTATTTATTTGCGGGAACATATTCGGGTTGCTGGTGTTTACAGCCCGAATTTTGTTGTTCCAATACAAACTTACAGAATTTCTGTAATTTACCTTTTAGGTTTTTAATCGACGACTTCAATGTCAAGATCTCCGGGTTATGTCTGTCAGTAAACTGTCTGTACAAGGTTTTTAGTCTTGACAGCATTCTACTTTTATGTCGGTGCAGTGCGTCAATAGTTGCGTTGCGGAATGAGTCTTCGTTGTCAGTGTGTTGATACCAAGGTATCGTTTTGTCCATTGTTCGTTTAATTGTCTCGTCCAACAGTTTTAGATACCTGTCAATCTCCTCGTTTGACAGATTTCTATTGGACGGCGGGTAGAGCGAATTCGAGGAGAGTGCTCTCGTCAGTGTTCTGGAGAAGTGTGTCCAACGCACCCTACTATAGTTGTAGGAATGCCTTTGAACAAACTCATCCAATTCCGCAGTTTCGTTAGGAACGGATATTTCGGTACTGAGACCGCAATGGTCACTGTCATACACAAACGTGCGTAGACAGTTTATGGTATGTTGGTTAGTGCCTGTTAGTTCTATTCGAGTGTCGAACAGTAGGAGATGCAAATAGGACCCGTGTATGGGAAACGACGGACTGTCCGTCGCTTTGAGGCCGAGTCGATACATCACACTGTGCTGACCCCACCAATTGGGTAGTAGGTTCCCTCTAGTATTTGGTGTATTATTTCCCCAATCTCTATGTTTGGTGTTGAAATCTCCGCTGATAATAAAATAATTGTCTTCCAATTCCAGCCTCAGGAATCGAAAAAGTGTCTCGAGGTCTGAGATGAATAAGGTGGATTTAGTAGCCTTAGATTCATAGACGGACACCATGTACAACCGCTTTCCACTACGGAGATGGATGTACATGACACATGCTTCCAGCACCTGAAACCTACGTACCACACGACTGTATATTCTTTTGAAACACAGTCCCTTTTTTACAAAGATCGCAACACCTCCTCCTTTTGTGGAATAGGGTCGGTTTCTTCATAATATTTTAAATCTTCTGTGCCTCATTTTGTATCTTTTGGTAAGCTTAGCTTCGCTAGCCAAAGCACAACAGGGGCATGGTCTTTAAGCAACTTAAACGGTGTGGCTCTTCGTTCGACCCTAATCAATGAATTAAAATTCGCTGCAAGGACCTTCAGAGTTTGCTCCGCCATATACGTACGCATTACCACTGAAGGTGCTTTGGGCCCGGCAGCAGCGAGTATATTTTATCTACCCGTGTAGCCTGTTCTTGTATTTGACGTTGAAGCTGAACCATCTGCCCCTGAATAGAGAGCAAGATAGCTAGCATGTCAGTTGCAGGTTCCGGTGCTCTAGGCGGTGGGGCCTGAGAAGCAACCTTCGCTTGTTTTGCCGTATTTCCCCTACCTGCCGCCATTTGGGAGTAGGTAACATGGGGAGTAACGTCTGGTGTTTGTGCCTGCACGAGTGGACGTTTAACTTCCACTTTCTGCTGCCGAGCCAGATTTATGTATAGGAATTTGGGACAACCCCGATAGTTTGCGGTGTGTCCAGTGTTCCTACATAAAGCACAAGAGAGTTGGCTTTTTTCCGACGCTCCGTCCTTACCTAGAGCGCATTCCTCTGACTTGTGGTTCTTTCCACACTTCACGCATCGAGGCTGCATTTCGCAGTTCGACGCGGCGTGCCCGAACCTTTGGCAGCGAACACATTGTAAATGTGTACAACCCAGTAGTCTAGGACCTTGATACTCCTTAGACCATCCAGTTTGCTATTGGGACTTAGCTCAACCAAGAAGAACGGTAGTTTCCGCTTATCCCTTTTAGCTCTGGCCGTGACAAATGGCTTACCCCCACGAATTTGAGCCCTTCGCACTCCTTCTCTTTCAGCAGTGCAAGGAGCTCCGCCGGATCAATTGACGGTTCTAACCCCCTAAGCAGCATTGTTTGCAGCTTTGTACCCTTAGGGGTGTAGGAGAAGAACTCCGTCGTCGAATCCCTCAACAAATTTCTTACTTTGTGATAGCGCTCCACTATGTTACAGTGGATCGCATGCCTATCTAATGATAATCTTTTTATAAAAAAATTGTTGCCTATGGCCGACTTACATAGTTCTATCATCTCCTTGAGTTCCATCTTATAAGTGTTTATAGGTGGAACCCTTACTTTTGAAGTATTTTGTTGTTGTTGTTGTTGTTGTTGTTGTTTTTGTTTTTGTTGATGCTGCTGCTGCTGTTGTTGGTGTTGCTGCTGCTGTTGTTGTGGTTGCTTTTTTTGTAGTTGTTGTTGCTGGCTGTTCTGCTGCTGTTGTTGTCGTTGTTGTTGTTGTGCTTGCTGATATCTTTTTTGAGCCTGTGTAGGTTTAGGCTGCTGGTTTGGTTTTTGTTGTTTCTGCTGTTGTGGCTGCCGAGAGTCGCGAAATTCTCCTAGCCGCTCCTTCTCCCTCCTTGCTGTTTGCTTAGCTTTAATAGCTAGCACTCTTTGCTGGAGCTGTTTAATATTGGAGTGAATTCTTTCCACCTCCTCTTCTTCATCACCTGACTCAGAAGCCGCCAGAGATGCGAACATGTTGCCAAATTCATTATATTGGCCTTCTCTACCATCGCGCACATTGAGTGCCTTTTGCAATGTTTGCTGCCGTGCTGCTGCCCTTGTTGTCATGGCGCGCCCCTCTTCCCTCGCTTCGTCAGGCAGCTTTTCTGTTAATGCTGAGAGGGAAGTCCGCTTCAATGGGTTCGGAGCAGGCTTCATCTTCCTCCTCTTTGGGGCTACTTGAAATCGCGGGTTTATGCCAAAAAGCCTAAGCCCTTAAGGAGAATATTCGATAGGAACGCGAACAGTTATCATGGGAAATCTTGCGGAAAGTCATGGAAAATTGCGATAAAACGGGTACAAATGCGTATCAACACTGGCGGCAGCCACTTTACGGATATCCTCTTTTCCACTTAACAGAAACAATTGTAAAGGTCCAAGTAAAGATTTCCATCATTCAAAATCATTTTTTTTTTATTGAGTAAAAAAGTAATTCGAAAACAAAAGTGGATGATCAATTTTGTGCCACCTTGTATATGAAGTTTAATTGCAGTTCATCTATTGGTTGGTGAACAGATTTAATTTATTTTAAATAAAATGTTGTTGGCGGAATATGTCACTTGATGGGGGGATATGTCAAACATTGCGGAAAATTTATTGTAAAGATTCATCGGAAATGGAGAAATTTGTGTGTGGAAGCAATATTTCATATGCGATAATATACAGGGTGTCCCCTAATTCGTCAAGCATAATTTGAGAAATAATTCTTGGTTATATTCTAAGAAAAAATCGTTGTGCAGAAAGGGTCTATCTCCAATATTGACATCATTTATCGAGGATTTAAGAAAAGACTTACTTTGGTGTACCCTGACCCATGTTAACGGAAATTGCTCTGTTGATGCTACAATATTTGTAGAAACTTCATTTTGGACATTACTTTTAAAAGAAGCACTAGCCTTTCTAACAGTATTTAAATAAAGTTGGTATAGTGTATGAGTCTTCAAAGATGCTTAATAAACATAAGGTTTTACTATTGTAGTTTTTTCATATGAACGTAACAATTATAAAAAAAATCATCAACCAGTTTGCAGAAAACCCCACAAATCTTATGATACTTGGGAAAAGCTGCAGCTGGTAAAAAAAGGAATTTATGATTTTTTACCAACGTTTTTAACAACAGTTAACAATAACGCGGGAAGAAGAATTTCGGCTGTTGAAAAAATACTGGAAGCTGTTACAACTGATCGATCTATCATCATCAGACGCTTAGCTTTGCAATTCAATATTTCCAGATATAAAATTTCAAATGAACTCATTGGAGAAATTTTTTATCCATGTGTTCTGTTCAAGAACTGCTGATGATTTGAAGAAGAGAGTTGAGTTTTCTAACTGGTTGCTGGAGCCGAGATTGGATGACAACGAGTTTATTAACAAAATTTGGTGAGACGAATCTCAATTTACTAGAGATGGGATCACAAATTTTCATAATCTTCATACATGGGCTGCGGTCAATTCATATACAAGAAGTCATAAATCACTTCAACACAAATTCAGCGTCAGTATGTGGGCAGGTGTAATTGGAAACAAGTTAATCAGCCACTTCAAATTACTACCTCGGTCGGTGGTTTGCGAAATGATTTACTAGAACCAAGGACGTTCCACTGATTCAACTAGCTTCATCATATTTAAAACAGGATGGTGCTCCAGGTCACTATGGACTTGAGGTTAAGAATTGGCTAGATGAAGAGTACGGTAATCGTTGGATAGGAAGAAATGGGCCAGTTCACTTGCCATTTTTTTTATAGGGAAGAATGAAGGAATTAGTTTATTTAACCGAAGTAGCAACTTTAAGTGAATTGAAAAAGCGTATTCTAGTAGCGTCATCAAAAGTGAGGCAGCAGTTAGCATCAACAAACATTCGCAGTTAAATCCAAAAACGGGACCTAAAATGCATACAAAAGCAAGCAGGACACTTGTTATAACTGTTTTAGTACACACATAAAAAAATTAATCTGAAACCACACAAAATCAGTTTTTATTCATAGTCCTTGGAGCTTAAGTCAAAAAAACATGTTTTTAAATTTCACCTGTATAGGTTTTCCCACAAATAGTAGAGCGTTATGTTTATTTCCATTTTCTTGTAAAAAGTGACCTCAAAGTCAAGAATTAACACGGGCAAGAAAATTTAAACAGGCTTACAAATTGGATATTTGACGATTCAAACAAGATATCAACTCTATTCAAACGGCGTCAAAGTGTAAAGTCCTAAACGAAGTTTCTACTATTAGTATTAACAGAGCAATTTTTGTTAACATGCATCAGAGTACACCAAAGTAAGCCTTTTCCTAAATTCTCGATAAATGATGTCAACATTGGAAATAGACCCTTACTGCAGAACTCTTTTTTTCTTAGAAAACTCGTATACCCAAAAATCATTTCCCAAATTATCTCTGACGAATTAGGGGACACCCTATATTGACTTATAGCACATCCCTATGTATTATATTAGTTTGGCAATATTGCAATATTGATAAGAGTGAAAAATAAGATCTGTTTTTTTCTTTGTAATATACGCATACATATGTATGTATACGAATACATATGGTCGGCAAAAGAAAAGGAGTATTCGAAGTAAAGAAGCGCCAAGTGTGTTTTAATTCGAAATCTGACAATAAATAATTATTAATTATTAAAATATAATTGCAACATATAAGTGAAAATAAAAACAATAAAACACTGAAACAAAATTATAATAAATAAACTAAAATGATATAAATTCTCAGTTAATGCTTATCAAACCAAAGTTTTTTTATTCATATGGAAAGAAAATAACCTAATCTTAAACTAAGAAATTACAAAATAATAAACCCTATTTAAATTAAGTGAAGAAAATAAAACAGTAAAACATTTTGCCGACAAATAAATGTGGTACAAGCGTTCCTAGATCAATGTTCCATTATCAAGTTCTGAAAACCAATCTCGAAAAAGGTCGATTAATAAAAGAAAGTTTATGTTTTTGGAAGAGAACCTTGAAAGAAAGTGAACGTTCTACACTTCGACGGTAGGATGAAATATCAAAAAAAAAAAAAAAAGAAAACAAAAACATAAAACTGAAATGGAAATGAAATACGAGTATCTTCTGGTATAAGGAAGATTTGGAATTACCTCAGCAAACTACAACAATTTAATGAAGATTTTCTGTACAGGGTCGAATCATTAATATTCACATTCGAGAATTGTGATGAAAATACCGTTGCACTTTTGATAGGCTATATTAAAGATAAAATTGTAGGAAAGGTGAGGTGTGAACTGCAAAAATACGACAGACTTTATTCCTGACCGGGAATAAGGGAAATATTAAAAAGCAATTTTGGTCAAAAGCTCTTGATTAAAAAAAATCAGGACCGCTGAAATAGAAACAACTATTGAGGAGTACTATCATAATATAGGTCAGTTTTTGAGAAGCTAAATAATTTGTTTCTATTAGAAGGCACTGGTATAAGTCATCAAATAATATAATAGCTCTAGAAGCTCTCAAAAGTAATCCTCCTGAACCTATAGAAACAATAGTTTATAGTAGAAATCCAGGAGCACTAAACGAGTCCCTTCAATTTGTCGTAAAATTTGGTCATAGACTTTTGGGACCTGTCCAAAATAAATAAAAAGAAAACTCTGGAACATACTTTGTGCATTACAATAACCCTCATACAGGACCACAGAGACGTAAATACGAACTACAGCTACACTCAAAACCAACAACAATATTGAAACTATTAGATGACTACTCAATAGGGATCACCAAGACGAACCGACGAACACGAAGCGAACAACAAAGTTCAAACAGATATAAACTTAGTGGCCAGTCTCGACAATCAAATATGCATAGACCAAGTGAACTTGTGGCCATTGCCTTAAATGAAGATGGTCAAATTGACCCCTCAAACTTTTACAACCGCCAAAAGAAACAATTAACCTATATAAAGGTAAATAGTCAAACCCCTTAGATTTATTATTGACTGTGGGGCTGAATGTAGTATTATAAATAGCTACCAATTTATATAACACACAGTGGAGAGTGCGATCCGGAAACCGTACATTTTGAATTTCTGGTGGATGTATTGTATAAACAATTTTTGGAAAACATCTGACTAGTTCAGATGCCAATAAACTAAAAACCTACTTTGGTCTTTCAAAACTAATTTTTATAAACAGGGTGGTATCTTAACTTATTTCAGACATCGAAAGAATTGGTATGAACGAAGAGTGATATACCAATTAATACCAAACTTTACCGTTACCCCGAAGTACACTCTGAGGAAGTCAACAAGCAAACTAGTCATATGCTACATCAAACAATTATAAAATAAAGTAATAACCTCAACAACGCACCTTTTTGTGTCGATCCTAAAAAAAATGGTCAAAATGGATAAAAGCAGTGGGGAATAGTTAAGGACTATAGACTCAATGACCAGACTATAGACGATAAATACCCGTGATCAATACCTTTTCGATAAGTTGGGCAAATGAAACTATTTCTCTACCATTGATTTAGTAAAAGGTTTCCACCAAATAGAGGTCGATCTTCGCGACGTTATGCTTTCTCCACAAAGCACGATCAATATGACTTCCTTAGTATGCCGTTTGGGCTTAAAAATGACTCAGCGACATGCCAATGTCGTTCATTAAACAAACTCAATGAATTGCTTAACAAAATTTGTGTGGTATTCTTGAATGACATTTTAATTTTCTCCATAAGTTTTGAAAAGCATTTAGACTCGCTGAAAAAGGCTTTCGAATTATTGAAAAAATCTAATTTGAAAATCCAAGGGAATACGCCCCAGTTTGTTGAACTTTCTACAGGCTCCTTTGGTCATGTTATTATAAATAAGAGTAACCAGACCCGAATAAAATCAAAGCTATTTTCGAAATGAAATTATATCGTTAAAACCCCAAAGCTCCAATTTTCATGCAATTTTAGTATGTTGTAGTATTCGTCATCCAGAACAAGAAAATATATTATATGAATGTTGGGTGGGTAAATCATAATTTCACATAGTTTTTTTTATAACTTTGAAACTGTGGGTGTAGTTCATTTTCCAATCATTTTTCCAGGATTTTGAAACGTTTAAAGTACTTATTGTTTTTTCAAGTGGTTTGTGCCAAAAACCGTTTTGGATTGTTACTCCCGATGTACTACAGAGTATGTACAATAGATTTTTTTTTTAAAGAGAATCGGAGAAGGGCAGGAGAAGTGGTATTTAGAGGTTTTAAAATAATACTTTTTCTACCTCGGCTCTGTTATTACATCTGAAAACGACATTTCTTCAGAAATCATGCGAAGAATAACGCTTGCCAATCGCTATTTCTTTGGACTGAAAGGCTACTATGTAGTAAAGCCTTCTCCCGAACAACCAAGGAAACTCTATATAAGACCCTTGTAATCCCAGTCCGGCTCTATGGATCTCTATTAACCGCTGCTAAAGCGGATGAAGATATGTTTTGAGAGAAAAATTCTTCCTAAGATATTTGGTTCCGTATGCGTTGACGGGTTCTGGTGGAGACAATTCAACCATGAACTCTACGAGTTGTACAGCGACATCGATCTGGTCAAAAAACTCCGCATTGGGAATTTGTGATGTCTGGAACATGTAGAGCGAATCAACACCAACGCTCCAGCCCGCCGAATCTTCGACTCTAATCTGAAGGGACAACGGAGTAGAGGAAGGCCTCGCCATAGGTGGCGCGCGCAAGTGGAAGGGGACTTCAATCGACATGGAGTGCGCAACTGGAGGCAGTTAGCCGGACTGTACGCTGCGTAAGTAAGTAAGTAAGTAAGATTTAGATGAGGACCAGGATAGGGAATTAAATAGGGTTATAGCTAGGGTTTTCAAAAACATGCCTCAAGGATTAGGATGCATGCACTTAGAGGAGCATAAGATTAGGACGACGTCTGAACCAGATAAACAGCGGTACTATCCAGTCTCGCTGGCGGTTCAGCGTCAGATATGTTACAGGAAGATTTTAGTGAAAAATCAAATAGTCCATGGGCATAACATAACAACGGATGAATTATGATTAAAAACGCAGACGATTCATTTATGATCTGGGTCAACTAAATAAAATTGAATAAGGTCACGAAACGTGAGGCTTATTCTCTCCCATACATCTCAGCTACCTTGGACAAACTCCGGGATGCCAAATACTTGTCCTCGTTAAACATCAAGTCAGCGTATTTGCTTTCACCGTACCCAATCCGGGCCTCTTTCAATTAAAAAGGATGCCATTTGGATTACATAACGCGCCAGCGACGTGGCAACACCAATAATTTCCTCAATCACCAGGAAATATTGGAAAAGATTGCCTTCGGCAGACCTCCATCTTATCGAAGATAAGAGCAACTTCTCTAGATCGTCGTTAAAATTCTTAGTTCTGAGGAGTGCGAGGGGGGCTTTCAGACAGCAAAAGAGTGCTTGGTGACTGCCTCGATACTGACATGTCCGGACTTTGCGCAGTCGTTTGTGGTATCAACCGACGCATCGGACAATGGGATTGAAGCAGTACTTAGTCCGACATTTGAAGAAGGAGAAAAGATAATTTGTTACCTGAGTAGGTCATTGAATAGAAATGAGAAAAACTATTCAAACACGGTAATAGCATGCTTAGCCGAATTGTGGCCCATTGAAAAGTTATTAGGCTGTTAAGGCTGTTCGATTTACGGTTATGACGGTTCATTCGGTAGGTTGGCTATGCAATCTCAACGATCCGTGTAGTTGGTTATCTAGGTTGGCGGTTAGGTTGCAGGAGTTTGAGTTCGAAATTGTGCATTGTAAGACAAAGATCATGTGGTTCCGGACATGCTTTCTGGGAATATTAAGGCGGTAGAATAACTGGAAAAGCAAATCCCGGATCCATGGATAGTCAAAATGATAAACAAGGTTGAGTCGAACCCGCAAAACATGTGATTGTACATGACAGTTTTTTGGAATGTAAGGAAGTAGTTTCCAAGGTAGATATAAGTAGGGTATTGAAATAATGTAATGAAAATCCTTTAGCAGAGCTTATGGGTGTTAGGACGACATATGACAGAGTAGGGTCTAGGTATTACTGGCCGAAGATGAGGTTAGATATAGCTTGGTATGTTAGGAATTGTAAAACTTGCCAGAGTGTGAAACCGGTGAGTGACAAACCAGATGGTTTGATAGTGGAGGAAAAAGTGATTGCGAATCCTTTATATATGATATGCGTCGACTTGGTTGGTCCCCTTCCAAAATCAAGTAGGTATTTCATCTATGTCCTCACTGTGGTTGATTACTTAACAAAATTCTCTCTGTTGTTTTCTCTAAGGTCGACTCCTACTCCCGAAGTTTGTAGGGAACTCCAGAATAAAGTTTTTCTTTTGTTGGGCGTACCCCGTAGAGATCTCTGTGACAAGGGCCCTCAGTTCCGAAGTAAGGAACTGAAAAATCTATGCGACTCATATGGATCTAGTCTGAACTTTAGCGTGCATTACCATCTGCAAGCTAATCCAGCTGAGTGGGTTAAATAATTTATTAAGTCAACCCTCAGAGCCTATGTGTTTGAGAATAGTAGGGCTTGGGGCTTTCAGTTGGGGAAGGTTGCCTGTTGTATCCGCACCTCCTAACACGACGTGTTAAGTATCTTCCCTTACTACGCAAATATCGGACGGGGCATGATCACGGACGTCAAAATTAGCGAAACAGCACGGCCAGAAGACGGCGTGAGCTTAATAGAAGTACACTTGGAAAATAGGGAAATGGGGTCAATAGATAGGGAAATAGGTTCACCAAATAGGGCGACTGATATGAGAGAGCTAGGGATACGATTTAAAAAGCTAAGGGTAGACATAAGTAGGAAGCTAGCGAGGGCGGCTATGAAGGCTTCTAAGTCATGAAACCTCAGACGACAGGATGCCCTTTATGATCCGCGACGCAGCGAACTACAATACTACGCTGTAAAACCTGCCCCAAAGTATGGCGGCCAATTTGTGGATCATTTTGAACTTGCCGTACTGGTCGAGCAACGATTACGTCTAAATTTGTTCAGCTAGTTTATGTTGTCTCTAATTAGTATAATTATTATTGGTATATTATGTGGCACATACATAAACTGCTTTTATAGTTGCGTGATTCTCATGCATTTATAAAGTGCTCAATAAAGCAGTCAGTTATACTTTCGAATTTAAATAAGCATGTTGTTTCATTGCCTCCACAACCTGGTATCAGGTGTTACATTTATAAATTTACATCTATACTATAAATGTCAGAGTTAGAAAGTATATAGGAAGGATTTAATAAAAATGAATATCGCTCCTCCACGCGTAGTGAACACAAAAGAAAATCAAGCAGAAAGTTGCGTAATGTTTCGAAAACAAGTCAAAAAATCTGAAATGCAGCGAGTTTGTAAAGAGTTTAGTAGCCACATCCACGATGCAGCAGTGGACGGCAGTGCCACGCTCAGGGTTGCTCGGCTCTTTCTCGTCAGATTAGGTCGATTCTTGCCACTACCGCGTATATCTCATCTCACTTACCCTTTTGTCTCGTGCCAAAAATTATCAAAAAAACAAAGATAGTTATAGAGAAAGCTACATTACTTTATAATGAAGAGAGAAAGATAATAGAAAAAGAGGAAAACGAAAAAGGAAGATTACATCTGAATGCCATAACCACTTCATTTATATCTAAATAAACCTACGCTAACCTAAACCTAAAGTTATATTAATGCTATAGAAAAACGAATTCTGCCCAAATAGCAATCATTCACGTTTCATTACAATATTTGACTAGAACTATAATTTCGAGTGAAAGCGGAGGAGAAAGCGCTTACGAGAAACTTGACATAAATGCGTATGTAATACGAATATAATAGAGATGCGATTCACAAGTATATTTCTCATACAATAGTGGTTAATACTTGGTAATTAGTGAAAAGTATGATTGAATAAATAGTATGAGTCGCCACATATCCTACACGGAATAAAATGTCCCAGAGTCACACAGCGATTACGAATCGCTACAATCTGAAATACGCCGGATGCTGTTGGCTGATGACGGCCAACCAACGCTTTTATCGCCTAAATGCGACAAATTGCTACCATTCCGGTCAAAACAATGGTAATCCATAAAACGAAATTCCTCTCAGTCGCCACCTGTACAAAAAAAAATCAAAAGAAGCCTGTCAATTTGTTTCCTGTCATGTAGTCACCGTTCGTACGTCGCAGTCGGCCACATTGAAGGACGGTCGGTTCGCCTATCCACACACCATTTGCGTTACAGATCATCATCATAAAAATAAAAAGACCAATTTCAAATAAACGCAGCATTCATCATATATTTATTTAAAAAAAAAAAACAAGAAATGAAACTTACTTGCTATTAAGAAGTTTTTGAATTTTATTTTCTTAAATCTTCTGTATGGCTACTTTTATTAAAGTCACAAAATAAAACTTATGTGTGGGACTTACCAGTTAGACTGACGGACCCTCTTCGCCCTGGCGCCAGCACTTGGAAGAGCCCTCAAAAATTCAAAATTATAATTTTTTTTCGCGCACAAAATTTAAAAATAAAATTAAAAAAACTCACTTTTTTTTATCCTACCCTTACTCTAAACAATTTAGTATTAAAAAAAAAACAAATCTATATTTTAAACTAAAATGAATACTCTACAATAGTTCACAAATTTTTTTCCCTTTTATTTCAATCTACTCTTTTTTTTTACTCCGTTAAATCTCCGTTTTCTTTTTTCTTCCTTTTTGTATAATGTTAATGTTTTTATTGTGGGATGTCACACGTAGCACCACTTGTTGGCCATCCATGTAGCTGAGGAGGATCGTGGACTTTCAGGCTATCAGCTTACAGCCCCGCACTTAAAAAATAAGAGCGGGACTTTAAACACACCAGCCTTATTTTGTGCCTACAATGTACTTATCACACACGTACTCTTTTTTTTCTTGTTTTTTTTATTGTACTTTGGGGGAAACACCCCCAACCATTGTAGAAATTTGCCTGTTTTTTTAAAAGTCCTTAATGCGGAAAACTTTTACGTGCCTACACTCTTCCAAACCGAAACTCTTTTCTTTTTAAAAGAAAACCTGAATTCTTTCAACAATATATAAATATATAGTATTGTAGAAATTACGGTCTATTGAAAGTGGGAAGGACTTTGCACGTAACTGTCCGAACACAAGCAACTGTTCGTGTGCTGATTTGAATTCCACAAAGGTTATTGACCTCATTGTTTTCAGTGTCTTCACTGCCTTTGTTCCATTTCTTTCTTCGCCTTTATTCGGCCTCGTATTCGCCTTCTACGTCATTAGCCTATTATACTCGATTCCTACTCTACTTTCTTTCTCTCAAAACATAGATTCCTGCCTAAATTATATTCGTCATCAAAGCAAATAACCTACTTATTTATAAACATTCATACATACCTAACCTACTCACACATGATCTACCACGTTAGCAAGGCTTTCCACCACGTCCACCACCAAAAAGACATTTTCACCATATGTAGCATGGGTGCAGAGGAGAGAGTTAGTCTACAAAAGAAAGTGAAATGAAGAAATTCAAAAACGGGGATGATAGTTAATATAGTAACTGCTAGAGAGAGGATTTGTGGTGAGGTGAGATGGAAAGTTAATGGGATTAATAGAATTATTGGGAAGGGCAAAGGTCTGTTTGAGAAACGGGGTCAATTTATTAGACTTGATACAGTTAGAAGAACACGAATCTGAACACAACAAATATATGAATTTTTGCTTAAAAAGGTTGACGCTAGTTACAATTGAATTTTTGAAGAATGCTTTAGAATTTTATTGAAATTAAGAATTTCTACGAAGACTGAAAAGACAACAACAGCATGCTCTGAAAAATGCATGCTAAAAGTCAATGTCAGGTATGAAAGGTACATATGTATTTAATACGACAAAGCAAAAGCGGAAATTCTTATGTCTGTCGCTTACAAAAGCTCACTAAAAGTTGCTCATATCCCGTATATGAGGACGATTTCATTTGTACTTTTAAAAATACTTATGGAAAACAATCCAACGCTCACATCAACAACCGATATTTTCCATATTCAAGAAGGCACACAGTATATTCCAAGCAAATCAAGTCCAGAAACTGAAATAACAATACGAGTATTAACAACAATTATAGTGAAGGAAACAGAAAAAATCATACAGGCAAAGGTAAGACACTGATAAGCAAAAGAATAGTTACTGGTGCGCTCACCACTTTAGAGGAGCATGTCCACAATACGGAGAGACATGTAAGAAATGGGGAAAGATCAATCACTTTAACAATTTTTATAGAAGTCAATATCCACTAAATAAAAGAATAAAAACGCAACAAATGTGTGATTGGTGAAAGCGCGTCGTGTAAGATTTTAACGTATTAAACACATTGCATGTGAAACATAAGAAAGTAAAACCAACGAAAAAAAGGCTTAAAAGTTACAGTCGTCATTTGATCAAACCAATCGGTGCAGAATAGTTTGCATATCAAGTGGAATAACTTATCTAATAACTTTCTAATAGAATAGAGTGCAATTTTAGTATCGAAGGAATGCTAGCGAATCGAACTAAAGCCAACATTTTTAGTAAATTGGAAAAGATGTAGATAGCAGAAAATTAATCACTTCTTGGACACCATTTGGAAGATATTGTTGGAATCACATGTCGTTTGGCAGACCACTAGCGGATGAATATTTTCAAGAACTCCAACATGAAATACTACATGGATTAAAAGGCGTGGAGGTTATCGTTGGACAGAGAGAAAAAGAAACACTATCAGATTACGATGAGAATTTAGAAAATTTTGTAAAAATGGTAAGGAAATATGATTTACTTAATATTAGATGCAAAACGGAATCAGATTGGCTTAAAGAAGGTAACTTTTTTGGTCATTTACTGACCAAGCAGGGACTCCATGTGAATCCACAAAAACAAGAGCTATATATAATATACCCACACTCACAGATGCTACAAGTACACAGAGATTTGATATATGTATTTTTTTAATTTCAAGAATTCTATTTTTTAAGTTTTGCATTTATCAATATAAAGTAATTATTGCATTTGTTTTGATGGATTATTAAATCTTGAAAGTATTACTCGTATATGCGTAAAAAATTAGGTTTTGTCAACTAGCTTTCTTTGATTTGTTATTTTATGAACTATGTTATTGCATTTGATGACAAATATCTAATCTAATCTGCACAGAGATTTCTTGGTATGGGTACATACTTATCTAGGTTTTTACCAATTTTGTTAAAATTTCAGTACTGGTACGAAAAATGTGTCGAGAGAAGGAACAATGGAAGTAGGCATCAGAAGAAAAGCAATCATTCCATAAGATCAGACACATATTGATAAATGTTGCAGCACTGCAGTATTATAATATAAATAAACACATTCAAATACAATGCGATTCTAGTAAAGGTAGCCTAGGTGCTGCTCTCCCCAAAAAGGACGTCCGATTTCTTTTGCGTTTCAAACTTTGACAACAACTGACTATATTATTTGCCTAGAAACGTTTCATCAGTATCATCAATTTAAAAAAAAATCCATTTTGGAAACATCAACGCGATTGCAGATCATGCGACTCAGCTTGCAACACTATGAAGTAAGAATCGTGTACAAAAAAAAGGAAAAAGAGATGTATATACGTGGCTCATACATATCAATATGATATGCATATGCATATGCATTTGAATATCAAGAACAGTCGAATAGAAATGATACGAGTTATACAAAAAACATCTTCAAACTGGCGAATACTGTTCTTAATAGATGGCCGCCCGATAAACATTGCATGGATAAAAAAACTCACTTCTTTCAGTATTTTTCTACTAAAAAAGGCAATAGATGGCATAAATACATCTTATGAATATATTACCCAACTCCGAGATGAGAATTTATTTATTCTCGTGAAGTCACAACCAGTTGCTAATATATTCCTGTAAAAAAAAAAACCCTCTCAAATCTTTGTCCAAGTAAAATTTCTCTTCTTGGTCAATTAAATTCTTCAAAATGCACCGTATACGCGCCTTGTTAAATAAAAGTTAGCGGAAAAGAAATTCCTGAGGAGATGAAAGATCAAGGAGTCATAAATGTTTATAAATTTACAAAAAAATCCTTAAATATGATTTCAAATAATAATCCAAATGAAAATTCAAATAAAAATACAAATGTAAACGAAAACGAAAATTCAATTGAGGAAGAAAAACATAAAAAAAAAAATAATGACTGAACTCCGGACTGGCCTCATTCTCTTCACTTTCGATCTCTTTCGGCCCCCTATATCTATTAACGTAGGTTGGTGTACTCTGAAAGTCCAAGAATATTTCCCCAACCCAATGCGTTGCAAAAATTGTCAAATTCTCGGACATACCGCTAACAGATGTACACGTAGCCCATCTTGTGCTACCTGCAACCTCCCCCACATTCTTCAGAACATCACCCTACATCCTCCGGACTTTGCAAACGGTTTATTCAAGCAAAAGAAAAAATTGAAACAATAAACAAATATAGCATGACAGAAACGAAAAGAGCTTACATTGAACAAAATCCAGTTCTTTCACCTTCCCGCTCTTCTTATTCCTGTGTTGCTAGAAACGCATCACATTCAATTTAATCTGTTCCACTTAGAATTAATAACCCACCACATCCCGAAAAAAATATCAATAACTCCTCAAACACAACAACTCTGAATTTTAATTCCTAAATTCTAATAACACTACAGTCGAAACCCGCTACACCTCTTTCATTATCACACCTAACAAATTCCAATCAATCAGTTCACATTTCGTACAACGAACATCTTACTATATCGACAATAATCAAACCTCATTCTTCAAACATCCAAGGCACAAATTTCAATGTAAGCACACAAACACGAATAAAATCAAATGAAATCTCAACCAATTGAGACCTATTTTCTCAAATTTCTTCTCTTATCTTAAACACACAATACAAAACAAATGAAACTCTCTTAAGTGCTATACCCACATCAATGTCAATAGACAACATTAACGCACAATATGATAAAATATTCCAAAATGATTATGATGTCGATGATGATGATGATGATGAAATCTAATCCAACTATCGGAACTCCAAATACTGACTTTGTCGTTCGGTGGTCGAAGCATTCGGACTCCCAGTTGAGTTAGAATGATTCAACTTCTGGGCGACAGAGTCGACACAATCTACCAAGAATCTCACAATCTTCTGATTTCTCGCAGTATAGCTTAAATTATACTGCAAAAAAGTTTCTCAAATCAAATATATTAACAATTACCACGAGCTTGAAATCTTAATAAAAGAAAACAATCCACACATAATTTCCCTTTAAGAAACTCATGTACAGGCCAACACTACAGTCAAAGCCCCAAAGCAATACGAAGCACATTTTCATAACTTTTCCTCTATTACAACGTCAAAGCATGGCACCTTCCTTCTGGTCTACAAATCTATCCCCCATTAAGTTCGTCAAATAGATTCTAATATTTCCGCAATAACCGTTGAAATTCATCTTAATATGAAACTCATTATCGTATCCCTCTACATCAATCCAACACAACCATTCTCTGCCATAGACCTGGAAAATATAATAGGGACACTGCGTTAAACGGAAGAGGGAAAGAAGTTGGATCCTTTTTATCCAACACCGATTTGTTCTTATTAAATGATACGAGTAGCATGCCAACTCATTTCCCTACTCACGGTATCTTAACTCACGTTGATTTATCCTTCATTTCTCCTGAATTGTTACCTTACTCAAGCTGGAACAGAAAAGATTCACTTCACAGAAGTGATCACTTTCCAATCATAACCAGTATTTGCCTCGGATGCCAAAATAGCTACTCCGCTCCCACTCCCAAATTTCAAACAGATTGCGCAGATTAGAACCTCTTCCTAACAAAATCATCCCCCAACTTTAAATATTAATAAGGAAGCAGCAAGGTTTTCGATTTGCCGCAAATATGTCCATTCCACAAACAAAACACAAACCAATTAAAACAATCGTTCCATGGTGGAATCCCGAACTCGCGATGTTGCGTAAAAACAAACAAGCCTTATGGAGAAAATTGTTAAAGTTTCCCAACCCTCTTTTCCGCATAAAAGTGAAACATTCGAAAAGAGAAATTTGCCATAATTTCCTTTCTGGTCTAAACCCCAACACACCCATTAAAAAGATATCGCCTGATACTAAGCCACTTACAGGGAATTATATTCCTACATCGACCAAAGTTATAATAACAGAGTCTGAGCCGCTCACTGACCCATTCAGAATTGCTAATCACTTCATTCAATGCTGGTCAACCAATCTAGCGACAACATCTTTTTTCATGAATTCAGGGAAGCTAGCCGCATAGCATTAAGTAATGAATATACAGTATATGAATTATCGGCATCCGCCAAATTTATATATTGATATGCCCATCAACCACCTGGAGCTCGAAAGTTGTCTTAGCTCTGTCAAAAGTAAAACACCGGATCTCGTATCCTATGCTTAAAAACTCACCTTTTCAAATTAAGTCACTAATTATGGCACTATTTAACCGTATTTTTGAACAAGGTATTATACCTCAGACATAGAAAACTGCGGTGCCACGAAAAAAAAGTCATATACAAAAACGTAATTTTCACTTCCAAAAGTGAAATAAAGTTCAAAACGCGTTTTGAACAAGTGGTGTCGTTTATCACAAAATTATAAAAAAAATCTAAATCATGCACTTTTAAAATTATTACTACTCAAAAACAAATCGAGAAATCTGACACCGTGTGACGATCTTTCAAGTATTGTGACCGCAAATCTTTATTTTTCTTGGATTTTTTTGTTGTCACGTAACCCTGAGTAACTGTTCTGTAAATTACGGTCCAAAATTGAAACATAATTATATCGGTTTTAACTAAAATATTGCTTTTTTGTCCATCCATGTATCTGAAAATCATTAATAACCTAACTGGAACTGACTGTATTGACAAAAAAATGTACTGTGCCATTTGACTGACTCGAACTTCTACAATTTTTTTATTTTTTGATAAATTTTATTGTGTCAAAGCAAAAAATGTTGGAAAATACATCAATTTTCAAATTGTATCAGTAGTTTTCAATATGTCCACCTTTGGCGCGAATAATGGCCTTGAGACCGCCGAAGAAAGCATCGCACGCTGCATGCAAGTGGCTCTGCGGTATTTTGGCCCATTCCCGGCGAAGTGCTTATTTGAGGTGGTCCAAACTTTGGTATTTTTTAATGCCAACATTCGCCTTCAAAATACCCCAGACAGAGAAATCCAACTGATTTGCATCCGGAGAATTTGCAATCAATTTTGTCGAAGAAATGAAGTGTGGATCATTGTTTTTTAACCAATCTTGGTTGACGCGCGCTTTGTGAGACGGTGCCGAGTCTTGTTGAAACGTCCACGGTCACCGACCGAAATGATTGTTTGCCCAAGGTTTCAATACTGACTCTAAGACAGGTTCACGGTGTACGATCGCATTAATTTTGACGCCACCGTCCAAAAATACGAGCGGAGAGTGACCATCGGTGGTTATGGCGGCCCAAACCATCACCATCGGTGTTGCCTGCTTTCTGGTGGCCGTCCGAAGGTCTACATTTTCGAAGGACCTCTTTGGCAAGTAAACACAAATGGTGACTCATCGGAAAAAACCAAATTCGGAAACTCACCACTTTCGTGCAAGCGTAGCAACTCCTTCGCTCTTTCGACTCTAACTTTTTTCTGTTGCGGTGTAAGATCGTGTGCTTTTTGGAACTTCAATGGCTTCAGCCCAAGCTCATTTTTTAGTACGTGTTGCATCCGTTCCAACGATATGTTGAGCTCGGCAGCCATTTTTCTTCCACTTCGATGCGGATTTCGCTCCATTTGAGCCTTTAATTTCCGAACCATTTCTGCCAATGTTGCTGTTTTTTTTATGACAACCTCCATAGCGTTTGCAACGCTGCCTGTATTACGGTAACGAGCTATGGTTCGAGACATATATGATTTATTCACGTTGAGGTGCTGGAGGTCTCTAACGATAGCTACTTGTGGTTTTCCAGCAATCACACTATCACGTTTGAATTCCATCGCGGATAAAAATTTTTCAACACAACTGAGACGCAAATCGTTTAAAAGGCTTGTAAATAATAAAATTATCTGTCACGTGTCAAAATTTGAGCTCACTGACATGAACGGTTTGGAAATTATAGCAGTCTGAAGTCGGTTGCATTCAGAGTGTAGTCTGAATTTCAAAATGATATGAAACTTGCTAGACTAACGCTTAATTGAGGCCAAAAAAAATATTTTGTTAAAGAAACCCGATTCATGGTTAATTATTTTTAATAAGTTAAAATGAGTACCAAGTGTGAGCGAGACTGATAGTGATGCTGTGATTGAGACGGATAAACACGTCATTTTGACTAGGTTGAGAAAGCTTTTGACCGCATAAGAATTCACGTCATACTAAACATATTATCCAAATGGGAAATCGGACCGAGAATGTATAATTTCATAAAATCTTTTCTTATAAATAGATAATTTAGATTAAAAGTTAACAACACACTTTCAGATATACGTGACTTGAAAAATGGCATACTTCAAGGATCTCTCCTTTCGGCTGTCCTTTTCGTTATAGCATATAATTAGTTAAGTGAAATTATTGTAAAATTTAGAAATATAGATTATTCTCTCTATAAAGATGACTTATATATTTATGTATTGTACTTATAATGTCTAAGTGTAATGATAAAAACCGGTGTGTTCAATTATTATTTAATGAAGTAACGACATTTGTAACTGGTGTATCCGGTCAGGCGCAGTAATATCCTCTGACTAAAACAAGCATCTGCATATAGCAGAAAATTGAACTGCTGTGGCTTCGATGTAGGACTAAGTAATATAAATATACCAAATGTGAACAATTTAAGTATACTAGGAGTCATTTTTGACTGTAAATTGAGTTCTAAAAATCATTGTTTAAAATTAAAAGAGAATTTAGTTTCCAGATTAAACATTACGAGATATTTATCCTCAAAAAAAAGTTATGTTCACATTAATACACTTATCCAAATAACTAAAATTATTCTTTTGCCAAAGATTGATATGGGCTAGTTATATACGGAAAGTGCGCTAAATCAAACCTGAAGTTACTCAACTCTCCGTATCAAGCAGCAATAAGGACATCTCTTAAAGCATTTAGGTCAACACCAGTGAACAACTTACTTGCCGAAGGGGGGTTCTCAACTACTGAGGACCAAATAGATATTTTAACATCCCGACACATCCCTAAAATCTGCGAATCTCATTGCTCTCCAATTCTCGTTGATGACACCTGTCATCAACCTAATTCGAGACAACATAATATCTCTAGGATCGAAATTTAAAATTGTATGGATGCTAGCACACATTGGTATAAGGGGCAATGAATGTGGTGACCATAATGCTAAACTAGTTGCATCGGACGCTGTGATAAACTTATATTGACCCTGCAGAAATGATTTGACGAAATTAATAAATAAACATTGGGATCATACTAAAGCTCAAAAATGGAGCGAGTACTAGATGGAGTGCAAAGTGACATCCTTGACCGCCAGAATGCGCTGCTACTGGAAAATAGGCTATGGTGCCTTGAAGTCCGTTCTTATTTAGGCAGACATGCCAAATTTCAGGGCGATACTGTCTTTAGTTTTGTTTTGACAGCTGATTGCTGTTGACGTGTTTGGCATCATGTTGAGTAAGGACTGAAATGAATAAAATCTGTAAATTTTAATACGGTCTATACTTCTAATGCGTAAAAATTGCAATCCCATTTTGTACCCAAATTAGACTGTATATTCTCTAGTTTCAGTTTGCTATTGATTTTAGTTCGGGGCGGTTTAAAATATTTATAAAATATGAGTCAAGAGGAACGCCGTAAAAAGATCATCGACAAATGGCTCGAAAATACTTCGAGTCCAAACCATTTCGCAGCAAAAAATTTAAACATAGCACCCAATACAGTGGACAGGAAAATGGTGGGAACCATCGTAAAAAATCGGACCATGTCATCCAGAGATGTTGCTCGGAAATGTAATACCAACCAAACAATGGTACAAAGATCTAAAAAACGTAACGGTCTAAAAAAAAAACGTAACGGAAAAAAAAAAAAAAATACCAAAAGTTACAAAAAAAAGTCATAAAAACACGAGCCCGAAAGCTATACGAGTTGATCGGCAACAAGAAAGCGTGCTTGGTTTTGGATGACAAAACTTGTGTCAAAGCCGAATTTACTACTCTTCCAGGTGCGCAGTTTTACAACTCGTTTGAAGCTGAGAATCTTTCGCAATCAACACCATCGATTGGGATGGAAAAATTCAGGTCAAAATATATCGTTTGGCAGGCCATTTGCCAATGTGGACACAGAAGCTCATCGTTTATTACAACGGGAAGAAGTGTACATTAGCGAATGCCCAAAAAACGGCTGATTCCTTTCCTAAACAAACATGAGGGTTCGACATTATTTTAGCCAGATTTAGCTTCAGCTCGCTATGCTCATACGGCGTTGAGTTTTCTTGTTGCTAAAAATGTCAACTTTGTCTCAAAAGACATGAATCCACCCAATGTTACACAGTGCCGTCCCATTGAAAGCTATTGGGCTTTGTCAAAACTAAATTGAGGAAAAGTGAGCAGTGTGCAAAGGACGTAAAAGATTTTAGTGCTAAATGGAAAAGAGCGTCCAAAAAGATCTCGGGTGTAACTGTCACCAACCTTATGAAGGACATTCGAAAGAAGTTGGGGAACGAATGGGAACCAAAATAATTTTTTTTATTTTTTGTAATTGTAAATGAATTTAATAAAAACAGAGTTTTAAATCAAATAAAAAAAATTTACATGAATTATGAAAATATTTTTTTTTTTACTTTGAAGTTTCCAAATTTTATTTGTTTCAGTCCTTATGGACAAAAACGATTTTCGTTCTCTCATAAAACATTATTTTTTGAGAGGCAAAACGGCGAAGGAAACAAAATAAAAGTTTGATAAATATTATAGGGCTAATGCTCTGTCAGATTACACCGTCAAATATTGGTTTCGAGAGTTTTGTGGTGGCCGCAACTCCACTACCAATCAAGTCTGCAGCGGCAAGCCCTCCGATGCGGTTACAGAGGACAATGTCAAAAAAATAAATGAAATGGTGTCGCCTGACCGGAAAGTGAAGGTGCGCGAGCTAGCAGATAGCATACGGATTAGTACTGAGCGCACACGCCAGGGCAATAATCTGTATATGAAAAAGTTATCCTGCCACTGAGCGCCGCGGATGATCAAAAACACGAAGGCGAGAGCACTTCGAAAGAGTGTTTGGACTTGCTGATGCGGAATCGGGCCGACTTTTGGCGTCGATTGGTAATTGGATTTTTATCCCTCGGATTATTATCTCTTCCCAAACCTCAAAAGATGGCTCATCAATAAAAAATTCAGCTCACGCGAGGAAATCATCGACGCCATGGAGGAGTATTTTGCAGAGTTTCCGGAAAATTACTTTTCGGACGGGATCAAGAAGTTGGAAAATCGCTGGAATAAGTGTATCAAACTGAAAGGGGACTTGATTGAATAATATAAAAAAACATTTAAAAAAATTTTTTTTTTAATTCCCAAGGATATCATTTTTCACTCCATCTTGTACACTCATCACTGCACCACCATTAACCCTAGCGCAATGCCAGTATCATATCCGACGAACATCATAACTTTAGTGAATAGATGCTTCCTTCGACTCCAGCTGGGACACACACAATTAACTCACAGCTATTTACTAACTAAAGAATTCCCACCGACTTACCATCTCTGCCTTACAAACGAGGCTTTTACAACTAAACATCTAACTATCGAATGCAATAAAATAAACAATATTTGTATAAGACCATTTGATAGCAATCTATTAAATATTCTTTCAGTTCCTTCTGAAGGAAAAAATAAAAAATGTATTGTATATAGACTTTTACAATATCTGGAACTAGACAGTAAAATTTAAATAAATTTATATTGTTTGTCAATGGGGGTCGGGGGCGTTGAAATCGAGAGTTACGACACTCTCGTTTTGAATACCGCTGACCCCCCGGGCTTTATTTTATTACACCATATTTGTCAACATCAAATATTTCCATCGAAGCAGAAAGCCATGTATGCTAGCACTGTTTTTTAAGATATTACTCTGTACATTCATGTAAGTTTAATGAATAATAATAATAATAAAATATCGTAACACAGAAAATCAAATAAATTCCAGCCCTAAACCGCGTCTGATGTCAAAAAGCACTAGAGCTCAATTCTGGTCACAAAACAAAAGCTTAAGTCAATGTTGCAATCCAATATAGTACTCGTACATTTGTCTTTTGACAATGCGCATATCTCATAACCGCTAGCTTTTTTTCGAATACATTCATCAGGGAAATTAGCTTTTTAATATGACAAATGAATTTTCTTTGTTGAAAATATGATCAGGAGCATCATAACTGTTTCAGCATTTTTGGTCTAAAGAACTTAACGCTCAAGTGGATATTTTTTTTAAAAAAGAACTTAACACTGAAGTGGGTATGAATATACGTGTTAAGTCTTTTGGAAAATGGGTTAGAGAGAGAAAGAGAGATGTTTTGAGCTCAGTGGTTATTTCGCTCCATGGGTGGCATCCAACATTTAATGGTGAGACTAAATTCTTAGTGGAAGTTGGCTTGATGTTGATGATTTCTAGTCAACTACTCGTCCTACTTGATTTTCATTAACTGAAAAATGGATATGTCTTTCGGGCGAGGCCGATTTGGAAGCCAGTCCACTACCACTTGAGTGAGCCACGCCACCCATAATGACTACAATTAAAATGCCTGAGCATGA
Source organism: Volucella zonaria (assembly GCA_963966105.1). NCBI lineage: Eukaryota > Metazoa > Arthropoda > Insecta > Diptera > Syrphidae > Volucella > Volucella zonaria. The sequence goes on along the minus strand of OZ014530.1, from coordinate 100,531,579 downwards.
ACTTAGATGTTCAAAAACTATATGTAGATGAGATTTTTTAAATTTTTAAGATAGATTTTTCCATTTTAGACAATAAGTAGTTGCTGAATATTGAGATCGACATTTGAAATCTGAATGCATTTAGCAACTCGTCAGAGTCAGAATATATATCAGTATTTATGAGTGTAAGAAGTAATAAAATTGTGTCATAATATCATCTAACCGATGGGCTGAGTATCTTATTTATTCTCTAACCAGGTAGTGCTTTTTTTGGACAAAAAAAACTCAAACAAAAGAAAAAGGTTTATTTTAATATATTAATCAGTTCAATAATATTTTTGAAAATATATGATATTTTAAGGAAATGCGGTTAAAAACAAACATAAACAAATGGAATAACTAATTATAAGGACTGAATCGAATAAAATCTGTAAATTTTAATACGGGCTATACTTCCAATGCGTAAAAATTGCAATCCCATTTTGTACCCAAATTAGCCTGTATATTATCTAGTTTCAGTTTGTTATCGATTTTAGTTCGGGGCGGTTTAAAATATTTATAAAATATGAGTCAAGAGGAACGCCGTAAAAAGATCATCGACAAATGGCTCGAAAATACTTCGCGTCCAAATCATTTCATCGCAAACAATTTAAACATAGCACGCAGTACAGTGGATTCTGTTATTAAACGATATTTGGAGACGTTGACAGTTAAGCGAAAACAGAAAAGTGGAGCTAAAAGTGGAGCACATGATACAAATTTGGACAGGAAAATAGTAGGTACCATCGTAAAAAACCGGACTCTGTCATCCGGTTGTCAACCAACCAATGGTACAAAGACCTAAAAAACGTAACGGTCTAAAAACACGAAAAAAAAAAAATATCAAAAGTTACTGGAAAGCAAAAAAAAGTCATAAAAACACGAGCCCGAAAGCTATACGAGTTGATCGGCAACAAGAAAGCGTGCTTGGTTTTGGATGACGAAACTTTACTACTCTTCCAGGTGCGCAGTTTTACAACTCGTTTGAAGCTGAGATTCTTCCGCAATCAACAACATCGATTGGGATGGTAAAATTCGGGTCAAAATATGTCGTTTGGCAGGCCATTTGCCAATGTGGACACAGAAGCTCATCGTTTATTACAACGGGAAGTAGTGTACATTAACGAGTGCCCCAAAAACGGCTGATTCCTTTAATAAACAAACATGAGGGTTCAACATCATTTTGGCCTGATTCAGCTTCAGCTCACTATGCTCATGCGACGTTGAGCTTTCTTTTTCCTAAAAATGTCGACTTTGTCCCAAAAGACATGAATCCACTCAATGTTCCACAATGCTGTCCCATTGAAAGGTATTGGGCTTTGGTCAAAGCTAAATTGAGGAAAAGTGAGCAGTGTGCAAAGGACGTAAAAGATTTTAGTGCTAAATGAAAAAGAGCGTCCAAAAAGATCACGGATGTAACTGTCACCAACCTTATGAAGGACATTCGAAAGAAGTTGAGGAAAGAATGGGAACCCAAATAATTTTTCTATTTTTTGTAATTGTAAATGAATTTAATAAAAACAGAGTTTTAAAGCAAATAAAAAAAATTTACATGAATTATGAAAATATTTTTTTTTTACTTTGAAGTTTCCAAATTTTATTCGTTTCAGTCCTTAGTTAAGACTTCTCGAGAAATTATTTTCAAAATCATTATGGAGAGAAATTTCATTCTGAATATAAAAATATGTATTTTTTTTGTAATAAAACTATTCCTCTCGCGGTAAAGTATTTAAGTACTTAAAGATATAAAAATTATTAAAAGTTTACGAGTATCTTTTAATATTGAGCGTTGTAAAATTATATTAAACTTAAATTTCGATATCTGTGTGAATACCTTGCATCTACAGCACCGATAGAAATAATCTTATGTTCCATATTTTGTAATATACTTAAACCATCACAATTATTGTTATATTTATAAGAGGCTGGATTATAGTATGTGGTTCCTTGCTACCTTGCTAACGTATCGAAGTGGAACGCTGACGGATGTCGTCTTAGAAGTGCCAGGGTTCTTACTGTATTTTCACTGTTCAATAAAACAAAAACAAATTTGTGTCGAAAAACTATTGATTTTATAAATGAAAATCTTACTAAATATACATAATATGTACATATATTTATACTTTCTGCATGAATGCTGACAAACACTACATAGATATTAATATCCACAATTATAAAGCTTAATCTTTACTATTATCGTTTTGAAGAGTTTCGATAGTATCTTGGTTAAGAACACTTTTAATTATGACTTAAATTAAATGCAATGTCCCAGATGGAAATGTAATTCGACTCATAACTCATTTTAAAAGTATAGATTTCTTTTTTTTATTTTTAATACAATGTGTTCTTAACACTTTTAAAGTTGTGCTTAGAACTTATCGACATCCATTTTTTTTAATCTATTATTGGTGGGTAAATGACAACAAATGTATTAAGAATAAATTTGTCCGTGTAATTGGATATGAAAGATGCACAAGAAGTGTGGTGTGGTATATCTGATGTAATATATGTACGTCAGTGTGTACAAAAACTAATGTGTGAAATAATGTACGAGTATAATAGTGAAAAATGTTATACCAATAATTGCTATAAAAATCAATTTCAATTTTGTGAGAGTTGTATTGGGTTAATAATATTCCTATGACTGTGTGTCTCACTCATCACTAAATTCAATCTTGGTTTTGATCGATTATGATGCCCAATTAAAAAATTTCAAATATTTATCTTGGAGTGTAACAAAAAGAATTTTTATTTCTTTTTTATTATTATTTTCTATTTATTTTTATTAATGAAAACCTAATTGTCAACAACTTTTTATTTTTAAACAAACTGATAGCATGAATATCACTTGAACATCCGCTCACCTTGCGATAAAAACCATTCGTCAAGAAAATCCATTTTATCCTGGTCTACAGATAACACTTTCCTGTTACATTTACCTGCGTCAAGTTTTGTTTCCTTCTTCTCGCTTTGCAATTAACCCCAAAGAAGTTTTTGATACTAAAAATTTTGTAAAATATCGGAAAAGCTAAAACTTGGAAACACTACAGCGAGGTACGCATCTATTCACAGCTATTACTTATAACTGAATGCATATGTATATTTTTGTAGATGCGGTCGTGCGATTTCAAAAACTTTTCTCTCTTGTACATTATTATCTACATAAGTTCATCTAAATGCTAAACGCACGTTTTCGTATTACATTGTACAATTAAATGATAAATCAATCAAAAGTTAAAAATAGTTTATCAAAGCGAATAAATATAACGAGGAATAAATTAAGTCGAATCGATTAGTTTTGTTTGTTTTAACATATTTATTTATGTAAGCATAATTAAATTATAGGTTTTTAAAAATAGTGGTCATATAAGAATTGCTTAATCTTATAAAATATACTTGGCAAAAAACTGTGTAATAGAAGTGACCTAATTTTTTTATATACACGATTTCATATATTTTATAAATTGGTAGGGTTATGAGGTTAATTTTCGCTTATTGAATTTTAATATTGGTAAATTTAAAATAATATTGTTTTATTATAATATTAAACTTGGCTGTTTTTTTTTGTTGAAAGAACTTAATACACAAGAGGATATTACTACTCTTAAAATGCCGAAACACGTGTTAAATTTTTTGGAAAACTGGATAGAAAGAGAAAGATGATTGGGCTGAGTGGTTACCTCCCTCCATGGATGGCATCCAACATTTAATGGGGAGACTAAATAATTAAAGTAATTGGGCTTGCAGTTGTATTCCAGGCAACCACTCATCTTATGTGAAATATGTTGCCTTAAGAAAAGAATGTCTTTGGGCTGGTATTGAACCCAAAAGCGACCGATTTGGAAGCCAATATACTACCACGTGAACCACGGCCACGCACAGTTATCAGTGCAACAGGCGGGGGCCTTATGCTTTATTACAGCATCAACCCGACTCATAAAATACTGCGGAAACTCGAAGAAGGGGCAATGGTATATCTTTTGTTAGAATTTACTGGTGGGATCATGAAGTGCCTCATTGGTGTAGCTTATAATCCAAATCGAAATTACTCCCTGTAACTTTTATTTTAAGCATTCACATATTCGGGTTTACTGCACTCTATGAACACATAATAGTTTGTGCTGACTTTAACACTTACCTCTTAAAACTAGATAGCAAAGCCTATCGGCTGCCGATTCATGCCACCGCTGCTGGATTACCGATAGTTAACTCCATGCTGCCCGTTTTTACTCAATTGCTCCTCCAAACCTTCTAGAGATTTTTCTGTGCACTGTCTTACTTCAAGATCAGCTATCCGATGCAGGAATATCGGACCGTGACTTGATTTTGTGTATCATACTTACAATGTTGACCCGACTCGTGCTTTTTTCCCTTCATCCTTTACCTTCTGTAGACAACAATGCCTTGCAACTAAATGCAAGCTTACTTCCTTGTCGCCATTGTTACTATACGTCAATTATAAGTGCAAGGTAAATCACTTTATAATACCTGCCCTTGGTTTATAAGTGAAGGTCGTAATGCTATAAAGATAGGTAGGTAGGTAGGTAGGCAGGTAGGTAGGTAGGTAGGTAGGTAGGTAGGTAGGTATGCAGGTAGGTAAGAGTGGCTGTTGGAAAGACCAACCCACTTAGGCCTATTGGCTCATTCTGATGGCACGTATAGATCCTCTTACTAATGGAACCAGTTTGAGCTTACGATGGAGCGTAGGAAACTGTTTAGGTCTATATTTTTTAGATCGTTTAGGTCTTTGTGGAAGAAAGCTCCTAAGTGAAGTTTCTTCTCTGGCCCTACAGTTCCCTGGAATGTCTCTGTGGCCCGGCACCCAGAAAAAGTGAAGGATGAATTGCTCTGTCATTTCCATAATAGATGATCGGCATTCAAGGACGTTTTCGAATTTAGTGAGACTGACTCCAGGGACTTGAAAGCGGACTGAGCTTCTTTATCGCCAAAATTTCCGCCTGGAGCACGCTACAGTGATTTGGAAGACGGAAAGAGAGGCTTAGATTTAGCTTATGTGAGAAAACACCGCCACCAACCCCGTTATCGATTTTAGATCCATCTGTATAGGAATATGAAAGTATATTCAGGCGCAGCTACTTGCCTGCTGAAAAAATCTAGAGGTGACAAATGAAGCAGAATGTCTAATGCCGCAGAGGGAGTAGACCGTAATGCTCCGCTTATGCATAGACATGCTGTTCTATGGACTTTGCTTGGTTTACTGCAGTTGAGTGCATTGTCTAAGGGCGTCCACCACACGGCAACCCCTTAAGAGAGTATTATGACCAAGATGTATAGCCAAGATAATAAAGCTACTGTAGGTTTATTGACTTCTTCTTCCTTCCTCAATGTTAGGTTTCCAGTTTAGTTTCCTGTCAAAAATGAGACCCAAATATGTTGCTGTATCGGAAAAGACTAGACTGGTACCATTTATTGAGGGAAGGTCTATAATGGAATTTTGTATATCGTGGAAAAGGAGACAAGATCAGTTTTTTGGGGGTTTACTCCCAATCCACAGCGACCTGTCCAACGAACGTCGGTGTCGTTCCAGTCGATTACTGCGATCATTATTGTGTCGTTCAGGACTTCGCTGAAAGACCTCAGAGATGTAAGTTTTGGGCCTCTTGGAAACCGGAACGGTTTCCTCCAACGATCTCTGGCGCTTGGAGGAATCTTTTAGCGTTTTGGGAGCAGTGAAAGCGGTGGGTAATCCGTCTGTTGGGATGTTGTTAGCCCAATCAATCAACCTCCGCAATGGATCCGAAGCTTTTGATGATGCGTAAAGCATTTCGGCGTCTTAAGTAGAGCGCCTTATATGGAGCTTAACTCAGATTCCTCCTTAGGGGGAGGAGCTTTAGTAGCAACGACATATCCGTGGCCTGCTACAACTTGCTGCTGCTAGGAGTGGAGGAAGTGATAGTACCATGGCTTACCATAGTGTTATTTGAAGATTTCTTTTTAGGTTCGTTGCACTTGCCTTTAGAGGATGGTGTACCATGGCTTGCCACAATTTTACCTCCGCTCGACAATAGCCCTCAGCAGGATTGATCCTCGGCATGGATCCTTGATCCAGCCCAGAAGAGAAAAGAGCGGTTAGGAAGGAGCGTGGGGGCAGCCTGTAGTTTCAGGACTCATCTGGAGAATTTCTCGAGATTTATTGACCCTACTCAGCCTCTACAACTCGGCAAGTTCGATGCTCACGGTACAAGAAAGTGCTATAAAGGTTCGAAAAAATTACATTCCCTATGGAAACAAAGTCAAACAATTCCTAATTGGAATTTTTTTCTGTCGAACTCGTTATTACTCCACATTTATAACACGAAGACCCAAAAAAAGATATTTTGTATCCAAACTGAATAAACTGATCCCAAAAGAACTGCGCCGGCTTGGCAGCCAAGAATGAATCAAGCCAATTTTTGATATTCTGCTCTGATGTGAACCGTATTTCAGTGAGCGCGTTCTGCATCGACCGGAACAAACGGTAGTCAGAAGCGGCAAGGTCTGGGCTATTAGGCGGGTGGGGTAAGACTTCCCATCCACTGTTTTTAACCGGAATAGCAACGTGGGGCCGAGCCTTGTCATGATGGAAAATTATTGCCTCGTGCGTGGTCGCATATTCCGAGCGTTTTTCGGCCACTGCTCTCTTCAAACGGATTAATTGTATTCGGTGGCGTTGTCCATTGATGGTTTCATCCAGTTTTAGCAGCTCATAATACAGCACACCCATCTGATCCCACCAAATACAGAGCATTACCTTCGCGCCATGGATATTCGGCTTTGCCATTGATTTCCCTGGTTGGCCGGGTTTCACATATGATTTCGTATGGATCCATTTTTCATCACCAGTAACAATCTGATGCAAAAATGACTTCCTTTTGTGGCGTTCCAGCAGCATTTCGGACAAGCAAAACCGCCTTTCGACGTCTCTCGGCTTGAGTTCATGTGGAACCAAATTTCCTTGCTTTTGAATATATACAGGTGCTTTTAAACGTTTTGAAATGGCTGCTTGAGTGACACCCAAAGATTCTGCGAGCTCTTCTTCTCTTTGGCAACGATCTTCATAGAGTAATGCTTCCAGTTCTTCATCTTCAAACTTTTTTGGCTGCCCAGGACGTTCATCGTCTTCCAAGCCAAAATCAACACTTCTAAATCGTGCAAACCACTTTTGGCACGTTCGCTCAGCTAGCGCATGTTGACCATAAACTTCCACCAAAATACGATGACTTTCGGCAGAAGTTTTCTTCATATTAAAGTAATGAAGAAGAACTCCCCGCAAAAACACTTTTTCAACTACAAAGTTCGACACATTTGAGTGAAAAAAAATTATTGTTGTTTACGCTTCAAATAAATGACATATACTAAAATGACGTACAATGGCAGTAGCTTTTTAACGCATGTTACAATGGAATAATAACAATGGAATAATACAGTTACGCCATCTCTTAGCAAACTGCACGAATTAAGTTATAGACCCAATACATTATATTTCTTAATTTCAAGTCTTTTATGAGTTTGATAGCCTTGATTTTGTTCGAGTCTGCAATTTCTAGCCTTATCGGTATAAACTTGCAAATATCGGGCAAAACTTGTTTTACTATCGTATAGAGCTTATACTGTTATTCAACACTTTTCCGGCTTAGATGAAATGTACCTATTGCACGATATTCATCCTATCCCATCTATTCCACAAAATCCTTTATTGGGGCGAGCTAATCCTGAGCTCGTCGTTCATTCCTGTCGCACTTTTTATCGAAACGCATAACTCTGGATATATTCTAGAGTCTTCGAAGACTCATTGTAGCTTTACAAATTGGCCTTTGCTTGCAGTCATTCCACAAATTTTCTAAGGTCTCCGCATGGGACCGAAAAACTCCAACAAATAAAAGTAGTGTAAATAGCATCAACTCTAATCCTGGAAAAACAGAATTTGATAATAAAAAAAAAACCTATAGGAAAGCAAACACTCTTTACCTTCATCTTTGTCATATTTATAATAATATCGATGATATCAGGTGGTAAAAACAAATGAAAACCCAATTTTGTATCGCGAACATAAGCGATTAGTCAGTCCAGAGAGGTTGTTCATAACATTTTCTGTTCTACCAAGGCCGATTGGGAAACCTCTTCCTTGCTACCTAAGCCATTTATAATTTCCATCCTTCGAAAGAAATTGTGTTGACAAATAATGAAGCAAATTATTATCAACGACATTAGTTGGAAAAAGATATTGGGAAATCTTGACCCACGAATACGACGTATGTTATTTGCAAAAATCTTATCATAAAACCTCATATATAAACAAATATGATGAAATATACTACTTGAACAGTATTTATTCCCTAAAAAAATTAATGTAAAGAAATTTCTAATAATTGGGCAATTATGGCACATGTATAGAGGATGAAGGTTAAGCTGACAATGTCATATATTAATTACCCGAATACTTCCAGCCTCTTGTCCATTCACGTAACCAGCATTTGGAATAGCCTTCCCCCTCGACGAAACTAATAATCTAATCAATTCAAAAATTCTGCCCTTGAAGGTTTGTAACAACTGCAATAAAAACTCACTTCAATGTTCTCCCCTTTTCACTGTCCTTACTATCTTTCTTTCTTCCTCTTTCCCATACATGTTTTGTCCTGTCCATATCACCTTCCGTCTTTTCTTCTATCTTTTCGACTATATGTCACAAGTTTTATTTACAAATATTCATTCCGAAAAAAATATACTGTAAGTCTTATTTGTACTCACCTAAATGTATTAACAAATTGACATACTGGTCATAGTCAGGTGGTCATAGTCAGGTGGACATCGAAAGACTAATTGACTTTTCATTTCTTTAAACCATAAATGATGCCAAATGTATATACAGAATCCGCAGTCATTGCCTTCTCGTCGTTTTCAGGGAACCTATCAATGGACATAAAAAGTTTTGATGCTTTCGTTGCGTTAAAAAGTTGGAACTTTTACAAAAAAGGAATATTTGACCTTGAATCACTTTGATAGAGAAGGGTAAACGCCAGTGGATTAGATTTTGATTAAACAGGATTTTTAAATATTGACTTTTAAATTTTTACATAAAAATTGGACATTTTGTATAGTACAACCTAATAGGAGGGCCTTTTTGCAAGTGGTCTTGTCGCCCCAGTTCAGATCTGGCGATATCCTTAAACCACGTTGACATAAATAAAGGTGAGACTATCCTTCCGAAAAGTAAGTCCATGTCCCCAGACGTCTTTGGCAATCACAGCATAATCTAGTAAGTATTTCCAAATAAAAGATGGACCATTTTCCTAGGCCATATATTCGGAATAAAATAAAAAAAGTTAATGGGTGTTTTCAAATGTTTAATTGGCATTCGAGTTTCTTATCTATCATTTTATCCATCATGTCGATTACTATTTTATGGCATTTTCCATCGTTTTCTTCAGAATTTCGCACGATAGGTTCTCCACTTTTTGACTCGTGCAGTATGCGCTGTTTCTGCTGGAACCACATGTCCTTCAGTCCCAGTTCACACAATTGAGGACTGAAAAATTCATTGATGATGGTTCTGTAGCGCTCACCACCCAGAGTGACCGTTTGGCTGGTGCAGTTCTAAAAAAAATATGATCCAATGCCTACTTCAGCGTAAACAACGCATCATGCAGAGTCTCTGAGTGGATGTACTCGTAAAGCCTCTTCGTATTTTACTCGCATATTGTCAATGCCCCAGAACCGTACATTTTGTTTGTTCACGTATCCACACAGGTGGAAATGGGCCTCGTCACTCAAGACTATTTTTGATGCAAAATCGTTAAGTACGTTGTTGAGATTCAGGAGGGAGTGATCGTAGATTAGACGCGATTCACGATCAACAACTACTCGTATCAGCTGATGGACTCCCTGCACTTTGTAAGGAAACATCTTCAAGTGTTTCATCAAAATACGCCACAGCGACGTGCCTGGAATGTCGATTTATTAATGTCGACGGAAACTCTACGCATCTTCAGCTATGACAGCGGTATTCTTGGTAAAAGTCGTGCTGCTGAACGCCTCATCACTGACGAGTTGTTCATCGAAAACATCGTAACGATTTTTCAGCGTTCTTCAGGAGTAAAGCGTTCCATTGCTTATCCATACAAATTCTAATTCGGTTTGCTGCACAAATTTCAAAACGAAAGGGTCTTACAATATGGCCCACCTTGTAGAGGATTGATATCTATCTACCATACCCAAAGGCAAGGTACCGCCTCTGCCCCTGCCTCCTCCAAAATTGCGACTTACTCTGACTTCTGGCTTATCTCGTATATGATACCAATAACAATGACAACCATCTGGGTCAAAATGGAACTTTCTTTACCCTAAAGCAGAGGTGTCCAGATTGGAGTCATGTGCGGGCCAAAATGAAATTCAACAAAAACTTGCGGGCCATCTAAATAAAATACTATTAGCTTTTAATAAAAAAAAAATCAGTCATATTAATTTATTTTTTCTTTATTTCTTTCTTCCTTTAACAATATTATCAATGTCGACATCGTCGCTGCCAAGCGCATTGCATTAATAAGTGACTTATCCGACTATGAAGACCTGTATTTTGATTTAATAAAATTCATGGTTGAATAAGCACTTTCACAAAGATATGTACTCCCCATCATCGAACCCATTTTCAAACCAAAATTCGCTAATTTCGGAAAGTCATCATCTTAAAAAAAATCTATTCCAATTTCCACTCTGTTTTTATAGAAGAAGGGGTCGGATTTTAGATCGCAGTCTATACACTTTCAATGGCCAGTGTTAATGGATGAGTGAAAAGTGAAAAATCGCTCTCTATTCTTTAAAATCTATAAACCGATTTTCAAACTCCAAAATTACCTCGTCAATGTATGCTCAGAAAAGTGGCATCTTTCGAAATTTCCTATATCCATGTAAAGTTCTTTTTAACTCGGAGAAAAAAGAAAGATCATTGTTTTCTAAAGACATTTTGAACAACTTAAGTTTTCTTTTAAATCCATTTACATGTCCGTACAAGTTCGCGACATTATTGTGCTCGCCTTGTTAAAAATGCAGTTTGCAGTTTGTTTTCTACTTCTGTGGTATCAGATTTTATTTAGTCTTTCAGAAATACTATGATCTCCTTTCGTAGGGTAAAAAAACGCTGCAAGCACTTACCAGCACTTAACCATCTGATGTCCGAGTGTAAAAGTAAATTTCCGTACGCTGAATCGATTTCGGGTAATAAATCGCGAAATTTACGATGAGCCAAAAATTTGTTTCCGCCCCTGATCAGATTTGTTGTTTTGACAGCCACCTTCATTGCGTCCATCTGGCGCAAAGATTTTCGACAAAAAGCGTCTGGGTGTATGATGCAGTTGATTAAGGGGTAATGAATACCATTCTGTTTAAGGAGTCCAGAAAATCCTGTCATTGCTTTAGCTCCATCAGTCACAATACAGGAACATTTTTGAAACCCTCAGTATTCTATAACAGTGGTACTGACAGTTTCATAGATTTTACTTCCTTTAGTTGTTCCATGTAACGCACCAAATTCAACATTTCTTCCGTAATAGTATAATCTTTTGAAATGTAGCGAATAAAAAATAATAACTGACTGACGTGTGTATGGTCCGTACCTTCATCCAAATATATTGAAAAATATTCACATTCCGCAACGGAGTCATACAATTTCCTAGAAACATACTTGCCCATATCATCTATTCGTCGCGCCACTGTTTGATGTGATAATGCTACAGATTTAAATTTTTCTGCAAGCTTAGGCTGCATAAATCATTCAGCCATTTTAATTGCACATTTTTTTTTATTAAAACTCCATCACTGAATGGTTTTTTAGCTGTGGGTAATTATAAAGAAACTTCCTAGGAGGCAGCTAAACTCAGTTCATTATCTGTTTTATCACTTTTGAAAAAGTGCTTGTTTGCTGCACCAGTTTTCTCTAATATTCGGCTACAATATTTTTTCTAGCTTCACCTTTATGTTTTTTATACTTTTCTTCATACAAAGTTGTGTAATGCTGCTTAGCATTGTATTCCTTAGCCAAAGACAGCACTTGCATATAAATCATACACTGAATTTTATTATTATTGTTGCAACAACTACTGCAACACACTTCACAATTGAAACACAATTTTGCTTCATTAGCCCAAAATAACTCCGTTATTTTGCATTACCGTTCTTACCATACCGAGAAGAAAGAATGTGTGTATCTATTGTATAAAAGCTGGCATGCTTACTTTGGTTTTTTGTTTTTTATTCGTATATGTAAAGCGGTTTTGTTTTGTTGCAAAATAAGATTTCGTAGTTGAAGTTTTTATTTTGTCGCTGGCCGCAATAACAGGGATGGCCTTGTTTTGGAGAGCCTTGCCCTAAAGGATAATTTCTTCATTCAATGGTCCGGGAACTGTGATTCTTGGCAAACTATAGACGATTATCCACATGGCCGGAATCACCTCAGGTTTTTAAGTTCTTTGGTTAAAGTCATAGTTGGAGTCGATTGTGCTCTAGTGTCTAGATCCTAATTTCTCTGTTGTCATAAATTTATAGAATGATCAGTCAAGATTGGACTAGTAAATTTCTTAGTAAAATATTTTTAGTTGGTTAATCCTCCGTAAGACAGTTTCCACATCCCATTATGTAGTAATTATGTAATTAGCACTTTGCTTAAAACTGCAAAAATTTATTAACTTATTCACAAAAAGAAGTAAAACTTCTTCTTATTTACTACTGCTACTACTACTACTACTTACTATTTATTTTCTCTTAATTTCTTCCGCTGAAAACCTAGAGGTTTTGAGAATCGGCAGAAACTACCAAGTCATTCGATAACACAGTAGATATAACGGATCTACAAGAAAATAACATACTCATATTTGAGTTCCTAAACACTAAGTAAAACCTAAGTGTTATTTTTCAAACGTGTTGTAATATGAAATATCAATGCAATTCACTGTAAGTCTCCAAAAGTTGGTAAGTGCAACTCTACAACTGGGGGTACGTAGACAAAATTCCTCTCTCTCAAAGTTAGACCTGTTTATTATGACCTTTCCTCGCATTCGTTGATGTTATGCATCCGTTTTAGCTAACATCATATGTTTGATTTTGCGTCAGGTACAGCCAAACCCATATTTAGCAGTATTACTTGCAAACCGATCAGTTACAGCTTGCAACATTCCGCCAATAATATCAATGTGAGTAGTTAAACTGACTTTTGGAAACTGTGTCCTTGGTGATGACTTGAGAATTTCGCGCCATTTCCACGAGTATGATTTTAAAAAAGTCACATTGTTTTAGTAAAAAATTTCCACACTTTCCCTTTTCTTTAGCCTTGGCTCACCCACATTCTTTTCCGTTGATTCTTCAAAATCCTAGAAGGATGGCGGGCAGTCATGGGTCCTTCAGCCACTGGTGCACCCGTCTGGTATCTTGAAGGACCAACAACCGCAGGTATGACGGACGGTCAGTTATAAAGGTTCAAGAGGAAGACACGGGACCAGCGTCCAAAGTAGCTGTATACAAGAGCCCTTGACGAAGTTGTCGGCTCTGGTCCCTTGTGTTGTGTCGTTTCTCCTTTCGGTAGTCCCCTTAGCCTCAGAAGGCATCACCCTCCACCCAGCTCTCCGCCCCGATCCGTTGTTCGACGCTAGCCCTTCATTTTATGTCCGTTGTCTCCTTGGAGAAGCATATTAGCGGGAAGAATTGGTGAGTTCTTGAACTCTGTCTTTCCGCTTTTATGCTCGTCGGAGGGGGCAACCAATAGGTCTGCAAGAGGGCAGAGACAGGAGTTTCGGTGAAGTGGTTTACGGTCACGTTAGTCCCAGCGCGGTACGTCTAGAGCCAGACGGACGGTCTGTAACCGTCTGCGCATAATAAATACTTAAAGCCACCGAGCCAGGCGGACGGCCATAGACGCTCTACTCGGTGATGGACAGTCACGCACCTTAAAGAAAGAAAAAAAAAGAATAAATATTGTAGCAGAGAAACTTTTGTAAATACTTGACAAAATTGATTTGCCAGGATGTCGTCTTTTAGTTCATTGGATGGGGCTACAGACGCAGAATTCCTTCTTCTGTGCTCGTCTCATGATAATTATCAGGATGTATAAATGCGAGTAGGCCATGTATTGTTGGTAAATTATCTTTTTCCGTTTTCTTATCTTTTGGGAAGGACTGGGGTTGCATTGAGACTGAATTCAACCCCAACCAACGTGTGATCGTAAGGGGAAATATTAGCACGGGCCAAAGGGAAATCCCAATCTTGGAGGAAATTTCTCCAGATTTGGGAAATGAGAAAGAAGCACGAATGTGCGTGTGTATGAGAGAGTGTAAGCAACGGTAGTCCAAGGCAAGGTGACACACTTCAGCAAATTTGCGCAGTGTTGCACACAAAGACCAAAATTGGCCAGTTGCATCCGTCTAAAAGGATGTATGAAGGAGTGTATGGGTGAGACCTACGGTTCGAGCTAATATCGGTGGGATAAGGTTAATCACTTCTTGGTTGACTATCAGAAAGTAAAGATAAAAAAGAATTGCTAAGCAAGAGAAAAGCAAGATACGAGAAAGGAAAAAGAAAGGAAAAAGAAAAAGGACTGAGAGATATATAAAAGCGAGGAGGAAATACGGACGAAGTCAGAACGGACAGGACAAGAGTATAGCAGTTCTAAGGAAAACGATAAGTAACATTATTCACCTCGCGCTATCCCGAGCAAATCCTTTTTAATAAGAAAAAAAAAGATAAGATTTTGTAGTCGTTCGCGCATTCGGTATCGGGTCCCCCAATTATCCGTCCATTCTACTTAGTAGTACCCTCAGTGCCACCGCTTGAACGAAAATTTTGCTGTTGCTGTCTACCGGGTCCCGCAATATATTGTTTCGCCATCACTCCGCAAATAAAGCGTCGTTCTGTAAAGTAGCAAGAAAAAAAATATAAACAGTCTATTCTTGCCGACGGAATATTGTGTGGTATTTCTTCAAATTTATTTGCAAAATATGGTTTTGCACTTCCACTCGGAGCAAAAAGTGGATGGCGCCTAACAATTATTAATTTATTTATCTATTGTAGCATTGGAGTTCATTTATAAATATCGTTTTCCTTGAACCCAGCCCAGCTGAGCAGCCACTTGCTTCAGCAAACAATATTGCTGCCATTTCAAATTTCCCCCCAGGGCTTTTCTTTTTCCCACGAAATCCAAATGGCAGATCGTCACACGAATCTCAACCACCGACGGTGGGGCTCGGTTTTTTTTTGTAATCAAATCGGTTTCCTTTTTTTGATTTTGCAGGCAGTCAGGCAATCGAGCAAATTTAACTATGTCTAGATTGTGGAAAGTTGCGCAACAACATGATAGCGTATCACATTATCTTGACATCAAAGGGCTCGGTGAGATTGCATTCGACTTTTACGGAACAGCAAACGAGAGTCATAGTCATTATGAATTCTGTAGTAATATTGAAACTAGTTGTAACCCTGTATAGCTCTTGTTGATCAATAAAGTACGATCTGGACTTGGTTTCTCCAGGATCTGACGTAGTAATATACGGATATTTGATCCTTTGTAGATTTTCAAGGTATAATACCGTACTTATAGCGACTATTAAGATCGTTGACTAAGGGCTTTAGGTGTTCACATAATACGATTGACAAAATCTTATAAGCAGTGCTAAGGGGATTCCAATTACCCTCCGACCAAAATCTTGATCTTGAGATTCCCTAATCAACTCAGCAAATAAGCTTTTCAATACGTCAGCGCTGTTGTGACCTTAATGTCATAGAGTTAAACCTTGCTAACTTTACGTGAATTTGGTCCGGTGGACGAATATCTTCTCTTCCATATACTTATATAATACACCTGAACGTCGTTGTCCTTTCCCAGGATCATCCGCAGTTTGCCCGTCGTTATCCTAATAGTTTTGAAGCAGGAAATTAATAAAAAAATGTACATAAATAAAAAAAAACTATTGTACATTCAGTTTATGTACTCGTATAAAAAGGAGTAAGAAATTTACGGTCAGCGGCGTATCGACGGGGAAGTTTATTAGGGTCATGAATGCTCTCTTTAAA
The DNA here is from genome assembly GCA_963966105.1 of Volucella zonaria. Lineage (NCBI taxonomy): Eukaryota > Metazoa > Arthropoda > Insecta > Diptera > Syrphidae > Volucella > Volucella zonaria. The sequence goes on along the minus strand of OZ014530.1, from coordinate 100,515,511 downwards.
GGCCACTCCCCCTGATTTTCCTTCAATTCGTCAATAATTCTTGAACAGTGCGTACCTCGAGCGTAACTAAAGCAAGATTTTTTTTTTTTATGAAAGTCGAAAACATTAGATGTCAGAGTTTGGAGGATTAGCCCGAACTGAAAACAAATGTTATTTGGCCATACCACGGAAAAGCAAATGTTAATATTTGGTATTGATTTGATGGCTCAAAGTCCAGAACCCTATAAATTCAAAGCCTACGATGTTCTGAAGTGTTACCTGTGCTTCTAGGACTTCTTATGAATGTAACAAGTGGCGTTGCCACTTCCGCCATTCTTCGTGGTAAGAGGAATAATTTTCTTTTTGGAATTTTCTACTGGAAATTGTTGTGATGTACGCTAATTTTTTCAGAACTGTTTGAGTATTGTGGTTTTAAAGTTATAACCACCGCGTTGTGAAGAATACAGAGAAATAGGACCTTTCTGAAAGCTAGATGCAGGGGGTTTGCTCATAATAATGATGCTTTTTCCGATAGCAATAATTTTCTAACCATGTTGTCATTTTTGACAGTTCTTTTAAATTTTTGTATTGTTGGAAAAATCTTATTTTGAAAGAATGTTTACGTACCGAAAAAACGTATTTTGAATATCGGTTTTTAATTTCCGAGATGTAAGTAGTTTCATTTTTTTTGTCCACTTAATCGACTAATTGAACTCGCTATTCGTCGTGTACGTACCACATACACTCTACATGGCCGACAACGCATCAACCTTATGTGCGTACTGTAGCCGCTGTGTGAAAGTATGGAAGAAGATCCAATTCAGCGTCTGTTAAGCAATGAAACAACTCTTCTTCATCAAACGTTATAATATGAATTTATTGCTAACAAGCAAATTATATTTAGATGACTGGCTCGATTTTATACAACGCGATGTTTAATTGGTGGCTGCTAGAACAAAAGTGAGTGATGCATTTTATTAAATGATGCAGCAAACTAGAAATTATTGTAGATATTAATCAAAATAACCGATATTTTAACCCTGAGTAATTATGCTCCCGGGAGAGAGCACAAGCAAGAACAGCGAATCACAGAATGAAGGACGCAAAAAAATCAAACCTGATCGTGTTGTACAATTATTTCAATTGATGTCTATGATTTCAATTCATTTTAAAATAATTCATAATACATTTTAAGACATGATTTTCCTTCATTTTATAATATACATTTTATAACATTCCGCCCAGACTGAAAGGAACAAAACAGCTAACATAACAATGGGGCGTTTAAATTTTCTATTTGAAGTACGAAGAGTAAATACTCTGACATGATCGTCTTTTCCTGGATGAATTTTTTCGATTCGGCCTAAGAACCATTGGGAGAGTATATGGTCGACCTAGCAAAAAATGTCCGTTAGTGGATTAAGATCAGTGTCGGAAATTGCACATAAAGGTCTGGAGTCCCAGAGAGCTTCGATCTGGGCTAACGAAGTAGAAATTTCCTCGAAAGTTAGAATGTTATTTCCGATTACCCGAAGAAGATGCTGTTTCACCAATTTAACCCCCGCTTCCCAGAGTCCACTAAAATGAGGGCTGTGCGGAGGGATAAATTCCCATTTGATGCCTTTCGCAGTCAATTCTGTTCATACTCCTTCATTGTACTACGTGGAATAATCTAATTTTGACATTTTCGATAGTAAGCGAGCTGCTTCCTTAAAGTTGGTGTCATTATCCGAATGTATGACACTGCATTTACCCCGGCTCTTCACGGCAGCTAAAAATTCATCCGTTGTTAGGTCCGAAACCATTTCGAGGTGTAGTGCTTTGGTCGTCATGTAAACGAATTGGCATTGGCGAAAACATGTGACGCAATCATGAGAAATTTTTCGGACTAAATTTTGGCTTCCAATTATGTAATATTCTTGACGAATTAAATAAAAGAGTCCAGAAATATTGTACCTGGGTGCAGGTACATTTGTGTGCATCCAATAAAATAAGATGAGTAGTTCGATGGTGCTTATGCAATATGATGGGATGTTTAATAGCAATTCTTCCAACTGAGATCATAGTAAGCATATACTATATACTATATACTCAATATATTCTCGGTATCGATATGAAGGAAAATGCGAATTCAATTTAAATTGTTTTTATTTTTCAATATCTCCCCTAACATCAATGCATTTGTTACATCTTGAGATAAGCTTTTTTAAACCCTCAAAAAAATAAATTTCCTCTTTCTCTGCAAAATACCGACTTGAGTTCTTCATCATCCGAAAATCTTTTTCCACGAAGACATTTTTTCAAATCCGGAAACAGGAAATAATCACTAGGGGCAAGGCCTGGACTATAGGGTGGGTGTTGGATTTCTTCGAAACCACAATCTCGCGCAGCAGCCTTGGAAACTCGCGCCGTGTGAACAGGAGCGTTGTCATGAAGAAGCAACACACCCGCTGCGAGTTTACCCCGTCTTTTCTTTTTAATTTCCTCCCGCAAATTATGCAAAGTGGAAGCGTAGGATGTGGCGTTGATGGTTTCACCTTTTTTTTTGTACTCAATGAGCAAGATTCCCTTTGAGTCCCAAAAACCTGTGGCCATGAGCTTCCCGGCAGACGGAGTGACTTTGAACTTCTTCGGGGGGTCTGTTCCTTTTTTATGCCACTGCATGGACTCTTGTTTGCTTTCAGGGTCATAGTGGTGGACCCATGTTTCGTCCCCAGTAACAATTCGATCCATAACACCGTCCGCGTTCTCACTACACATCTCCAAAAGCTCTCTACAGCATGCGATTCTCACTTTTTTCTGAGGCGCTGTAAGCGTTCGTGGCACCCACCTTGCACTGACCTTTGAAAGGTTAAGATGGTCATGAAGAATGGTGTGAATGGTACCAATTGAAAGTTTGGTGATCTCTGCCATCATTTTCACCTTTATTCGGGCATCCTCAAAAACAAGTTTTTCGACTTCTTTGATGCTTTCTCCCGTACAAGCAGTAGCCGGGGCGCCAGAGCGGGGGTCGTCTTCAATGCTCTCTCTGCCTCTCTTGCGCTCACTTGACTACTTTTGCACAGTTGATAATGAAGGTGCGGAACCCTGGTAAACAACCACCATCTCTTCATGAATAGTTTTTTGACTTTTTCCTTGCTTAGTGAGAAATTTAATTACAGCGCGATGCTCAATTTTCACCATCATCGTCTCAGTTGCCATTATGATTCTGTTTAACTAGAGATAAAACGCGAATTAATAATCACATTTATATGAAATTTTACATGAATGCACTAAAATAATAGTATTACTTGATAAATAAGTCAATTTATATATACAACCACAGCTTCACCCCGATATCGAGAATATGTTGAACGCCCCTAGAACTGCTTAGCTTACTATGATCTTTTACATTATGTATGTATGTATGTACATAAATGTATGTTTGTATTGTATTCTTTATTCTCATTTTTAAATATAACTTATATGTATATACATTTTTATTCAAAACTTAGCTTAAAAGATAAAAGAGAACAAGTTAGTGGAATTTTTATTTTATGAAAGAAAAAATAGAGCTAATGCCACTTCAAAGTTGATAATTCATTGTGGGGTGAGCAAATTTAATACAAATATAAAAATAAAAATAATATAAAAACAATTGAACAGTAATTAAAGGCAAGAGTAAGAAAGTAATTCAGAAATTAATCATTAATAGCAAAATTCATGACGAAAAAAAAAAAAAAAAAAGTAACTAAACACTATAGCGCAACAAAACCTCAATATTAGTGTGTTCGAAACCAAGAAGCCAACATTTTATCTTTTTCAAAAAAGAGGATAGGGTTGTTATGATTCGTACGTTAATAAGGAGTTTGTTAAATACCTTGCATGATATAATGGAGTAAGAATTTCTAAAGCTTATAGTACGAAAGGCAGGGATTGGAACAAGTGATTGGAAATTGCTTCGTACGATATATGCGTCAGATATTGGACTTTGCAGGTATCCACCTCTCATAAAGAAAATTTTAAGTACCTTGTAAAATTTTAATATGGAAGTGGATCGTCTCAACCAATTTTAGTTTCGCCCATCCACAATATTTTAAATAAAATAGTTAATTAGATAGTTAATTCTACTGAATATATGTATTATATGTGCGAATATAAAAAACTCAATACATCTACGTGTGTGCCATAGAAATTTGATATACGTGTGTGCCATTTGAAAACTGAAATTTCATAAATCAAAACGAACAACACATCAACACATTGAGTGTCCAGTGCAAAACAAAGGAAGCACCTCAAACAGCATTAATTGCAACAACACCATCGACATTAGCAGCATCCGCATCAGAAGTATCTGCAACAACAACAGCAGCAATACCAGCATTGTCAGCAAACAGGAGTTTCGGCATAAATAGCAGCGACACCAGTACCGGCACCAGAAGTATCTGGAACAACAGCAAGCGGTACCAACAACACCAGCAGTATCGACGGTCAGCAGATCAGCTTTCAACAAAACCCTGAAAAGAACAACACAAAGTGAGTACCAACTCTTTTTTAAATATTGTAATTGTTCATAACTCACATAAAAAAAATATATATTGTAAAATATTTGAATTGTCTGCTGAACTCCTTACTGATGTTTTGGTGCAAGTCAAGAGAGACTTTGCCAACTTTAAGAAAAGGAGCGAATCCCGTCGTACTAAAAATTATCTCTCTACAAGGCTTTCGTTGTTGGAAGAGAATCTAGGCGCAGCACAACGACAGCACTACGAAGCAGGCAGGAGCGCTGAAAAACTGGAAGAAAAGAAAAAGCTGGAATTAATTTCAATTATGGAACAAACTCGGGAAACTTACCTTGGGTTCAGGTGTGAATTGCTTGATGGGTTAGATAGGTATTCTGGCGCACAAACTTCTCTTTCAGACTCAACTACAAATATTCCTCACAGCAAAGATATAAATCTCGCTAAAATTAACATTCCTAAATTCACTGGGTGTTACACGAAGCGGCGCTAGTTTCATGATATTTTTGTATCGCTCATTCATTGCAACACGTCTCTGGGAGGCATCCAGAAGCTCCACTACCTAAAGTCAAGTCTCGCAGGTGAAGCGGTGAGACTTCTGCAACATTTGGCACTAGACACAGGGAATTATGAGAAAGCATGGGAACTTTTGAAGGCAAGGTACGACCACAAACGTGTTCTAGTGAGCTCACAGCTGCAACTCTTCTTCAATCAAATGACACAAAAGAAGGAAACAGCGGAATGTCTTAAATCAATCATAGGCACTTCTTTGGAGAGTATCTACGCGCTCAAAAATCTTAAGATACCAGTGGATTCGTGGGACGTCATCATCATTTATGTGATGGGACAAAAGCTACCGACCTCAACGCAACAACTATGGGAAGAAAAACTGGGTAACAGCAAGGATCTTCCTACGTTGAAGGACTTCACCGAGTTTTTAGAAATACGCTTCCGGACACTAGAAGCTGTAGCACAAAAAGGGACGGCATATAGCCAAGCCATGTCCGAAATCGCAACCAGCAGCTAGGACATATCACACTGTAACAAATTTTAATCAAATTCAGTGTAAGGTATGCAACAACGGGCAACACTCGTTAAGAAAATGTAAGTGATTTCTGGGGATGGACGTGACGAGGAGGCAACAGACTGTTCGGCAAACAAAGGTCTGCGACAACTGTCTGGCTTACAGCCATACTACCCGAAACTGTCCAAGTAATAAAAATTGTTACTTTTGTCATCAACGGCACCACTCTTTACTGCACATCAATTTTTCAAACAACACAGAAACAGTGCCACAGCTTCAACAACATAACAAACAACACAAAGAGACACAAATGAACCCAAATGCAGACTCTTTTAATCCCACGCAAGGAGACCATCCCTCTGGATCCAGACAAGATCGAAACAGCTTTCACACTTCACACACATACCAGTATAATTCAAAGGTTTTGTTGGCAACTGCGGTTGTGAAGGTATTATCAGCCAATGGTAGGAAGGTCAGCAGCGGCACTACCGACCTTCACTCAAAATGTAAGTCTCGACAAGACTTTAAGAAAGTTCTGGGAAATCGAAGAGCTACCGTTTCCCGCTCAAGCCTCAAAGGAGGACATCGAGTGCGAAAGGCACTTTCTAGCAAACACCACCAGATGAGCTGACGGCCGCTATGAAGTGGCATTACCTTTCAAGATAGGGAAACATCCAGCTTTGGAGTCAAGTAAGGAAGGAGCTTTACGACGATTTTCATATCTTGAAAGACGTTTCCAGAGATATGCAGAACTGAAAGAAAGCTACACCGAGTGTATTAGAGAGTACTTAACACTCGACAATATGGAAGAGGTAAATGTTGAGAGGAAGCTTACCTTCACCACACCACACCACTATTTTTTACCACATCATGCTGTTTTTAAGGCAACCAGCTCCACAACTAAACTGCGAGTCGAATTCGACGCGGCATTCAAAACGTCTGATAGAACATCGCTGAATGAGCATTTACTGGTAGGTCCCATATTACAAAGAAACATAGTAGATATCATTTTAGGATGGAGAAGATATCAACACACCTTCACGGCGGATATCGAAAAAATGTACCGTCAGATCTTTGTTAAAAAAGCGGACAGTTATTACCAAGTGATCTTTTGGAGGGATTCCAGTGGCCAATAAAAACCTTTAGGCTGAAGACGGTAACTTTTGGCACCAAAAGCGCGCCATACCTAGCCATAACGGTCCTGCAAAAGGCAGCCAACGACGGTTCACAGACGGTTCTTGAAGAAATGTATGTCGACTACCTAATTAGTGGAGATGACACTGGTGCTCGAACCAAACGAGAAGTCCGTAAACTACTTTTCTCCGCCGGGTTCAAGTTAAAAAAGTGAACAAGCAACACAAGAGCCTTACTTGAAGACATACCACCACAAGACCGCGAAATGGATGACCAATTTCCATTTGAATCCTCAGTGCATGTCAAAACCTTGATCATAAAATGGTTTCCAGCTTAGGATTGTTTCTCATTTCAGGTAACCCATTTAGGCATAGAAGAAATGACCAAACGAACCATCCTCTCAGCTATAGCCAAGTTGTTTGATCCGCTTGGATGGATTTTGCCTTGCGTGATTAAGGCCAAATTAATTATGCAACAATTGTGGGGAAGAGGAACAGAATGGGACCAACCAGTGCCTGAGGACATACGATTTCAATAAAAGACTCTACGCAACGATCTCCCAGTGCTAGAACAAGTAGAGATTCCTAGGTGGATCAACAGCCACGGAAGCTGCAGAATCATCGAGCTGCATGGGTTCAGCGACGCATCGATCAAATCATATGGAGCGGCAGTGTATACCCGCGTATGGGATGAACAATGACACACGCATATGCATCTTTTGATGTCGAAGCCGACGGTAGCTCCACTCAAAACAGTAAGTCTTTCGCGTCTCGAACTCTGCGGGGTAGTTCTGCTGGCGATATTGATGGATCACACAGCAAAGGTCTTCAACGTACCACGTCAGCATTGATATTCTTGGTCAGATTCCACCATAACTCTTCCCTGGATTCGGGCTCCATCTTCCAGCTGGACTACATTCGTTAGCAACAGAGTCTCCGAAATCCAACGACTAACAGATTCGCAGATGTGGAAACATATACCAACACAACATAATCCAGCCGATCTGGAATCGCGAGGACTTTTGCCATCGGAACTAAGTGGCAATGACTTATGGTGGAATGGCCCAGACTTCATGATAGATCAGTGGAGCTTCCCAGTCCCAGAGCAACCAACAAACATCAACACGGAAGAGGAAAGACGAACAATTAAGACTCATGTCGCCACAATACAAACACAAACACAGACACAACATAGCATGGTAGGAGAAATTATCACCAAATTCTCCAGACTGGACACGATATTACGCGTGTTGGCTTACTGCCAACGATTTATTTCCAACTGCAGATCAGGTTTCAAAAAATCTGGCCCTTTGCAACCAGAAGAGTTGAACACCGCATCACAGATGGCAATAAGATCAGTGCAAAAGGACATGTTTCCTGAGGACTTAACAAAACTGCACGACAGTCCGAAGGCAACACCAGTACTTAAGTCATTGAATTCCTTCACAGATGCTGATGGAATTCTTCGCGTGGGAGGAATTCTTCATAACTCGAACTTGACATATAACCAAAAACACCCAATTATCCTTAAGTCGAACCACCGAAAAAATGCAACACGGTAGTATCCAGCAAATGACAGCATATATTCGGGCAAGGTATTGGATCATCCAAATAAAGCAGTGTGTAAAGCACACCATTCACCAATGCGTCAAGTGTTTCAAACACAAGGCCAAAGCAATGACGCAACTTATAGCGAGTTTAGAAGCAGAACGGGTTCGGACAGCAAGACCATTTACGAACACAAGGGTCGACTATGCTGGACCATTCGACATAAAAACGTGGAAGGAAAAGGTGCAAAAACACTAAAAGGCTACTTTGCAATTTTTATATGTTTCGCAACAAATATCTCACTACACAAGCCTTCCTAGCAGCCTTTAGACGTTTCACGGCACGAAGGGGGATTTGTAGTCAAATATTTAGTGATTGTGGTACAAACTTCGTCGGGGCTAATACAGAGCTGAAAAAATGGATGAAAGACGCGAGGAACGAATGGAAAGAAATCGCAGACACCCTGAGCAACCAAGTAACGAGGTGGAACTTCATTCCTCCAGCTTCCCCACACTTCGGTGGACTATGGGAAGCAGGAGTGAAATCTGTTAAACACCACTTAAAAAGAGTTGGAGGAGACCGGAAGTTAACATTCGAAGAATTCACCACGCTTCTTACGCAAATAGAAGCATGCCTGAATTCAAGGCCTCTGTGTCCTCTCTCCGACAACCCAGAAGACTTAGAGGTGATCACTTCCGCGCACTTTCTAATCGGCGAAACACTAAACGCGATTCCTAGTGAGAACACATCGACAAAAAAACATCAATACCATCGAGAGATGGAGCGGTGAATATTTAGCGCGTCTACAACAGCGCCCAAAATGGACGAGGTCAGAGGAAGAACCCAAGGTGGGCGATCTGGTTCTCCTTAAAGACGAACGGTTGACAGCGACACAGTGGATGCTCGCGCGAATGACCGAGTTGCATTCAGGAAACGATGGACACGTTCGAGTCATCACTTTGAGAACAAAAACATCCACATTGAAAAGGCCAATCACAAAACTATGCTACCTACCAACGAACAAAACCACACAAGAACAGCAAATTATCTAAACTTTTAAATAAAATAAGTAAAAAACTAAAATAAAATCACAACACTCAGGGCAAAGGTAAACAAAAAAAATCTCTCATACAATAACACCATAAACATATCATCATCACAACGATCGAACTCAAAACATAAACAATAGCCACAAATCATCTCATCACAATAGTCCAAACATTCATCTTATAAATAAACCAAATACATACAGTCCATTAACAATTAAACAATCAAGCTAAAATTTTCCAAACATTAAATAAATAAAGCAATCAATTCAAAATAAAAATCAAAATGTCTCATACAATTTCCCTCGCACGCTACACACACACACACACACACCATAAATATATCAGTCAATCAAAACACAATTCACTCATAAAGAAAAGACTGAAATACTACAAAAATTATAATACATACATTAACCACAAGCATCATACACCTCACATATCAAAATACAGTTCACACACAATAATTATAAATCAAAATAATAAATAAATTAAACAATTTCGCATAACACAAAAAAAAAACAAATGGTACCGGTAAAATGCGTAGAAATCGCAATGCGGAACGCACAACACTTCACACAATATAATTCAAATCAGTCAATATAATAATAAACAAAGATAAATTAATATGTAAATATACTCGTATAAAATCAAAACAACGCTCACCTGAATTTTAAACGCCACATGAACGAATTACAGTATAACTTCAATAAATTCCCGCACCAAAAAACTGGATTTAAACACACAATATCAATTGGCTGTCATTGCTAATATTCATACACTACGAGTACAATTGATCAATGAATAGCCATCGCAATTTAATCACGCACTCTTCTTCAACTACGCAATTAAAGAAAGTAGTGCAAAGAGGACAACACTATGCAATGGAAACTAATAGCAAAACATCAGCATACGCATTCAGCCATTTAAGTATAGGGGTGCTCCTTTCACTTTTGTGTCTCAAAGCGTTTTGTGTTGTCTGTCCTTTTTGCAAAATTTATTAATTTGGTTTTTTCCTTTCATGTGAGCCTTCAAAGAAGTTGTAGCAGTGATCGAGCCAAAGGGTGTTCAAGTACAAACCTGAAAATAATTGCGAACTTTGTTCACGGCGGGGAGAATGTTGCTGATAAAAGTTTAAATTTAAAATTGTTCAATAAAATGTAAAATAAAAACATAGAATATTGTACACTTAAATATGTAAACGAACACACTTATGATAAATCTCTCATGAGACAAAATTGCATATGTCAAAATTTAACATAAAAGGAAGACATTCTCACAAAATAAATCATCAATTATAACGTTGAAGCAAACAGTTGGTTTTATTTTTAAAGTTATTTTCTCTACACAGTTTTGTACACAGTTTTCTACACAGGTTTTAAGACATTACATTTTGAAAGATAATAAAACAGTTGATACTGTACGACTTATATTTCCATTAAGTACAACACGGTTAAACAAATTAACCAGCGCCGAACACTAACCAAATCGTGTTGTACAAGAATCGTGTCGGTGGAAGAATTAAACATGGAAATGTATCTTATAACATTAAACATCCTTTAATTTTATCTAACATGTGTAATTTATCCGTTATTATATGTACATCTAAAAAATTTACGCACAGGGGTTTAGGTGACCTTCGCTATCGTCCGACAGTAGTTCTTGATACTTGGAAGTCGCTATATTATCCGCATGATTATTCATCGCTGCAAAATCTGTTTTATTCAACGAAGAGTTCGTGTTAGTCAATTAATGGGAGACCTGCCCGCTGAACGCATTCAACCGCATAGACCGGTTATTAACACAGGTGTTGGTTAACTCCATTTTTCTCGTAGTCGAAATCCAAAATTTAGCGAGCCATACATTGCGTTATTTGTATGCTTCTCGACAGAGGCCCTCCATCCGGAATTGGTTAGCGACTTAACCTCAAAAGCATTTCTCGCAGCCGTTCGGAGGTTCGTTTCTAGAAGAGGAAGATGTGCCAATTTGTACAGTGACAATGGGACAATATTTCACGGTGCCCGATGATGCTTGACTGAAATGCACAAATTGGTCACGTCTCGAGGACAGAACGAGCTTGTATCTGCTGCCCTTGTCCGTGGCAACATTGATTGCCATTTTATACCCTCTCTGTCTCACATTTCAGCGGTGTATGGGAAGCGGGCGTTAAATCCATCAAATTTCATCTACGACGAGTAATTGGAAAAATAGCTCTTACATACGAGTATAAGAAACGCTGTAGTAGTTAAATCAAATCGAAGCCATATTAAATTTTCGCCCACTTTGCAGTATATCCGAAGATGACCTTAACCCACAAACACCTTCTCATTTGCTTATAGGTAAGTCGTTAACAGCAATACCGGACCCCACACTGTTAGAAGTACCAAACAACCGATTGTTTCAGTGCAATATAATGCAAAATATGGTTCCAGAGTTTTGGCGACGATGGCATACAGATTACTTGACTAACAGCGAAACAAATGGGATACTCAGCATCCAAGCGTGTAGATCAACGATCTTTTAGTTTTGAAAGAATCCAATCTAACACGAACTAAGTGGGTTCTTGGACCCACAGGTGCAAGCGGTAATACCAGGAGATGACAAATTAGTTCGCCTCGCATGAATTCGGACTGTGCGAGGAACTTTTCTTCGATCATTTCTAAACTAGCAATATTGCCCGCTAACTGAAATTTTGTTCCAGGGGGGCCGGGATGTTCAGGATTACATTAGAGATTTTCTGTTACTCACTGTTTTACTTGTTATTGGTTTAATTCTTTGCGCATAATTGCTTCAATTATCACACATATAACTTTTTGTATTCTCGTTTATTCTGCGAAAGTGCTACCATAATCTCGTTCACTTGGATTAGTACCTTCAGCCTTTACGGACAATGTAATTACAAATTCAAATTATTTTCAGATTTGTATTCAATAAAATTTGTAAATCACATTGAGATCTTGTGATATTCATTTTATTTTCGCTAAATACTTAACATACTATATTAATCCTCAACAATAGGTAAAATATTAAGTTCATAAAATGTAACAATTTAGTCTTAATCTAGATTCAGTAAAATAAAGTTATTTTTATTTATAAAAGGTACGGTAAAGTAGTTTTGAGTTTCGCGGGAAAAATTCTAGTCAGCAATCCTCAAGCAGCACGGACGAATCGTCTTCGCGTGCGATTCTCGCCGTTTAACAGACTGTTAAAATACCAAAAAAAAAACTCCTGTGGTGTCCATCGTGAGTGCGGTGAAAGGCGAAATAAACAAAAAATCATCAAGGGGCACTTAGTAGCCGGTAGCAGTTAATCACTAAACTGCCGGATCAGGAAAAAGTCTGGACCAATTTATTGCCTGCGCATAGTTCTGCACTAGATCGGGTGAAAAGTAACCTCCTTGACTGCCAGAATGCGCTGCTACTGCAAAAAAGGTCATGGTGCCTTGAAGTCCGTTCATATTTAGGCAGACATGTCAAATTTCAGTGCGATACTGTCTTTAGTTTTGTTTTGACAGCTGATTGTTGTTGACGTGTTTGGCATCTTGTTGAGTATGGACAAAAATGATTTTCGTTTTATAAAACATTATTTTTTGAGAGGCAAAACGGCGAAGGAAACAAAAGAAAAGTTGGATAAATATTGTGGTGCTAATGCTCCGTCAGATTTCACAGTCAAATATTGGTTTCGAGAGTTTCGTGGTGGCCGCAACTCCACTACCGATCAAGTCCGCAGCGGCAGGCCCTCCGATGCGGTTACAGCGGACAATGTCAAAAAAATACATGAAATGGTGTTGGCTGACCGGAAGTGAAAGTGCGCGAGCTATAAGATAGCATAAGGATTAGTACTGAGTGCATACGCCATATTTTGGGCAATATTCTGCATATGAAAAAGTTATCCTGCCGCTGGTTGCCGCTGGGTGCCGCGCATGACCAAAAACACGAACTCGAGAGCACTTCGAAAGAGTGTTTGAACTTGCTGATGCGGAATCGGGCGGACTTTTGGCGTCAATTGATAACTGGATTTGGATCCCTCGGACTATTATCTCTTCCCAAACCTCAAAAGATGTCTCATCAATAAAAAATTCAGCTCACGCGAGGAAATCATCGACGCCACGGAGGAGTATTTTGCAAAGTTTCCGGAAAATTACTTTTCGGACGGGATCAAGAAGTTTGAAAATCGCTAGAATAAGTGTATCAAACTAAAAGGGGACTATATTGAATAAAATAAAAAAAAATTTTTCTTTCGGAAGGAGGTTGCTTTTCACCCATTCTAGTATGTTTAGAAAAGTCAGCAAATATAATATTAGTTAACTAAAACTTAATCAAAGTGAAATTGAATAAAATAAGAGTAGTACATTAAACGAAACAATTTAGTCAATTTAAACAATATTATAATATATTTACATATTATACAACTACAATAAGCACATAAAACATATCTAATACTTAAAAGAATACGAATGCTAGAATAAGTAATCCAATTCATAACATCCCTCAACTCTCATAACTCTAAATTCCCTTTTGTTTGGAAATTAATATGGCTAACCCCAACAATATTATCAGACCCCCTCTCCTAAATGTTCCGAAACCAAATCCCCAAGCCGCAAGAGTACATCCACCCAATATTGGTGGAGTTATTACTAATGAGGCTTTAAAACCTTAATTACTCGCGTTCTTTAGGAATGAAGGACGACAAGTTATTCAATCACACTATTCCGACCATTTGATTGGTGTAGCTGACCAATCGATCAATCCAGAATTTCAGTAAGACATCGGTGAACTGGACAAAATACCTGATGTGATTCGTTGTCTGAAAGATTTCACTAGCCAACCAGGAGAAATTAACTCGTGGAGGAAAAGTGTTGACCGAATCCTACAGCTATACGAAACCAAAAAAGGAACACCCAAGTACGAGTATTATGGGATCCTTAATGTAATTCGGAATAAAATAGTTGGCTAGGCCGATGTGGTATTAGAGTTTTACACCACCACGCTGGACTGGAAGTACATAACTTGTTTTCTAATGATGCATTATGCTGATAAATGCGACTTATCCACCCTTAAATACCAGATGACATTTCCAGTTCAATGGAACCTTACAATCCAAGAGTTCTATCATGCGGTATACGCATATTTATCACTGATTCTAAATAAAATGGGTTGTATATAGATTAGTGACGAGTCATTAAATATTCTCACGCAAACAGACAGAGGCAAGGCCTTAGACGACTTTATCAGAGGTTTGAGAGAGGCGATCCATGGCATAAGAAAGCCAACCGATTTACCTCAAGCATTACACCTGCGTTTAAAATTTGAGAACGAAAATTACAGTACTCATCTCACATTCTGGTCCACCCCGTGGATCTCATTACCAAGTTATCCCCCCGCTCCCTCCACGGAAAAACATCATACACAAAGCTCCTCCTGGAAATAAACCTTTCCTCAGCTAACTTACGATCCATAATTTAACCAAGAGCCCCTCCGAATTAGCCAAGTAAGCAGGCCCAACAGCCTATGCCACCACGTCCCATGGTACGCAAACCCCAACAAAAATCGGTTCCAATGGACATCAGTGTCCAAACGTGAGCTGTAGATTATATTAATTGGCCTTAACAACCCCGTTATATAAAAGGAAAAAGGTACGCCCCATCTATACAACAGGGGCAAGTGCCAACTAAATACCTGAGGTATGGAGTGCAAGATCCGTACCAACAAATACGATATCAAGGGAACAAGGAAATTTTCACGTAGAACTAAAAGGTCACGATGCAGCTAATTACCAACGTATTCTAGATTGTGAAGAAATTAAATACGATCAATCCCTTTCACAATATATCAAGTTATTTGGAAATTCAAAGGACATGCAACAAGAACCCATCGATTTCAATGACATTCATTTTGAGTGCTATCTTGAGTGCAGAACGAAGAGTGGACAAGTGTTGCAAATTCTCATAGACACTGGTTCAAGCAAGAACTATGTATATTCAGTCAGGTCTTGTTTTAAAACCCATACCCAAAGCGAAACATTTCTGCCCGAACTCTATAGACGGTAATGTAAAAGTAAAGGTTATAAATTAAAGATTTTCGTTGTATTTATATATTTATTTATTTATCTAATTAATTATAATATTTATTACGTAAATTTTGTTTGTCCGTGGCACCCACTGCTTTATGAAGACGCCAGAAGAAAAAAGAAACACAGAAAATGGGTGCGTTCGTAGTAGTGAGTGCAGCAGCTGGGGCGTTCGTAGTACATTGGCTGCATTCAGCTGTGACTTTATAGTGTTTTAAAGGTGGTCGCTACAGTAACATGAAAATAAGTCAATAAGTCAGTAAGTGTTCGGTCTCAAAGATACGAATATCAAATTCTTTCTCTTACCTACTCTAAAGCCCTAGGAAATGATAGTTTGAAAGAATTTTCTGCAAAAATTCACTAATCGTGACTACATGATCATTAAAAATACGTTAAGGACCAGAATAAAGCAGCGCACTTATACGGCAATAAACAAAATAGATTTAAAAACAGACCACATGAATACATATTCAGCAAAAATTAATCAGGTAGTTCAAGAATTTCCAAACTTACGAGTATTTACAGAGCCTGATGAGAGACTAACTTTCACTACCACCGCAAAAGGTGAAATTTGTGCACCCTCGGAAACACCAGTATAATCAAAGCTGGATCCATATCCCATGGCCCTGAGAGATGAAGTAGGAAAACCTATTAGCCAACTACTAAGAGACGACATTATAAGACCTTCACAGTCAGCCTAAAATTCTCTCATATGGATAGTGCCGAATAAACTTGACTCATCCGGAGAAAATAAGTATGGAATGGTCGTCGATTATCGGAAATTAAGCACCATCACAATTTCAGATAAATAATACCGTTGAAGGAATTGGATATCGAGAAAAAAGCTTTCTCAGTGAACAGCGGCAAATATGGATTCACCCGACTACCTTTCGGTCTGAAAAATTAACCGTCCATCTCTCAATGAGTGCAAGACGATTTTCTTCGTTGTTTCTTTTTAGTAATTCATTATTTTCTTAACAATTATACAGTTTGCCTTAAGTTTAGTTACAAAACATTTATTATTTTTATTTAAGAAAATAGCTAGTGACATTTGTATTTTGCAATTATAGCAATAAATAGGGTTAAATGCCACTTCAAGGAGAAATAACTTAAATAACTTTAATTATTGTGGGGTGGCAATATTTTAGATTAAGATTAAGATTAAGATAAATTAAAAGTTAACAATATAAAAAATTCCGGAAACTATAAATGAAAAATGAAAAAAAAAGAAAAAAAAGAGAAGATAACAATTACACAGGGTAAGTGAGCAAAACTTCAATCTCGTTGTGATCGAAACCAAGAAGCCATGCTTTGATTTTATTTGAAAATTTACTAGAAGTTGACATGACTCTTATATCGGCTGGAAGACGGTTAAAAAGTTTATAAGATACAACTGGGTAGGAGTTTCTATAGTACGTTGTGCGGTAGGCTGGTACTTGCACAATATGATGGTAAGTTTGACGTAAGTTTCTGCAAATGGAATCAAAATGAACCCAGCAAAGATAAACGCGATAGTAGAATTACTCAGCCCTATAAAAATTTAACGATATTCGCTTTTTACTCGGTCTTTCATTTCTTTTCTTCATTATCGCCGCTTCATCAAAGGATACGCGAATTTGACGAAAGGCCTTCCAGCCCTCTTAAGGGAGGAAGGAGGTCGAATTTCGAAGAATACCTCAAGTAAAACTCCTATTTGTGTGAACGATGAAGCAATCCAAGCATTTAAGAAAATAAAAATTTGCTAGTGTCGAACGACTTGCTTCTCACTTACCCCGATTTTAGCAAAGAATTTCAACTAACGACTGATACTTCAAATTACGCGATTAGAGCAGGATTGACACAGCATGACAGACCTATTACCTTTTTCTCCCGAACGTCAAATAAAACAGAAAAGCAATATGTTATCATATGTTATCAGTGAGAGCGCGAAATGATTGCCATAATCTGGGCCTTAAATTCATTAAGGAATTATTTGTACGGTTTAAATTTTCAGAGATCACCATCTACTGACCTACGCTTTGAGTAGTAAAAATAATAACAGCAATCTAAAAAGGTGGAAGGTGATACTGGAAGAGCATAATTATGAACTGAAGTAGAAACCAGGCAAGATGAGTATAGTAGCAGATGCTCTTTCCAGGCCTCCGAAAAACCTCAGTGAATTCACCAACCGGTACGCAACATAGTTGCTGAAAGCTCAGCCCACGTTCTGATCCCAGCCACTGAAACACTCACAAGTGGTAGTGTATTGGCTTTCCAATCGGACGGTTCGGGGTTCAATACCAGCCGTGAGCGAAAGACTTTTTCTCAAGCAACTAAAATCTCGTGAAATGAATGGTTGCCTAAATACAAAATCAAGTCAATTTACACTAATAATTTAGTCTCCCCATTAAATGTTGGAAGCCACCCATGGAGCAAAATAACCACTTAGCCCAAACATCTTTCTCTCTCTCTCTCTATCCAATTTTCCGAAAAACTTAATACGTGCTCCGGCATTTTAAGAGTAGTCATACCTCTTGAGTGTTCTTTTCTTAAGTTCTTTTCAAAAAAAAATAAAAAATCAGTTTATAATTACAACAGACACGACTACTGACTACATATCATTTATCATCCCTTTTTCAACTTATCATAAACACACATTTATACAGCCAGAATACACCGAAGATGAACTGATTTCAATATTTAAAAGATACCTCAACCCAAGCGTAAATAACGGACTACATACTCGTACAACAGAGAGAATAATGGGGAAAATTCAACGGGGTATACCTCACGCATTTTAAAAATTATAAAATTTGGTTTATTCCAGCGAGGGTTGAAGTTCTTCCAAACAAAGATACACGAAATGAAGAAATCATTAAAGAACATAGAAGAGCCCAAATAAATGCACTCGAAAATAAAATTCAGCAGCTAGAAAAGTTCTATTTTCCGAAAATGAATGACAAAATAAATAATTTAGTTAACATGTAAGGAACAGAAATATGATAGACATCCCAATAAACCAGAACTTAAAGAGACCTCAATCCCTCAACACCTCGGTGAAATTTTACATATTGACATCTATTCCACTAAGAAATTTCTTGTATTAGTCGATTGAAGACATCAAAGAATCGCTGCTAGAACTAATTTTCTCTTCTGGCATCCCCAAAATTATAGATAATGAAAAATCCTTTAATTCCTCCTCAATTAATTTCAAGGTCAATGACCAACCCCATATTCAAATCTTCAAAACTCCATCTTACTCTAGTTCAGTTAATGGACAGGTGGAACGCTTTCACTCCACACTAACAGAAATTATACGCAACCTTAAGGCAGATTGCATTCAAAGAACTCTTCTCGAACTCCTGGGCAGAGCAGTGCATGTGTATAATTTATCAGTACATTCAACTACGGGTAAAAGAAAACTTGAGGTATTTTTAGGTCGAAAGGTCAGCATAATACCCGAAACCTACGAACAAGCTAGCCAGGATAACATAACCAGGCCAAGAGAAAAACAAGAAACTAATCTCAGTTATTTAAATAAAAAAGGCAGCCTATAAAAACTTGCACACCGGGCGAGACCATTTTTGTCAAAATCAATAAACTTTTAGGGTCTAGTTTATTCTATAAATACAAAAAAAACAAATAGTTAAACAGGATCAATCTAAACCGTCCTTACAGAATCAGGCAGAATAGTTAGCAGAAATAACATTAAAAGTTAATATCCTCTTTCCAGACTCGTTGTAAATTTTTGCTCTGCAGAGGTAAAAATTTTGGACTACTCTAACTCAAAGATAATAGCGTTGACAACAGGAACCGCTAAGCTGCAAATCGGACCTCTCAAACCCATCTACATACGTAATCGATTTGGAATTATATGAAAAAGTTTCTAGGATCTAGAAGTATCAATTCAACGCGATGTTGACACCAATCATCCCATGTTCCCATTCCTTTCACTTGAAATTGCTAAAATCGAATCTTTAGTAAGTTTACTAAAACCCAAGACACGAGTTGAGAGGTTATTCAATTTTTTTGGAAGCGCGTGGAAATGGAGGTGCCATGAAATAACGCTGACCGCAATAACGCCAAATTTAGAAATTTGCCGTTATTTCATAATGACAAAGTGAAATAACGCCCACCACTGCTTGTGAAATAAAGCCGAATTGTTGATCGTAGAAATATGTGTTCAATTCAAGGTTCAAGAAGGTGGCCAGCTTCACTCGCTGACAGGATTTCTCCCTTTTCTCCGAAGGGTTTAGACGCTCACGCGGCTTCGTCCCTCCGCTAAGGGCATGTCAACAACTGTCACGCAGGCGCTTATAACTTCAAAAAAAATTTCAAATTTCTTTATTCATATGTATATACAAAAGTTACAAATTTAAAATACGATTTTACATGCATTTGATACATATAGAATAATTAATGACACCTTTATTTATGAAAAATAGAGACGATGCCACATTATAAAAAAATAAAAAATTCACTTTGTGTGGGGTGTACAAAGGTAGGAAAACAGAAGTTCAATTCAAGAAAAAGAGGAAAGAAGAAAAATATAATCTTCAACAAATTAATAGCGGATACATACAAAATCTAATGTAAATGGCAGAAATAGGTAAATACATAATTGAGCAAATGAGCAAATCATTTCTATTTTATTTTTTATTTTTATTTTTTATTTATTTATTTATTATTTTTTTATTTTTTATTTATTTACTTTACTATATTTTAAATTGAATAACTTAGAAGAGTTTCGATTTCATGATGATTAAAACTAAGAAGCCATGATTTAATTAATTTAGAAAATGTGGACAAATTTCTTATGGATCGAATTTCTAAGGGCAAACTGTTAAAAAGTTTGCATGAAACAATGGAGTAGAAGTTGCTATGTTTCGTTCCCGGCACCGATACCGCGATGCCCCGAACCAAACGATAGCACTTTATGTTTCAGGGATCTACTATCCCCGCGGTGGGTTCCCACCAGGTAGCGCTTTGATGGCAGCTAAACCTGGGAAACGAAATGGGCGCCACGTGATTTTTGCTGCGGAATCACGAAATCTTTTTCCAAAAAAAAAACACCCGGAAAATCTTCCCCGAAGACAGAAAAGAAACAACAAAACCAAAAAGGAAGAAAATAAAAAAACTTCTTTTTTTTTCCCACGTTATAAAACCCCGTTGGGGCGCGACGATTTATTAAAAAAATTTTTTTGGGTAGCGGTGCACTCGTCTTTTACAGTCCCGAAGCAAAGACAGAAAAAAAAACGTTAAATAACGGGTCACGTGTCCCGTCTGTTCTCGGGAATTCTAAGAGCACGCGCGGCCTACCGGAGTCTCGATTTATACAACCAAAAAAAAAACGCCTTTTTTGTTTTTTGTTTTCCACTACACTGCACTACACTATACTTAGCTTTCGTATCCTAGCGGTGCTTACTCCAGTCCCGATAGTCCAATGCCTCGTCTGCCTTTTTCCTCTATCCTCCTCGTTTCCCCTTTTTCCACTCGTTTCTTTTTTGTTTTTTTTTTGCCAATGCACAACTCGCGATTTTTACTTTACTCTACTTAAAAAAAGAAAATTGCTTTTCGCAATTCCCCACAACCAAATTATTTCGCACTGACTAACTCACTCTTTTTGCTGGTGGTCAAAAAAGTGACCTCCAGATCTTTTTAGTTCCACAGCTCCCGCCAACCACACACACACATTCACACGCCCACTCTCTCGCACATTCATTCAGCGCTAGTGGACCCAACGACGGGATTTCTCGTTACACAACTAGCACAACTAGCTAGTGTGTGTACCCGTGTCCGACTAGGCCTCTCACACATTCCATTTTCACCATTCATACTAAACTCCTCAGTCTCGGAGTTCGCTCCCGCTTCCAGTTATGACTGGGAACTCCACTGAGCGAGTTTATGGAAGCAGTGGATCCTAACTATGCCTAGCAATTTCTCTACTCTTACGTTCTACAAATAAATTTGCGAAAAGCAATGTTTCTTCTTTTTTTTGATACCCGGCTAATTTTCCCCCATCGGATTATACTAATAAAAATCGTTTCCAAAACCCAAAACGAGCGCGAAGGAGAAAGGAAATGCGATGGGACGGTAGCCAGAGTGTCGGGACAAATGGAAAAAGTGTAGATACAATCCAGAAGGGATTGTATCTCTATCCAACCATCCGTTGGATCGCCGCCCCTCACAAAAGCCAAGTTTAGTGCCTTTGCAATTAAAAATTTTTATTTATTTATTTTTATTTTTTATTTTTTTTCGCGAATCCCTAGCTACTCCGGTGGATCGGCGTTCAGATTTATTTTTTTTTTTTTTGTAGTTGGGCCCTTCTGCCCTCTGGCATCTCTGCCCCCGGGCCACGGTCGGTTTGGTGATTTCGAATTTTGTAGTTGGAGTTGTTGCTGTTTTGTGTTGTTTTTGTTGTTTGCAGTCTAAAGTTGTTATTGTTTGTTGTTGGTTGTTGTTGTTTGTAAGTTTCTGTGTTTGTATATTCCCTCGTTGGAAGCGGTATTAATACTTGGCCGTCCGCCTACATGCCTCTGCTGCTCCTTCGGTGCTCCATCGATGGGGTGCTGGCTTAAAAGGGGTCGTCATCCCATCACCCATCGAACCTAACTTTTACAGCTGGTGCGTCGTTGGGGTGTGCTCGATTGTCTTGGCCGTCCGCCTGCACACCACTGTTGCTCCTTTGTTGCTCCCTCGTTGGGGTGTTGCTATAAAAGAGATCGTCGTCTCTTCACCCATCGATCACTTGTTTCGGTGCATCCACATCCATTATTGTGATGTGATGCTGGTGCTTGTACCCCCCATCGGTAGTGAGATGGGGTGTTCTTTAAGCCTCCTATTGTTGGCTTTCGTTGGGGTGTAGGTTCCAGGGATCGCCATCCCCCACCCGTCATCATCGTGTTGGGGTGTCTGGATTGAAAGGACCGTCCGTCCCCACCCGTCGGCGATTTTCAGACGTCCTGTCTGATGCTGCCCGTTGCGAGTCTCCCGTCTATCTATGGGCTCCGACAACGGTGTTCCCGGTGGACCTCCTGTCGCACCCTGGGGTCCCTGGTTCGTCGTGAGTCTCCCTACTCTCCTTAGGGCTTCGCCGACCGAACCTCCTCGTACTCTCCTGCGGGGTAACCCGCCCGTGGACCTATGTGGGTTGTTTTCCGAGGTCTGGGGTTGGTGGGCCATTGGCTGATGGGACCATGGCTGCCCTCCACCTCCGCCAGAGCTCGGTGTTCCCACTCAAAGAAAAGAGGGACCGAAGGGACTTACAGGGAAAAAGAGAGCCAAATTTGTTGCGGGAAATTTACCGCAACAAAGTTTCTGTAACTTGTAGTGCGAAACGCAGGGACATTTACAACAAAGTTTGAATGGCTGCGTAAGCTGCGAAAGTCAGAAATTGGACTCTCTAGGGACCCGCCTCTCATGAAAAAGACCTTAAGGACTTTAAAATAGAATAAATGGTGCAAAGGGAGAATATTCAAGGCCCTGAAAAGGTCCATTGTGTGCGCATAACGGTGAAAACCACAAACACTACGAATTGCAGATTTTTGAGGGACAGTTAATTGCTGCAGTTTACTAATATATATAAGCGCCACCCCAACTAAAAATCCCATATTGCAATTTGGATTGGAATACACCATAATAAACCCTTTTCAATGTGTTAAGAGAGCAATACTTTCTAAGGCGGAAAGGCAACGAGTAGCAGAGAGAAGATATTTTTTTAAGGCAGAAATGTGCTTGGACCAGTTCAAGTTTTGATCGATTGTAACACCAAGGTACTTGAAATTATCTACACCTTCAATTTTGAAACAATCAATACTGCAGTTAGTATTCCTGTTGAAGGTTTTACCATCTTGGATTCTGCATTGGCTGTATAGCAAGTCGTGACACGGGCAAACATTAGAATGAAATACTATGTCTAAGTTGGGGTACTCTTGCTCAGTAAGACTGCTAAACATCAACTTAGTTTCACTACTAACAATAAGTTTGTGATTAGCAAAACAGCATCTAAGTAGGAAAACATCATGGTTTATATCAGCGATTAGATCTAGCGGACTGGCTGAACAATATGCAACTCCACGGTAGTCGGCAAAAGCTGTAACTTGTAACTATGAATGCGAGAGAAAATAAGGGATTTATGTAAATTAGGAATAAAATTGGGCCAAGTACAGAACCTTGGGGTACCCCCAAGTTATTGGCTTTTGGACTGCTTATATTGCTTCCAATTTTTACATATTGCATTCTATCTTTAAGATAAGACTCAAACCAATTGTATATGAATCCTCTGAATCCGACCTTATATAGTTTATCTAATAGTATGAAGTGGTCAAACATGTTAAACGCCTTAGTTATATCCTTCTTAGAAATTGTATTTTAGTTGTAATTGTAATTGTTCGATTTGACGTGGTACCGTTTATTTTAATCATTTTTAGCATGATATGATGACAATTGATTTATATTAAAGCGGAATTAAAAACACTGAAAGTGAAATAAAGTCGATCGCTAGTATTCGGCCTTACTTCTCTTTTACAAAGCGAAATAAAGCCGAATTTTGGAATTCGGCGTTATTGCGCTTGGCGTTATTGCGCTCGGCGTTATTGCGCTCGGCGTTATTGCGCTCGGCGTTATTTCAGTGCACCGGAAATGGATAGCTGGAAATCGAGACCATGACAGTTCTAAGATCTAAAATAAATGGCGTATTAAAAAATGAAAATAAACAAATTATTATAAACAAATCGTCTTTTGAGAGAATTAACCCAATATCTAAAGTTAGAAACAATATTTCGAAAATATTTAAGTCAAGTGAAGTTGCAAAGAATTAAATTGTTACCAATATTAAATTTAAGACAGATGTTATTACGGTATAAATAATTAATGTAGAATATGCCTTGCATTGGGCTAAGCCAGGAATAGATAATTCTTTTATATTGTCCAAAAGAGAGATTAATGTACCATTTTTAAACGTAGAGGAAGCAATTGAATTTGGTCAAATTAAAATCGCAGCAAACAATAAAGCACTCCTTTATGCAATATGTATTCCTCGCACAAAGTCAGAAATATATACCTAAAACCATATTATTGAAACCCGCGTTACGTAGAAATAATGTAACTAAGATTGATTTTGAAAATATCTTACAATGTGAAAAAATTATGCTCGGAATACGAGTAAACGAAAAATGTAAATCTAATAATACCATAAACTAACCATATGTAAAAGGAAACAAACTGTAAACATTAGAGAAACTCATTGCATCCCTAATCTGCTTAGAAGTCGACCATCAAATTGCACGGACATCAACAATCAGCATATCCTTACCACGGAACAAATCTTCTCAGAAACCCTACTGTTAAATAAATTTAATGGGGCAATATAAATTAATGAGGATAAGGTGAATCTAACAGGCTTATTTGTTATTCAATACAGCAATTCAGCAACAATAAGAGACAAGCAGCGCTACACTTCTAACGAACTCTCCGGCACAGTGCCGCTTATTCCAGTTGTTCAATCTGATTCCACTCTTGAAACTTATGAGCAATTTTTAACACTGCAATCAATGCAGGAACTTCATCTCAACTACACTGAACGTATAAGGCAGTACCTACTTATTATTATAATTTCTCGTACACCGACCACACAGATAGAGAAAACATTCCTAAAAGAACCGTATGGCAATACGAGATGGAAAACAGCATTTGTCCAGGCCGTCCCTAAAAAAGGCGAATCTTCCTCTCTCTCTTCCTACAGACCCATTGCACTTACGTCCCTTCTTTCCAAGATCATGGAAACGCTGATAAACCGTTAGCTCATGAAATATCTCGAAACAGGAAAACTTTTTAATTTTCGTAGCAACAGGTCCTCAGGTGATCTGATGGCATGTCGCAGAGAATAGTGGAACCAAAGCGTACATCAATCTTGCGAAAGCAAAATAGTTGCACTTGATATTTCTAAGCCATTTGACAGAGTTTGGCAGCCTGATGCCAAAATGCGTGCTTTTGGGATCGATGACTCTCTTCTTCAATGGAATAAAACTTTCTTTCGGAACGTTCAATTCAAGTTGTGTTGGATGGTTTCAAGTTTGATATTCACAAAATAAATGCTGGTGTACCCCAGGGCTCCGTTTTGTCTCCGACAATCTTTTCAATTTTCATCAGCGATCTATTGTCTGCTACTTCTAATCCAATATGCATATGGTATTCCTTTGCTGACGATAGTATTCTCTGCTTTTCATTTTCGCTCTCGGACTCGCGTCCATGCCCTTCGGCTATAGAACCGGAACGGCTGCGTATGTTAAGCTCATTAAATTCTGATATTAACAGCATAACTAATTGGGAAACCACTAACAGAGTAGAATTTAATGCTTCCAAAACGAACAGAAGTCTGCTGTTATTAAAATTAAATTTAAACACCCAGCCATTATCCATAAATAGCACTTGCATCGTCGAAACCGATAAACTTTCCATTCTCGGTATGTGTGTCAATGACAATTTACATTCTAATGCCCACATATTCGTTGTCGTGAAAAATGCTGCGAAATATCTAGGTTTCCTTAAGCGATGTAAGAAGTACTTTACCCCTTCTGATGCGGCCTCAATATTTAAGGCATTTCTCCGCCCGAAATTGGAGTACCCAGAGCCCAGATCTAGTCGAGTGTGCCCAAAACATCTCTGCACCTGTTAGATAGGATTCAAAACCGTGCGATAAAACTCATAGGTGATACTAATATCACTCAGACAATGGACATCCTCACACACCAACTTAATTTCTCGTTTCGCACTCTGTTTTATTGAAATTTCCACCACCAGTGCTCCATAGAAACCGCCTGTATCATTCCGCCCCTTCAAACTTTTAACCGTAACACCCGTCTCGCTATGAATGCTCATCAGCATACTCTCAAGCCCACTTGCGGACGTACTCTGCAATACTGCGATTCTTTGGTAAGTCGTTCAACTCGCTTATGGAATGCCCTGCCTAGCTCTTTATTTCCTAGCCATTATAACCTTCAAACATTTAAAACCAACGTTCACAGGTACCTCTCTTTCCATCCTCCCTGATTTTCCATCACCCGAACTGTCAACAAACATTTTAAGGGTACTTATTTCCCTTGAGCACGCGGAAATTATAAAAAAAAACAATAAAAAAAAAAGCAGCTGTTTGAATGCTACAAACGCAATCCAGTGAGTATTACAATAACGATAGAAGCGAAAGAAACTTCGTCACGTTAAGTTTAAGAATTGCAATAATTTAGTCTTAATCTACAGGGTACTTACTCGAACTATAACTTTTTAAAATGCTATAATTTTTTTTATTTTTAGATAAATTTTATTGTGCAAAAAATGTTGGAAAATACATAAATTTTCAAATTTTATCAGTAGTTTTCAATATGTCCACCTTTGGCGCGAATTGAGCCGGCCGAAGAAAGTATCGCATGCTGCATCCAAGTGGCTCTGCGGTATTTTGGCCCATTCCCGGTGAAGTGCTTGTTCGAGGTGGTCCAAACTTTGGTATTTTTTAGTGCCAAAATTCGCCTTCAAAATACCCCAGACAGAGAAATCCAACGGATTTGCATCCGGAGAATTTGCAATCCATTGTGTCGAAGAAATGAAGTGTGGAACATTGTTTTTTAACCAATCTTGGTTGACGCGCGCTTTGTGAGACGGTGCCAAGTCTTGTTGAAATGTCCACGGTCTCCGACCGAAATGATTGTTTGCCCAAGGCTTCAATACTGCCTCTAAGATAGGTTCACGGTGTACGATCGCATTAATTTTGACGCCACCGTCCAAAAATACGAGCGGAGAGTGACCATCGGTGGTTATGGCGGCCCAAACCATCACCATCGGTGTTGCCTGCTTTCTGGTGGCCGTCCGAAGGTCTACATTTTCGAAGGACCTCTTTGGCAAGTAAACACAAATGGTGACTCATCGGAAAAAACCAAATTCGGAAACTCACCACTTTCGTGCAAGCGTAGCAACTCCTTCGCTCCTTCGACTCTAACTTTTTTCTGTTGCGGTGTAAGATCGTGTGCTTTTTGGAACTTCAATGGCTTCAGCCCAAGCTCATTTTTCAGTATGTGTTGCATCCGTTCCAACGATATGTTGTGCTCACGAGCCATTTTTCTTCCACTTCGACGCAGATTTCGCTCAATTCGAGCATTCACTTTCCGAACCATTTCTGCCGATGTTGCTATTTTTTTACGAACACCTCCTTGGCATTTTGCAACGCTGTCAGCATCACGGTAACGAGCTATGGTTCGAGACACAAATGATTTATTCACGTTGAGGTGCTGGAGGGCTCTAACTATAGCTACTTGTGGTTTTCCAGCCAAATATAAAGCAATCACACTATCACGTTTGAATTCCATCGCGGATAAAAAATTTTCAACACAACTGAGACGCAAACCGTTTAAAAGGCTTGTAAATAATAAAATTATCTGTCAAGTGTCAAAATTTGAGCTCACTGTCATGAACGGTTTGGAAATTATAGCAGTCTGAAATTGGTTGCAGTTCGAGTCATTCAGGGTGTAGGTTCAATGAAATAAATTTTTTTTTCTTCAAAAAAATAAATTAATAATATTTGAACTTACATTTTAAGACACGTATGTACATGTTGACAATTTTGCGACAGTATATTCTAATCCTAACCGTTTGTCTTGCAACGCGAGGAGCTCGAAGTCTTCAGTAAATTGCAGGGTTTTAAAAGTCTTTGGTTTAACCTCGCACAAATTATGTGCAGCATCATTTATATTTCCATAGCAGAAGATTTCCTTATTTGAGTAGCACAAGCCTCAACCATTGGTGAATGGAGAATGGAATCGAATTCTCTAGCGAAATGGAAAATTGTGTGGAACGCTAGATGGCACAGATTGTTTTCGAAATAAGTCAGGGGAGTATAAATATCAGGATCCCAAAATATGGATTCAGCGATTGTACTGAAAGAAATAAGTTCTATCATTTGTACCCACACAAACATGTTACTTTTGGTGTCAGCAGTAGGATAGCACTTATTGTATCTAGCAAATCAAAAAAAAAAGAAAAGTGTTTTGTGATTATTTGAAAAAGCTATAATGGGTCGAAAGTTATTGCGGTTGACCATCGGCCAACTCAAATCCGAATTGAACAAGAGAAATATCATCACCAGTGGAGGAAAAAGTGACTTGGTGCACCGATTTCAGGACGCTTTGAACAACGTAGGATATAATCCAGAGGGCTGCGATGATGTAACTCCTCTTGCTAAAAACGCACGAACAAAAAAATGGCCTCGAACGAAATATAAACGAAGAAAAAAAAAATCTAGACAAACAAAAGAATAGCCTCAAACAAAAGATTGACAAACAGAAAAACAGCATTGAACAATAATTCCGTGAACAAAAAAATAAACCTAGAGGAATAGAACAACAGGCGCACGGCCTTTAACAAAAATTTAAATGAACAGCAAAGTTGAGCAGCAAGCAAAAGGGCTCGACACAGTGAGAAAAGAGAAACTCCGAGAATGTTCTTTAAACGATCCAATGGCTGCCTGTGCGAAAGACTCGAACAGTGAGGGGAAGTGCTTTGCCTTAACAATAGTCTTGCACGCTCCAGCAGCAGAATTGTTGCAAACAATAGACATCGAAAAGCATAAGGATTATGTGGCTTTAGTACAGGCTATTGAGAAACGGTTTAGGGGTAGCTACATGCAGGAGGTTTACAAGGTCCAATTGCAAAGCGGAATGCAGCAGCGAGGAAAAACACTGCAGACGTGAGTAGACTGGCACATTTGTCATACCCCACCGCTGGCGACGAAATTATCGACGAAATGGCAAAGGACGCATTCATCAGGGGAATTGCAGATTTGAAGCTACAGTCAGAAGTAAGTATGGTCGGGAAAAGGACCCTTGCTGAAGCACTTGCCTTCGCTCTGGCGGTGGAATAAACCAATCAGACTTCCAAAGTAACAGATTTCGTTAGGGAAGTAGCATCTGTTGAATGCTCCTGAGCAAGAATAAGTGCCGAGGAACGAGATACTCCCCGGGAGAGACGAAGAATGCGCAGCTGGAACTGCGATGAAATAGGACATTTTCAAAGGCAATGTAAAGAACCAGGACGATATAATAGCTGCCCTAACTGCTGCAAGAAAAAATTCTTAAGGACCAACTTCGCCCGCAGGAGTCCACGGCCCCAGCACCATCATCCAAGTTTCGCTGGCAAAACGATGAAATGAAAGTCTCCTGGAAGAAGTAGTTAATGGTAAGGAAAACTAGATAGCAACATTAGATGTGGGTGCCAGAGCTTCAATCATCAGAAGGGATTTCATACCGAAGTTTTGGTTGCACAATACCAGCATTGAGAGATTGCGAACAGCCACGGGAGAAACGGCTAAGGCAGATGGTCATGTCCGAATAAAAACCCACCTGAGCTTAATAACCTTCTCTTACGTTTCTTGGCTAACATGTGACGAGTGCAGATTTAATGAAAGAATATGGACTAATAGTCAACTTTGGGATACAGGCCCTGAAACATGAGAACACGGATGTACCAATGGTGTTCGGAAACGCCAACACTTCCGTCTTAAAAGTTGTCATCTGACAAAATCAGGTTCTAGAGTAAAAAAATGGTCATTGTAGCCCTTGAGTACATTTGATGGAGCCAGAAAATAAGAGATACTTCGTGGTAGGAAACACTTTAGTGGAACTGAAAAACTACGTGGTTCATGTAAATTGCACGAAAACATCCGAAAAAATATGAAACTAGGGAGCAACGACATGAACACTAGGTACGAGTTCAAAGCAAAATCTGGTGGCTTCAACGAGGGATATTTGGTGAGACTGTATAAACCTCTGCGTGAGAAAGGCAAATCACCAAAATTGCAAAAGATTTTTGCAAGGTAATAACACGCACCAATGACGTTGTCTACCGAACCCTGCGTGAGGATCGAGGGAAAATGAAGATGCCTAACATTCATTAAGTCCAGACGTGCATATTTCCTTTTAATTTTTCTTGGATAATTTGCAGTAATTCGCACAAAATATTTTTCGGTCATCGCCTAGTGTTTTGTTTGCTGACTCGATTTGTTTACTCCCTTAAAATCGATTAAAAATGGAAGTGTGAATTGGTTTCTAACTAATGATCCAAATGCTGTTATGGTCATCTTCAGTGGTCTTCGCAAGTCGTTCCATGCTCTTTGCATTGTCTTGAGTAAGAGATCCATCGTGTAATTAAGAAATTTTAAAAATAACTTTTTGTTTTATTGTGATGAATGTAAGGACATCATTCCGTCCCACAACTTTGCATCAGAAAACAACCATATCTTGAAAACAATTCAAAATTAATTTACCAGATACGATGACAAATTAAAATCTGTTGAAGATTTATCAATTTCCGTGGAGTAATCCGCGATCTGTAATAAGAGTGAATTTAGAAACTTATGCTGTTGGCTCAAAACAGTGATTTATTAAAACGAAGCGACAAACACGACATTAGTGAAGATTAACAATTTTTTCTACCCAATAGTGTTAAGTCAATAATAAAATCTTACATTCCCACAATAACTGACTCTTGAAGTTCCCTGCGGTCTTAACTCGATTTTCACCTTTATGGTCTATTCAAAAACAGCTTTTTCCCTATCAACATTTGGTTGATCAGTTGTTTATAAACACCATGTGCCTAATGAGTGATTTAAGCAACGAGATAACCGTATTACGCGCGCTGTTAAACGAAACTGCTGATCACATCCGGATAACTTCCAGTTAAATCGACGATATACCGGTTCTATCCCAGCCCCTACCGCCTGCATCGTACAACACCTCGATTCTTAATGAGATGATTGAATCTGTAGTTACGGAACCGCCAATAACTCCTGGGTCATCATCTCCTCCACTACAACCCTCTTCGGAAATTGATGCTATTCCTCCAACTCCTGAAACTACAATCTCACGATTAGGAATCTTATGACGCTTTCGGAATGGAAGAAAAGTTGAGCAATTTCAATAAAGCCGAATCAGTTACGGGAGCTACACCTCCCGATCGAACCAGGCTAACTACATTTTTTAAATGAAAATTCAAAATTGATATCAGCAACTGCCGTAAAATCTGCACCAACACCTCCAACCTAAGCATCCCGTTAAAATATGAATACACGTTTATCAACCCTGCTCCTGACGTCATCAATCTGGGTGAAATAACCAGGGAAAGATTAAAACCGAATCAATAAACATCGCAAATTTAAATTTAAATTAAATATGGTGGGGGCTCACTCCCCCTTTATATCGCTTAATACAAACTTAAGCTAGCTTAAAAACTAGGACTTAAAACTAAAAACAGTTAAAGGATTAGGAACTAAGGGAATGGTGGAGGAGATCAAGTTTAAGACGAGAAGTGCTCAGGTTAAAATCAAATAGGGGGAGGTTTGAATTGACCTTACGGAGCATGCGGGAGATTGGTTCGTTGGAACCATAAGGGGTGCGGTGGGTTGGAATATAGAAGAGACGAAGACAGCATAAATCACGAGGGTTAGTGTTGAAGGAAATAGAATTGTGGAGAGCAGCGCAATCCACAGTACCAGAGAGCAGTCGATGAATGAAGAGAATATTAGCTACGTCTCTGTGTTTTTCGAAAGAATTCAGGTTAAGGAGTTTGAGGCGGTCACGTCCTTGATGATCTGGGTCATTCCAAGGTAGTCCACGAAGGGCACATCGAAGAAAACGACGGTGAATGTTCTCGATTCGGGATATATGAAAGGGGGACCACAAAGGTAATGTAAGGTGATCTTGTGACATAAGGGTTGCAAAATTCTTTAGACCATCGTTTGATATGACCAAGCGATGAGTTGGCTTTAAGGATTATCTATCAATATGCGTACGGAAGTTTAACTCTCTATCGTATAATATTCCAAGGTCTCGAAGGAATTGAACTTGGGGTACAGGTTGGTCATGCAGAAAATAAAGTCGAGGGGACATTGATTTGATTTACGAGACAAAGCCATAGATAGACAATCTGGGGACATTAAGCTCAAAGCAATTTTTTATACACCAAGTCGAAAACATATCGAGTTGTTCTTGAAGGAGGATAGGGTATTGGGCTGAAGAAATAGTCTTGGAGAACTTAGTGTCGTCGGCGTAAATGGATAGGGAGCAGTGTTTAATAATACTGTCAAGATCGATTATAGTTAAAATGAAAAAGAGGGGACCTAGATGGCTGTCTTGTGGGACACCACAGGTGGCTAAAAACGGGATTGAGAAGACCAACCTAAAGCCAACGCTATAATAATGGTTCTCCAGATAAGAATATGGAGTCAAAAGCGGCGGAAGACAATTTGAAAAGGATTAATTGATGTGATATTTTATCGAAGGCCTTAGCGAAATCTGTAGCAATAACATCGATTTCGTTGGCATTTTCTAGGGCTGAAAGCACAAAGTATACATTTGTAGTAGTTGATTTACCTTTCAGAAATCCATGAGTCACTTGCACTGAAAGCTTAGAACTTCAAATAAAAAAACTTTCGAAAATTTTGGGTATGTGAGAAAGCTTAGCAATAGGACGGTAATTGGTTACTTCATTCTTTGATCCCTTTTTATAAACCGGGGTAATGGAAGATGTCTCCCAAATTTGGGCGAATTCCCCTTGTGTGAGGGACAGACGGGCAGGAAAGTGGATGCGAAAGATTGGAGGCACACTTTTTGAGAAATATTGCTGGGAGCCCGTTTGGCCCAGGTAAAAATTCATCTTTGAGATTTTGCAACTTTTCTTCGATAAGGTTGGGATCAAAAGACTGAGCGAGAGGGACCAATGGAGAAATATATGGGGTCGGGTACGAAGAAGTTTTCATCAAATTATTGTTTGGAAAAGTTTGCAAAATAGTTGGCAATAGTATGTGGGTCGCTCGACGATATATTATCGAACGAGAGAGAGGGGGTGACCGTCTGATTTTCTTTTGTAGTTGACGAATTGATAAAATGTCTTAGAATCATTGATAAGGTTGTTCTGCGCTGTGTCGAGAAAGCACTGATAGAGGCAGTTATAGAGCTGTGTGAATTGGGGGTAGATTCCAAGATAGTTAGAGTAATAATAGTAAGAATTGGAGCTAAGAAAACCTGCCCATAATTTATTTCTTTTGTTTCGCAAAGAGCGAAATCTTTTGTTATACCAGGGAGAGGAAGTAGATTATGTCTTATGCCGAGAAAAGGGGAGGTAAAGAGAAATAGAATTAAATATTTCACTGAAAAAAATGGAGATAGCATCAGATAAGGATAGGTTGGTAAAATCAAAAGAAGATAGATATTGATTTTGCGAAATTTAGCTTCCATAAAGGAAATTGTAAGAAGAGATAGTAGGGGAAGACGTGGACTGGGGTGGAGAGTTATGAAAAAATGAGGGAAGAAGAGGGGGTGAAAGTTTTCGACAGTTGATAGGTAAAGGGGCAAAACGTTAATGAGATCGCTAGTGAAAATAAGGTCTATTTGCTTACCGATGGAGTTAGGGACTCCACTTACTTGGCAGTTATGCTATCAATGAATACATATTCTTTGGATGAACTAGCGTTTGACGTGGTAAAAAATAAGTGATCATCCGATGGAATCCACTTCAGAAGGGGCAGATAAAAGTCACCAAATATAAGGATATCGTCAATGGGATCACTTATGTTATGTCAATTGCTTTGATATAAAGGATGTAGGATTCGATTGGTTGAGCTGGGAGAATGTAGCAACACATAACGTACAGGGACCAATTGGGTTATGTGAGTAGGGTGGTGGGCAGATAAAAGTCACCAAATATAAGGATATCGTCAATGGGATCACTTATGTCATGTCAATTGCTTTGATAGCAAGGATGTAGGATTCGATATGTTGAGCGGGGAGAATGTAGCAACACAAAACGTACAGGGACCAATTGGGAAGTGTTATTTTAATAGAAACATAGTCAAGTTTAACAGAAGAAGAGAGAACGATGAGAGAAGCGTGAATAGGAAGTAGGACACCTCTACATGGAGAATTAACTTTAGGGAGGGCAGGATCAATAACAATAGGGAGAGAGTGATCGTCATCTCGGAAAACATTATAAGAAGATGGGAATAGCTCCTGGCTCTTTATATCGGGGATCAGATTGGTTTCTGTAAAAACATAGGCGTCGAAAGAAAGGTCATGAAATTTTTACAAAACAGCTCGAGTTTTAGAGCGCAAGCCTCTTACGTTTTGATAGTAAAATGTAAAAGGTAGCTTGTTACGTGGAGGGGTAGGGGAGTGTTGACGATATGCAGGCAATTAAGGCAAGTTAGGAACGAAAAAATTTATCATTGTCAGCTCGGCTACGCTGAATGTGATAAACTCTTTTAGAGTGTACATAGCAGCGAAAAGCAGCGAGGTCATCCGCAACCTTTTGAGGAGGTGTGTTGAAGATTTCGTGGTACCTGTCGCAAAGTTTCCTGAGATTGGTTATATAAGTAGGAAGGCCTTCTTGTTAGATGGAGACCATGACATTTGTTTTCGTTTTTCCCTCAAGGCAAACAGAGTCGGATTTATCGTAAAGATATGCGAGAAAGAGACGTAGATTTTCATATACCTTTTCATCCCTTAGCCTAGAGAGCGCGTAACGGCATTCCATGGTGCCTATATTCTTTTGGGTCAATTTAACGTTAGGCGGCGAAAGGGGATCAAAAATAGGGCAGGGGCCCGAGAAACCGAGGGAAAAGGCGAGTTAGAAGCGGGATTTAAGATATGCGAGCTGATAAATTTTGGGTATTTGGGTCCTGTCGTAAGATCGAATTGAGAAAGCAGATCTGGGCGATTTATAATTAATTTTAAATGAGACGTTGCTTCATTTTGTTTCAATGTTTTTATATGTTGGTTGATTTGGAGACCCGCATCTTTTCGAATTTGAAATTGGTTTTGGATGGGTTGACAAATAACCATTCGTGTCTAACCGGTAAGTTGATATTGAAATTCCGTTTGTTTTTGTGGTGCGATGTTGAGAATATTGAGCATTGGCTGATGGTGATGCCATACGTCTTTTTGAAAAATTCAGAAATCTAAGCAATATCTTTGACGAGTAGGGTGGTGAACATCTGCTTCGTTGTGCAGGTGTCCATGTCATGTTAAATTGTGTAACAAGTGTTCGTGGAGCGGCGACAGGAGGAGTTGACGTTGGGACAGTTATATCACCATAAGATTTCTGGATCGATGAGCTGATGCGAGGATTTGGAAGTTGGGTTGTTGGTGCTGAATGTGGCAATGGTTCGGCTTCAGTTTGTAACAATTCAGCTAAATTGAGGTATTATAACTGTTGTGGGGCGAGGGTTGGGTTGGAAGACCATCGATTTTGTGACATACAGTATCAATGAGGTTATCCAAATCATTCAACACTGTTCTATTCGTAGTGAGTTCATTGATTTTATCGAATATAACGTCAAGAAGGACTCGTAATGATTTGAGAGTTGATGATGTTTTGTTGCAGGTTCGAGATGGAGATTGGATGTGGATGATTGGAGATAAATATTTATGTCTTCCCGGAGTGAGTTGACGGAATTACATGTTTTCTTGTCGGAATTCATCATTGCGAAACCTATTGATATAAATTCACTTATCACTGTATCAAAGTGGCGCTTGGATGTTTCTTCATTTCTGGATCTGGCACTTCCCAATTCAATTAAACGCGCAATTTCTTTTTCAATACTATGACCAAAAACTTCCGCACATCTTACACCTTGTTCAAAGGTTGATAGTTTGTCCGTTACCAGTCTGACGAGTGAGTTATGATTGGATTCGTCGGAGTCACAGAGGCACTGCAATCAAGTGCACATGTGAGTGAGAGATATTGATACACTCATTACATAAGAACAGCAGATGTTCCGAGAACTCTTTAACGAAGACCGTGTCTCTTAGGCCGACACAAATAGCATGGAATATTTTGCCGCAGATCCCCTTATAGGCAACAAAGTCAGCATCATTGTCGTTAATGGAGCAGTTGGTTAATCCACAAGAATACGTGACGAAGACCATGAAAACAAAAAGCAAATTGCGGTGAAAATAAATAAAAAATGCACTAAACGCAATGTCGCGAGATGAGCAAACTAGTAAGTCAACAATAAACTAGGGTGAGAAACTATAGAGGTTATTGGATTGATTAAACTGGGATGAGCGAAAGAGGAAATTAACAATTATATTATAGGAATAAAGTAAGAGGGCGACTGAACACTGTGGCGGTTTGAACTGAACTTTGATACTATCTTTAAGTCCTGTATAAACACTAATTTGAAATCCACTGAGCCTAGAAAATAAAACCACGTTAATATTAAATCTATTTCAATATCGATTCTTATGTCAAAATCTAAGCCTAACTCTTACAAATAAAACCCTGCTCCTAACCAACAAGCTCCTGATCCAAGCTGGAATTTTGAAGTTGGGACATTTCTTTTCTTCACTTCATTCTGCTAGTCGCTTATATACAAAACATCCTTCCAATCCATACAACCCAATTCCCAAACGTGTATCTTTTAATCTTAATCCTCTTCCTAGTACTTTAAAAAAACCTAGCAACATCTCCTTATTCCACTCACACAAAAACGACTTACCCTAACTTTATTCGCTCCCATATTTTAAATCCCTTTGCATCCTCTTCATCAGGCTCCCACCCTAATACCATACCACCATCTTTTTTAGACCCCATATTTCCTCCAAAGGCAAAGTAAGCCCAGCAGCTAATTGGTTCAGTTAGGATGGCCAATATGTTCTCTTTCGATTAAGAGACCGCGGATTATATGACAATGTTCATGTATATCCCGTCTATGTACATGATAAGCCAGACTCTGTCTGTATCGACGGCATAACGAAAACCAATGCAATGCTTTCCATTCTGACCTACCCACTAATCATAATGATCTGCGGCAACTTCTTTTTACGTTTTCATTAGCAATTAAGTAAATATGACTCTTGATGATGTGGCTAATTATCTCTCTACTTTTGCGTCTCACGTAAGTTCCAAATATACACTTTCAGAGAACACGGTCTAGTTTCAAAAACTACAATCGCTCCTAACCTGCCGCTCAATTCTTTGTCGAAGCCTTCCAAATGTCTGTCCCTTTATTATCAAAACGTAAGAAGACCACGAACTAAGATTTCTGCTATATATCCTAATTCGCAGATTCGCCCTACGACATTTTTGGCCTCACAGAAAGCAATCTCACCTCATATTAAGAATAATTGATTATTTTCGCACGACTTCGATTTACACCGTGACGATAGTCTAGATAAAGAGTACAGAATTTATATAGCCATGGTGTACTTCTAGCTATGCACTCTCATCTCGAGTCTAGACCCTTTAAAAAATCGCTCACAGCATTCGTTGACTTGAATTCATTTGCGCTAGAATTTCTATTTACAAGCTCAACCTATATATTTGTTGCTGCTATATTCCCCTCTCTCGACCAATTCAAGGTTACCAGTTAGTTGTTGATGCAATCAATTGTATTTTTAATACTGCTGATACCAACGACGTTGTTATATTTTTAGGTGATTGTAATCTACCTAAGATTCCATCGGCTCACACCGACCAGTCCTTCTTTACTGCAACAAGTCCCACCTCTGATAAAGAAATCTTTTCATCGACTGCCTTATTGATTCTAGTCTGTAACAATTAGGTGGTGGCAGGCAACTTTACCTAGTCTTCGCCACTGATACAGATACCTGCGTCGTTTTAGAAAGTAGACATCTTCTCTCTAAGTTGGATAGTTACCACCATTCCCTTTCTCTTACGTTGCCATACGGTCTTAATCCCGTTTCCTATGAGTCTTCTTACAGTTTTAATTTTCATAGGGCTAACTACGCGAAACTGAGCAACCTCCGCAGTATGGCCAATTTTAACTTTCTCTGCATTAATCCTAACCCAACGGTTAACAATGCTATCGCAAACTTTTATACCAAAATTTCCAAATGTCTCTCCCAATCTGAACCTTTTTTACCCAAAAAGAATCCCTTTTCTTCACCACCCTGGCATAACAAAGACCTGCGATCTCTTCGTAACAAGAGAAATAAGCTTTGGCATACTTACTTAAAATCGCGTTCCGAAGCCGATTTCTTCTACTGCCAGTAGAATTTTGTTTCTCTTGGCACGGAACTGTTCTTTGCGTCTTCTTCTTTGTGCATAGTTGGATGACGATGGTCGATGGTACGATTGATGTTGCGATGGATGGGGATACGATTTGTGGTGTGATCTATGTACTATCTGTGGTTGCAGATTAGATTTACAAAATGAGATACAGGTTGGTGATTATTTAGCAATGCAGTGGGTCAAAGCAAAATTTGGCAAGGAATTCAATCAGAAAGAATGTAATTAAAGTTACATCTTATAAAGGTTAAATGAAATCATGTTACAAACAAATAATTGTATTAAACGAACATGCATATTTCTGAATCTTAAAAAAACGTCAAAGGAACATGTATCAAAATCATGTCTCTAGTTGTTCAAAGCTTCCTGAAGGCGGAGCATCAAGTCACTTTTTCCTCTGCTGGCGTTGAGGTTTCTCTTGTTCAACTTGGATTTGAGTTGGACGAGGGTAAACTGTAATAGTTTTCGACCCATTATAGCTTTTTCGAACAATCACAAAACACAATTTTTTTTTTATTTCAAACAATAAGTCCTATCCCACTTCTGACACCAATGTAAAATATTTGTGCAGGTACAAATGATAGAACTTATTCCTTTCAATACAGTCCCTTTATTCAATACAGTTATTGTACTATTCACAATTTAACCGCTTATCCCAATACAATCCAATTTATCACTATACATAATCCAAAATTTTTCGATTGTCTATGGCCGAAAAACCACATGACCGCGAAAGCAAATACATACCACCATTTTTAAATTTTTTATAGGCAATAAATAATATTTTTTTGTTTACTAAAGTTGCAGACTATTATCATGCCGAAGTATGTTTCCTCTTTTTTCTACTATTAAGTATAAATTAGTTCATAGCTGTGTTATTTTGCACACACGTTAGCGATTGTCACAAAAAAACATCCCAACACCCCTTAAGAGATCATCATAAAAACTTGGTATCACAGATATGACTCTTAATGGCAGTTCATATGTCGGTTGGTGAACAAATTAAATTTATTTTGAAGAAATGCTGTTGGCGGAATGTGTCAGCTGTTGGCGACATTTCTCAAAATTCAATGTAAAAATTCATCGCAAACGAAGAAAATAGTATGTGGAAGCACTGCTTAATATTCGCTAAGACAACGTGCATATATAAATTAACTGAGTACATCGCTGTGTTACTGTCCTACATATGACCGGTCGAACTTTTATGGTTAATAGATTTCCTAAATTGTAATAGGATATGAAATACTCGTATCAAAAAACATTGGACAATACTGCAAATTCTCTTCATCAGGAAGTTCTTGGAGTGACCCATAAGTTTGAGGTGATTTTCATTATCCAGATATCAAAGGAGAAGGAACAGTGGAGTGCAAAGAACGTGCCATGATTATCGTGAACGGCTTAGTTTGCTAGATACGGTAAACTTGATTAGCGCGAAAAACATGAGTCATGATAGATTACTGCTTACCCTGAAGTCCCATGACAATATTTTAGACTTCACCTTAATTGATATTGGGCGCTTTTAAACAACTAAATACACTATATGCGTAATGTTTCGCTCGAATGGAGTCTTACTTTTGTTAACAGTTAAAGATATATGGATATATATTCTATCATACAGATGTTTTTTGTTTATGAACACCATAAAAAAACTATATTCCTACACATGGAACAGAATTTAAATGCAATGCTCTAGAAATTGAAC
The DNA here is from genome assembly GCA_963966105.1 of Volucella zonaria. Classification (NCBI taxonomy): domain Eukaryota; kingdom Metazoa; phylum Arthropoda; class Insecta; order Diptera; family Syrphidae; genus Volucella; species Volucella zonaria. Next base: position 100,475,465 of record OZ014530.1, on the reverse strand, counting down.
TTCCTGCCAAATCGGGAGTATACTTTTAGGTGAGGCATTTCAATTTGATTTGAAATGCAGCAACGGAAAGAAAAATCTCTCAAACGACTACAAAATTAAGCAAAGTTATGGTACCAATATGGTGAATTCCGCATAAAAATTCATCTTACGTTTCCCTGATGGCTGATATATGAGACGAATGCATCATTAGTACATACATAATTCATGAAAGAGCCTGGACTAGTAGTCGACTTTGAGGTACAAACCCTAAAATACGGAAACATGGAGATACCAATGGCATACGGAAACGTCAACACCTCTGTCTTAAGAGTCTTTATACGACAACATCAGGCCCTAGACTCTTCGTCAGAAGCAATTGTTTGGGCAAAAGTGGAACTTGGTCCTGGTAGGCAATGATCCTATTTGATGGAGCCAGAAAATATGAGAAATTTCTTGTTGGAGAGACCTTAGTGGAACCAAAGAACAACATGGTTCCTGTAAGGATTCTAAATCCAAAGATATTCATTGTAAAGGTGAAAAAGGGAGAGATAGTGGGAAAATATCCACCTATTGAGGCTACATCGTTCCACACACCATATTGACACCAGAAACGCTTGACCAATTCATCAACCTGCAAGGCGGCAAAAGCAAACAGAAGTTGGGGAAATGGTGTCGGAGATGAAAGTTGAGGGATGGTTGAAGAACTGCTGAGTCCATTTGAATCACCAGTGGTCCTCGTGAAGAAGAAAGACTGCAGTACAAGGGGGTTTGTGTAGTTAGCCTACGACGTCTCAATGATGTTACCTAAAAGGACAGCTACCCACTACCGCGAATTGATGACATCTTGGATACGCTTTCTGGAGCAAAATGGTTTTCAACACCTGACCTGAAGAGTGGCTGCTACGCACAGTGCAAGAGCTCGCGTGGTGAACCTGCCTAGTATATCAAAATATTGTTATAGTCATAGGTAAGACGTTCGAGGAGCATTGCGAAAATTTGAAAGATTTGGTTGAGAGGCTGCGTAACGCTTACTTAAAGCTGAAGCGAGCAAAATATGTCCAGTTCTATCCGGAAGTGAAATATCTGGATTACATTATATCAGCCGAAGGAATAAGGACAGATCCCGATAAAATCGAGGCGGTGAAAATTTGACCTGTTCCCAAAGACAAGCACCGACTCAGAAGCTTCTTGGGACTTGCCACATATTATGGAATATTCGTATAATATTTTGATGGTATTGTAAAAACCTTGCATCAACTTGCGGAAAAAGCATTTCAAGAACTCAATTGACATCTTGAGTTACCTTACACCTGGAAAAATTTTCATTCTGGACATAGGTGCTAGCAAAGTTGGGGTCGGAGCTGAGATCTCTCAAGTGCATGATGGTGAAGAATAAGTGGTCGCATAATATAACAAGGTACCCTGCAGGCATGAACAAATTACTGCGTAACTCGGCGTGAGCTTCTGGCCTTAATTCTGGCAACGAAGCAGTTCTATAAGTACCACTATGGGCAGAAGTTCATTATTCACAACATTTAAATAGTTACTACAATTTAAGAGCCCTGAAGACCAAGTTGAAAGATGCTGATGCTCTTTCTCGTTGACCGCGCGAGAAAACGAATAACATGATTCCAAACTGATACATATTGCCCCTGGCTGACAGTAACTACATTCACGAAACGAACGAAAAAGCGTTTTCATATCTTTTAGTGCAAACGAACAAAAAACGGAAAAAACGCAGAAAATGTTAAAGACGAAAAAAACGATAACAATCGGGGAAGGATAGAAATCCAAATACAAGATATGTTTAAAAGAAAATAATCAGGCCCAGTAGCTCACCGTATTCGGTTTCAGTACGGATTGTGCCGAAAAAGGAAGACGATTACCGCAATCTGAACATCGATTACCGCAATCTGAACCTGATAATCATCGATGACAAAGTCCCCATTCCAAAAACTAGGAACAAGTTTCACAACCTTGGACTTAGCTAAGGGCTTTCATCAAATAGAAATTGATGATATTCACGAAACTGTATTCAGCGTTTAAAATGGACACTATGAGTTTTGCGAATGCCTTTTGGTATGGAAACACCTCCAGCCACCTTCTAAAGACTTATGAACCACGTCCTGACAACATAAATAAAATTTGTTTAGTTATTGTTATCCCTTGAGGAGCACTTAGATTCATTGGAAAAAATCTTACATTGGCTAAAATATGATCCAATTAGATAAATCCGAGTTCCTTAAACAGGAAACTGAATTTCTGGGGCATATAATTATTATTATTATTATCAAGGGAACGATACAAATTAATTTGTAGGGTCCGGAATTTAACGCCGGGGTACTATGCCCATGTGACGCGTTTTGTCAACAGCACGCGGAGTACTGAGTTCCCATGTGGTCACCCACCTACGTACTTACCGCGCCCAACACTGCTTAACTTGATGTGATTAAACCTAATCTAGTGAAAATAGATTGTGTTGAAAGTTTCCATATTCCCAAAAATCCCAACAGATAAAACAGTTCTTAAGTTTAACGGAATATTATAGGAAATTCATTATAGATTATTCAAAAATTGCAAACTAGTGACTATATGGTATTTCTAAAAAAATAACCAAAAAGTTAATGTCATAGATTCCAACTACACACAGAGTTTTGAAGCACTGAAACGTCTCTTTATTAAGAAACCAATACTTAAATATTCAAATTTTGAAGAAATATTTACTCTTACCACTGACGGAAGTCAATATGCGTTAGACACTGTACTATTCAAAGAAGGTCATCTTATTTCATATGCCAGCCGTACACTTAACGATTATGAATAACACCAGAGCACCATTGAAAAGCAATTGCTAGCCGTAGTCTGGGCAACTAAATATTTCCGCCCGTATTGTAGAATTGTAGAGGTATCCAAGGAATTACAGTTAAAATATTACCACCCAAATTCCATAGTAGAATTACTTTATTTATAAATAATTGTAAGGTATGTAATGGGTACGAAAGGAAACCCATTAGACAAAAATATCAATTGACAGAAACCCCTTTAGCTCCTAATAAAATATTTCATGCTGACGTATTTTCTACGTTAGAAAAACAAAAGTTTGTAACTTGCATAAATAAATTTAGTATATTTGCTCCAGTGATCAGAATCAACGCATGAACCTGTACTGAATTCAAAAGAGCTATCCTTACAGTTTTTTTCTGCAGTAGGACCAACCCCAAAAAGAGTTGTAAACAATGAATCAGGCTTTAAAGCCCTTCCCCCAAGGGAATTTTTACAGAACGAAAATATTAACATTTTGTGGGTAGCCTTGGTTCAATGGTAGTGTATTGGCTTCCCAATCAGACGGTCCGGGGTTCAATACCGGCCGTGACCGAAAGACTTTTTTTCAGGCAACTAAAATCTCGTGAGATGAATGGATGCCTAAATACATCATCAAAACAATTTGCACTAATAATTTAGTCTCCCAATTAATTATTGGATGCCACTCATGGAGCTCACTGAGCCCAAACATCTGTCTTTCTCTTTCTGCCCTATTTTTGGAAAAAATTAACACATGCATTGGAATCATAAGTGCAGTTATACTCACTTGAGTGTTTAGTTTAAAAAAAAAAAAAAAATCACTACACATCGAATAACCATCTCTCACCCAACGCTGATGTAGAAAAACTACATAATATTATCAATGAACACCTTCCACTTTGAAGACAAGATTCAAATGTAGAAACCGACACTGTTGAAGAAAAAATACTTAAAACAATAAATTTGTACCTACTTATAATAACACGATACACTCTCCCACCAATAGGAAAGCAATTGACTTTAAGAACGGTGACATAAGAGATGACGAGTAGGAATCGATTAGGGAAAACATCTTAAAGTAAAAACAAATTACTATTGTTTGGTTAAACAAAAACGGAGAAGAGGTAAAAGTAGAATTAGGACCCAATTTTACTAAAGACAAGGCCTATCTAATCTCATACCACATTCTAAAGGAAAGAGAGCGCTAATTAATTTGTTTGGGACGCGGTTAAAAAATCTAAGAGGTACAATTTTTGCCTAGAATGAAGTAACAATAAAAGCCCGATTAGAAGATCTAACTTCAAATAATGAAGTATTAACTACAATATAAAAAAATAATATGCCGGTTTCATTATAAAGTAACTGAGTAAATTAAAAATATAACTGTTCACATTCAAATACATAAAGAAACATAAATCTAAACAAGATTAACAAAAACACGGCGGTGACTTTCATAAATTACAGGTTGAAATACGCTTCATACAGGAGATCTGCTAAATTAACTACGACATTAACTATTGTAGGTGGCTATTTTGAGCTCTAGGTTAGACTAAAAAATGAATCGGTTACTTGACGACCAGGCATTCCTTTGACATTTGTAAATAAATTTCCCTTTGTGGTTTATTGTAAATGAGTTATTGTTGTTCGTGGGCGCATTCACTGTATGGAGCCAACATTCCAGTCACCGTTTGTCACCATTGATGACGTGTTGCCATTGATGATTTTCTTCAGCTTTAGTAGAAGTTCTGTTGACACCACTGTAGTTGAAAATTCCTCATTTTGTTTCGGTACGTTGAAAGATAAATTCATTAGTAAAGAATTAATACCTACAAACATAAAGGTAAAGAAGACAAAATATAGCAATGTGACATTGACCCCAATGTATGAATATATGAAAGCAAAGACGTTCTTTTTTACCTTTAACAAGCAGTGCATACATTTATGTATTTTTAAATGAATAGTTTCATTTGAAAAACCCAGTAGTTGATGCGTAGGTATTCTATCATTATTTGTAATCCTCCGTGGAGAGTTTTGTGATGTGCTTCCCGGATGATGAGATTGGTGAGATGGTGTTCCTGTTGCAAAAATTCGGGATTTTGAAGCCTTCCGCCGACTCTAATAAGGCCATTGACGTCCACAAATGTATTCAACGGGGCATGCAGCAGCATTCAACATGTACGAGGGCGGGTCAATAACTGAATGACTTTTTGAATTTCTGACCTCTTTACTGAAACAGCAACACTGCTCCTGTCAACAGGCATCTGTCAGTTGACTCCTGTCAAAATTTAAACTTGCTGCGTCAGTTAGTTTGTGTTTGACAGCTATTTTTATCAGACTACTCACTAATTTGAGGAGAAAATGGAAAAAAGTGAATTTCGTGTGCTTATTAAGCATTATTTCTTGCGAAAAAAAACCATTACCGAGACCAAGGCTAAGCTTGATAAATACTATGGGGACTCTGCACCATCGATTTCAATGGTAAAAAAGTGGTTTACTGAATTTCGTTGTGGCCGTACAAGCACTGAAGATGCCGAACGTCCTGGACGCCCAGTTGAGGTCTCTACACCCGAAACAATCGAAAAAATTCACGATATGGTGTTGGCCGACCGAAGATTGAAAGTGCGAGAGATTGTGGAAGCCGTAGGGATCTCGCATGGCTCAGTGGTTTCAATTTTGAATGATCACTTGGGCATGAGAAAGCTTTCCGCAAGATGGGTGCCGCGTTTGCTCACAGTCGACCACAAACGCAATCGTGTAACAACTTCACAGGAAGGTTTGGCGTTGTTTAATCGCAATATGGAGGAGTTTTTGCGCCGTTTTGTAACCGTGGACGAAACATGGATCCATCACAACACACCAGAGAACAAACAACAGTCAAAACAGTGGGTTTCTAAGGGTGAATCGGCGCCAAAGAAGGCCAAGGTGGGTTTGTCAGCCAATAAAGTTATGGCGACTGTTTTTTGAGATGCACGCGGGAAAAAAGGGAAGAACAATCAATGGGGAATATTATGCAAACTTATTGGACCGATTCAATGACGATTTGAAAAAAGAACGACCTCATTTGGCCAAGAAAAAAGTTCTTTTCCACCAAGACAATGCAAGGGTGCACACATGTGCAGTTGCCATGGCAAAAATCCATGAATTGGGCTATGAATTGCTCCCTCATCCACCCTATTCTCCAGATTTGGCTCCGAGCGACTACTTCTTGTTCCCAAACCTGAAGAAATGGCTTGGTGGAAAAAGATTTGACTCCAATGATGAAGTCATCTCGTCATTTTGAGGACCTCGACAAATCATTTTTTTTGGAAGGGATAAAAAAATTGGAGAAGCGTTGGACAAAGTGTATAGAGCTCAAGGAAGACTACGTTGAAAAATAAAATTGTTTTTTTATCAAAAAATCTGTTTTAATCCAAAAGTCACGGACTTATTGACCCGCCCTCGTATAAAATGTACACCCGAATTCGAATGCAACAAATAAAAGAAACGAGTCGATCTTATTTAACAAACTGTTTAATTCATTTAATTATTTGTATTCTTTACAATATTGATTATTACCGAATCGTACGTATGCTAATGAACGACTGACCAAAATTTAATATAAGGAAAGAGATAGAAAGAATTTCCACAATGTATGAAAAGTATGTAGTGTAGTAGTATATGTATATAAATGTAGGTAATTATTTTTAAGTTATATTATTATTAGTTGTTAAATTTAAGACAATAAGAGCGAAAGGCTTTTCAACATCCTCCCGCCGAAAAATTAATAGATGAATTTGTTATCTCTAAAGGATAAAGAAGTTGTATTGGTCTTCTCAAAATGGACCCACTTAATAGTCTAATCTCGCAAGCCCGCACCTTGTTGTCTCGTCCAGGAAGAAGCTTTTCAATTACCGCTAAATGCCAAAGCACTCTAGGAAGTGATGTATCTTCAACCAATACTACATCTCCAATCTTAAAGATAGATGCTACATCATTTTTGGTGTAATAGAATGATCGGAGTTGATACAAATACTCCTTATACCTTTGTTTCTTGAATGTAGCTGTGAACAGCAGCCACTCCTTCCGTTGCTTGCGTAGGTCTTTGCCGTTTCGATTTGCAGATATTGATTTCTCCAATGCTCCGTACTCACCGATCAAAAAATGTGCCGGAGTAAACGGTGCAGTTATAGGATCGTCTACTGAATAATTTATGGTCTCGAGTTCACGACACCTTCAACTTCCGTTAACAACGTATGCAACTGGTCACTGTTTAATGTTGAACGCTTTACAGCTGCTCTAAGCGCCGATTTGACCACACCGATTAGTCGCTCTCAAAAGCCACCACACCGTGGGGCACGTTCAACTATGAACTAGCTCAACTAGCTGCTGGTCCTCGAAGAACTTTACACACAAAACAAGTTTTGATGATAGTTTTTATAAGAAGACGACCCTTTAGCACCCAGTTTCTTGTGAGCAAATGAGAGGGAACTGCAGATGATTCACTATGGAATGATTTTTCATGTGCAGCGCGAACTAAAAGTTTTGACTTTGGTAAAATTACAGGATGAACATTCTCATTCTACCGCTACATGCTGAAGGCGACCACCTACTCGCAAGTGTTGAACGGTAGCACCTTTCTTTTTAAAAATGACAACGGCTCTTAGGACGTAGGCTGTTATTCGCAGAAGCCGCATCGAGTTACTAAAGCGATTGCTGTCGATAATTGAGATGTCACATCCTAAAGTCTTACCCTCCAAATCCCCAATATTGTCATCTTCAATAAGCGTAATCGCAACACACAGCGAAATAACATCGATCAGTTTCGATGACGGCCAATATATTTCCTATTCCTTAAGCCAAGCAGGTCCGTTTAGACAGACAGAAGAGTTTACGAGGGATGTAGCGCTAATGCCTCTAGTTAAAAGATCAGTTTCTTTTTTTTTTCTGACTGAGTTCCAATTACACAAATGAAAACTTGCCGAGGCTAGGATTCGAATCTTGACCCTCCGAGTGAGAAGCGATTTCTAGTACCACTACACCACGACCACCCGGGCAGTGCTTCCAGATCGATACATCAGTCAATGATCGTATTTCCTTAACTCTATGCTTAACGTAAGGCTTCCATCGCCTTTTGAAATCCAAGATCCAGTACAGCACAATCTGAGAATCAGTCCGAAGAAACGATTTATTGATTTTTATCGAAAGATAAGTTCGAAGATAAATGAGCAGGCGCGCAGCAATAATTGTAGCAGTATGCTCCAACTTTTGAATAGCCAGTTCAGCTTCGTTGTTGGTTTTCAAGGGGGCAACTCTGCCCATAGTTCAAATAAGATTCACTGATATGCTAGGTTCTTGCATAAGACACAGAGCGTATGCGTAGTTACTCGCATCAGCAAAAACGTGTACCTGTATCGGATTTTGACTCGCTGTAAAGTGGCGTGGTATCCCCATTTCATGAAGCTGCTCGATCTTCTCTCGACAAGAAACCCAAGTGTATTGCAAGTTCGATGATAAGTTTTCCTCCCAATCAAGATGTCTACGTCAAACATCTTGAAACAGAATCTTTAACCGCACAAACCACGGAGTCAGAACTCCAATCGGATAGCCATAACCCTTAATATGCCTTGCTTTGTACCTTGAACTGCCTCCACTTTCAACAAATTTAGTACCGGATCAAGAATCACTTCAAGTTCGTCGGTGGCTATTACCCATCGAAAACCCAGCACCTTCTGGGTATCTGAGGATCGTTCTTCTGCTTCAAAGCACTCTTTTATCTTCGCACTCTTAGAGTTCCATTTATGTAATTTCATTGAGGCACTGCTAAATATCCTGGTTGTTTCTCGATAAATATCCTTCAGTATATCCTCGTCATCAGTGCTAGTAACAAAGTCGTCCATGTAGAAGCTTTTGCTTAGCAGCTCGTATTTTCTTTGCATAGCTTCAATGTTCGTTTCTGACAGCTCCCCCGATATTTGAGTTCGCCACACGGCCTCCTTTATCAATTCCTGAATCATGACACCGAAAACTTTGGGACTGCTTTTGATGCCAAACGTTAACCGCGTCATTAGGTAAGTTCTGATAGCTGGTAAGATCTTTTCGTAGATTATTTTTCCCACAAACCAGAGAAAACGATGACTATCTCTATCCGATGGATGAAGTAAAATTTGGAGAAACACCTTTTCGATGTCCGCAATACTTCCGAATTTCGCAACTCGAAAATTAAGAAGAATCACTAAAAGATCAAGCAAATAATTTCCGCAACTTCTAAAACCCCGTTAAGTGACAAATGGTCATTCGCATGTGCCGAAGCGTCCAAAACAATACGCAATTTAGTCGTTTCTTTGTCATTTCAGTATACTGGATAGTGAGGAAGATAATGAGTTCGGTTTTCACTTGAACCTGTGTTTGGAGCAAGTTCAGCAATGCCTAGCAAAATCATTCTATTCATCGACTCATCGTATTCGGGGAATTTTGCAGCTGCAGCTGAACATAGTTTCCGAACTAGGGTTCGTATCCAAACTAATGCGCCAGTTCTAGTGTTATGTAGTGAAGTTGGTGGTTCCTTCCAAGGAAGTGACGCCTCGAATCTATCTCCTACTCGAGGAATGTGTGAGGATACGTCATTTCTTAATACCCTTTTACCATCAGGAACAATACCGAATCTTCAGATTTAAGATAATCGGTCGTGTTTTTGACAAGTTTGGTCACTTGACCACGATAAGAAGCGCGACTTGCTAATTTTTTTTTTTAAGAACTTAACACTCAAGTGGGTATGAATACACTTATAATGCCTCAGCATGTGTTAAGTTTTTTGGAAAATGGGATAGAGAGAGAAAGAAAGATGTTTGGGCTCAGTGGTTATTTCGCTCCATGGGTGGCATCCAACATTTAATATGGAGAATAAATTCTTAGTGGAAGTAGGTTGATGTTGATTTCTAGTCAACTACTCTCCTTACTTGATTTTCGTTAACTGAAAAAATGGATGATATGACTTTCGAGCGAGACTGGGATTCGAACACTGAACCTTCTGATTTTGAAGTCCACTACGACTTGAGGCATGACCATGGACTGCAAAGAAAAAGACAAATACTTGTACTTCCCGTTAATGTTCTGCGTTTCTATCCAGGGTTTCGGGACCAGATATAGAAAATGTACACCCGGAATCGAGTAGAACAAATAAAAGTAACGAGCCGATCTTATTTAACAAACATTTAATAATTTAAATATTCTTTACAATATTGATTATTACCAAATCGTACGAATGCTAATAAACGATTCACCAAAATTCGATTTAAGAAAATAGAAAGAATTTCCACTTATATGTAATAAGAGTATGTATTAATAGAATTTGAATGTACGAAAAGTATGTAGTATAGTAGTAATTTAATATAATAAGAGTGAAAGGTTTTTCAACAGGGGCCATACCCCTGGTCCTACAAACCAGGAAACATCTTATGCTGAGCGCATCGAGTAATTTGCTTACACGCTATGTCGAGTTCCTTCGTTCATATTGGCAAAAAGTCTGGCAGCTACGATGTTTCCTCGTATTGGTTAGAAAACGGTTACAGTAACCAACTATTTTTACCAGTCGCAATATATCTGATGATTGATATGAATTCGCTTATTGTATTTGATATGACTTTAAAGTAACTCGTATGCACTTGTGGCAACCAAAAACTTCTGACCTGATAACTCTTTACCATTCCATCAACGCATTTTGACAGCTGTGCTTGTCATAACTCTTCCAGCAAGATTTTTGTTTACCTCCATCAGTCGCTGTTCACACATCTTTCTTTTCGCCATTAAATTCATTTAATTTTTTCTACTACACTTTATTAAGTTTAAAATTGTTTTCTTTATTAAAGTTGTAATTACACATATGAAGTAGTTGTTTTTATTAACACGTACACCACACACCTTTACTGAATTTCTTTCTCCTTCAGTGTTTATATACTCGTAGTACGGCTATGTTGGAAAAGAAAAATCCCAAGAAGGAATGAAGGCCTTCCACCACAGACTGGCGTGAATTAATGGCGATGGTAGAAGTCCCCTTGAGGTCAAGTCGGTAGGATTTAGTCTCGATGGTATATATTTCCAAATGCTACAATAGAAGTTGTTAACCCTTGGATTTCACCCACTCTGTTCTGGGCAATCATTTTCTATCAGGCATACATCTCGATGTCTTTCCTACTGAGTAGCATGATGCAAAAGTTTTGCCAGTATCATCGCTGCACACAACTCCAGTCGTGGTAGACTTACCGGCGACCTTAGATTTGGATATTCTTATTTATATATGAATGTTGTCTTCACTATCATCAACTCTCAGACACGAGTAGACTGCAGCCCCATATGCCCTCTCAGACGCATCACTGAAACCATGGATTTGAATGCGCTTAACTCTGGCCTCGATGTGAACCCATCTCGAAATACGAGTACGTATTTTGTTGACGTTGTCCCTGTCATTGAAAAATTTGTTCTATTCTTTGAGTATCGCCGGCCGGATGGTTTAGTCCCATGAAAACTTCTGGACCCAGAGGAGCTGCATAACTTGTTTGGCGTTGATGATACACGGTGACATCCATCCTATAGGATCAAATAACCGGGCGATCGTAGAGAGCATAAATCCTTTCATTGGCTGAGGATTATTTGGGCCGACGTAGTGAAAAGAGAATTCGTCCTTTGATGGAGCCGTTGTATTCCTTAGGCCTTCACTTCTTGTGAACCCTCCGATGGTAGAGCAAATGCACCTTCAATCTCATGGCTGAGAATCCCCTTCAGAACCGTTTCTTCGTTCGATATCCATTTTCGAAAGATGAAACCTGCTGAGCTTGCAATTTTTTAATTTGTTTTATTTTGATTTCAACTTCCTCAAAACTATCAGCCTCAGAAATAAGGTCATCAACATACATTTCATTATGCACTATCTTTACGGCCTTTGGATATTGTGTTGCTGCCTCCTCTGCTACAGTCTTCAATGTGCGGATTACCAGGTATGGAGCGGAAGCCGTCCCAAATGTTACTGTGATAAGCCCAGATTTGGCGGAACATTTTTCCAATGTCCGCCGTGAATGTGTACCGGTAAAATATCCAATGCAAAATGATATCCATATGGTTTTGTTAAAAAATTTGGCCTGTCGTCAGCTGATCATTCAGTGACTGTCCTTTTGAAGTGTTGAATGAAGCGTCAAACACCACTCTGAGCTTTATTGCCAAGCTGCTCTCTTTCGGGCCCCCGCCCAATTACCAAGGCTTCTCCCATCAATGACGTTGCCTGATAAAAAGCGGGCGCAGCGCATATTACTGGTCTTTTCGTAAACATCTTCAGATGACGCCTCTGAAGGTTGCTACGATTTGACCAGTTCCAAGTTTCCGGTCATAGGTCTTGTTGGCGGCAAGACCACCGGTAGTCCCTACCAGGACTTGAATCACGGTACCATGGGAGTCAGGAGCCCCCGGGTTTCGGTCCGGGCCTGACTTGTTGACGTAGGCCACCTTGTGGGAGCGTCATGGTGGCTGTGGTTTAAAACCAAATCGCGGGAAGGGTCTTCCTGTTGGTTTGACCCATTGTAGAGTTGCAAATAATTACTGGGTGCTATGACCCTAAGAGCAGTAAGAGGTTTTAGATCGGCCTCGACTCATACCAAGGGTGGAACTTGTGCCTCCAACACAGTTCCGAATTGGTATCAAAGGATTGACGGAGAGCGATGGCAAGGCGTGTCCTTGCTCCGGTGGATGTATGGGCACCCCGTAAACATAAGTCTACATGACAGGTGGTTTACGTTAAAAACCAGAGACTATGCTCTCTTTCAAGTGCGCGTAATGTGGCAGAAAATAATTCTTCGGATTCTTCGGTTATACTCGTATTTCCTCGAACTTCTACCAGGGAAACAGCTTAATGCAGTCCTCCATACAGTCGACATATCAGTTCCTGAGGTGGGAGTGTGCAGCCAAACGTTTTTCCATGCTATTAAAGCATTGTAAAGCTACATATTGTGACCATCCCAGAATAGGATGTACTCCTCCCTTGTATGGAAGCTTGGTACCGCCCATCTGACAAAAGTTTCGTGTTTTGGTCAAAATATTTTTTGCACGCGATATCTTCGGAGTTTTGCACAGGCTCGAACGGTGTTCCCTCGATTTACCAGAATTGATTGAGTTGTTCCTCCACATCGTATGTTTGAAAAAAGTTAAGAAATGGTGCATGGAAAACTAGTGCTCTGCCAAACAAAATCCAAGCAAATCTGTTTTTCTGCGCTACGGGTGGAGTGGTTTCATTGGGCTTGATTATACCTGGTAGTAAGATTTCTGCCAAAACATCACTACCTAAAAGAGTTAAGGGTTTAAATATTCGGGTCTGCTAATATTAGACCATCAATATGATTCCATTGCCTAGTTGGAAGGACCCTTGCCGGCAGATGCCCAGTCAGTGACCTACTATATATAAACGCCCCAGTGGTTTTTTTTTTTTTTTTTTTTATAATTAGCTCGCGCTCAAGGGGTTTTGTACTCTTAAAATATTCGTACACAGCGCGGGCGTTTCGAATGAGGAATAAGAAGAGCAAGCGTAATATCTACAACCATTTTGCAGATGCCACTGCTGACCAAACCTAACCTAGTCACTTCGACAAGCATTGACCTTGGCTTTAAGTTCAAAAGTTGTACCGCTGACTCAGTAATGAACAATGCCTCGGAGTCAGAATCCTACAAGGCATGTAGTGAAATGGTGGCTCCAGACGACGATTTGACTACCGCTGTGGCTAATAACACCTGGGTATGTGTGATCGATACAGTGTGAAATAAATTATTAGCTGCGCTGGTTGACGGCTTGTTTATATCGGATTGCTGAAAGCTTGGAGCTGCAGCGTTATCTGCATTCTGCATTCTCAATGGTTTTGAGAATGATGTGGATGTCCTTGAATGATGTGTGAGCTAAGTTCATTACGGGTGTACGATGACCATTGTTGATAGTCATCAGCTAGGGTGGAGCTGACGTATGAAGCAGCGAATGATGAGTTTGCTAACGGTGGTAGCACCTATGATTACTTGGACAACTATCAGCTTCATTGCTATATGCTAAACAATTCCTACACAGAGCTAACCTACCCACCCACAAGTTGGCCTCTATCAACGTTAGCTGATTACACTTCCGCCTGGTGTGCCGACCTAAACCACAAAGCTTGTACTTGTTACTGAGAGCGTGAAAAGTGTTTCTAGGAGAAGAACGTGGTAATTCAGACGATAGACAAGCATGCTGATGAGTGACAGCCTCCAGAGTTCCGAACCTAGTTTTTAGAAAATGGAAAAATTCGGTCCTAACCTCTCTTCCCATAGATGCTGAGTTTTTGAGGGCAGATTTTAAAGAATAAAAATTAATAAAACGTCCCAATGTTCAACCGTTACTTGAAGATTATGAACCACCTAGGTTAACGTGCCCAAAGGTTGCTTCGCGCGTTCTTGATTAATCGATGGTTGGTTGAAAATACACTTAAGCTAGGTATGCACTAAAACCGTTAATGATCGTATCTGTCCGTTAGGATAGTCCAAGCCTTAATGTAATTACCGTTAACGATGCCTAAGTGAGAAAGGAGTGTCTCAGCTTCGCCTGAAACACTGGTTTGAGATAGTGCATTTTCTGGATTTTGGAAAGTGTCGAATTATGATCAGTCAGAGAAACAAATAAATCTCGAAAAGACCTCCATGTCTCGTAGTTCCCAGCGAAAGTTGGGATATTAATTTTTTAATTAATATCGGTTCTCCTACAGCCAGCGGATGAAGAGTCTGTCTCTACGGTCTCATCCTTCTCTTGAGTGGCCTTCTCACATCACATTTCACGTTTATTTTATTAAATTCACACACAGGTAAGAACAAATTACAGAATTCACTTACTTGTTTTAACCGATGATTCGGAATCCACTCTTAAATTTTTCAGTTTGCTTGTCCATGGGTTTTATATCGGCTCTCAATTCTGTACTACCAAATGGATGCTTAATTTTTCTTTGGTTTATAATGTCTCCGCAGGTATATAAAGTCTTCCATGGAATTATTCACACACACTAAGATAATTTAATTTTAATTGGCTTTTTTTCAGTGGGGAAAACAAAAACAAAACAAAATTAAAATCCGACTCGTAGGGCCAAATGTTATAGCTGTTGCCGAGTTTAGACAAAAAAAAATGTATCGGTTATTTGATGACTGTTAAAATAAAAAATACAGCAATTGCGTTTTATTTAAGATTTTCTTTTATAGCATTTTTATGACATTTGAAAATAAATTTCCCTTTGTGGAACGCTTTATTGTACGAGTAAATGTGTTCAATTGTTGTCCGTGCCTACATTCACTGTATTGTTAGTGACGTTATTGGAGCCAACATGAACTTACTTAGGAATCATACGACATTGAACAAGTTATATTAATTGCCAAGTAAACTTGACATACTATACTGACAGAAGAAGAACTCAATTTCACCAAGAGCTGAAAAGCCTAATGGACATAATGATAGCTGTAGTATTTGAATATGAATTTATTGTAATAATACCAGAATACTCTGAACTTGTATATTCTACCATTGTCATAGAGCCAGTGCAGATAAGAACATTTTATTAAAAGAAAATACCTTTATTATAGACGAGTAATGCACTCGTATACAGGGTTTCCCCTAATTCATTGACGATAATTTGAGAAATGATTCCTGGGCATATTCTAAGAAAAAAATCGTTCTACTGTAAGGGCCTGTCTCCAATGTTGACATCATTTATCGAGGATTTAAGAAAAGGCTTACTTTGGTGTACCCTGACCTATGTTAACGGGAATTGCTCTGTTGGTACTAATGGTAAAAACTTTGTATAGGACTTTGTTTTTAGAAGAAATAAAAGCCTTTATAAAGCCGTTTAACAAAAGTTGATATCTTGTTTGAGTCTTTAGTTATCAAATTTCAAAGCCTGTTCCATTTTCATCGCCGATGCTAATTTTCGAATTTGAGGTCACTTTTCTCCAGAAAATGTCTAATTAACACAACGTTTTTCTATTTTCTTCTTATGAAAGTAACAATAGTAAAAAAAAATCTTTATCGATGGTACGATCGATGGTGGTACGATTTGTGGTGTGATCTATGCACACTGTTGTTGCAGATTAGATTTACAAAATGAGATACAGGTTCGTGATTATTTAACAATACAGTGAGTCAAAGCAAAATTTAACAAAGAATTCAAAACAGAAAGAAAATTATTAAAGCTACATCTTAGAAAGGTTAAATAAATCCATGCACATGTGTTAAACGAACATGCATATTCATGAATCTTAAACATGTAAAGGGTCCGCCATCTAACGTTTTTTTTTTTAACTAGTGCTTATTTCGTGAATGGTAACACTTAGCTCATGTCTGATTTGACAGATAATTAGTTTTATCCTTCCGCTGAACGAATATGGGTGTGTATACGCTTGAACAACGCTGGGAAATATTGCGACATTACTTTGAAAATCATGGTAATGTAGCAGAATGTGTGAGAAAATTGCGTACGGATTTTGGAAGAAGAGAAGCACTGTCAGCTCCGTATGTTCGTTATCTTGTGAAAAAAGTGAAAGAAACTGGCATCCTCATCGATAAACCAAAGCGTGAAAAGCCAAAAACAGTGCGTACACCCGAGAATATTGCTGCTGTGGCAGAAAGTGTGCGTGAAGCGCCATCAACATCAATTCACCGTCGTTCTCAACAATTGAACATTTCGGAGATATCATTGAGACGAATTTTGCATAAAGACCTTGGTATGACGCCATACAAAGTCCAATTGGTTCAGGAGTTGAAGCCAACTGACCATCCAATGTGTTTTCGCTTCGCTAAGTGGGCCTGCGATCGACTTAGAGAAGATGCCGATTTTGCCAAAAAAATCATCTTTTCAGATGAAGCTCATTTTGATCTTGGCGGGTATGTAAACAAGCAAAATTGTCGCATTTGGGGCACAGAAAACCCGCACGCATACATTGAAAAGCCGATACACCCAAAACGAGTCACTATTTGGTGCGGATTTTGGTCCAGAGGCATAATTGGGCCATTTTTCTTCGAAAATGAGCAAGGAATGGCCGTCACAGTCAATGGCGATCGTTATCGGGCCATGTTGAACGAATTTTTGTTCACAAAAATTGAAGAGGACGATATTGGCAACATTTGGTTTCAACAGGACGGCGCTACGTGCCACACAGCCGAAGCTACACTCGATGTTTTGCGCCCTGTTTTTGAAGATCGAATTATCAGCCGCAGAGCTGATGTCGTTTGGCCACCCCGGAGCTGCGATTTGACACCGTTGGACTATTATTTGTGGGGTGCCGTAAAAGATAAGTGTTACGCCGACAAGCCAGAGACAATTGACGCTTTAAAGAACAATATTCGTGAAGCCATTGGTGAAATACAGCTGCACACAATCGATAATGTGCTTAAAAATTGAACCGATCGTGTAGGCTACTGCATGGCCAGCCGAGGCAGCCATTTGAATGAAATTATTTTCCATTATTAACCGGAAGGATTGTACTTTCAAATAAAAAAAGAAATTTGAGAAAATATTCAGTAGTTTTTTTTTTTATAGCATTTTCAAAAAAAAAAAAACATTTTTGGCGGACCCTTTATAATTACATCTAATGGCAAATATTTCTGCCATGCACCTGCATTGGTACTGCGCCGCTTGTAGAGTTGGCAACATTTTTTGAACCCAGAACTGTTTTCTACTATATCTTGCGAAACCTTGTTTGTGAGGCCAAAGTTTTCCTGATGTCGTGTGGCTGACTTTCACCGCATTAAGAAGGGAAATAGACGCATTTTCCATCAAAATTAAAAAGTAAAAATTAAGTGACGGCATCTATAGTAGATTTCTCAAACCTCTGCAACATAACTGATCAAATTTCATATATATATATCTGTTATCCTAAAAGGAGTAAATACTTTCTTGTACTTGTCGATTATTTTATCAACCAATTCCATGCCAATTTAAATCGGAGATTGAGTTGTAGCGAAGGAAATTATGTTTATTTCCTTCGAGTGAACTATCTTAGACACCATCGCTTTCCCCATGATAGTGAATACCCGGGCGGTGCCTTAAGATAATTTCTTCCGAATGGCCAATCAAATCATATTCCCTTAGCAAGTGCTGTGAATTTTTTGTGTACTCGTATTATTGTACGGTTTGAAAACTTTTACGAAAAATATGGTCACATATGTACAATCGTGCAATCCTCAACATATTCATATACAGCGAGCGAAGGAAAATTAGGGAGTAAATGTTTGAAAGTTATAACAAGCAAGAACATACAACAAGCAAGAACATACAAGAAGCAAATTGTACGGCTTAGGTTGTACGCTATTAAGATTGATAAAACAAAATAAGACAAGAGCAGTATTAGGAGACCTTCGTCGCGCGGTTTTCAATGCTACCTATTGTAGTAAGTGCAAGAGGTCCTGATGCAGGCATTGAGAAAAGTATTTCTTATATTGTGTGAGGAAACCTAGATATTCCGCATCATTATTTTTTGCGACATCGAGTATGTGGCCATTCCAACGCAGGTTGTCATTGACAAATTTACCAAGAATGGAAAAAGGTATGCAGGCTTTATTTTAAGGACAATTGCAAAAAGTTATGCTGGTAGTATCGGAATTTAATGAGCTGAACATACCCTGCCGAATAGGGAGGTGAGACATGAAACGACCATGAAAAGCAGAGAGTCTGAGTCAGCAAAGTAATATACTACATACTACTAAGCGCCAGAAACAGAACGGAGCTCTGAGTCCCTCCTGCATTTACTTTGTGGACATTAGACTTGATACCGTCCAACGCAACTTGAATTGCACATTCAGAAAGGTACATTCTAGTCAATTAAAGAGGAGGTTCGTTGATCCTAAGAGCCTGATGTCAAACTCTCCTAAATGCCTTTGAAATATCAAGTGCAACTATCTTGATTTCACCAGATTAGCGAAGAATACGACTCCAATTTTTGGTGAGATTAGTGATTGCATATCAAATCATCAATGTAGCTACGAAAACCGTACTGCCGGTTATTGCGAAGTTGGTGTTTTTTGGTTTTCATGAGCTAACTATTTATCAGTGTTTTCATGATTTTGGAAAGAAGTGATGTAAGTACAATTGGCCTATTGGAGGGAAGGAAAAGATATGCCGTGCTTATAGGCGGGCTGGACAAATGCTCTTTTACATTTACTCGGAAATGGTCATAAAAAGATGGGTTGATGAAAAACATAACGTAGTTGTTTTGCCAGGGTGGAAGAATATCCCTTCAGACGGAAAGAAATATATCATATATCAGTGTCTTTGTGTACGTATACCATACTATACCAATGTTCAAACCGCTCTCATGTAGGTAAAGTCATGGCACAATAACTCTCGTTCAAACTAAATTTTTTTCGGTTTTCTTATATCTTCTGGTTTTGAAAGCCCAACATAAACAATGATTTAACCTTGGCAATGTCTTTTGGTTTGATGCTCTTAATCCGATGAAAGATAAATATCTCATCATAAGGACAACAGTGCTTCTGAGAATGTTAGCAGCGGCATCGCCGACTTTATCGAGGGAACCCAACCGTCATCTAAAATTCCCAAAGAAGATATCTAATATTCTCCAATTGGCTTTCTCGTATTGCGATAAGGTTCTTTTGGGATTTTTTTTCATGCTGCGAAATCCGTGGTTATAAGTTAGCTGGTAAGACACAATGGTTCTATGAGCCTAGAGGGGAGGGCATATAAATGGTGACTTACCTACATAGGTGAGAAGTTAAAAATATGTAGAACCTGTTGGCGGTATTCGAGTGGGCTCATTTACAAGCTGAAGCAAGGTAGTTCCACATCGAAGTTCACAATACACCGTCTTTCGGGCGTTGTCAGCTGAAATTGTGTAAAATGATTTCAGTATCTAATTCTTTCTATGAAATGAGACTGAGGTTGATGGTCGAATTGCCATTCAGCTTTGAGCTTGTGTAAATAAAGCGGTTGTGGATAATTTGTTTCGACGTGTGCCAAAATATCTGTTCTATATTTAAAGACGTGGGCGTAATCAGACGATGTAATTCCCGGGTTATTACGCTCAAAAAACACACGAAAAAAAAAGAAAAGAACACCTTGACGCTAACCAATGTTGTGAAGTGACAATTCTACTGCTGGTTTACCGAATCTATTAAGCATTATGACCACGGGCTTTTAATGTTACTAGATTTGTATCGCTCGAAGTGTGCGTGTTCTTTTTTTTTGAAGAAACGTTTTGCGAAGAGTGTTTTACGAGTGCACTGCCGTTTTTGAGCAAATAATCTTGGTGGTAAATAGTCGTGGTAATGTTCATAATAAAAAAAATATAACGTGTAATAAGACATGAGATTTAATATTCCAAAAGAATCGAATTTCCAGATACTGCGAAATTATTGGTTTTTGACGCATATTTGCAGGCCTATACTTTTTAATATGTATTCAATGCAGAGAGAATTCTTTTTGATGGTTCGATAAAAGATACGCATTATATTACTTATCTATTACAATAGACATTTACTCAAATAAATGATACTTTGGTGGACCATTTTGATTTTTATATAATATAAATAATGCTGTGTGAACAATTTCTCACACGTTTAAGTTTTTTGTGATGTAATCATGTCATATTTCCTTATGTCGCTTTACGATGATGACATGAGGCAGTTCTGGTAAGAAATAAGTCTTTAAAATGGGGGTCTTTCGCATTACAAGACACGCGGACTGACTAAAAAAAAATTTTCGGCACATGTACCGACAATCGTTCAGCTTCACAAACTTGTGTTCAGGGCGCAGTAAATCGGCGTGTATATCAGTAAATCCAATTGCACAATTTAGTCATATTGCACTTTGTGGATAAATAATGTAATGCCAAAAGTTTTGAACCGATTCAGGACATTATGTATGGTATTATAACTCCACAATATATCCCGTTTCCTTATCTCTTCTTGGGACCTTGTATCGATTGCTAAGCTATCAATACAACTTAACAAAGATGATAATGAGGGCTGTAGAGACTTCGCATTTTGATTGAATTTTTTTAGCCATAAGCTTTGTATAATCTTCGATTTTCGAGGAATGGATATGCGATTTGATTTGCTTTACCATCTTTTTTATGTCAATATGTCCTCAATAATTACATTAGTATGCTGTTGTTTAAAGAAATCAACATCGCAGCTGTTGACTCTGCTTCTGTTTTGGTTGGTTTTTCCGCGTTAATTTTACTATAAGTTCACTCCAACATTCCACCATTTCATACTGTCTACTGTATGTATTTCTACTAAGTCCACTAAGATTGATGTATTTGCATTTATTGATCAAGCTGATCGCATGCCTCGTCCTTAGTATTAATAATTATGTCTAATCTTAGTCCTTACTCCTAAGGTAATTAAAAAACAATTGTGGTCAATGCATAAGAAATACAACTATTAAAAACGATAAATACAATTAACAATAATCTTTTGATATAAATTGTATTATATAAAATATTATCTAAAATTTTCATAAAAAACGATTTTCGACTGATTGCATCAAATTCAATTTTTATAGGGTATGCGTAAGAGGGAATGATTTTAAATAATTTAATAGAGTTCGCCATATAATTAAGTTTATTTTAAGGTACGGAATACAAATTTTTTTAATTTTACAATTTGAATTTCGTTACTCTTAAGCCGTACTCCTTTACCCATTTTTAATTAAAAAAACATTATATTATAATTAGTTCTTAAAAGTACGAACAGACGATTTTCTTACAAAAAATAAAGTACCATATATGTTGGCTCAAAGTAAACTGAATGCAAATTAATTAAAATGTGGTATCATTTTGTCGCGGTATATAACATAACTTCACATTGAATGAATTCCAAGAATCAGTTACAATAGAATCAACTTGATACCATACACCTGCACATGAAGTTCATTCCCCTGGCAGAGCATTGTACCTGTGCAACTAATTCTTAGAAATATTTCAACGTTCCGCTCATATATGCAAAAAGCCTAATAATCAAAATTGGAAACATAAACACATGTGAAGAGATTATTTGCATTTATTTTTAAGTTGATAAAGCTGAATAAAGGAGAAGCAATCTGCATGGAAAAAATTTTTTTTAAAATATTTGACTGTAACTTTTCTTAACTGAGGCCCTAGCAGTAATTGTTGGAGCGGGAAGTAGTACTCGTTATGTTCTTAATTGATACTCAAGTTTGAGAAAAAAGTCGGTTATAGTTAGTTATCTAAAAACTAAAGTGCAGTAATAATCGGGAAAATAAAATAAAAACCAGTACGTCTCAAACGTGGCAATTAGAGGAGTTGAATCTCACGAAACCAAAGCCATCAAAAATACAGCAAACGTACGGCCTCGGAGTCAACGTGGGTGGCTAGTGTGTGGGCTTCCCAATCGGATGGTTAGGGGTTCTATACCACCCGTGGCCGCGAGACTTGTTTTCAGGCAACTAAAATCTCGTGAGATGAATGGCTGCCTAAATACAACATCAAGTCAATTTACACTAATAATTTAGTTTCCCCATTAAATGTTAGATGCCACCCATGGAGCGAAATAACCACTGAGCCCAAACATCTTTCTTTCTCTCTCTATCCCATTTTCCAAAAAACTTAACATATGCTGAGGCATTATAAGTGTATTCATACCCACTTAACTGATAACTTCCTTAAAAAAAAAATCGGAAAAAACGGAGTCTACGTGCTAACAAAGTTCATAGACAGGCGCCTGTACAGTTGGACTTGGAAGACCATCCTCGGCCCCCAGGCAAAAAGGACAAGAAAAACAAAAACACTGGGCATATGTATGTGCCTTATCTATCTATTAAAATTGAAAGCACTTATGAGTTTTTGAAATCTACTAAATGAACTGTGAAATCAGAAAAGATACGAGTAAAAGGGCAAAATAATCAAAAAAAAAAACAGTGAATTATAATGATTTTAAGATATCATTTAAAGAAAAGCTAAGTTTAATTAGTATTAATTAAATTAATTAATTAAATTAATAGTATGTAGTGCTAGTAATTTTAAGATCAAATTAAGTGTATAATTTTTTTTAAACCCGATAATTTTTTTTTATATTGTTCGTTTTGAATTTAAAGTTACTTTCTTTCTTAATTTTTCTCAACTCGTCTCGATTTGCTACTATAGTTATTATTATTAATATTATTATTACCTACCTATTATTGAAATTTATTTAAAAAAAATTTATTTATAGTTCCTTTATGAAATTCTGATATTTTTATAAACTTAAACTTGTGTCCCAACCATGAATCCCAATAACTTAGTTAGGCCTCCACTCCTTAATCTTCAAGATAATGTTGCTGCAGGTGTTCCTCCCCCTGAAAACCAAAAGGAAGCATTTAACCTTAATGCCATGACCGAATAAATAACTTAAATTGTTCAAGATTAAATGGCAGGAGAGGGCCAAAATTTCCAAAACAACCTCATTAACCCTAATACCTACATTAACAGTGAAGTAGATCAACCCATAGATATAGGCTCAGACAGAAACCTCGCCGAGTTAACAAGATACCCGATGTCGTCAAAAGCCTTCGGGAATTCTCAATAATTTAGTTCCTGGAAGAAAAAGCGTAGATAGAATGCTCTACGAGCATTTGCAAGGGAAAATTTTTTGAAATGCTTAATGCTTCATTACGTGTCTAAACGCAATATCTGCAATGTTGAATACCAATTGATGTGACTGGTGCTAGGGAACCACTTGATTCTGGAGTTCTATCAAATAGTGTTTCATCATCTTTCTCTTATTCTTAATAAACTGTCATGCATGATCATGACCAATGAATCGCTGACAAACATGATTCAGTGCTATCGCGGAAAGGTACTGGATACATTTGTCAGAGGTTTGAAAGGAGGTCTTCTACGACTTCTTAGCATAAAAAAACCAGTTTACCTTCCACAGGCCTTACACCTGCCTCTTAAACTGTTAAATGTCAATTATAGGATACAGTATGTAAATAATAGCCAAACTTTAATGCGTCGAGCGCATGCTCCACCTCCTCTTCCACCCAAGATTAATTCTTCTACAGAACAACCTTGACCAATTCCACCGCGACATAATTTTTATCCTGAAATTTTACACAATTCAAAAGTACCTCAGAGACCAAACATCGTAAGACAATATCAACAAGTGAGTAATATGCCCCAACATGAACGTCAGAGGCCGCCGCAATACATATATTGTTAGCCCCCTTCTAAACCTCAGCCTCCGCCAGCACCAATCGACATGAGTATCTAAAGAAGGCAGATCAATAATGCGAATGGATCACAAATACGACAAACGACAACCAAAAGGCAACACCGAATAAAATCTCAGCAAATCCATCCACGCAACCAGTACCAAAGAGTTTATAATACTGAATAAAGTAGCTGTACCGAGGGAGAGCAAACAATTCAACAAAATGAGCAAGACCTGAAGATGCAAGACATAAGCACATAGGAATTTAAGGAACAGGATGAAAAGGTTAACGATCACTTGCAAACAGAAAACATGACCGTTGTGAAAAATTCATATTATGACCAAACGGAACAGTCAGATGACATATATTTTTTAGATTACACCGATCGTCACTTCCTTATTTCGAACCAAAGGTTGGAAGTGGGAAAATATTTAGATTTTTTATAGACACAGGCTCGAGTAAGAACTATGTTTAGCCCAAATGTATTAGATCCTCCATCCCAAACAGTAAATTGTCAATTCAGTAGGAGGAGATATAGAAATAACTCATCACGCGATGATAAACCTGTTTAATCAGGATGATAAGAAAATAAAATTTTTTATCTTACCTAGCTTAATATCTTCCGATGCAATAGTTGGTAACGATCCTTTCAGCCATTATTCATACCGGAAAAAGCTACATAAAAATCTATCCCAATAAAGTAATACCCCTTAAGCAACATACGAGTATATCAGAAAATGTTAATACAATAATACTTCGGACATCTCACTTAAATAAAGATCAAAACTAAAAAGTGCAAAATTTAGTTAAAAGATGCACTCACCTACTTTCGGAACCAGACGAAAAACTTACATACACATCAGCGGTCAAAGGCGAAGTACTCACTACGACTGAAACACCTGTTTACTCCAAAACTTATCCTAATCCTATGGCCCTGAAAGTTGAAGTCGAAAAACAATTAAAAAAAACTACTTGATGATGGAACCATTCAACCTTCCAAATTACCATAGAAATCGCCCGTATGGATCGTCCCAAAGAAGATGGATGCATCTGGAGAAAAAATACCGTATGGTCATAGACTATCGAAATCTCAATTCTGTAACTACATACATCCGATAAATACCCAATTCCAGCGATAAATGAAGTTCTTTCCAACCTTGGAAGAAACCAATACCTGCCTATTATCGATTTAAAAAGCGGATTCCAACAAATCCCTGCGGGAAAACCGCATTCTTAATAAACAATGGCAAGTATGAGTTCACTCGCCTACTATTCAGTCTTAAAGACGCCGCTGTCACTTTTCAACGAACTCTCGAAGACATTTTGAGGAAGCACATAGGTACACGCTGCTATGTGTACATTGATGACATAGTCATCTTCGGAGATAACAAGCATCAGCACTTTGAAAATTTGGAAATTTTTGAAGCGCTTACAAAGGTTAATATGAAAGTCCAGTTGGACAAATGCGAATTCTTAAAAAAAAATTTAATTATCAGGTTTCATCGTTGGAACCGAGAGTACAAAAAAGAATCCCAAAAGAGTACAAGCAATAGCCGATACAGCTGCTCTTAAAAACCTTAATGAATTGAGATCCTTTCTCGGTATGTCAGGATATTATCGCATGTCCCTTCTAAGAGGAGAAGAAGGACACGTGTCCAAAAATGCGGCTAAAAATACGACCATACGTCTCGATGAATCCGCATTGAACGTCTTTCAAAGTTTGAAAAATACCCTCATATTCGAGTTAACCACCGATGCATTCGATTATAACATATAAACAAACAGTGTAAATGGCTTCTCTACACCAGAATCGGTCATGGGTGAAACACAAGAAATTTACCCAATACATAACGAAAATTATAAAATCCGATACACGCAGTCAATTGTTGAAGATGTTGAAAATGAGGACCAACAAGAAGAAATCATCCTCACAGAACACAAAAGAGCTCATAGAAATTCTTTTGAAAACAGATTGCGAATACTTTAAGAATTTTACTTTCCCAGAATGAATTCAAAAATCAAAATTTTTGTTAGATATTGCAATATACGAGTATGTAAAGAAAATAAATATGAAATAATCTTGTTATTAATTTGACTCCCATTCCAAATTATCCAGAGCAAAAGTTAACATGGTAATAAAAAACTAAGAAGAGGTATTTGGAATTATTACCAATTGTAAAACGTATAATTATACTTATTTCAGTATATAAAACTAGAAACATTGTCAATATGACAAACTTCACATGTGTACCAACTCAAAAGCCTCAAAGCTACTTGCAGACCTGGAATACTTAATACTTAATACTCCTAAACGATTTTAATGGAATCACAGAAGCGGATTCAACTACGCAAAACCGCACCGGGTCATATCTTGTTTAATACCATATCATCAATATAACCACTAACAACAAAATTTTCATCTCACAAGAAGCACCAGCTCATCAAGTTCTATCGGCGATCCCACAACCCTCCAGGAAAGAAAAATAATACCGTAAGCTCTTCTGCACCCTCAAGGTCAGAATACGACCATAATCCAAAGTTCAGAGGCAAGGCCGATAGGATGTAGGTAGGTAGGTAGGTAAAAGTGGCTGTTGGAAAGACTAACCCACTTAGGCCCATTGTGATGCCAGGTGGATCTGTGATCCTCTTACTCATGGAGCCAATTTGAGCTTATGATGAAGCGTAGAAGACTGTGAAGTTTTCTTCTTTGGGAGAGATCTGGACACATACAGAGTCCATGCAGCTTCTACAGAAATCGTTTGCGTCTTGTAATCAGATCATGTTTGGGTTGCTATTGGCAGCGAATATGAAGCTATTTGATAAGTGAGTGTCCAGCTGCAGGTTGACAGATTCATCAGTTGAGGTTGTCCAAGAGCCATCGGTTTTTTTCAAACAATTAGGCCTCATAGGATTTGTAGAGGGGATTTTTCTAAGCCGCGATGCCTCAGAGGTTTCTGAAATTTTGTCACAGAATGATTTCCAAGATTGTCGCTTCTTGTCGTTTTGTCAGTTCTTTTTAATAATTTAATTGTATGAGTCTCAGTCAGTCACTTTTCTTGTGCTTTTTGCTGGCTGAAAAGTTTTTTGCAAACGTTTTTAAGCGGTCTCAGTGCTGATGTCCACCAGTGCGGCTTTTCTAGTCCCTAGCTTGAATTTGAGGGCAGGAAGCAGCCATAGCCTGATTGGGAGCCAGGGTGAATTCCTTGACTTTCATGTCAAGCTCGTTGGTGTCACGCGAGGACTTGAGTGTTCAGAGGATAGCGTTTCTGACAGTATTCCTCTGTATTTTGGTTATTCAGTTTTCCGATAATTCCGGAATGCTGATTGGCAGCGAGGAGCATGATTCAGCCTAAATTGGATGTTTCTTTGGTCTGAAAATTAGCGTTCAGACGATACTATCCAATTCATTAGCATTTGAGTGATATTGTCGGAGACTAGAGTGATATCGAGCACTTCCTGTTGGTTTCTTGTTATAAAAATGAGCTCATTGCGAATGTTCCAAACAGTGAGGTTAGTACCTATGATATAATCAAAAAGTAACTCATCTCTATCATTGATGTCGGTACTGCCCCATACCTTGAATAGAGCGGAACGTAAATAGGTATCCCAAGTCCACGAACCACGCCTTCTACGATCCATGGTTTTCTGGGTACCCTTCACCATGGTTCTGTTCGACTTCTCCGATTCTGAACATGTGCCCAAGAGCTCATCTTCCTGCTCTGATCGTAAAGGCTCTCTTTTCAGTTCGTCACCGTTTTCCATTTTCGACAGAGAGTCAGATGAGGAGACCGACGGCTTGAATAAATTGAAGTTGTCGCTATGCATTTCTGGATAGGTTTGAATTTGCAGTTTCAGTTAAAGGAGGAGGAGATTGCTTATCAGAATCCAGCTCAACCTATTTATAAGCCCTTAGGTGAATTGACTTGAAACCGAACCAAATCACGTTTTTAATCTGGCTACAGGGTTAAGGAATTTATTATTGGTCACACTTCACGCGTATTTATAAGGACTTTCCAGTCATGAGTGGGAAAGGTCGAGTTGCTGAGCCTTTTTTTTATATAATTTGCGCGCACTCAAAGAATATGCGCGCACTCCTAATCGAATATAATCCAAAAGCACGCATTTTCGACAAAAGAACCTGATGCCAAACTCTGTCAAATGCCTTAGAAATATCAAGTGCAACTATCTTGCTTTCGCCAGATTGATGCACGCTTTTGTTCCACTTTTCGGTAAGACACGCCATCAGATCACCAGTGGACCTCTTGCTAAGAAAACCATACTGCCGGTCATTAAGAAGTTTTCGTGTTTCGAGATATTTCATGCGCTGACGGTTTATCAGCGTTTCCATAACTTTGGAAAGAAGGGACGTAAATGCTATGGGTCTGTAGGAGGAGAGAGTAGAAGATTCCCATTTTTAAGGACGGGCTGGAGAAATGCTGTTTTCCATCTTCTCGGAAAGAGTCCTAAAGAGTAGAACTGATGAAAAAGCTTACGCAGTGGTTTTGCCAGCGAAGAAGAATACCTCTTCAGAAGGAGGGTAGATGTACCATCTGGACCAGCAGATTTGTGAATGTTAAAATCTTTAAGAACTCGTGCTACTACATGAGTGCAAAAGTGGATTTTTCCCATTGACGATTCGATGCAATCAAGTGTTGGCGGAGACAAAGCACAGTCTGGGAGCATTGAGCAAAGTGTGCGGCAAGCAGATTGGTCTTATCCAAAGAGCGTTGGGATGGAGGATGATGGTGCAGCTGGGATACATGTGCGGGTTATAGGTCTGCTAGGGTTTCACTACCTAGCCACGACTTCGAGTGCTACAACAGGCCAAATCTCCCTTAATCCACCTGTGGCCTTGGTGTAAAGGTTTGGGCCTCTTGGGAGCCGGTGCGGTTTCCTCCATGTATCCGTATAGAAAGATAGAAGGATTGTGGGAAAATGTTTTAAATATGATCTAGCTCCAGACACAAAGTCAGCAACATGAACCGAGAGCGTGGCTTTATTGTACGATGGAGCATGGGATTGTATCTCTGTTGAATGTAAGGATCATGAATCCAGAACGTGATTTTGTTAGAAGTGGAGGAATGTGCTAAGTGTTATCAAATAATTTTGTTATCTTATGTAAGTACATCTGTACTACACACATAATTCAGAATCAGAGAGTAGCAGTCGCCGAGCTAGCGGAAACATAAACATCAAACAACATCAAGGAAAAAAAAACTGCGAAACAAATTGTTGTTTCCAATGCTCCTGGTATTGTGTTATGTTCTCTGGGTTGTAACTAGTTTTTTGTAAGTTAAATGAATTTACTAATATTAATCGTTTGAAGTAACTTATGGAATTGAGTGATACCTTAAAATTTTTGTGAAGACTAGTACTTTACATCGAAGTAAAATTTAATTAAACCACACCGTTTTTGAGTAATCGATGTGCAAAAGTTAAAAAAAAATGTAAAGCCATTTAATAGATTGGCCGCTATGTGGAATAACGGGACAAGTTATGAATTTGATTAAACGCGTCCGGCCACCCTGTGCATGAGGCGAAGCTATAAGGTGACCAGATAAGGACGATATGAGCAAAAATTTAAATAAAACAACAACTGTGGGAGATATAAAATTGGTTATGGCTTTGTTTTGAAGTCACATCCATGCCATTATGTATGGAATAGCACATCATTCCAATGGCCGCCTCGACTTCGCTGGCAGTGCTTCAAGCGGTCGGTCCAATTTTTGATGACTCGGTCCAGTGTGTGCGATGTTATTCTGGAAAAATCGTGTCGAATGTTGGCTTCGAGCTCGTCCAAAGTTGTTGACATGTTAGCGTAGACTAATGGCTTGACGTAGCCTCAGAGAAAATAAACAAGTTGTGTCACATGATCGCGGCGGACAATTGATTAACGCTTGCAGTGAGATGACCCAGCCGCAAAGTTTCCCCCTCACAACTTCGAGCGTTGCGTCGCTTATATAACGCCGTCTTATTGGAACTACAGCTCGGATATATCGATGTTGTCGAGCTCTGATCACAGAAAGTCGGTTAACATCACTCTAGTCCTGGGACCATTGACGGTAACGGCGAAAGAAATAAGGTCCGATCAAGCTCCCATGCCACACCAAACAGTCAAGTTTTGTGAATGCATTGATGCTTTGCCGAACACTTGTGGATTGGATTGAGTTCGCTCCAATATGGCAATTTTGCTTATAGAAATAGCGCTGAGCCAAAAATGAGCCTCGCCCAAGAAGATGATCTTTTGGCCAAAATCCGGATCTCCTCCAACATTTCCAACGACCAATTAGCGAATTGTCTATGGTCGTCCGGCTCCTTTTCTTTGGTCAGCGCAGTTCAGTTTCAGTTTATATGCATTTTTATTTTATCACTTAAAGTACTCTTACTTGCTAGACAAAAAAATGCTTAAAAATTAGCTTAATTAACTTAAAATTATCTCATTCTAACTTACTGGCCCCATTCGGGCACTCTAAGTTAAACCTAACACTTAAATTATGTCTTTCGACGTACGTTACTACGAGGGGCGATCAACATATTCTCGATATCGGGGTGAAGCTGTGGTTGTATATATAAATTGACTTATTTATCAAGTAATACCATTATTTTAGTGCATTCATGTAAAATTTCATATAAATGTGATTATTAATTCGCGTTTTATCTTTAGTTAAACAGAATCATAATGGCAACTGAGACGATGATGGTGAAAATTGAGCATCGCGCTGTAATTAAATTTCTCACTAAGCAAGGAAAAAGTCAAAAAACTATTCATGAAGAGATGGTGGCTATTTACCAGGGTTCCGCACCTTCATTATCAACTGTGCAAAAGTGGTCAAGTGAGCGCAAGAGAGGCAGAGAGAGCATTGAAGACGACCCCCGCTCCGGCGCCCCGGCTACTGCTTGTACGGGAGAAAGCATCAAAGAAGTCGAAAAACTTGTTTTTGAGGATGCCCGAATAAAGGTGAAAATGATGGCAGAGATCACCAAGCTTTCAATTGGTACCATTCACGCCATTCTTCATGACCATCGTAACCTTTCAAAGGTTAGTGCAAGGTGGGTGCCACGAATGCTCACAGCGCCTCAGAAAAAAGTGAGAATCGCATGCTGTAGAGAGCTTTTGGAGATGTGTAGTGAGAACGCGGACGGTGTTATGGATCGAATTGTTACTGGGGACGAAACATGGGTCCACCACTATGACCCTGAAAGCAAACAAGAGTCCATGCAGTGGCATAAAAAAGGAACAGACCCCCCGAAGAAGTTCAAAGTCACTCCGTCTGCCGGGAAGCTCATGGCCACAGTTTTTTGGGAATCTTGCTCATTGAGTACAAAAAAAAAGGTGAAACCATCAACGCCACATCCTATGCTTCCACTTTGCATAATTTGCGGGAGGAAATTAAAAAGAAAAGACGGGGTAAACTCGCAGCGGGTGTGTTGCTTCTTCATGACAACGCTCCTGTTCACACGGCGCGAGTTTCCAAGGCTGCTGCGCGAGATTGTGGTTTCGAAGAAATCCAACACCCACCCTATAGTCCAGACCTTGCCCCTAGTGATTATTTCCTGTTTCCGGATTTGAAAAAATGTCTTCGTGGAAAAAGATTTTCGGATGATGAAGAACTCAAGTCGGTATTTTGCAGAGAAAGAGGAAATTTATTATTTTGAGGGTTTAAAAAAGCTTATCTCAAGATGTAACAAATGCATTGATGTTAGGGGAGATATTGAAAAAAAAAAACAATTTAAATTGAATTCGCATTTTCCTTCATATCGATACCGAGAATATATTGAACGCCCCTCGTACTATACTATACTATTTCTATTCCTTATAATTAAAACTAAGAAAACATTTTTTTACAAAAGAAAAAACTTAGTAACATGACTTTTTATTTCTATTTTATTATAAAACTTAAAATTAAAATCCTGCAAACTACCTACAAATAAATCTTAATCTACTTAAACTACTTACATCTAATACATACATATATACATATATATATATACATATAAATATATATATATATATACATAATATAATCTCATACGGATGTACGCCCAAATCCAGCAGCAACATAAGCCGGGTTGACTCTCTGGCTGATCGGTGCCGAATCGAGATTTCGGGGTTTTCTTCGATACTGGCAGCTACGGCGGCTTTGTTTTCTTCATTTGGCTCTAATCTCTCTCCGGTTGGTGGGTTAAGATTTAAAAGTGTGTACTCACACTCAAACTTTTCCACTGTGCGACGAATTGCCTGCACACTGAAGACATGATGACGACCGACCTCATGACGAAATACGCATTGCGTATTTACAACTGAACCGGAATTTCAATAATATTTTTTTAATAATTTCCCTATGTTCGCCAAGACGATGCATGATGAAATAGGAAACCTTCCTGAATATTTTGACAGCTGGATATCATTGGTAACTTTGATAGCTTCTGAAACATAATAATTGAAAAAACTATCATTTCTATCTGGTCACCCTATATAATACTCACGCCCAACTGGGATCCCTCAAAACTACATATGCAATGGAACTCCACGTTAAAGAACAACTAAGCAACGTCAAAGAAGCCGAAATCTTAAACGGATGTGGCCGCAGATAGCATGATTTCATCTCGGGGAATTCGCTGATTAATTCTAACTTCCTTTTCTAGTTCAAGCGACTCTAATTCCTCGTCGTCCACGCCATATCCGTCATCAAGTTGCGGGGTTAGATGCCAAGGACGGTCGGCGTGGACTTCCGAAACTAACTTCCGAAGTTAATTCCGCACCGTTCGGTTTGTTTTAACAACCCCCCCACCCCCCTCACCACCGTAAACAGTGGGGTGAACTCACTTCACTCGCAGCGTCTATATTTATTGAAAAATGTAACCTGGCTGTTAGTGACACAAAACCTGGAACCAACGAATTAAAAACACTAATGTAAATTCAAAAAAAATTAGTTAAACATTTACTTGTATTTTCCCTTATAAAACATGAAATTAAATTTTTACTTTTTTGTTAATTTTTTTTGTTGTCTTTTTTTTAGAACTTATCTCTCAAGAGGATATGAGAACTCTTTCAACGAAAACTAAACACCTCACACGATCCTCGTTGCGTGCAAAAATGTTTGTCTTCGTGTCCTGATCACGGATCCTGCGATTCAGAAGCCAATACACTACCACTTGCGCCACGGTCACCCGCTATAAGTCTTATTCATTAACAACCTTTTCTAAAGCCTGCATACTATTCAACCATCAGAGACCTTTTATCAATTATTCACAATACTAACGCGAACAAGGGTGCAGGTATAAGCTATCGTAGTTACCAAATATTGTATTTCCCAGATATTACCAAATAAATTATATATATATATGCAACTATATACATTTATATTGCAAAAGCAAATTACTTAACTTTAACTTTATTATGTATATATCTTATGTAAAAGCGCTTGTACAATTTGTTATTCTAAGCTTTTTATAAGAAATAAGTAGTCTTATAATTTTCCATAGTTTTATTGTGTTATGCATTTTAAGAAAATCAAACCGGAATATCATTTTCTGATATATTGACTTTTGGTGAAAAGTTCGACCACGCTGAAATTTCGGCAAATAGTCGATCTCCGGGGCATTCTGTATTACGTACTTGACGATGACCCATCAGTTTGAAATTGCTGTCGATATAACCGTTTTCTAAACCAAATCCTATTAAATCTCTGGCTGCTTGAAGCATATTTGCTGGAGGCAATGTAGCTAAAAAGAAATATTATAATTTAATTTCACCTGCAAATAATTTTGAAAACGGAACTTACTTCTCCAATCTCCAATTAAGCATATACCAACACTTTTATCATTGTATTTTGGTGCATGTGCTCCAACAACATTAAATCCTCGGCCAATATAGATCTGCCCGTCGCCACCTATAGCAAAACTATATCCAATGTCATTGAATCCACGTTGCAGTTGATGATAGTCCTGCATAGAACGCATTGCGTTCATACATTCTGGTGTAGTAAAGCATGCGGGCGGCAGATACGAATGATGAATGATGACAAATGGTGCTGGACCATTAAATTTTTCTACCATTTTTGGTGTTCTAGCACCCCACTCATCCCGACTGACCATTTGACTAATAGCTGGCATTCTGGGTATAAACACTATGGAATACAGAAAACTGAATTTGTTTTGAAATATGTTCGTTCCATTTACTCGAAATATTAGACATAATATAACAAGACTATATTAGTATGTTTATATAATACATCTAAATATATAAATCTTTACTTGAAACATACACATTTCTGCCATTTCCTGTTCATAAACCAGGAACGATTATATTATATTATTATGCAAGGTGGCGCAAAAGTCATCTCCTTATCGGAAGATGCTATAGTTTTTGCAAATGGCGGCAAATGTCAATTCTACTTTGACAGCCTCTGACAGGCTGATGTATGCTTATAATAGAAATGAAATATCTTTTTATTTTGTTGAAAGGTTTAATTTATATGCGGATAAGCAAAAAGGTGACGAAGAGGCGATCGGTAGAAAAAATTAATCGGCGGTGCAGAAATTCTTGTATAGTATTTAAATTACGCCAATAGTTAAGCCTGAAAGCACTTCGAAAAAAATATTTAAATCAGGCAGAATCAAATTTGAATAATTCAATTATCCATGAATGAAAGACGTTTAAAAAATAATGCCTGCGTAGCAGCAAAATTTCGTAAAGAATTTACTTTATCTGCAACTGTATAATATACAATAACTAAAATCTAATAAAGACTCCAAACCAAATTTATATCATTTAATTTAATCAAGGAGAAAAAGACATGATGAATGTGGTAAAGGCTGAACGGTAGATTGTTAAAGGTTCTTTCAGGCGCGTTTGAAATTTCTCAATAAAGCTTGATGACGAATCTGATTTGCAATAATTATTACAGGAATGGAAAAACAAGCTTGTGATAGTTGTTTATGAGGTGACAAAAAGAGTCAGTAGAAGGAACTGATAAAGCAAATTTTGAAGAGAGGTTATACCGATCATTAGAAACCACTCAAAGCACCCCAACGAAAAAGGTATAAATTCAAACGGAAGGGAACTATAAGAAGCAGATTTTTTGCAATCTTCATACTCTATACTCAAGACAAGACATCGAGGCGATAGGTCCGACTCTTCAATTACATCGATTAGGGAATTACAGGGTGTGCCTATAGCTATTTCTTTTTCGAAAAAAGCAGATACATTTCCAACCAAACTACGTCCGCGGTATTGATGGTAAAACAAACTTATCAGCAACGGCATCCAATAGCTTCCAGGGTCGTAGATCGGTTTTTATGGCGATGGCCTAATCACGCAAGTGGAGTTGTACCTTCTAAAAATATTTGAGAATTTGCGGAAATTTCACTCTAAGATTTTTCGATTCTTCATTATTCTTCTTTACGAATGATGTAAGAGATAAATAAGGCATACAGAATTAAGTTTAAAACAGGCACTGAATCACTTTTTAAATAAGAACTTAAAAGACCTTCAGCAAGACCAAACAACGAATTGGATCAGTTTCTGAAGTAATTTTACCAATTGGAACCACTCTCAGCAGAGTGGCAAATTAAAGAATTCAACACACCTCACATAAATACAATAATTGTCTTGTTTTCAACCAAAATTAGTTATAACCTTTCACTGTAATTCAAGAAAGATTATTGTTATACCCTCTTATTGTGAGCAGCGCTATCTATACACGAAGAACAGAAAACTCATCGAGTGGAAGCTCTTTGACAACCCATATCGAAGTCAACTAAAGTGGTTGATAAAAGTGATAAATAGATGGTTTAAATTACATTGAATTATAAATTGTTGTTGTATTGTGATTTTGAGTAAATCGATTGCATTGAAAGAAATTCTTGGAATTGCAATTCGATTATACAGATTTACCACACAAAAAACTAGATGCCTTGGTTAAGTTTCATAACTTGAAGTTTAATCAGGCCGCGGAATTAAAGGGCACATTTTTGAATTGGTAAATTGCCTATTATCTTAAAATGCTACTTCTAAACATTTGAAATTACTTCCCTGAACATTTTGCAAACATTATGAATGAAGATATACTAATACATACGAGTATGCTTAGCGTTATTTAAAAGGGTTGTAATGAGAGAAATGCAAAG
Organism: Volucella zonaria; assembly: GCA_963966105.1. Lineage (NCBI taxonomy): Eukaryota > Metazoa > Arthropoda > Insecta > Diptera > Syrphidae > Volucella > Volucella zonaria. The sequence continues at coordinate 100,439,364 of OZ014530.1, read as the reverse complement.
AAAGTCTTTATATCTTATTTTTTCCACCTGGAAAGTTCTTCTTCTATGTATCTTAGTGCCATTCTACAGGCCATTCTATTTTGGTCTAGCTTGTAACATTTTCCCCTTCGTTGGATATCCCAAAGCTAGCTGATTTATTCAGTCGAAAGTTTTTCCACTATCAGTTTGTATTTTAAACCCAGACGTACTACTGTTGTGCATAGTAAATTTTTAAGTTTAAGTGGTATCTTTCAGTCAAAAAATATTACTAAATTTTCGGACCATTTAATCCAGTTCATATTGATACTTTTTGCAACATCATCATTGCAATTCGCTTAGTGGTTAACGACAGAGCCCAAGTATGAAAATTATGTAGGAGTAGATGCCATAATTTAGGTTGGCAGGTTTGTAAAAAAAGCAATGCTGATATTTGGACTTTGGACAATACGACCAATACGACTGATTCGTTATCGATTATCATCCGAAGCTCTTATTTAATCATAACGTGTTGCTTGAAAGGCTGATACGACTTTCATCGGCGGAAAGTAGGGAAATCATAACGGACCCGTTATGGTTCTGAATCATGGAAAATCGGATTGTAGACTCTGGACTGGTATTTTTTGACTTCAACGTTCAATTTTCCGACCATTCCCAAAGTGAATTCAATTTTATTTTATCATCATATTACATATCATACTGTTTTTCTAAATATATCGCCTGTGTATTTTGAGCTCTTACCGCCGTACACATAAGATATCTGGAAACGCTTTTCCAATTGATGAAAACAATATGCACTTTAGTTGTTACGCATCGCGATATCTGTAATTATCTGCATACATCGAATCTCGTCATATATCGACCTTCCTTCCACATGCCATGTTGTTTAGGAATATAGCGGTGCCGATCGTCTAAGACTCACTAGTAACTATATTGTATATTTTCACCCAACTATAATTTTTTAAATTGTTTGTGTTTTGATAGAGTTTGTATTGCTTCTCATTATTATTAAACAAAATCGCTACCACTACGCATTACCCATTTAAACCCAAGATTTCCAAGTCTTGCCTTTACTTTATAGGGTATGTGATATAAGTGATTTGTGAGCACAATACACCAAAGACGTATGAAAATATTCATTATTCCCGACATCTGTAAAAAAGCATACGAATTAAATTCATTTCAATAAAAAACAGAAAAACAAAACAAAACCCATAATCATTAACAGAAGCAGGAAGTTTGAAGATACTATAAGATGAGCTGAGAAATACCGAATTAAAAGACGTCGATGGTCCTTCTTTCAACGCTTTAATGCAACTGCTATCGTTCGATATTCTTTACATAAGATATACAGTTATGAACTAAATAAGTGAAAATGCGGGTGCCCGGATCTAAGAGACAAATAATTAGTTTTTGTTAAAGAATTCGAATGGTTGCATAATACGTCCCTTACAAAACTTCAACCATCACAATAACATAGGAGCGTTTACCACGACTTCAGATACTTGAAAAGTCCGTCGCGTTTAGACTTCGAATAAGTGTGAATCAATGCTACACATCAGTAACAACGAAGCAGTTATTTCCATATGGAATATCATTAAATATCGGCAAATTTACAAAAATAATTCCGCGACCAGAATCTTATAGCAATTTCAGTTTAACTAATCTAAGGAGAATTTCATATTCAAACTAAATTTTCAATTATTTTGAAGAATAATCAAGGGGTTAGACCATTCTAGATGCCGTAAAAATAGGTTTTTTTGTGATTTTTTTCAGGAAAATTATAAAATAAATCGAGTTTACAAGAATTGAAGTTTATTGTACATACGATTGTAAAACACAATTTTTATAGAATGATTTATTAAAAAATGGCGGCTGTGTAGGGTTTCTCAAATGACCTCTCTGTTTTGAAAGGGTATACGGCCGTATCATCAGCTCCTGTAAATTTTGAATTGTGATGAGTCACTAAACTTTTTTTTATTGTACATAACAACAGCAGAAGTATGTAGCATTTTTTTTGATATATTGATCTTTGGCCGAATGGCATACCTCCAAAGTCAAACTTGCAATATTCGCTGAAAATTTCTAATAACAAATGAACTATGCCATATAAAATGAAATCCAACGTACTTATTCAGACAATATATTTTTAAAGATCTTGTTAAAATTTGACGTAAATTGGTTGAAAATTGTTCAAGTTGCACCCATAAGTTTCCAACTTGAAAAATGCAGTTTCTCATAAAAGGCTTGCTGCCTACCTGGCGGTCTTGTACTATGATTTGAAAAACAAGTACTTTGAAATATTTCCGGCTTTAATCTTTTGGGATGTCATTTTTAAGGTCCCAAGCAGTAAAAAAATCGATTTTTTGAAAATCCTAAAGTAGCCTAACCCCTTAAACATTTTTATTTTCTTTTTTGAAAGCAAAATAGCAGAAGAAAACGCTTTCAATTGGCTTGATCCTATACTAACGAATAATTCAAGATACCATAAAAAGATATAAAAGAGAAGGCGTACAAATTTGTTTTTATTTTTTCTGGCCTTTCAGAACTATAATAATCATAACACAGCGAAATAACATCTGATCATTTTTCGGTTTTTTGAATAATAAGTGTAGCAACACAATAACATATAGTTCTTTTGTGACTTTGCATTTATTTTAGTACCGGTATTTAATTTTACATATATCTTTAAAAAAAAGCGATAATGGATTTAAAACCAAAAACCTATATATGAAAGTGTTTTGTACATTTTGGGAATAAAAATCGTTGTTTCCATTTTTATACGACCTAACTATTTTGAAGCAAATAGTAGATAACCTTAAAATAATTTGTCAAATCGTATGATTATGTTACAACTTGTTTCGTTTATTGTTCGAAAGATTAAAGAAAGCGTGAACTCTTGGCGTGAACATATAAATACATTTAGGTATATATACTCGTATGTACGTACGTACATAATCGGTTACAACAAATTTAGTCGTGTATTTGCATAATTCTTATCCATATCTTTCCGTTCGATACGATTATAAAGCTACATATCGACGACCACTACCTACTATCATTCGTTAATTATATTCCTTAGTTTGTTTCAACTTCAGAAATACTAGGTCGCTTCATCAATTAGCCAAAATTCCCGATGTTGGCTTGCTGCCATTATACGAGTACTTATTTGTATTATATAAGATATACGTCCACGCGCGTCGACAGTCAAATGCAGAGTAACAAAAAGGGAGTTATACTCTAATAGTCTAATCCATTATCGCTCATGAAAGGATACTGAGTAAGAAAATCAAAAATTGTTTTGAAAACATGAATGTGCACTCCAACCCACCGGCGCTCATGAATGCGAAAACTTGTACATGCTGGGTGACAGTCTTTAAAAAGAAATTATATATGTAAAACTGCAGTTATCACACAGTATATATGTATTCAAACTATCACTTTTATTTTGCAAAGACAAAATAAACATTCCATTATTACGTTAATTATATTGCTTATCACAGATTTGCACGTCGTAACATAAAATGATTAAAAAAATACAGTGATGAAAAAATGTACATATGTACAGTGGATTCTACTAAAATAAATATTTTTTTTTTTCAGTTTTCCTGATAACGTCCGTCGCACACGCCGCGCCGTAGTAAAAAGTTAACCGAAACAACCTATAGCAGAGTTTCACTTCAACTGAAAAGAAGAAAACATCGAACATTATTGAGGATAGAACTAAATATTTAATATCGTAGTATGCATATATATATATACATAGTATAATACACGTATGGATAAAAACAGCGAATAAAGTCACAATTCGAAATGTTTTGTGAATATTATATTTCGCATGTACATATACTCGTATGTTTATATTCCTATCGGAGTAAATAGTACATTGAATAACAAAATGTACTTTATGTATCATCAAGCCAAATAACCACCAGAGCTTTTTTTGTGTTTCGCTGCTTATTTTTGTACGTTTTTTAATTAACATACATACATAGGTATGTATTTATGGATATTTTACGTCAAGCGGCGGATATTTTACGTATCTAAGGCTTTAGAACATGCTACGATTTCAAGTAATGTGATTACGTTTTAACGCAGATTTTTTTGTTTAAAAACATTTTTCAGGAAATCGAAACATTTTGAAATTTGATTGCCGTTGTGAAACAAGTATCATGTGTATGACGATGTTGTGATGCATTATGTCATTTCAGCACAGTCGTCGTGGCATCCACATAAGAATTTTAGCTCCGATGTTATTATGTTTCTGCGATCACCGTACGATTAATGTCTGTTCTTTTGGTGGGATGTAGATTTTTAGTTTGGGAACATGTTGCATATGCTGAACATGTGGCCTTATCTTGAGTAGAAGTCATAAAAAACATTTTTTTTTGCGATAATAGCTGATTACTTGAGTTTGTGTTTTTACGCCTGATTGCGGTTCAAGTCTCTCTGATTTAATCGTTAGTTCAATTTTATGAATGAAATTGTGTCAGGTTTTCCATATGCTCGCAATTCTAATTTATAGATCCTGAAACAAGGTTTGAAAAGCATATAGTATATGTTCTTGTGTCGATATATATGTATGTACAATACATATATCTTGTTTATTGAATTTAGTGAGATTCAAAAAGCTTGGTAGTATGGCCTTCATCAGATGTTTGACTGATTAAATTGATGACCGAAAAACTATTTTTCAGTTAGCCTATACAGGTTTAATATTCTGGCAAACACATTAAATTACGTTTTTCCACAAGAGGATATGGTATATCAATGGCCGAAAAAACTACAGCGTTCTGAGCACAAAATATTAGAATATAAATTACTAATGCAAATACTTGTAAAAGGTGGTGTGCGAATAAAAACAGATAGATAGTTTACTCAATAAATTACAAATACTTTTGGAAAGGTTATGAACAGTTGATAGTTTTTATTAACTTTAATTTTAAAGTTAAAGTAGGACTGGGATACAGTCTTCTCGATGTTTCTTGCCAAGCTCTTGTTTACACAATTGTATTCTTATGCCAAAAGACCTAACCATAACCAACTTCAGTGGAATTAACCTTATGTCAAAACAGAACGAAAAGACGATCTAATTTCTGCCAAACGTTCAAGTTGCTTATAATGTGCTTGAGCAAATTGAATAATCTGTCAAATTTTGTATATTCGGATTTGTTTCATAGCATGAAAAAATAATATGGAAAATAATTTAATAAAATAAAAATGCCAAATTTATTAAATCTTGCAATAGAAGGGATAACTAACTTCACAAAAATAAATGAAATAGAAACGAAAAAAAAATTATTTTTGTCAGCTGTAAGTTTCCGCACTTCTATTGATACTTTGCTTAAGCCCACTAAAGTTAGCGAAACTCATCGAAACCGAGGAAAATCCCATTATGGTCATTCATTAACATGTAATAAGAGATTCCATTATGCTGACTTAAGCTCACCAAAGTCCCTAAAGATACATCTATACTACGTCCGACTCTGTGTTTGATTTCTGATGGGCTGTCATTTTCAGAGTTCATAACGGAGTCGATGTAGACAAGTAGATAAAATCTCAACTAACTTTAAGTTAAAGCTGTCTATTGTCATGTTCTGTTCGATTCGTTAATCCCTTCTTGTCTACAGAATATACTTGGTTTCGCCCTCATTTACAGGTAAACCCATTGACAGCTCACTGTATTCCGCCAATATCAAGTAGTTTCACGGGCTATTTCGATAATTGTGCCTCTGGTGTTCGCTTTGATGTTTGAAAAATTTTCTCATGTATTTTTTTTTTTTTTATAATTTACGCGTGCCTAAGGGGTTATGAATACCCTTATACTGTTGTCAGGGCGCGGGCGGAAAGATAGAAGGAGGAGAAAGGAAAGTTTGTGATGTAGTGGTTTGAAACTCAGGTGTGTTTGGTTTCGACATTGACCCTCTAGGGGTGGGAGTCCGAATAGGACGGAGAGATTTTTCTTTACTCGGAATGATTCAGGTTGTGGATTTTAACGGTTGTTTTGTGCTTGAAAACCCTACAACAGCCAAATCTACATGTCAGTGTTATGCCTTCACACGCAGATTTTTCTGACTGAGTTCCAATTACACAAATGAAAACTTTCTGTGGCTAGGATTCGAACCTTGACCTTCTGAGTGAGAAGCGATAGCTAGTACCACTACACCACGGCCATCCTCAAGCATGCGGTTAAAAAATGTCATCATCTTGTCTAAATCCTTTTTGACATCAAACACCGCGGCGATGGGCGTTCTCCATCCTTATTCTGCTTTTTCTAGTATCTGTCCTAATGTAAATGCTTGGTCAATGTGAAGTTTGTCGCTGATGGAAAATTTTGTACGCGATGTAACGGAGGCTGATGCCTATGTACATATGTAGTTGGCAAAATTTAGAAGACCTCCATTTTTCTGAATCGGACAAACAATGATTAGGTTTAATTCGGCATGGCTTGTTGCGCTAAAGCTTAGATATTAGCCGCATTTTATTATCGCCCATGATACATACGAGGGTTGTCTGAAAAGTTTCCGACCGAACAATGATACAAGACATTTTTTCTCAAAAAAATTTTTTTTTTCTACATAGTCTGTAACTCTACACACTTCACCCGGCGATGCACCCATCTCTCTAACCCGTCCAAATAGTACTTGGCGTTTTTCTCTGCAAAATAATTGTTCACGAAAGTGATTGCCTCCTCATTTGACGAAAATCTCTGTCCTCCGAGCGCAGTTTTTAGGTGAGGGAACAAAAAGAAGTCGCTTGGGGCTAGATCTGGTGAATAAGGTGGATGATCAAGCAGTTCAAACTGTAATTCAGGGATTGTCGCAATGTGAACCGCTGAGGTGTGAGACGGTGCGTTGTCTTGGTGAAACAGGATTTTCTTTTTCTGCAAATGTGGCCGTTTTTCCACAATTTCTGTTTTCAGCTTGGCAAGTAATGATGCGTAGTATGCTCCTGTAATGGTTTCTTCTTTTTGAAGGTAATCGATTAAGATAACTCCATTACTATCCCAAAAAACAGTCGCCATCACTTTCCCAGCCGAAAAAACAGTTTTTGCTTTTTTTGGAGCCGGCTCGCACTTTGCAGTCCGCTGTTTTGACTGAATTTTTGTTTCGGGCGTATAATGGTGTATCCCAATTTCATCTACAGTAATAAATCGGCGCCAAAACTCGGATTTATTGCGCCTAAACTGCGCCAACAGAGCGTTGGAAATGTTCATTCTGGCATTCGGACGCGCGGACAGCTTTCTCATGCCTAAATCTTGATTTAATATGTAACAAACACGTTCTTTGGACATTTTCATAACCTCTGCTATCTCTCTCACTTTAATTCGGCGGTCGTCTAACACCATTTGGTGAACTTTAGCAATGTTATCGTCAGTGGTTACAGTTTTTGGATGTCCCGACTGTTCATCATCTCCCTAGCTCTTACGGCCACGTTTAAATTCAGCTGCCCAAAATTTCAGTGTGGTAAATAATGTTGCAGAGTCCCCATACACAGAGTCCAACTCATTTTTGATTCGCGTAGGCGTATTGCCTTTCAAAAACCAGAATTTAATAACAGCCCGATATTAAATTTTTTCCATTTTCACAAAAAACACTCACATCGACTCACTCAAACGACTGTCAACTAAAAACTGCGCATTCACTGGCTTTTATTGACAAGTGTCGCTGAAACTTTTCAGACAACCCTCGTATTCCTACAGTTGTAGTAGGGTACGTTGGGCACACTTCTCCAGAATGTCGATAGAGCCCTTTCTTCTATCTCGCTCTAGCCGCCATCCAACATGAATTTATCGAACGAGGAGATTGGCAAGTACCTTAAGCAAATGGATGAGACTATAAAACAAACAACGGACAATATGATTACTCGACTGATGACTAAGTCACATTCCACAAAAGTTGATTGCTGTTGAAACTAAAAACTTTATACAGTTTACTGACAGACATAAATCGAAGTGTTGGAGAACGTTTAGTACGCATAATTTTGTATAAGAATTATTTAACGTAACGTAAACATGACACGTAACTCATTGTTTTTAATTCTTGCTTCATGTACTCTTTTATTACTCTGTATCATTTATCGTGGATTTGTAAATTTTCCGTTAAAAATATAAGTCATACCACTTGTTAGAAGCTGTGTTCAGTTGAATTCGTACCGCCAGCCAATAAAGAAGAAAAAAAAACCAATTTATTTCGCTATAACTATTTCCTTTAATTTAGTTTATTCATTCGTTCATAATCAAAAAGTCTGGTCCTTCTCAGTCGGATTTGTTTAAAAACCCATAAAGTACAAATAAAAAAAATAAAATAAAACTTCGCTTTATCGTTGTGTAAAAGATTAGAGTTGGTAAGCTAAAGAAAAAAAATATTCGGAGCACAATAGAAAGCATTTGGAACATCGAAACATAAGGAAAGCAAGCAATTGGAGAATCGAACAGCAGTGAAAGAGGCAGGTTGCAGATAGAGTAAAAAGAAATTTTAAGAAGTAGGTAATTGACACCAACGTTTGACATTTCACTTATATTTTGCGTTCATATATCGTGAGGAAAGGCCAGTTATTCGTTATGTATTCTTTGCAATCGACTCGAAGTCGTTTGAAGGTCACTATCACGCGTTTGCTAACCTTTGCTGAAAAAGTTAACGGATGATGGATCCCCTCGAGTTTATTGAAGTTAAGTCGGAAAAATTAACGTAGACCTCGGATGAGTTAATTAAAACTCAAAACTCAATGTATACGTTTCAATTAGAACCTGATTACATAGATCCGGATTCCGATTTCGAAGTCTACGAGAATAAATATTTTAAGGCACGTGGGTTAATGTTGGTTGCAACTCATGCGCGTCATGCTGTTTCGCTCGCACTGTTAGCAGCAAGCGGTAATGATAGCAGTAGTAATGCAATCAATCGCTTAGTGGAACAGCAAGCTTCGTTTTTATAACAGTTAACCAGCACACTTATTAAAGAATGTGATTTGCCAAAAATTATTATTGCACCTTTCGCTGGTTCTTATAAATATTGGCCATCATTTAAGGATATATTTCAGAGCTCTATCGCTAGTAAAACACATTTAACAGATTCGCAAAAATTCCATTATCTGAAATCCTTTCTGCGCGATGAAGCTGCAAATCTTGTCGCTTCCTCATTCATTATCAATTGAAACTGTGTTATCACCCACTTCGCCATCATACGCTTAGCCAAATCACTCTTCGGCACATCACTCTTCCCTAAATCGGTCTTCGCCACCAAATATTTAGAAAGCATCATGTTCAAATGTTGCAACTCATAAAAAGTATTCTCTCGCGCTTAAAACTACTGCTTTAGTTAATGTTTTGGACTCAACTTTGTCGTTTAATTCTTGATTCGGGCTCGCAAATATCATTCGTTTCCGAAAGTTGCATACATCGTCTTGGTCTTCGCAGAGAATCAGCAAATCTGTTGATATAGAGAATATCATTATGTGATGGTGGAACTACTCGCGGTTTTTGTAGGCTTCAAATCCAGTCTGGTGTTTCATCGGAAGAGATTCAGCTAACTACGTATATCCTCTCAACATTGACTTCTAATCTTCCAGCACTTTCACTAGATGTTACAACATTAAACAAGGTTAGGTCATTGACATTGGCAGATCCATCATATGATAAGACATCAGCTATTGATATTCTATTGGGGGCTGATTAGTTCTGGAATGTTCTTACTAATGACAAACTATTTGACGACGATGGCCATCCTATAGCACAGTCTTCGATATTCGGTTGGATAGTCATTGGGGCAACATCTACTTGTTTTGAGTCCACTCGTATATCTTCGTTCAGTAGTACTATAAATGTTGACAACACTCTAAGGCTGTTTTGCGAATTAGAGAAAGTAACGTAAATGCCAAGGAAAACTTCGGAAGATGATGATTTCGTTGAAGCACATTTCAAATCCACTGTGAGCAGATCTACAGATGGGAAATACTGTATATTTTTAACAGCTGAAAGACCAGTTTTTGCAATACATACATTGGTGCTCTCTCTCGCTTATTATCCGTCGAACGTAGGTTTACAAAGGATTCGTCTTTATGGGGTCAGAACATCCAATTCATGTGTGAATACTTGAAGCTGGGACACATGAAGGAGTTGTCCACCCATGACATAGGTTCCACATCAGGTGATGTTTTTTACCTTCCTCATTAGAAAGAAGCTCAGGGTGGTATTCGATGGCGATACAACGATTGCCCTGCGTTATCGAAACTGCATAATTGATGAAAATTTTTAAATTTGTAATTTTAAATTGATTTTTTTTTTAAATTTGTAAACTATAAAAATAGGTATAAATATTGCTTATAAATGTTTAAAATGTCAGTCTGCTAGACGGCCTTTGGCCAAACCGATAAAGACTAAGAAATTGTATTTAAAATTGTATTTATGCATTTTATGAAATAAATAGTCTAATTAACTAACTAACTAACTAATTCACTTTTGCTTTCTAAAAGCCGCCTTTAATGTTATACACGTAATTCTGTAGGATTGAAGAACGTATATTGTACGTTGTGTATTCTCAGGGAACGTCTCAAAATATTATATTTTTCTTCTGGCAGACCCAGATCAATAAACTAATGCATTGTTGCTATTATATTTGATAGGATCCATTTATGTAGAAGAAATGCTGTCTTTTATTCTCTTAACTGGCAGTATGTTTGTGGCAGAGACTGCCTAGGTTAGATCAGCTTTCATCTTTTCATGATCCTTATTATACTTTATTGCTAAGGCATTAGAAAGATCTTCAGTGGGTAGATTTTCGGTAGCATTTGTTAGTTTTTGTTTTGCATTAAATGCAGAACAATCAGTTATTGATTTCTTTGGATATCAGATAATATGGAGGCCATTTTCCATTTTGAATTTCTTTCTGAATCTATAAGCTGCGTTCCATTTTAAATGGAGATGCGTATGAATTGATAATTGACAATCATTTTTTACGGCACAAATGAACTCTTTTTTATTCGAGACATTGACAAAAATTTGAAATAAATTGTTGTCTGAAATGTACATATTTTCTACAATAATACAACTGATTTATTTGAACATCCTATTGGGAGATGAAATAAATTTTGCAAATGGCAGCATATGTCAATTCTACTTTAGCATTTGTGAAGTAAACAGATATAAAATATACGCGAATAACACATGAATCACTATACAAGTGGTCAAACACTATGAATTTTAGCCGCTCGCCTAGAAGACTATGCGACAACACGAGATGCTGCCAGCTGGCCCCAAAGCAGCCGTTCTGCTAGGAAGAGGAAGGACCGCGGAGTATTGACCAGATGACGTGCCACGCAGTTCTGTATAAATCGGCGGTCTTTACAGAGAATTTCGTTGAGAGACTGTAAGATATTTACTTACAAATTGCAGACAGTGCAACAGTTGTTAGCTGTTGACCGCCAACGCCTGTAACCTACGCTCAAGTCAACCTGAATCTACACGAGGGAGACAATTTTCCATCGAAAATCACCATGAGCGACGAGGCCCATTTCAATATCTGTGGATATGTGAATAAGCTAAATTATCGCTTCTGAGGCACTGAAAGGCCGCGTATAAGCCACGCAGACCCATTACATCGGCTCAAAGTTACGCTGGAGGCATCGTCGGGCCTAATTTTTTCAAGAACGCCGCGGGCCAAGCGACTACTGCCGACATCGAGCGCTACAGAGCCATGCTCAACAACTTCCTCCTACCTCAATTGGATGAATTGGGACTGGAAGATGTGTCGTTTCAACAGGGTGGAGCAACAGCGCATACTGCACGAGCCACAATAGAAATTCTGAGGGCTGCATTTCCGGGTCGCCCAATCTCTAGTTTTGGCGGGTCCATACTTCTTTTTGTGGGGTTTTTTTTGAAGTCGTGAGTCTATGCCAACAAGATTCACACTCTTGAAGCCCTCAAAGAGAATATCCGTCAAGAACGTGAGGACCTATCGCCGGAAGTTCTGGCATGCGTGATGGAAAATGCCACGAATCCGACCCGAATTGCCTTCAATTCTGGCGGCGGCCACTTAGCCGATATTATTTTCTCGACTTAATAGAAAAAAATTTAAGACATCAAGTAAATACAATCTAAAAGCAAAAATAAAGTTTTTCATTCACAAACAAAATTACACCCAAAGTACATCGGGTGACAACTTTTGCGCCACCTTGTAGACTCAAACCCAAATTTGAATTTTTCTTGGAATGAGTAATAAACATTTGTTATTGATTTTGGCAGAACGGCACCAGTTCAGAGAAAATACCTCAATGGTGTATTTATTTTTTAAGATTCCTATTAAAAAAAAGAAATTACTTTATGATACCAATTCAGGGAAAACCCTTTAATTATGTAATTCTCTTTTTACCGGGAATCGTAATCGTAAGCCCTGAATTGGCATCGTATAGTAATATTTTGGAACAAAACCAACAATAAATGTTTATTACTAGAGAAATGAAAATTTGGGTCTGATTTTATAATTTTGCATAGCGCTGTAGTTCTCCAATGAGAGAGAGAGAGAGAGAGAAAAATTAAATTGGCTGATCTCTTCAAATCAAATCTCTCTATAACAAAGGGCACCTGAGTCTATTAATTAATTTTCCGCTAAGTTTAGGAGGGACCGTTTTGGACCTTTTTTTAAACTCAACCTAAAGTCCAAAAAAGTGTTCCAGAAATAGTGTTTCACATTAAATAGTTTTAGAAAACTGCTTTCATTTTTCATTTTATAAATGATCAGATATATCACACAAAATGAAAAACAAAATAAAATAAAAAAAGGCTTTTACGCTCAAACATAAGAAAAAAAAATAAATTTTTAGGTGACCTTAAAAGTTACTCAACTTTGATTGCTATACAAGCAAAACTATTGCTCAAAAAAAAAATAATTTTTTCGGTTACCAGAGCTTCAAACATTTGTTAATCAAGTGAGTTTAAAAACTTTGCATTATAGACTCACCGAAATAAAAATTATGCAAGCAGTTTTGCCTAAATGGGCTACTGTGATTGCGTTTTAAAAGTTATATTGTTATTTTCAATTTTGCTGTACATATTTTGTTTACTGAATAGAATATTTTTGTTGTTTGTGGAATCTGGCTTAACATTTTATGTTAGAGCTTGGCATACGTTTTGTTAGTTTTGTATAAGCTGTGAGACTTTAAGTTAAATAAAAGGATAATTTTAATACAAATTCAATTACCACTCAATTCCGAAGGTAAATTATATGTGATGAACTTCGTTGATCAGTCACCATCCATATAATACATACATATGTATTGTATGTAATTTTTTTACTTTTTTTTTAAAGGAGCAAATGCGGAGGGCACTGCTATAGTAAAAATCTATTAAGCCACAAAGTTTAAGATACCAGATGAGCCGTAACTTTCCTGTTAAACTTGGGTGATTGTTGGAAATAATTCGCAGTTCGTCAATCACCTAGATTTCTCTGAGAAAGTAATGTCTATTTACGGCGCATAGAGGCACGCACTTACACAGTATCTATTCTGCAGTTTTATCCCGTTCCATATAGTCACTCAGTCAGTTTACTGACTAATTTCAAGTTTATGCAAATGTTATCGAAGCCGCCAGTGTCTCGTTAGAAGCTTAACCAGTTTTCTGATATCACCTCTTTTGAAGTTAAGAGATATTTGGATTTATTTGGAAGAGTCTTATTGCTCTTTTAGCCTATCCAAGACCCAGCATGTTCTATCGGTTGGATAGAGACACCCTTCTCTCCCAAAATTTGATGGGTGAATTTATTACTTAGTTCAAGATGCCGCGGATAGGCCCTAGGTTATGGAACGGGTCAGCTTAACGTTTCCTAGCCAGCTTATCAGCCTTTTCCTTTCCTTCAATACCCATGTACTCTGCTACCCAGACCATGACATCGTTTCTTTTAAATAAGGCCTTCATGGATTGCGTAAAGTTCAGCTTGAACGACGCTGGGACTTTTTGTCATTAGCCTTGCAATATTTATATTTGGCCCATGGATGCCTGCACCTACATTTCGCATATTGTCCGTATATCGGACGGTTCGGGGTTCAATACCGGCCGTGACTGAAAGAATTTTTTCAGGCAACTAAAATCGCGTAAGATAAATGGTTGCCTAAATACAACATCAAGTCAATTTACACTAATAATTTAGTCTCCCCATTAAATGTTGGATGCCACCCATGGAGCGAAATAGGCAATAAGCCCAAATGTCTTTCTTTCCCTTTCTGTCCCATTTTCCGAAGAATTTAACACATGCCTCGGCATCATAAGTCTAGTCATACCTACTTGAGTGTTAAGTTCTTAAAGAAAAAAAAAAAACAATTTAAGTATGTAATACTTAGTACTAATCCCTATTAACCTCCTGTGCTAGCATAAGGTTTGGGGATCCGGTCATTTACCATGTAGATTATGTCAAGATAATGATGAAAATGATGCTCTTCACATGTATTGGAAAACATAAATTCGAACTATTCCACAACTGTGGTTATGAAGGAAAAGAAGCCATTTGGAAGCCATTCATTTCCAAAACAGAGCACGAATAAAGAAGACTTCAATGTGACGGCTAAAAAGTACTTCGGTTTCCGAAGAAAGGAACACAATTAGTTGTTAAGCAAAAGTAAAATTACGCTTTTTGGCTCAGATGGAATTACTATGTAGAGTATTAAGAAAATGTAGAGGAAAGGAATGTTTGCGGCCTATTGTTAAACATGGTGGAGGTAAGAAGATTTAGTTAGAACAATATGCATAGAAATAGCAGACAATGACATACACATATTAAGAGAATATATATTTATAAGGTTATTGTAATGTCTGAGCTCTGCCATTTCATCAGATGTTATAAATGACAGCCACTATCAGTAGTCTTCCTGCCACTGGGCTAGAGATTCCCTCCAGCAGAACTTCTCCTTTTTCCTTTTATTAAAATATATATTGTAGTTTAATTGTAAGAAATATAACTTATACAATTATTTTTATAAATGTTGAACATATCAGCTATGCAATTTAGTATAACTTCATTCTTTTCAAAGAACTACGATTCACTTATTAGATTTAGATTAAACTTATTTTCATTTCGTTTAATAATATTCATTCTATAGTGATATGAATAAAATATAATACTTGTAACATAAATAAATGTAAATTATTTAGATTAAATAATAATAATCAAGTTTCAAGATCCAGGAACATGCATCAGTTACGAGTGTACACTCCATCAAGGCTAGAATTACGAAACAAATAATCCTGAAGTGCTGGCAATATCAAGTCTGATACAGTTCAAAAATTACACAACTCTTATGGCTGGACAGCCTGTCTTTTCGCTCAGCAAAGCGTGACAGGCTTTTTTTAAAGGTCTGTCAATCGAAGCCGAAGCAAATTCTTCATACGGCAGTAAGTATACAAAGCGTCAGGAAGTTAATGCCATTCATCTACATACAATAAAATGTGAAGAAAATAGTTACAACAACAATCAACGGCGTCCAATGCGAGTTGACACGTGCGCAAACTATATGCTGATATCGGACACAAACCCAAGGAAAGAATAATAATCTGCCAATTGTCATGGATCCAGGTTTGCATCTATTTCATTATGGAAACAATCGCATTCCTATTATAAGTTTGACGTACTCCGAGGTTGTCTATAACAAAAATACAATTCACATCCTTTCTCTGTACATCACTGAGGGACAGCGAATAAGCATTCTTGGGTATAACTGGTTCGATCATTTGGCATTATGGTACAGGGTGTCTACCACCTTCGCTCCCCAATCGAAAACTTTCTGAACAAATACGCGATGTTATTTTCTGATGAACCCTACAAGCTGAAAACCATTACATTAACTATTGACCCACCAATACCTCCAATCAAGCTTCTCGCTAGGAAACTCACATACACACAGCGGCAGTCTCTTGAAGATGACCTAGACAAACAGGTTAAATAGGCGAAATAGGCGAAAACGGCGAATGGCTGACGTAAAAAAGTGACAAAAGCCCATGGATCTGTACGAATTTCTGGCGACCACAAGTGCACTGTAAATAAAGTTCTTACGAGTACATCACACTATTTTCAGTCGCCTTCGATTACCGATATACTTGCTTCTATTTCCCGGGGAAGACAATTCGCGAAAATAAATTTGGCCCTGGCGTATCGGCAGATAGCGGTGGATGACAAAGCGTCAAAAATTCTCAGGTAAATAACTCACAAGGGTGTATATCGCATAAAGCAGCCTCCATTTGGTATTTCGACAGCACCAGGCATTTTTCAAAAACGCATTCTGCGAGGAATAGCTGGCATCACAGTGTATTTTGATGACATTTCCCTCATTGGGAAAGATTCTTCACATCTAGTAGAGGTTTTAGAAGAAGTATTTCGATGGCTTAGCAACGCTAGACTATGATTACGAAAGGACAAGTGCCAGTTTGACCTAGGGTCATTAACGATCCTTAGATACACGATAGACAGTCAACAAATTCGCCCATCAGTTGATAAGTTCCGTGGCATCAGGGAAACTCCGAAAGCAACAGACAAAAAACAGTTGCAGGCTTTCCAAGGCCTTAATAATTTCTACCACGGATTTCTTAAAAACAAAGCAACAATCGGTTGCTTGAGCAGAATGCGACGTAGAAGTGGAAAATCAAAAGTACGATGGCTTTTATGTTAAATGATACAATGAGTTACTGCATGGAGAGAAATTTTCCGCTTTCTTTAATTTGTGATGCTTCTCCATACGAGACTGATCCTTTTTAAGGCAAGACGTTCTTCGTTGTAGTAGATTATTTTCTAAGTAAAAGTACACCGTGTGCTGATCAATATTTGCGACACATGGACAACCAGATTACATTGTATCCGATAATGGAGCAGTCTTTACATCAGAAGAATTCAACAATTTCTGCAAACGGAACCTCCTTTCTCACATTTTAACTGTACCGTTTCACCCATCCAGCAATGCACTATCTCAAGCCGAATACAAATGATTGTATGCAATCGAGGCTGGCGAGGTTCTTGCTCCATCAGCATTCTGCGCTATTTTCAACGACGGGAAAAGCACCTGCCGAATTGTTGCTAAAAAGACTTTCCAATACATTCTTCGATAAGCTGCATTCGGATAATAACCCAATGCGATCATCGAAAAAGGATTTCGTTTTGAACCCTAAAGAGTTTGTGATCGATGAATCGGTATGGGCTAGAAATTATTAAAATGGTCTTTTATGGGTTTAAGCCAGCATTTTAAAACAAACAGGTCCGGTCCCTTTCGATATCACTACAGAACGTACCTGGATTTTTAACGTAAACCTCCTGTCATGTAGACTTAATGTTTACGAGGTGCCCATACACCCATAGGGAGCAAGGATACGCCTTGCCATAGCTAATCTTTCGGGATTTGAATTATACCAAATCGGAACTGTGTTGGAGGCATAAGTCCCACCCTTGGTATGAGTCGAGGCCGACCTAAAACCTCTTGCTGCTCTTAGGGTCGCAGCACCCAGTAATTATTTGCTACTCTACAATGGGCTAAACCAAAAAGGAAACCCGTACCCGCGATTTGGGTTTAAACCACAGCCACCATGACGCTCCCACAAGGGGGCCTACCTCTAACAAGTCAGGCCCGGACCGAAATCCGGGGGGCTCCTGACTCCCATGGTACCGTGTTTTAAGTCCTGGTATGGACTACCGGTGGTCAAGCCTACCAACAAGACCTATGACCGGCAACTTGTAACTGGTCAAATCGTAGCAACCATTCAGAGGCTGTAATCTGAAGATGTTTACGATAAGACCAGTTATAGAATAATCTACCCCCGCTTTTTATTAGACAACGCCATTGATGGGCGAAGCCTTGATAATTGGGCGGGGGCCCTCGATATCACTACAGAAGCAGGGGACACTGTGCGGTGATATTTGCAACAGCTGCGAGTAAGAGAGGAAGTTACTGCTCAAGACATGCAAGCTAGAGTAAGCGAGTCGCCAAAATCTGGAATATGAAACCAGACGATAGGAAAAACAAACGGAGGCAACAGCTCAAGCAACAACACCAACAGCACGGGCGGCGCTCAGAAGTTTTTCGAAACAGGAACCTTAGTGCTAGTTAAGGGGGAGGGCGGGGGGTCGTCCCCGAACTCTGCCATTTCATCAGACGTCATAAATTATAGCCACTAATTGTCAGTGGCAAAATGCGATTGCATTTTTTGTCTTCGCGCCATTTCCTGCCAGCAGAACTTATCTTTTTCCCTTTCTTTTATTAAAGTATGGGTACATACATAGTTTCATTGTGAGAATTATTACCTGACTTAATAAAGTTATTTTTAAACATATTAGTTATGCAATTTATTATAACTTCATTGTTCTCAAGGCACTACGATTTACTTTTAAAATTTAGATTACATTTATTTTCATTTCGTTGCTCTACAGTGATATGAATAAAATATAATATCCGTAATATAAATAAAAGTGAATCAATTAGATTAAACAATTATAATCAAATTTCAATCACAAGAAATCTTTATGTAAAATATTTTGTTATGATATCTAATATGGTTAATCTTGAGTAATTTTCTTTAAATCATAAATTTCAGCGTAAAATGTCGTGAAACATTTTGTGGTGAGCAAAACCACTCGCAAGTGTAGCCATTTTCCCAATGATTGAAAAAATCAAGATTAAAAAAGTATTGTTTGTAAATCAGGCAGTACAAAGAACAAAGCACTAAACTGCGAATTATCCTGCACTACCATTCCAACTGCCATCGGGCACGAAAACTGATTGGCGGAGTTTGTGGAATATGGAGATAGTAAAGCTGTGAAAAGAAAAAACGTGTGGTCGCGCTGCAACCCATGCCCTCTGAAGTATATACGAGTACATATATGCGACAATCGGAAATCTTGGATTTAAATCATTTTATGAGAATATACGAGAGAGTTTAAGATAGTTGACCGTACAATATTATTAAATTCAAAGGCAGTCAACTAAACAAAACCTTCGTGTGTACTAATCAAACCTGGAACCAAATGGAGTATAAAAACCTATGGATTTAGTTTTCTTGACTCGCTGTGATCTGTGATAAGAAAAAATTTACAGCTGGGATTTTAACATAGTAGTTATCAACTCACACGACGCAAAACATTATTATACGAGTAGTTTTAGGTCACCCAACACCCTCCTCGCACTCACAATCTTCCTACACAAGCTTCGGAACCATATTTGAAATTTCAACACCAATCTTAAACGGTTATGAAAAGATATTTATGTGATTACGATACTCAACTTAACAATTTTATTACAGGAGGTTCTTGAATTATTTCATAAGATTCAGGTACATAGCTATCGCAATTATGCAATTGGATATTCGGACCTGATGTTATCTAAAACGCTATTTATTATTTTTGTCTGGAAACATGCGACACTAAAATAAAAAAACAATAAGTTCAGAATTTGTTGTCGAGATTAAATTGGTTAAATAGTCACTTAACGCGGTGAAAACTGTCTAAGCAACAAACATCTATGGCCGCCCCAACACTATTTCAGCAACCTTCTTACGGTCGCTGTTCAGTCTGAGTCATAATTTATGCCGACTCTGCGTAAATACAACAATTTATCAGTTCACACATAAATCGCCGGTAGTTAAGTACGTACTAATCCAATTTTTTTAATTGATAATTGTTAGAGTAAGCCAATTTCATGTATCAAAGAAGAAATTTCCAACAAAAAAAGTGTAATATTCAGGAAGATAACATTTAGATTGCGTTTCTATTGATCAGTTTGAACTTCTTGTCAAGCGAAAGTGCTTGTTACACAATTAATTTAATTCAAGATAATACGCTTGACATATTACTCAGCAAACGGGTCCGTGTATTGATATTTTATGTATAGGTATACTCGTTTTGAAAAGTTATGGGAAAAGTACCGATTAACGTTTTGCACACTCTATGGATTCTACATAGTATAGTATTATTGAAAAATAAAAACAAAAGTGGGTACCTATTACAGAAAATATGTTTACATAACTCAGTCAAAATTTTTGTTAGTGGCAGCTTTTTGAGGAAAGTGTTGTGATATAATATGCATTTGCAAATAATTATAAAGGGGCCAACGTAAAAAGATTTGATGAAAACATGTATCTCGTTTTCAAAATACAAGCCCAAAAGACTTTGCCTATTTTTGGTGTAGTATGTAAGTGTGTCATAAACCATTTTTGGAAGCGTATCGAAGTCCCAGTAAAAAGTTTTTAAATCGCGTTTTCAAAATACTGCGTTTTTAAATGTTTATTATAGAAGAGTTATTTGAGTCAAAGCGTACTCATAGTGGGTAGAAGGTAACTTGACTAAAGCCGATGCATTTTTTTGTTTTTCCATTAAGGTTATTCGTCGAATCGCCAACACGATATACATACTATAAAGTGCAATTCATGAAAGGTGTACAATGTACATATAGTAAAATGTTTGGGTGGGTACAAATGATAGAACTTATATTTTTCAATACAATCGCTTCATGTAATACAGTTTCATTCCTCTCTCCAATAGGTTTTCCCAACCCCTTTTACTTTTCTTTATCTTTTACTTATACCACCTTTGCCCAGTTTCACAGTGGAAGTTTAAACTTGAGTTCAGCTGAACCTGAACTTGAATTTAAATCTAAAGATCATTTCGTCGAGTTTCACAGTGTATGTTCAGCTGAACGTAGTTTAACTAAATTGTATGAAAAAAAAAATTGGCAGTAATTTCGTAGTAAATTTATGTACCTTCACATTCGACTGGCAGCTGTCAAATTGAAATTGAAATGAGATTTAAACGGCTGAATTATGTTGTTTAATTTAAACTACAATATGAACTCAGTTCAAGGGTTAACGAAACCGAATAAATTGTTGAACTGAAGTTTAAACCAAAAGTGGAGTTCAAACTTTCACTGTGAAACTGGGGGTTAATCACTTTCGTAATTCACACTTCAAATTCAACTTTCTAACTAACTTTCATACCTTAGGGGATGCAGATATTTATTCTCCCCTCACATATTTCGAGAACAATCTGTACCGTCCAGCGTTCCATACAATTTTACACTTTGTAGAAAATTTAATTCCATTCCCCCATTCCCAATTTACCAATGGTTGAGGCTTCAGCTATTCAAATATCGAAATCTTCTGCTAGTCAAATATAGATGACGCTGTTCGCATTCAGATATCACAATATTAGTTAAACGACTATTATTTATTTCAAAGAAAAAAATTTACAAAATTACTTAACCTATATGGTTTGGCTTTTTACAAGCCGTCTACCAGATTGACATTGAAAATAACAAAAGATTTTGGTGCTACTTATGCTTAATACGTACATACATATGGTAAATTAAAAAAGATAGCGTTTGTAAACACTTAAAAACTTCATTCGATTATGCAGTTTCTGTACCGCAATTCATTCACGGCGTAGTTATAGAGTAGGTTGCAGCCTCTGCCACCATTCAAGGTATGGATTGCTTCCTCTATCCCAAGTGCTTAAGCACAAAAGAAGTTTCTGCGGAATTTTTTAAGTATGGGGCATTTCGCAATGAAGTGCAACACATCCTCGCGTTCCCTGAAATTGCATAACTCGCATACAATTAGAAGTTCAGGGCGGTGCGGTATAAAATTAAGATTTTAAAGTTCGGCTCTTAGTTTAAAGACGGTACTTATTTTATTCACCTGTTCAAATAATACGTCCATTCCTGCAGATAGTGATTCATCTTGCTGTAGTGACCACTGTATTGAGATGACTGAGCTTCATTTGTCCCACACACACACACTAGTTTTGTAAAATAGCATCTTTACATTTTGTTTTAGTGATTCCTGCTGCTCGCTTGGTGTGAAAATAAAGTTATAACCACTTTTCGCTCCTAGTATTTCTCACTCTTAAAGACATTTCACCTTATATGTTACCATTTGCGCGAATACCAACCTAGGAATTCTTTCTTGGTTCATTACATCAACTTTAGGAACATAATCCAAGTACGTTTTAAGAGTATTCAGGAACAGAGGTTCCACTCCAGGCTCCAAGTGCAGCATATACGAGTAATTGGTCGAACTATTCGGGAGTTTAAAAATTCGCCTTAGAAAATAGCGGAGAAACTTTTCCACGACTTCGAAAGCGCGGTTACCCCAGACTCGCGTTGCATACAGTAGGACGGAAGAGGCTTTAGCTCGGAATATTTTGACTTTCGAGGTGTGAGAAATGTGTGTGGCTTTGATGCAGTTTCCCCAAACTGCCCTTTTAGCTTCTGAAAGCTTAACTTTAAAATGCTTCTTCATGTTTAGGTTCGGCGTAATTAACACTCCAAGATACTTATACTGCTTAACTATGTCAATCTGGTTGTCTTGAAATCTCCATTTCTCACTTCGAGCGTACCTTCTCAGACCATCTCTAAAGGACATCATCTTTGATTTATCTAAATTAATGGTTAAATTCCACGTTTTGCAGTACGTATCTAGCCTGTTGATCATTAACTGCATAGTATCTACTGTATCGGCGAGAAAAACGATATCTTCTGCAAACATAACTTCATCCGTTATATCATTTATGTACAGGCTAAACAGCAATGTGCTGAGCACGCAACCTTTTTGACACCCATTGAGACTTCAAATTCCTCTGATAGATGGGCACCATCCCAGACACATGACTTACGAGTATTATAGCATCACCTACATAGCTCTTAAAACATTAACCACTTGTGACGAGATTCCGTACCCATATAGCTTATAGAAAAGCATTTTTCGTGGGATGGAGTCAAAAGCCGCACGAAAATCCACAAAGAAAGCGTCAATTTTTTTTTCGTTTTATTTTGTAAATCTCCGCAATGTTAACCAGTGTGAATATTTGGTCAATAGTAGAATAGTTTTTTTCGAAAACCAGCTAGAAATTCTTTTAGAACTTTGTTATTTTCCACCCACATCGTGATTCTATTGAAGAGCAAACTAGCAAACAACTTAGCAGATGTGTTTAAGAAAGATATTCCTCTGTAGTTTGCTGAGCCACAGTAGTCACCTTTCTTGTGCAACGGAAGAATGATCGGTTTCTGAAAGCATTCGGGCACATCAGCAATTGAAAATACTCAACTGAATCCTTGTGTAAGCGCCAATAAGAATTCTGATGAGCAATTTTTGTAGAATTCCAATGGAATTGTAACCTCTAATTCTGAGACGGAAAATGGTGAGTCCAGGGATTCATCCACGATCATAGGCGCTAGATACTCAGGGGACGAAGATATTTGCGGTGCATTGAGCAGAGTTTTAAAATGTTCCCCTTACAAAATTTTTTTGCTCTATACCGATCCTTTCATTAAAATCTCCAATAATCACAGTTCAGTTAGGTTAAGACTGTTTAATAAATCTCTTAACTTATTGGAATCGCATAGCCAATTGCTACAATTTAAATATATTGGCACTAAGTTCATCACGGTACTATAAATTTTTATCTCCAAAACATAACCTTGATCTATCTTCTTAATTGCGACCGCTGCTCCGTTCAGCTCTTTGAGATAACCGAAAAGTTCACCTCCGCTAGCCCTTCCAAAGCGGTTTAGTTTTACAACAGGAATAAATTTCAGCTCATGAAGCTTAAAAATATGTTTAATATCTAGTTCCATAATGATCTATTATATGAGTTTTAAATAGTACAAATATGGTATATCAAATTCATTTAAATAATTATAGAAATTTAGATAATTTTTTGTTTTCTAGGCTTGATATGTTATAGCTTAAAACGTTTAAGCTTGTGGTTGAAA
This sequence comes from Volucella zonaria, assembly GCA_963966105.1. Taxonomy (NCBI): domain Eukaryota; kingdom Metazoa; phylum Arthropoda; class Insecta; order Diptera; family Syrphidae; genus Volucella; species Volucella zonaria. The sequence continues at coordinate 100,415,661 of OZ014530.1, read as the reverse complement.
CGTTTACCTGGTAGACTGGTAATTCTCAATAAGAGCCCCCCTGTTGACCTCTACTTGTAGATGCACATGGTTTTTTGTTTACAGCCGCTTCTCTCTTTGCGTTTCCACCAAGGGTTTAATTTTGACAGATGAGAGGTAACATTGACATTTCGATCGGGAGATTGTTTTTGCTCATGATTTCCAAACCGCGCGATCGTGGAATGAAACAAAAAAGATGGTATTTCTCCAATTAATTCTTTTAGAACCTTTGCTCCTTGCTTAATTCCACATTTCAATCCATCCGATACGTCTCATGTGAATACTTTGTCGCCTACATGTAGTTTATCGTCCTTTAGAGTAATATTTTCAATTTCCGGGTGTTTGTCGTGCAAGAACTTCAGTAGCAGTATCAACTTGGCTCTTCTTTGGCGAATATTGCGAGGAAGGTCTTTACTAATACTGATTTTCGTGCCTTCCATTTTTTTTTGCGTTTTTTAGAACGTTGATAGCAGTATCTCGCGATTTTGTTCGATTATAGTTGCAGTGCTTTGGTTGCGAGTGAAAATTCTGTGTACAGACATAATGTCGCGGTTACTTCGCCATTGTCAAGCATTTCGGTACACAAGGACTTCGCTTTTTCAGCCAGATTGTCGTTGGCCTCAGCGGGGAGATGAACGATTACACATGTTGGCCTGCTTTTTTGCATTAGCTTGCCACAATATTGTGCGCCATCTACATTTCAATAGTAGATGATTTCAATCATTGGTGAATAGAGAATGAAAACGAATTTTCTAGCAAAATGGTAATTTGTATGAAACTCTGGACACCATAGATTGTTCTCGAAATATGTCATTAGAGTATAAATATCAGTATCCCTAAGGTATGCAAGACACAGGCGAATTTGAAGTGTGAATTAAGAGAGTGATTAAGTGGTTTAAGTAAAAGATAAAGGAAAGTAAAAGTGGTTGAAATAACCGATTGGATTGTGAATTGTAAATGTATTAAATAAAGAGAATGTATTGAAAGAAATAAATCCAATCTTACAAAATTTTTATTTCCCCCATATGAAACTTAGAATAGAAATGAATTATGTAGAATTTGTAAAGAATATAAACGATAAACATCTGAATAAACCCGAATTGCAGCCAATTCCTGAATACCCTGGTCAAATTATCTACATTGATATTTACTTTACTGACAAACAAATCATTTTATTTGCCATGGATAAATTTTCAAATCGTGGTTTAGCCAAAATATTTGTCCCCCAAAATTTGGTGTCCCCCAAACTATAGTTTTGAATAAAGAATAATCTTTGGGCTCTAGTCCATTATTTTCATGTTGGAAAACATGTTCAGTATAAGGCACCTCCTTACACCAGTTCTGTAAATGGTCAAGTCAAAAGATTCCGTTCGACACTTTCGTAATTGATTTGGTGCCTTAAAACAGATAACGTCTACAGCTCCTTTTGTGCATTATATTACTGATGCATTTCTGAATACAACCAATTTGAACATTCGACTACAAACAAAAAACCCATTGAATCATTTTGGGCAGATAATTACTTAACAATCCAGAAGCACTTGATCGCATAATACAGGAAAACTTACATTTTTGTTGCGTAGCAACTAAGCGACCAATTTTACATTAAGGTGACAAATTTGTATATGTAAATACTTGTTTCAGTTATATCTAGAAATATTTTTATGTTTTCATTATTAATATGAAGTTTATAAATAAAATTTGGTTAACCAATACATTGATTGTTTTACATGACCTCAGAATTCGGGTAACAATCGGCATTTTCACAGTCCATTTGTTCATAATAATTGACATTTTTACAAATGGAATTTTTGAGGAAAAATGCAGAAATAGACTTTTGTACTAGTCGACATTTTCGACCAAGAAAATTCCCTTCTATTAATAATAATTTATTTGTTAAGGGTGACGAGATAGGAATGATACAATAGTTTTTCAAATTCTTATGTTTCAGCAGCTGTCAAACTTACCAATGACATCCAGCTCTCAAAATATTCAGTAAAATTTGCCATGCATCATTTTACGCTTGTCGAACATGCGGATAATATTAAAAAATATTATCGAAATTCCAGCTCAGTTGTAAATACGCAACGTGAATTTCGCCGTGAGGTTGGTCGTTATCATGGCTTCAGTGTGCAGGATATCCATCGCACCATGGAAAAGTTTGAGCGTTAGTACACTCTTTTGGATATTAAGCCACGAGCCACACACAGATTGGTGCGAATGCCGCCGTAGCGGCCACTATCGAAGAAGATCCGAAATGTCGATTCGGCGCCGATCAGCTTAATTGGGCATCGCTAGAGAGTCAACCCGGCTTATTTTGAGGTTGGATTTGGGGCTACATCCGTATAAGATTGTGATAACGCAAGAATTGGAGTCGAACAACCATAAACTATGCCGTGAGTTCAATTGGATGCTTGAAATGTTGCTCGGAGATCCGGATGGAGGCCAAAAAATCATCTTCTTGTACAAGACCCATTTCTGAATCAGCGGCCTACGTTAAGTTCTTAGTCTACGCTAGCAAGTCAACCACTTTGGACCAGCTTGAGGCCAACATTCGGCACGCAATTTCCGGAATACCGCCGCACATATTGGACCGAGTTATCAAAAATTGGACCGGCCGCTTGAATCACTGCCACCGTAGCCGAGGCGGCCATTTTAATGATTTGCTATTCTAACAATAATGGTATGAACGAAGCTTCAAAATAAAGTCAGAATCAATTTTATATCTCACACTGTTGTTGTTTTATTTAAAATTTTTTTCCTATCGTTCTTATCTGGTCACACTTTACTCCGAAGAGGGATACGTGAAAAAAGCCGGATCAGTCTAGTATAGTGAAGTGCACCGCGATCAAGAGGAAAAGTTTAATTTCGAATGCAATAAATGTCGATACAATATTGAACCTGGATACTAAATGAGTACTGTTTTTAAGGAAATGATGGTCATGTGTGCTCAGTGAACTAGCACTGAGTCCAATGGACCATTTTCAGTCGGAAGGGATATTTGAGGTCGTGTAGGGTAAATGTTTTTTCTCATTGTTAGATTTTTTTTTAAAAACGCTTCGGTCTGTTTGTTGTCTATTACGAGAGTACGCAAGAGATCTGTGTTTAAATATGTGTGTAACAGTAACAGGAAAAAATGTTAATGGCGAATTGTGGTTTCGTCATAAAATAACAAACCTTTGAAAAGTGAGATTTCTGATTATGGTATTTTCTCACGTTCGGAAAAAGAAAATTAAGGACATTTAAAACACAAACAATACGAATAGTAAAAATACTAAATCGTAGTTTTTTTCACAAGCTTATCTTAAAATTTTCAAAGGTAAAAAGATTTTGTATAATCTTTTTTCCTAAATAAAAATGTTCACTTTTAATAATAGCTGTAACTTGCTATTATTGACTTAACTAGGTACTACTGATATGTATATACTACAATAAATATGTTCACAAGTAAACCACATTTATACGGTAATTCATTTAAATATATTGCCGATAATTTATGGGCATTTGGTTTCTAATCTTATATACCATGTATACACTTCGAACAAGTGTGTCTGTACTCTGCCGGTTCAGACTCGACTAAAATACAGGGCCAATTGTCTACGAGTTTATAAGGTAACCAACATTGCGCTAGTTGCCGGGCAATGTCCATGAACATTTTTCGTTTATAATAACTTGTTTAAGAAGCAATTAAGGCATTGATAAGGACAACTTTGCTGCTAAAAGAGTGATAATGACGTATAGTCTAAATTAGTTATCAGCTATATAATGAAAAGTTTTCATTCTGTCATTATTAATTAAATATTCACATATTTAATATGATTTGTGAATCAGATTTGCTAAAACTACGATTTTTGTGTAATAAGTAGAATTGCTATTCCATATTAACTTACCTATAAATAAAACATAAAACTGTTTAACGGTATGCAGCATCATACATTGATAGTAAAATAACGCTCAATAATTAAAAGGAACTGATGGATTAAATAAATTTACGCTAATTTTGTAGGAACTTGTTTTTTTTTGTAGGAACTATGGAAACAATTTTGTTTATTATGGTAAAATCGTAACAAACAACTGTCAGAAAAATCACACAACTTTCATTGTCACTTTTTATTGAAAACAAAACGACCGTCAAAACCGTGGGAAACAATTTATTACTTTTGATGATGACATTGTTAATGAAAACAAATACATAGACAAGTACTTTGCCAACATTGACTTTATTTCCGAGTTTGATTTGAAAAAAGAAATAAAAACAAAAGAAAAATGAGATAAGAGAAAAAACGAAAAATCACTTGTATGACAGATATTAGGTTCTACGAGTTATAAGCTGAAGTGAGTGAGTAAATATAAAAATTATGTTCAATATTGAGATCCTTTTCGGAAATTTTCAGTTCAACTTTTGTTTTTTTATGTTATCTTTAGTTTAACTTTTGACCCACCAACTATGAGCTTCAAAAGTCGAATGGCAAGTAATATTCGGATACATTATCGTTTATACACTGATTTATATAAGTATAATATGCTCATACATATAAAGAGTATCTGGCGTGTGATTTTTTTAGTTTGTCTCTTTTCGATATTCGTTAATCAATTGACAGTAGATTTGTGGAAACAGAAAAAAAATCCCAAAGTTATTCAAAGAGAACTACCCTACCTATATATGTAACGCATATGTATATACGTTTGTTCACACGTTTATTTATATATATGTATGTGTACAGACAATTTGCGATCGAAGGGGATAATGGGGATAATTGTAGTTTTTCAATATAATCCAAACGGATTTAGTGGAGAATATTACTGATTTATGTTTACGTAGCTTTGGGAACCTATATTAGATGAACGTGGAATGAGGATGGATATTCATTAACGTTTTTGATATACATATGTTTATGATATATTCATTTGTACATATATAGATTTGTCTTATACATATGTGTCTTGTGGTAATAAATTGTCAAAATTCTTTTCCATAAACCAAAGATTGACAAGTAAACAACTTTTCTGTTAGTGTTGCTCATGTTGTTAAGAGGGAAAATGGTGAAATGTACTATTTGACAGATGCAGAAATTGATAAGAATTATTTATCTTAAACTTAAGCTTAACTTGCACAAATATTTAATTACCTAACGGCCTCATGACCTTAGCAGAGTCCTTGTTTGATACGTATTAGTGTTTTTATATCTTTTGTAATGAACACGCATGTTTTCCTATTTTCATCGTCTATTACAATACATATGCATATGGGAGGCCGTTGATATGTTTGCGGAATAGTCCACCGAAATCAGGTTTCAGTTCTTGACATTGCTAATTTTTGGCAATAAGATCAACACTCTGTACGGGTGTCTGAGTATTCAGCCCCATCGGAAGAGACCTGTGGGTAACGCTAAAATTGTAAAATGTTTTTTAGATGCAAATTATATCCAGGCAATTGGCCGCTTCTTAAAATCTCGATTTTTTAGTGATGTCTATAATAAATATTGCAGCATTTCTCGGTTTTTGATCAGAATAGCAGCAATAACTTACGAGGGGCGTTCAATATATTCTCGGTATCGATATGAAGGAAAATGCTAATTCAATTTAAATTGTTTTTATTTTTCAATATGATCTCCCCTAACATCAATGCATTTGTTACATCTTGAGATAAGCTTTTTTAAACCCTCAAAATAATAAATTTCCTCTTTCTCTGCAAAATACCGACTTGAGTTCTTCATCATCCGAAAATCTTTTTCCACGAAGACATTTTTTCAAATCCGGAAACAGGAAATAATCACTAGGGGCAAGGTCTGGACTATAGGGTGGGTGTTGGATTTCTTCGAAACCACAATCTCGCGCAGCAGCCTTGGAAACTCGCGCCGTGTGAACAGGAGCGTTGTCATGAAGAAGCAACACACCCGCTGCGAGTTTACCCCGTCTTTTCTTTTTAATTTCCTCCCGCAAATTATGCAAAGTGGAAGCATAGGATGTGGCGTTGATGGTTTCACCTTTTTTTTTGTACTCAATGAGCAAGATTCCCTTTGAGTCCCAAAAAACTGTGGCCATGAGCTTCCCGGCAGACGGAGTGACTTTGAACTTCTTCGGGGGGTCTGTTCCTTTTTTATGCCACTGCATGGACTCTTGTTTGCTTTCAGGGTCATAGTGGTGGACCCATGTTTCGTCCCCAGTAACAATTCGATCCATAACACCGTCCGCGTTCTCACTACACATCTCCAAAAGCTCTCTACAGCATGCGATTCTCACTTTTTATCTGAGGCGCTGTGAGCATTCGTGGCACCCACCTTGCACTGACCTTTGAAAGGTTAAGATGGTCATGAAGAATGGTGTGAATGCTACCAATTGAAAGCTTGGTGATCTCTGCCATCATTTTCACCTTTATTCGGGCATCCTCAAGAACAAGTTTTTCGACTTCTTTGATGCTTTCTCCCGTACAAGCAGTAGCCGGGGCGCCGGAGCGGGGGTCGTCCTCAATGCTCTCTCTGCCTCTCTTGAACTCACTTGACCACTTTTGCACAGTTGATAATGAAGGTGCGGAACCCTGGTAAACAGCCACCATCTCTTCATGAATAGTTTTTTGACTTTTTCCTTGCTTAGTGAGAAATTTAATTACAGCGCGATGCTCAATTTTCACCATCATCGCCTCAGTTGCCATTATGATTCTGTTTAACTAGAGATAAAACGCGAATTAATAATCACATTTATATGAAATTTTACATGAATGCACTAAAATAATAGTATTACTTGATAAATAAGTCAATTTATATATGCAACCACAGCTTCACCCCTATACCGAGAATATCTTGAACGCCCTTCGTAATTGTGTCAATGGCCTCGCCATATTGAAAGCATCGGTTCGCACTAGATCACCGAAATCAAGCAGTTTTGGGCGCGGTAAGTACCTACATGGCGGACCACATGGGAGCTCGGTACACCGTGTACTGTTGACAAAAAACGCCGCATGGGCATAGTACCCCGGCGTAAAATGTATAGTCCTTTGAAAAATAAAACAAAATAAAATAAAACTTAATTCTGCCGGGCAATTGAAATTTTGTACACCAAACATAGATATTCATAACTGAAATAGGTTTTGCGCGGTTATTTGATTAATTTATAACTAATTGTTAAATATTTGTTTACTGCCAGAAAACTCCTACTTTTTATTTGGATGAATTTAAATTTTTTTATACACATGTAATATAATGCCAGTACTTTCAACCATATTCTAGTTCCTTTAGTTGAACACTTCTTAAAAATAAGCTGTCTTCGGTTCGATTATCCATTAACCGAACTTGGACCGCAAAAACTTGAAGAGTATATCAATGCCAATGTCCAGGTTCACTAGAGCGATTTTGAAAAAGTTCACCGCAAATGATTTTAAATTTGTTTAGATTTGGCAAACAGTAAGACTTAAGGAGGTTCCTTACTCCTTAATCGATAAACATTCATTTATTTTTAAAGTTATTTATCCATTATTATTCAGGTTTTCTGTGTGTGAGAAATTATTGTATAAAGTAATAGAATTTATTGATCTGGGATTTAGTTATGAGAGCGAAAAAGAAAAAGAGAAAACATTGCGCGTAGTGAACGTATCATACTTAGTTTCTGTATGAATATAAAATGTAGCTTTATTCTGGAATAGAAAATAGAAAATAGAAAATACTGGCATTTATGGTATGTAATCCCTCTCACCTTATGGGGCATGAGAGCGAACATACTGGGAGCTCCTGATTGCCTTCAACCTGGCGAAGGTCAGAGCGATCATTGTCACTATCCAATCCAAGTTGGAGTGCAGCCTCCTCGTGACGGCCCTAGATAATTAATCCGTCACTCGCTGGGTAGTGAACTAATGTATGCAGCGACTTCTCTCCGACCAGAATGCCGATAGTGCTTTGTCCCACTAACGTAAACAAAGCCAATGCTATGAATGAACATAATCCAGCTTCGGATACACAACGACCCCCTAATCAAAGACAAACACAGGGCGAAGAAGGACTACGATTTGAATTTTTTTTGTTTTTTTTTTGTAATTTACGCGCGCCTAAGGGGTTATGATACGATACCCTTTTACTGTTACAGGGCGCGGGGGCCCCCGCCCAATTATCAAGGCTTCGCCCATCAGTGACGTTGTCTAATAAAAAGCGGGGGTAGATTATTCTAAACTGGTCTTATCGTAAACATCCAGATTTTATTGCATGACTGGTTGATACGATTTGACCAGTTACAAGTTGCCGGTCATAGGTCTTGTTGGTAGGCTTGACCACCGGTAGTCCATACCAGGACTTAAATCACGGTACCATGGGAGTCAGGAGCCCCCCGGATTTCGGTCCGGGCCTGACTTGTTAGAGGTAGGCCCCCTTGTGGGAGCGTCATGGTGGCTGTGGTTTAAACCCAAATCGCGGGTACGGGTTTCCTTTTTGGTTTAGCCCATTGTAGAGTAGCAAATAATTACTGGGTGCTGCGACCCTAAGAGCAGCAAGAGGTTTTAGGTCGGCCTCGACTCATACCAAGGGTGGGACTTATGCCTCCAACACAGTTCCGATTTGGTATAATTCAAATCCCGAAAGATTAGCGATGGCAAGGCGTATCCTTGCTCCCTATGGGTGTATGGGCACCTCGTAAACATTAAGTCTACATGACAGGAGGTTTACGTTAAAAATCCAGGTACGTTCTGTTACAGGGCGCGGGCGGAAAGATAGAAGGAGGAGAAAGGAAAGCATTGTTGTGATGTAGTGGTTTGAAACTCAGGTGTGTTTGGTTTCGATATTGACTCTCCAGGGGTGGGAGTCCGAATAGGAGGGAGAGATTTTTCTTCACTCGGAATGATTCAGGCTGTGAATTTTAACGGTTGTTTTGTGTTTGCAAACTCTACAACAGCCAAATCTACATGTCAGTGTTATGCCTTCACACGCAGATTTTTCTGACTGAGTTCCAATTACACAAATGAAAACTTGCTGTGGCTAGGATTACAACCTTGACCCTCCGGGTGAGAAGCGATTGCTAGTACCACTACACCACGGCCACCCAGGAGCAACTCAAAAACTGGGAAATATCCTCAAGCAGTATAGGGCGGATATTACTGCAATCCAGGAAGTACGCTGGATAAGATCGGGAATGATAAAAAGAACAGATTGCGACCTTTATTACAGTTGTCACAGAAGGTTAAACATATTGGAATGCCGATTCATTGTAGGAAAGCGGTTCAAATCAAAATGTTAAAATTGTACTCGGGGACCTTAATGCCAAAATCGGTAAGGAGAACATCATTGGCGAAGCGGTAGGAAACTACCGCTTCCATGATACGTCAACAGATAACGGCCTCCGATTCGCAAGCTTGGCGATAGCTAGTAGTACAGTGACATATAGCACGAAGTTCCTCACAAAAGAATCCAAAAAGTACCCTAGCTATTTCCGGATGGTCGAACCGTCAACCAAATCGACCACGTGCTTGTTGATGGACGTCACTCGTCAAATATCCTGGATTTTAAAACATTCAAAGGGGCAAACGTCGACTCTGACCATCACCTGGTTGCAGCCCGATTCAGAGCTCGTCTGTCAAATGAAAGAAAGCTGCAACAAGATAATTTGCAAAGCATGGGAGGACGAAAGCATGCCCCACGATTGGAATATCAGCTCTGTCTGTCCCATCTACAAGAAGGGCGATCATATGTCCTGTAAAACTATCGAGATTTATTCGTACTTAACGTCGTTTATAAGATCCTATTCAGTATATCATGTGATCGTCTGAGACCTTACCGCATCCACAAAGCGGCCAATACTAGTGCGGCTTCCGGCCCGTCAAATAGACATTTCCCCATTAAGGCAGACCCTGGAAAAGAGCACCGAGTTCTAAGACACATACCACCACTTCATCGACTTCAAAGCTGCATATGACAGCATCCATCGGAATTCGCAGTAGAACCTCCGAATTATTTCAAATCTGCACCGGATTTTGGAAAGGAGAGGCGCTGTCGTGTGACTTCTTCAATTTAGTACTTGAGCAGATAGTACGACAGGCAAAAGTCAAGACAAAAGGTACTATTTTCTTCAAATCCCTTGAGCTTCTGATATACGCGAATGATATCGATATAATCGCACGTTCCCAGCGTGCCGTAATTGAAGCCTTTACGGCAATTGAAGAAGAGGCAAAACGAGGTGGTGTTAAAGTGAATGAGGAAAAACCAAATATATGCTAACGACTAAAAACCGAACCGTCGCACATCACCTTTGACAAGATGCCACTATCGACAGCCACAATTTTGAGGTACTCAAGGAGTTCACCTATCTCGGGGCAAATGTTAACTCCACAAGCGACATCATGGTGGAGATTCGACCCAAGGCAAGCGTTGTTACTTCGGTCTGTCGAAACAAATTGGGTCAAAACTCCTAGCGCAAAGAGTTAAATTCACGCTTTAAATAGCTTTATATCAAAATCGTCGATTTTGATTTATCTCAGCAGCAGCTAGAATTAATGGGAATTGAAGCAACTAGACAAAAGGTTCTTTTACAAATCGAATGTACATTGTCTCACAAGATGATGGTATAAAATTAACAAATTATTACAAACATAGTTTTTTTTTTTAACGAAAGTAACTGAATAATGAATAAACTATTGTAAGTATAACAACAAATAATCTTAAACAGCATTAATTTTGTCAGTTCAGCTTTATGGAGACGAATGTTGGACGATAAGTAAGACAGCGGAACAAGTTTTAGGTTCTTTTGAAAGAAACATCCTTCGTCGAATATTTGGTCCTGTCTGTGAGGAGGGCGTATAGAGAAAAAAACATAACCTAGCTGTACTAGGATGTGCACATAACACGGGCGGCAAAAATCCGTCAACTTCATTGGCTCGGCTACATCAAACGAATGGACGACAATGCTCTAGATAAGATATTCTTACAATCCGAGCCACCAGGTCCGAGAAGGAAAGGAAGACCGAACCTCCGTTTTAACTAGGCGACCACGGATATAAGGCAGCTTGGACTTTCCAGGAAGGAGCACTCCCGGATGGGAAGCTACAGTTGTTCAAGCCTTGACCGTCTAAGGGTTGGCAGCCTGATAAGAAGAAGAAGGAACCCTTTCCACTTAATGTAAAAATTATTTAGAACTTATTTATAGATATTTTTAATTGAAAAGCTGAGTCAGCAATATAATCAATATTCCTACGAAATATATAATTTGACAAAATATTGAGTACAATCTCTTTGTAGATGAATATACCAACAAATTATATGTTTGCGTTACTAAATGTATGCGATATTTTAAATGCTATTATCAATTTATCTTTGTCGTTTTTTAACATACCCTTTTTTACAATATTTAATTTATAGAGGTTTAATCGGGTTTTTATTTTCATTTATTTATTTATTCACTAAATTATGCACATGTCTACAGTTTAAATTTTAAAGTGAGTTAAAATAACAAAATATAAAATTTTTCTTCAAATAAGTTATTGTAAAAAAAAGTCTTCAGTAGTTGTTTTCATGTTGTGAAATTTACAGTATTTCTGAGATTAGTCGGAAGTTTGTCTAATGATGTTAGAAATTTTTATGCAAGTTGTTTTCTACCGTATGTGTTTGGTTGAAATACTCTCTGAACAACTCATACTGTTAACAATTTAGTTAACAGAGCTCGCTATCCTATACCTTTTCTCTAATCTGCCTAGTCCCACTTCCTTATTATCTAACTTACAATCATTCGCTCGCTTCTTCAGCGACTCTCCTAGAGATTCATAAGCATTTGTCTTTTATTACGCATAATTTCTCTACATAATCTCCCAATTGTGCGAGAACCCAAGAGTACCTGCAAAAGCGATTGATTCCTCAACATTGTTGGTCCATAGACCATAGCTCGCCGGATAATCAAAACAAGAAGAAAAGATTTCTCACGCTTATCAAAAGTTAACAAACAGCAGCAATTGAAGTCTTTCAAGAAAGCTGATGAAGGAAGATACACTACATGTCAACTGGATTGAACAGGTGAGTGGAATATTTTTGATATTAGTACCCAATATATAACATATATACTGCGATTGATCATTAATTAAGTGATGAACTGACTAATTTCATTGGCTTACATATGACATACATATATATGAATACGAATGTATATCTGCACAAGCATTTATATACATATAACATACACTTGATTAGACCGCAAAACACAGGTATACTCGTATTTAAGTAGCACAATTCATTGGCAAAATAAGCACAGTTTAATTAACCATTTTTTTCCTATACTAGAAAGATGATAGTGATCAAAATTTCTTGCTTGTAAACAATGTCTCTTCGAATTCAATTTTTTTCATCATTAAAGCCTTGCCAATTAGTTAGTCGAGTTTTATAATTCTTTCAAAAATAAGCTTATCGTAGATTTTTCTGTTCCATATTTGGAAGCGCTACAGGTCGAACTAAAAGGGTGTAAAAAATAACTTTGCACTGTGCATTCGTTCTGATGATGCAACTGAGCATTCTGCATATTATCATCTGTTTATGCTCAAATCGTCTTCCTGAAACAACATTGTCGCTCTGGGAGCAATCTTTGTCAAAGAGCACAGAGATAGTATCCTGGGTATCGTGTTACGGTATTGTGTGGTTGAAACAGTTTCTGACATGATATTCTCTAATAAATCAAAACCAACAGCCCCTAAATTGAAACGACCCCAAGTTGTACATTAAAAGCATCTTCGAAACCATCTTTCGTCTTTGCCTGAATTTTCAAACATGCAGATCGATGATAGGATTTCAACCGTCAGAAGGCATAATTATTGTTTAAATTGCCTTGCCATAGCACATATTAACGATGACAGCCTTAGAACTTATTATAAGTGCAAAAGTTGCTTTCAGTTCCAGTTGTAACCACAAGCAACCAAGATACGCCGCCTAACCATATACAGTCCAATCGCAATTCATATCACCCCCTTCGCGTTAGGGGCTAGAATATACCCGATGCCTGTCGAAGAGGCGACTAAAATCCACTGGGCCGAATTAAGGTGTTAAGCGGCCCATGTCAGAATCAACCAGGAGGCCCAGTCTAAAAAAAAGCCCAATCTTTAACGGAGCATCCGGATACTTGTCGACCTTCGGATCAGCAGGCCTTATCTGTCTAATGCGGATCTCTGGACAGTAGAAGTGGGTATAAATAAAACGAACTAGTTAAAAAAACAGTTTTTCATCTCATAACGACGTAACCGTTTTATTTTCATACAAAAAACAGTTTATATAGCAACTACATTTATCTATTTGCATACACAATATTCAACTCAGGTATGCGAACGGATCATTCTTTTCCGCAAATATGAAAAACGCATGAAGGAGAAAAACGAATAACATGATTCCACCCTTATACATAAGTAGTGCCCCTGGCTGACAGTAACTACATTCACGAAACGAACGAAAGAGCGTTTTCATATCTTTTAGTGCAAACGAACAAAAAACGGAAAAAACGCAGAAAATGTTAAAGACAAAAAAAAAACGATAACGATCGGGGAAGTAGTTAAACTCTAACGATCGGGAAAGTAGTTAAACTCTAACGATCGGAGAAGCAGTTAAACGAAAAAAACGATTACGATCGGAGAAGTAGTTAAACTATAACGATCGGAGAAGCAGTTAAACGAAAAAAACGATAACGGTCGGGGAAGCAGTTAAACTGTAACGATCGGGGAAGTAGTTAAACGAAGAAAACGATAACGACCGAGGAAGTAGTTTAATTTTTCTGCGTTTTTTCCGTTTTTTGTTCGTTTGCAATAAAAGATATGAAAACGCTTTTTCGTTCGTTTCGTGAATGTAGTTCCTGTCAGCCAGGAGTGGAATCAACAAGGAAAAGTTGGGTTTATATTACATTGAAAACAACGGCTTCATTTGAGTGGATGAGACGAAAATGGTTTTTGATTTTCCCCCAGTACATGATTATAATTTCGTTAGTGCTTCTTAGTTAGTTAACTAGTTTTTTAACTAGTTATATTTCTTTAAGAAACTGTTTCGTTTCGTTAACACAAAAACCGAAAACGACCCACCTCTACTGGACAGACGGAATACCCCTTCTCCGCTACTCGTGGGAACTAAAATGAGTTCTACAAATACAATACAACACAATACAAATAGAAACCAGGACCCCTTTAAAAAAAGTTCAAGGGTTATGAGATCTCCAACACGCCGAACGCTGGAAAAATCGTGCGGAAGCAAAGACCAAGCACAATTTTGGTGCCTTTTTGAAGGAAAGGATGCGTCGTCGAATTACTCCCATACTAGGTAGCTATATGTGAAGCAAAGTTGGTCGTCCAATTTGTTTTAGCCATGGCCGGCTTACATAGTTTTAAATTAGATTTAAGAAAAAAATAAAAATAAAAACCAAAAAAAAAAGTAATAAAAATAAAAAAATTAAAAAAAGATATATATATATACATACATATATCTATAGATATATTAGGTATATATATATTATGTGTGTACACATATCTAATGTATTAAATGTAAGTAGATTAAGTAGATTAAGATTTATTTCTAGGTAGTCCGTAGGCTTATAGTTTTGAGTTTTATAATAAAATAATAAGTTTAAGTTGTATTGTCGTAACTATAAGAATAAGAATAAGAACTGTCCTAAACGTCGAAAGACATAATTTTTAAGTATTATGTTTAACATATAGTGCCCGCATGGGGCCAGTAAGTTAGTATAAGATTATTTGTAAGTTATTGAAGCTAATTTTTAAGCATTTTTTTGTCTAGAATGTAAGAGTAAATTAAGTATGTAAATAAAAATGCATAAAAACTGATGGTAGATGCACGCACCAAATATATTGAATGCATCGACATGAGTTGAAACATAACCAGGACCAAAGCCATACATCAGGAAAGGGCAACTTTAGCTCACTTCCGGCTTCCGACAATGTAAGATCTTCTACTTCTAAAGAAATTAAAAAAATTTCGAGCATAAATGGTATTGATCACGTAAAATCTCTAGTGAAATATCTAACAAAATCGTGTCGAAACCGTAAAAACGAGTTTTAAAAAATCGTTAAGTTCAAAAAATTCCAAGTGCACATTAAATGAGTGCTAAGACGCGTTTCTAATGGATTATAAGAATTCCATTCATAGTTCGATGAGTTCTTCTCCTGCTCAGATAATTTTCAATAAAAATGCCGCCAAAACACCCGATCTGATAGACTTCTTTATCGGAAAAGGAGTAAACGCTAGTTACGTCAAAGTTGAAGAAAGCTTCGATCTTTCCTCCGATCATTCTCCAATTATCGTTTCATTGTGCGAATCCTTGGTTAAGAAACAAAGACCACCCAGATTATGCAACAAAAAAACTCACTGAGAAGATTTCCGAATAGAGGTTGTCGAAAATACTGAGTTAAAAGTACCGCTCAGAACGCCATATCAACTTGAATAAGAAGTCCAATTACTCCATATGGATAGCCGTTAAAAGTTTTCGAATTCCCCAAATACACGTGGCGCCAATATGAAGAAACCCGGATGACTGGTCGAAAGAGGATACAGAAAAAGCCAACTTTTTCGCCGACAATCTTGCAGAAATGTCCAAACCATTCGACGGTGAATTGCTTCCAGAGAATGTCAATACGCTAGACGTGATGACGAACCTTCCAATAGAAAAGTCTACGCTTAGGGAACCTAGGCAAGTTGTAGACACGCTTAAGTCCAATAAAACTGCGGGATATGACGGCAGAGATACTTACAACGCTACCGAAAAAAGGTTTTCTAAAGCTGCTCTATCTTTTAAATGCCACTATAAGATTAAAGCATGTACCGCATCAGTGGAAAGTTGCCGAAGTTATTATGGTTCCGAGACCCGGTAAACTGCTGACAGAAGTCAAGTCATACAGACCAATATCGCTCCTCCCGATTATATCGAAAGTCTTCGAGCGAATCTTACTTGATCGTCTTAAACCGATTATTGAGACAAATCGCCTCTTCCCCGATCATCAATTTGGCTTTAGAAGCCAACACTCTACTGCTGACCAAGTGTATCGAATAACCGATGTAATTAAACGAGCAATCGAGTGTAAGTTAGTTTGTCCAAGCGTGCTCTTTATAAGATATGGCACTAGGACTTGAAATATAAACTTCAACAAGTCCTACCCGAGCAATTGTTTCATATTTTAAGTTCATACCTAGACGACCGACTCTTCCGTGTCAGACACGGAAACGAATATTCCAATTTTAATATCAATAAAGTCGGGGGTGTCGCAAGGAAGTGTACTTGGCCCTCTGCTATATTTGCTTTTTACCCGCGACCCACCATAAATAGACGATACTGTGCTAGCCGCATTTCCTGATGACACTGTCATTTTGGCAACAGCTAAAACCATCGAAGAAGCAACTGCTAAGTTGCAACGTGCCCTTACAGGGATTCACAATTGGACAAAGACTTGGCGAATTGCGTTTATGAAAACAAGTCTGTCCATGTGAACTTCACTCTCAAGAACACTGACAATCTGCCTGTGTTTATCAACGCAGTACAAATTCCTTTCGCGAACGAAGCCAAATATCTTGGTTGACCCTCGACGCTAAACTTAAATGGAGAGCACACGTTAAGAAAAAACGTGAAGAGCTTGAGATTGAGTATAGAGACATGTACTAGCTTCTTTGAAAGTATTTCAAGCTCAGGTGCTTCCTATTTAGAAGGATCAGACTCTTAGAGCGATTCGGATCTAGCCTTAGCTAGATCTGTTTAATCGGTAGACATGTTGGTCTAACTGTCCACCTAATGTCTGTTCTTTTATTGGCATCCAACTTTAGTATTAATTTGCACATAGCGATTCTACCCTTTTCCGGTAGAATAGGTAGAGTGGTTCCAATTTTGGCGAGTTCATCGGCCCTACAGTTCCCTGGAATATTTCTGTGGTCCGGCACGCAGCAAATGTGAAGGGTGAACTGCTCTGCCATCTCCATAAGAGATGATCGCCATTCAAGGGCGGTTTTCGAATTTAGTGAGACTGACTCCAAGGATTTGATAGCAGCCTGCTTCTCCGAAAAGATGTGGATATCCTCTGCAGATATCACTTTTTTCTTCAGCAAGCACAGAGCTTCTTTAATCACCAAAATTTTCGCCTGGAACACGCTACAGTGATTTGGAAGACGGAAAGAGAGGCTTAGATTTAGCTTATCTGAGAAAACACCGCCACCACCAACCCCGCTATCGGTTTTAGATCCATCTGTCTAGAAATGGATTGACTTCCCCTCCATGAAAGCATCTTCCTCCCAGAAGGATCCAGAGGGAAAGCTTACATGGAAATCTTTGTCAAACCAAAGTTGAGGTATGGTGTTATCGATGTTCTCTGTGAGGATTCCTAATATATTAAGAACGTTATCGTGGCCCAATGAATCATTTGTCCAGCTTCAGTCGCAGCTACTTGAATACTGCAAATAGCTTAATCTAATAATGGATGCAAGCGATTTCACCCTATGATAGACAAGCCTGTTTGCTATGAGTTTAGAATCTTTTCTGGCACAGACACCTGAGAAAACGGTTGTTGGCTTTAGTGGTGGCGACGGATCATACTTGGCTATGTTCGTTAAATGTTGGTAACTCGAAGCTTATCAAATGGCATCTAAAACTGGAGGAATTCGATTATGAAGTAACTATTAAAAGGGAGTTATCGATGACTTTATATATACCAAATTGTTCACAATGTTTATTGAAATTACTTTTCCCAGCTCTAAATTATTAAATTGATAAGATGCACAGAAATACTGAAAAATATTTCAAATGACGATGATGAAGACATAAACGGTAACCACCGCAAGTCCAATCGTCGAGGAATAAGTGTAACCTTGCTACATTTCAAGCGAAAAAACTACCTCCCTTTTATAAAAAAAAATAAGATTATCAAATTTATAAATAACCATGAAAACCCCTCCGACACTTGAGGGGGGAGAAATGAATTCCTTAAAATCCCGCACTACACTAACAAGGAAATGCTCTCCTTTATTAATTATTTTTTTAAATTCGGAACTGCATATACGAGTAGTTCCGAATAAGTTTTCAATAATTATTTCATTCAGACACTTGATGAGGCTTTACAGCATATCTAAGAAACTAGTAACGGATCCAGGAGCTAAGTTCACCTCTATTATATCCAAAGTCATTTGTCCACAATTTGATGCACTCGTATGTACAATAAAACCCTATATGACACTCGTATAATATCCTTTCTGCAAAGTAGCAGTAGTTTACAGGTTAAAATAAAATAATAATTCCTGATGTTTTTTTTTTTGTAATTTGCGCACACTCAAGGGACCAAAGTACCCTTAAAATGTTTGCACACAATAAATACAAATAAAGAAAAAAAATGAAAAAAAAAAGGGGTAACGGAAGTTGACAACGTTGCAATTAATAAAAACTAAAGCAGAACCACGGAGAAATTTAACATGATAACTTATAACAATACTAATCATTGTGCCGCTTCGTACTTTTTTGTCGTAGAACATATATATAAAATTAGAAACATTAACTACAATAGAAAAGATTATTTAAAATAATTGAACGAGTTCCAAAAGGATTAATTAATAATATTTAATACAAATACCAATACTTTTCCAATAAAACTTTTCTTTATATCACTTAATCAAACTTCCGATTAACAAAACAGATATGGATATGGTATTGTATTAGGCAATAGGTATGTTTACCCAAAACCTATGTCCTTGTGAGCGACCTAAGCATACAATATATAAACGAACTGTGTTTACAAAAAGAAATAGTAAATCATTACGAGAGAGGGAACATACTATCAATTACCACTAACAATTTTGTTAACAATAAGCCAGCAGGGTGACGTTGTAGAAAAGTAGTAAAATCGTATATTACCTATACAACCCGAGAACCCTCATGGATGCTCCTGCTACAGAAGATAAAAGAACCTGCAAAAAGCATCAATTCGGAACCTTGGTGTTCCGTTGAAGTCTTTAACTTCAGAAACAAAATGCCCTAGAATCAATGACATCTATGTATCATATTACTTGTAATCGTAATTAGCATCATATATTGGAAACAACACTTTTCTTCAGATGACGGAAGCAGCTCAACCAGCGTTTGAGTAACCAAGCTCCAGTCGTAGGGCAGACGAGCTACGTTACCTCTTCAGCAGCATATCAACACTCATCTAAATATCTCGCGCTAGGCCTTTGGCTTGTATCGCGGCACGAGTTGTGGTATGATATCACTCTACAAAGATGTAATATTCTGATCTCAGTAATAAATTTAACTATGTAAATTTTGGAGACCAAATTGCGCATATTGGGGAATATTCCCGATCTTCCACAGGCTAAAAAAGCTATAAGATCCTTTTAAAATAAATCCAAATTACTAGTATCTCTTAGCCTCTAAAGGGATTATATCAAAAGACTGGTTAACTTTCTACCTATATTATTAACGTTTCTACGTTATTACTTATTAACGAAAAGTTATGTGTACACCTTTTCAACGTCGACAGTGAAAATGAAACGCTAAAAGCGAAATCGTTTAACCAAGGTAAAAAAAAAATGTTCTTGAAATTCTGATCCGGTATAAAGAATGTCAGTAAGTAAGTTATTAGATGTGGTTTTTACCGAAGCGTTAAAAATTTCTGTCATTTTCGTAGAACTACTATCCAGCTTCCGAGCGCAATAGTGTTGAAGAAAGTATACATTTATAAATAATTCCTTTCATATCCCTTAACTTTAGATATACTTCCATAAGGGAAGAATTTTGGCTGTCTCATGAGTTTTCGCTCAATTGGGAGAAATTGCATTATTTATGGAAAATCTGAGAATGGTAAACTTATTGTTCCTCAAAGCATATTTCACAGCATCGTTCTGCTTTTGTTTGCGCTCTTATTTGGTCCTCCGCTGGCTGTTCAATGGCCCTGAACCCAGAACTGAGCATGTACAGTATGTTTTGCCAATATTCAATTGTCATATTGACTAGTTACGTTGACATTGTCCAGAAGCACACGGCATCAAATTCCTATTCCAATGATGTTTGAAAATCATGCTCTTGCAGCACCAAAAATGATAAACTTTTCCTTCGTATGGTTTGAAGTTGTTGTGGGTGTAAATGTTGTCTCTGCCTGATTTTCGGGATTAACAGCTACTGAATCGGATTGCTCTAACTTTTGAAGAGTCTTAGTATTAGAATTTGACGTGTCGCTGAATATCGCCATTGTGCAGTAGGGTATTGTGCTTTTGAGAGTATTTCTTGCATTCTCTGAGTAAACATTTAAACGTGTAATGCCTTTTCCTGAGATGGTATATTCATACCTTTTCCTGATCCACAAGCTTGTTACTATTAGCTCTAAATCCAGTTACGCCTTTTCCATAAATGACCCCATGTTAATATGGTAACCATTAGGTTTTCTTAACCCCATAGACATTCTTCTGTTGTATCATCCGCAACAACCGAACTATGGGTGAGTTTGTTGAGCACATTGTTTTGTCAGTTACTTAACGGTTGCCATGGGCACGCAAAGTTAGGAAAACTCCATAATCTCCATAAAATTGTGGAATGAAGATTTTGGGTAGGTGAAGCATGGATGCAATGGACTGCGGTGCATGCTGATGGATATCTAAGAGCGCATCCAATCTGGTAAATACCAATCTGGTCAAAGAAATTTTTGCGCTGCGGGCTTTTCTCATATGACGTTTTTATTTGCTTAATTTTTTGTGTAATCTCAGTTGACGCCAAGAGTGAAGAATTCATGTACATAAAACCATTTTATCTATTGTACATATATGTAAATGCTTTTTTGACTCGCCATTCTGTATTACTAAATTAACAAAGGTTTGGAATAATAATCTTTTTTGTGATTTCTCATATATAAAGGAAATTTTTTTCAAATGAACTCCAAACAATTCTTATTGAACTAAAATGTGCTCCAGTCAGCCAAAAAACAAGAAGAGGAAGATTTGTGCAGTCTGTCAGTCGTAAAAGAGAAGGATAAACAATAATTAGCGCACAAAGTGAAAATTATGATAATACTATATGTTTAGAACATAATATTGACGGGCGTTACTCTTCTCTTGCATTTCAAAGTTAAAAGGGAAAGAATTAAATATTTGTATGTCTTTTTTATGATTTTCTTTTTTCCAACAGTAATTTAATTTAACACGTTGGCTGAAATTAGTGATTATGACAATAAAAAGTCATTTTCCAGAGGCCAATGTATCACTGGCGATCATATCGAAAATCTTTTCCGGGGTGCTGAACAGGAATAATGCATGTTTGTTTTTTTTTCGGCTGAGATGTTTTGCACTTGCAATAGTAAGTATTTCAAGTTTTTTTCATTGCCATCACTGGTGGTGATTTTGTGTTAAAAAGAAAAACACTACTCTTGTTTTTAACGAGTAACATGTCTGTATGGGTACATACAACCATAAAGGCGATGACATATGTCATTGCTTCCAAAATAAGTATTTTTTTTATTATATGACGAAAAACAGAACATACTTTTATTGCTGGGAATGTGATCCTTCCCAATAGGCATAATATGCATAAACTAGATACTACATATAAATTTATACTGTTTATTATTCGAAGAAGATATATGAACAAAAAATAAACTAGCCGAAATTGCGGCGACCGATGGGTCACGCAAATAACTTCCTGATAAAAAGAACTTGTAGTATTCCCTAATGGTTTTTGATAGTTCATATCATATTAGAATTTAGGAAACCTATTATCCACAAAATTTCGACCAGTCAGATTTAGGACTACGTATATTAACGAAATTGTAGTTAGTACTGCATTGACGGCTCTAAAGTTTTTGCTCTTACTTGAATAGCTCAGATAATTTTGGCCCGATTTTTTTTTCAAATTTTCGTCTGTGTGCTACTCGTATATTAATAGATTTCGACGAGTCCACCACTTTCAAGAAAAAATTTATTGTATTTTGTGTATGTTTTTTTTAATAACTTAAATAAGGTGGTCAAAATCGAATGGCCGCCATTCGACAGGAAGTCGCATGATCTGACAAAAAATCAAATCGATAGCCCGATTCGTTTGCGAGTTATAGTGAGCCAAAAAATTAGCAGACATAATACACACACATCGTGCAGCACCGGGTTTTAAAATAGTGCCGCAGTGTTTCCCTGCTTCTCGTAAGAGGCGACGAAATGAGGAGCTTATAGAAGGAGGGTAGGATTTAAAAGGTCCCAAGAACCCATTGAACTCTTTGCGACAGGACGAGAAAGTACAGCCTTTTTTATAAGTGGTCGCTACCCCCTGAGGGTGACTTGGGATACAATAGGGAAAATGACGATGTCCTGATATACCCACCACAGCGTGAGAGCAGGGTCATATAAAAATATTCAAGTGAGGGACCTAATAAACTCCCCACTTCCCCGATAATTTCTTCGTAATGGGACGAGTAATTGCCGTCCGTCAGTACGTAGCCCTTCCTTCCGTAAAGGATCACATCTACTGAATGATGCCTGAGAGTTTAAGCGTTAAGACCGAGCCCGGTAAGGTCTTAAATACGGTATACCGGAAAAAACGATTAAATTTTTGATAGCCATGTGCTGACGTTTTCAGTATTCTGTAATGCAAGTAAATCAGGGTGAAATCTGGTTGAAACGACGTACAGGTTAATGCAGCAAGCGCTCCCGCCCCGATAAAACCCTTGTAAACCTCAAAGAACGCTCAATGCTCATCACCGTGTGGTTGGTATTGTAGGCCCTGAACGCATGAGCTCGTAAGGGCTTGTGATAACCCTTGTATGGCCTTACTGCTTGCAATTATAACTATGAGATACTGCGGTGACGAAACATCCGAATAATGATAACGACTCTGAGTAGGGACCCTAAACACATGAGTTTAAATAAAACAAACTCAATTTAAAAATCAACGGAGGAGCAAAAAATAGTGAAATAACGGAGAATCAGGAGAATCAGGAGAATCCAGAGTCCCGAGATCTTTTTCTACTGGAACTACGGGCGGACATGTTGAGATATTAGGAACAAGAGCCCATATTTGTGAAGAGGAAACCCAAAAATCAGCTAAGCTAGACGAGCAGATCAGAGAGCTCGTCGAAATGCTTGAGTATGTGAAAAGGTACTCAATTCATCAACCCATAAGGGAGAGTAATGAGAGGATAAGAGTCCTATAAGAACTAACGGCTATCCAGCTGCAGGACGAGAAAGTCGAGGAGATAATCAGAAAGAACAATTTTTCACACACCTCTCCCCGGCTGAAGCAAAAGGAGGTTCCAAAAAATTGTCGAAAACCGTGACGCCAAGCGAACCCAAATGCGGAAGTTCCTAAAGACAAACGTGGGGCCAAGCGAACTTAAACCGATTCCCAAAAGATACCATTGGAAGATATGTAGTTGGACAAAAGTTCTTAAAAGAAAAGTCCAAAGAAAACAGCGTAGCGTAAAGAAGACTTTGGAAAGTGATATCAAGGACCAGAAGGACGCAGAACGGTGCTCTCTTGTTTCAGGTCAAGGAGACGGGCACAAAAGCAGCCAAATTTAAAGGCGCTATAAGCCTAGCATTAGGATCGCGAGCGAATATAAAGGCTCTGACGCACCGTGTTACTGTCGAACTAAACATGTCAATAAAGTAACTTATAAGGAGAATATAAGCACAGCAATTAATTCGCAATTTGGCTAGAAGATGCACTATCGTTACGAAAGGCGTTTGGTGGCACCCAATCGGTGGTAATAAGTCATACTGCTAAATACTCGTATCAATCATTGTGGACAGCCAAAAATGAGGGAAGGGACATAGTCCTGGTCAGCGAAATATATTAAACGCTTGATATCAACTTATGGATCTACGACCAAACAAAGCTGGCAATTTGGACATGCGGCAAACAGGCATTCCAAGAAATCTACACTCATGCACTTTCATAGCTGTTATCCACGAAATGCGGCTATGGGGCACAAAGTAATATTGAGCAGTGGTAACGCTTGATATTAAGAATGCCTTCAACTGCGTAAGCTGGCTATCCATAACAAGAGCACTTTCGAGAATGGATGCACTACAAAATTTAGATGTCGCTAATAATATCGAAAAAAGGTGCTTTGGAAACAATCATTGACGACAAAATCAACAGAAAACTAATCACATGATCGTCAACAAATTCATAGTAAATAATTATGTTTGCTGTACCAAACGATAGTCGAGGTCATCTTGAAGTCGCTCCCCACACAATCTTCGACACTACGATTACAATCAAGACCCCTGTACCTTCCTCTACCGCTCGTTGCAGATCATCCAGAAGACACTCCACGCGACAGCATAGTTTTCTGAAAAATATTGCCAACAAGTTAAATTGGCCCACATCATACGGAACAGGTGCATGCAAATATTTCTATGATTAGTACAATTTGTTGATTTCATTTAAATTCTCAAATATAATGTTCATGTATGTTACATGTAGTAATTTTATTAAAAATGTGCATTTTAAACTATTGTACTGCCTAGTTGGGAACCCATAAATTAATTCGATAGCACAAAGTTTCCCTATTTTTCTTTAGCTAAGTATTGAGTTTTCGCGTTTCGCCATTCCTTGGGGATAGGTTTTTTTCTTTTCTTTCGACTACAATGACCGTGTTAGAAGATTTTACCGTCGCTGCTGATCAGCTGATGTAATTTCAGTTAGCCCTTCAAGAGATTCCACTTGTTGATAAAACATTAACTTATTTAGAAGCATCCAAAAGTGAGATCAAAGATCTGTGGTCTAAAATTAAAACGTGTGAAGCACGTGGCATTTCGAATATCGAACAATGCATCAAGGTTCCTCCTTATGACACTCAAACATTTTACGGTGATTATCTAACTTGGCCGTAGTTCCGAGTTATGTTCATCGCGGTTTATATAAACCGAAATTGTGCTCAGTACAAAAATTGTTCCATGTGCGCTCGAAAACAAAGGGTGAGGCTAACAATATAGTTTCTAAATTCCCTCTCACTGCGGATAATTTTGGCCTAGCTTGGAAAGCACTTTCCGCACAATACGAAAAGAGACGAATTTTAGGGAACAATCAATTGAACTGTTTTTTAATCTACCTGTAATTTCGGTTGAGTCTGGTAAGGGCGTTATAGATCTCCAGTGGGAGATCAATGACTGCATATCGATTCTTAGGGCTCTTAAAGTGTATGTAGATTCGTGGGATCCTATTCTTATATACCTTTGTTCAAATAGGTTACCTGCAATAACTTTGTCTCTATGGGAGCAATCCGTTAAAAACCCAAGTGATATTCCAACATGGGAGGAAGTAGATCTTTTTTTAACAAAACGGTATAGAGTCTCGAAACTGTGTCCGATCTGAAATTTGTGTTAAGACTGAAAGTTCAACAATCTAAAGGGCATGGTACCAATAAACACAAAGCTTTTCATTCAAAACCTACTAATTTTAACTGCAAACTATGAAAAGGTTAGCATTCGATTCGTCAGTGTTAGATCTTTTTACAGATGAGTATTCCCGATCGGATTTCGAAGGTGAATTTTGTGAAAGTTTGCGAAACTGTCTAGCCTTCTACTCATTTAGGAAAAGACTACCGAAGCATGCATATGCATCTACTCCTGTTCAACAATCTCCATCTGATCACTCAGCAGAACATGTTCAACAGAGTAGTCCAGTTCCAGAAAATCGATCTGAAAATATACAGTCCACTGCAAACCCCAATCCTCTTCAGTTTCAAACTATTTTCTCTCGTACCAATCTTTTTAGCAACAGCTCTTATCGATATTCACTATCTAGGGAGTAAGTTTGCGCTGCGTGCATTTATCGATGGTGGGTAAGAAGTAACTTTTATATCCGAAGATGCCCAGAAAAGACTAAATCTTCCAGTGAAACTGATAAAGGCCCAGATATCGGGTATGATTTTCTCAAGAAAGTCGAAGTCTTATTCAACAATCTTGTCACATTTTAGTGAGATTTCAATCGACGAACAAATCGCGAAGTTTTGAGAAGTTTAAAAGATTTCCGGTAGTAAGCCCATATCTCAGGAAGATATATTCTGTGAGCAGCTGTACTCCAAAACAACTCTAAGAAATGACAGCGCCGTTACATTGTCCATCTCCCATTCAAAAATCCTCTTCCTATTCTTGGCCGTTCAAGAGACATTGCATTTTAGGCAATTTCATCAAGATACAATCAAGTTCTTGCGGAATATGCAACCCTGGGGAACATACAATTAGTTTCATCTGAGCAGATAATTCGAAATCATACTTTATGTTCCAACTATCTGCCACACCACTGATAAAACCTGATAGTGTCACAACAGGTTCGGGTGGTTTTCAATGCATCGAATCCTTCAAGTAACGAAATCAGCCTTAATGACATGCTATACACGAGTCCAGTTTTACAAGTTAACTCAACTTTAATATTGAGATGGCACTTTTATCGTTTTGTCTTCAACGCTGACATCGAGAAGATGTACCGCCAAATATTGGTTCATCCTGAACACGCTTCATATCAAAGGCTTTCGTTACGCAATCGAGTTGATGGAAGTATTCAAGACTATGTATTAAAAACTGTTACCTTTGGTGTCAATTGAGCGCCATACCTGGCTATTCGTACTTTGCTCCAACTAGCCTATGACGTACAACATATCTTTCCACTCGCATCTGAGATTCTCAAAAACGACTTCCACGTCGATAACGTTCTTTCTGGAGCCTATTATATTAAGACTGCTTTACGATCGCAGCGACAACTTTCTGATGCCTTATGCTCCGCAGGGTTCTCGTTGCGTAAGTGGACATCAAACTGCGTCGATCTAATTAATGAATTTCCTTCTTCGCATCTCTAAGATCAAGACTTTCTAAGATTGGATGATAAAAGTATCTCTTGGGATACAATGGAATGCTAGGTTGGATTTCTTCCACTTCTTTTTGAAGATTTTTCAAGAAGATAAATTATTAAAAAGAAAAGCAATTCTCTCGATAATTGCGAGGCTATTCGACCCTGCTGGATGGCTAGTTCCAGTTATCATTACTGCAAAAATTATAATGCAGGAAATCTGGCGGGGTAGGACGTCCTGGGACAGAAACTTTGTGCCGCTAACGGTGCCGTGAAATAACGTCGAGTGCAATAACGGCCGAATTTCAAAATTTTGAAATTCGGCATTATTGCGCTCGGCGTGCCATGAAATACACTGCCGCTAACGTGTCACCGCTGGAAAACTTTCTTTGCTGCTCTTCCCGATATACAGCATATCCAAATTCCTCGGTGGATCAACTAAACATACTCCAAGTAATTCAATACCAATACATGGGTTTTGTGATGCATAAGAGCTAGCTTATGCGGCAACATTTTATTTGCGAATTCAGCACAGTGACAACGACTGGTCTTGTCATCTTTTATTGGCTAAAAGCAAAGTAGCTCCGGTAAAACAGGTTGGGCTACCCAGACTTGAACTTTGTGATGCTGTTTTGTTATCAAAACTGTTTCATAAAGTCATAACACACCTTAAGGGCCCGCCACGTGAACAATTTTTTTGGACATATAGTTCTATCGTCTTGGCTTGGTTGAGTAAGCCTCCATGTACGTGGAAAACGTTTGTAGGCAACCGTGTCTCGCAGATACAATATAATGTATCTACCAGCATATGGTACCATGTTTGATCAGGTGACAATCCAGCCGAAAAGCAAATGGTTTTTATGGTGGCATGGTCCGACTTGGCTTTGTCAAGCTTAATAATCATGGCCTCAAACTATTTTACAACGCGCTGATAATATTCTGCTTGAGCAGAGACCAATTAAAGCTAATTTTACAGCCATAGTTCCTAATGTAGAAACCATTGTCGAGAGTTACATTTTTGTTATATTTTGCGCTTCTTTTACAGAACCCATTTTCGTTTTAGACAACAATTTCCTATTCGCACAAACTGATATCTGCGGAGGAAATAGCCAATCCTGAATATAGAATTATTTGCTTGACTCAAGCGTTTTATTTTCGAGACGAATATCTAGCTCTTTTGAAGAGTAAGCCTATATAAAAAAAAGTCACTTGGATAACCTCAATCCAGTTATGGATCCGAAACAAATCCTTTGTTCTGACGGAAGACTTGCCAATTAAACTCTCTCTTATAACGAAAGATATCCGATTCTCCTTCCCTACCAAGTGAATATATCAACCTTACTCTAAAATTCATTCATGATATATCGATGGTAATTCGTCTGATTAGGTGCGAATTTTGAATACCAAAAGTTGAAAACTTGGTAAAGAAATGCATTCACTTACGTAAGACATTCATCATCCATAAAAGGAAGATTTAAACTCACATCATGGAGGCTTTACCAATTGAAAGAACCCGTATTTCTTCCCCATTTACTACAGTTGGTCTAGATTTCGCTGGCCCATTTGCATTAAAAAGCTTTTCAGGAAGAAACTATTAGATCACTAAGGGTTACGTCTGTTTTTTCGTATGCTTCGCCACTACGACAATACATTTGGAGGCAACGAGTGATTTGACTACCCAATGCCTTTTAGCAAATTTAAGTACATTCGTTGCCCGATGGGGAATGCCTAAAAAGTATTTTCTGATAATGACAGTAATTTAGTAGGAGCCAGTAAAGTAATTTCTAAAGATTTCGAGCAATTTCTGCAACTTTCTCCAAGGATGTATCTGAAAGATATAAAGATTATAACCTTGAGTGGAAATTCATTCCACCAGGTGCATCACATATGGGCGGTTTATCGGAGGCTGAAGTTAAGAGCATTAAGCTTCATTTTAGAAAGATAGCTGGAACTCATAACTTACTTTCGAAGAATTTTCCACTCTTCTTTCAAAAATCGAAGGTTGTCTTAACTCTCAACCAATTTCTCTCATATCCGAAAATGCATCTGGCATTCCTCCACTGACGCCAGGTCACTTTCTCCCCGGTGGTCCTCTATTAGCTCCTCTAGAACCTGCTGTTGAAGAAAAATCCCTAAGTTATGGTAAACGATGGGAAAGGGTTAAGATTTTGTATCATCAATTTTTTCGCCGGTGGAAGGATGAGTACCTTAAGGAACTGAGTAAGAGATTCGCGTTGCAGATATTAAAACTCAAAATGGAATGATAACGCGCCCAATCGCAAAGCTTTATATTTTACCTCAATCATAAACAAGGGTTTCTTACTTCGAAGAGATCAATTCAACAATCTCACTATTTACTTATTTAATTAGACGTAACGTAGATACGTACATTGCACTTATCTAGATGAAGTATTATCGTTTGCTAGATATTGTGTTTTTGTTAGTCATATACTTATTTAACTGTTGTTAACATTAAAAATGTTAATGTTAAGAGTGGTTTACCGAAACGTTAATTACTTTATTATCGACCGTGTCGACCATCGACGACTGCAGACATCTTTCTGCACTCGTAATCTCTTATATGCTGCACACAAAAAAAAAAAAAAAAAAAACAACGCGCAGTGTACAAAAAAACCAAAAACCCCCAAATCACAGCGCGCGTGTGCAAAAAAAAACAAAAACAAAAAAAAAAACCCCATTAAAGTGCAGTGCAAAGCAAAAATATCACACAGTGCGGGTATCCCACCTCTTCCGCTCCTGGTCGTTTGTACTGTTGCTTGCACTCGGCCACTGCCGTTGCGGGTTGTGAGTGAAAATTTTGTTGGTACACTGTTTCATATTGTTGTAAGGGCATAACACCTACAGCAATTTGATTCGGTAAACCATCGTCAGAATTTTCACTTCGTAGCCTTGCTTAGTATCGTCGGTGTTTGTGCTTTTTGTGTTTGTTAGGTTGTAATGACTGGGGAATTCAGAGTAGACATTGCCAATATACGCGAGCTAAAAAGTAATCACTTTTCTGCGGACGTTCACGTCTGCAAATACAGACCAGCTATTTTGGCACTTAGTGAAACACAGGTAGATCCCCGTCCACATCTCTCAGATCACTCTGATCTGAAGCTACCTGGCTACGAACTAGTGCCATTATTCTTCTCTCATCGCGGTCTCGCCATTTACGTGCGTAGTGATGTAGCTTACTAAACTCCACCACAATGTAGTCTCTGTTCCAATCCTGAATTCAATTTCATGTGGTTAAAATTCCATCTCCGTAAGCAAATTATCCACTACTGCTTTATTTACAGAAGCCCCAAACTGGACAGCAATTTGACCTTTCACGAGTTTGATGCGCTGTCTGACTCCATTCAAAGAATTGTATCCCTGTATCCTCATACTGAAATCGTGATTACGGGCGATTTCAATATACACAATTCTGGTTGGCTTCGACATTCTGGACAGACAACACCCGAAGAACGGTGTGTTGAGATCTTCGCTGCGGAAAATAACTTAACCCAGCTTGTAAATGAGCCCACACGAATACCAGACATTGATAGTCATACCGCCAATACCCTGGACTTGTTTTTAACTTCTCACCCTGACAAGTACTGCCTTGACGTGCTCTCCCCTCTAGGCTCGTCGGACCATTGTGTCATATCAGTCATATCGTGTGTCATATCGTACACCCACCACACAGTTAGAGAAAAGATCCCTAAAAGAACCGTATGGCAATACGAGAAAGCCAACTGGAGCGGCCTTAACAGCTTCTTTCGGAATTTTAACTGGTCGTTATGTTTCCTCGATAACGAAGTAGATGTCGCTGCTGACATGATCACAGAAACTATTCTCTTTGGAATGCGATGCTTTATCCCTCATCGGATGAAGAGTATCAAACCAAAAGAAAAGGCATGGTACGACTCGAGCTGTAAAGAGGCTGTCAGGGTTAGAGAACTGTTTTTTCGGTCCTCCAAGACCAACCCGACAGAGGAAAACCGAAAAAAATTCTAACGAGCCAGAAATGACAGCAACGTCTTTCTCAAGCGTGTGAAATTTCTGTACGACCAAAAACTGAGTCACAAATTACTGCAATGTCCCAAAGGCAGTAAAAATTTTTGGTCATTCGTCAAAAACATTAGAAATTCTGCCTCATCCTCCATCCCAACGCTCATTTACAATGACATTCCAGCTGTCAGCTCTTTGGACAAGGCCAATCTGCTTGCTGCACACTTTGCGGCTAGCTCAACACTCCCAGATTGTGCTTTGTCCCCGCCTACACTTGAGTGCGTCGAATCTACAATGGGACGAATCTACTTTCGCACTCGTGTAGTAGCAAGAGTACTTAAAGATCTCAACATGCATAAATCCGCTGGTCCAGATGGTATATCTCCCCTTCTTCTGAAGAGGTGTTCTTCCACGCTGGCAAAACCACTGCGTAAGCTTTTTCATCAATCCTACTCTTTAGGACTCTTTCCGAGCAGATGGAAAACAGCATTTGTCCAGCCCGTCCCTAAAAAAGGCGAATCTTCTTCTCTATCCTCCTACAGACCCATTGCACTTATGTCCCTTCTTTTCAAGGTCATGGAAACGCTGATAAGCCGTCAGCTCATGAAATATCTCGAAACACGAAAACTTCTCAATGACCGGTAATATGGTTTTCGTAGCAACCGGTCCACTGGTGATTTGCTGGTATGTCTCACCGAAAAGTGGAACCAAAGCGTACATCAATCTGGCGAAAGCAAGATAGTTGCACTTGATATTTCAAAGGCATTTGACAGAGTTTGGCATCAGGCTCTCTTGTCGAAAATGCGTGCTCTTCGGATCGCTGACTCTCTTCTTCAATGGATTTGAAATTACCTTTCGGAACGTTCAATCCAAGTTGTCTTGGACGGTTTCAAGTCTGATATTCACAAAATAAATGCTGGTGTGCCCCAGGGCTCCGTTCTGTCTCCGACACTCTTTTTAATTTTCATTAATGATCTCTTGTCTGCTACTCCTAATCCAATTTATTCCTTTGCTGATGACAGCACTCTCTGCTTCTCATATTCGACTCACGCCCCTGCTCTTCGGCTGTAGAACGGGAACGGCAGCGTATGCTAAGCTCATTAAATTCCGATATTAACAGCATAACCAACTGGGGAACTATCAACCGAGTAGAATTTAATGCTTCCAAAACTCAATGCTGTCTGCTGTCATTAAAGCGAAATTCAAATACCCAGCCATTATCCATGAATGGCACTTGCATCGTCGAAACCGATAAACTTTCCATTCTCGGTATGTGTATCAGTAACAACTTACGTTGGAATGACCACATTTTCGATGTCGCCAAAAATGCTGCGAAATGTCTAGGTTTCCTCAAGCGATGTAAGAAATACTTTACCCCCTCTGATCTGGCCTCAATATATAAGGCATTCATCCGCCCTAAATTGGAGTACAATGCCCACATCTGGTCAGGTGCTCCTAAAATATCTCTGCACCTGCTAGATAGGATTCAAAACCGTGCGATAAAACTCGTTGGTGATACTAATATCAGTCAATCAATTGACACCCTCGAACACCGACGAAATGTCTCCTGTCTCACCTTGTTTTATCGCTATTTCCACCACCAGTGCTCCATTGAAATCGCCAGTAGCATTCCACCCATTCAAACTTTCAACCGTAACACCCGTCTCGCTATGAATGCTCATCAGTATACCCTCAAGCCCATTTTCGGTCGTACTCTAAAATATCGTGATTCTTTCCTAAGCAGTACAACTCGCTTATGGAATGCCCTGCCGATCTCTGTGTTTCCTGGTCGTTATAACTTACAAACATTTAAAAACAATTTACATCGGTACCTGTCTTTTCTTCCTCCCTAAATTTCCTTCGCCCGCGCTGTGTACGAACATTTTAAGGGTACAAAACCCCTTGAGCGCGCGCTAATTATAAAAAAAAAAATCTAAACTTTAACTGTAACTTTTTATAAATTATATCATTTAGCAGCCAAGGCTGCAAGGTGGCCGGCAATATTCAGGTCAAAATGTAGGTGAACAGACCTGTAGAAATTATTTTAGTTTATCTAGTTGCAAAATTTAGATGTCGCTGCAATAGCATATCTTCGACTTCGGAAACCACGCATCCATACTTTTTGTAATATTTCCGGCCTTCGTGTTACCAACTTCCACGAGGTAAAACGTATTTGAAAACCAATAAAGAACGTTACAAGATATCAACCCAATCCATCGTTTTTTTCTGGTTCAACACCTTTATAACAACGAGCAACCAGCCGGCGGTACCCCAGACCCCATCAGATAGTAAAAAGCTACCTCAAAAATAGGCAGCTTCAATATTAAACAGAAGATGGTATCAAATATTAGTCTCTCTGCAGGAGTACCACAGGGATCAGTTCTAGGACCATTATTGTAGAATATTATGAACGACGGAGGACTGTGACTAGCGCTGATACGAAGAGTTCACACAATAGGTTTCGCTGGTGACATTGCTGTCGTTAAGGTGGCCAAATACACAGACGAAATAAAATCTACTACAAATGCTGCTATTGCGCAATTAGAAGATTGGCTATGCTCAGGTTGACTTGAACTTGCTAACCACAAAACTGAGACGATTTTGGTTACCAGTCATAGGCCTTTGGACTATGAAACTTTCCGGGTTGGAAACCAAACAATTCGGTCTAAAGGAATATTGAAATACCTGGGAATAATGTTAAATAATGCATAGACTGCAGTTTCCACCACATGTCTCTATGCCAACAAGAAAGCATTTTTACTACAAGCGGCAATATCACAAATATCGGTAGACCTGGTTACACTAGAAGAGTGTTGCTTTCAAGAGTTCTGCTTTATGCCACCCCAGTTTGGGACACAGCGCAAGTCAGACAGGAGGCTAAGAAAAACCTATCGTCGGCATACAGACTATGCATATTAACGACGATATGTGGCTCTCGAACGATATCGGAGGAAGCAGCATATGTTATGGCTTTAAAGGTACCCATCGACAGACTCGCGGATAAGATGTTTGGTGGTATACAACAAAGTTGCGTCAAACCGCCACGTAGAAACGCATGAAATAAAAAGGATTAAAGAGGAGGAAAGGATGACCTCAATAACCAGTCGGCAAAATAGATGGCACAACACTATAAAAGGCCGATGGACCTAACGCTGTTCCTATCCGGTCACGTTGGGTACCGTAATAACCTATACCGCTTTGGACACCATAACTCTTCCTTGTGTCCACATTGTCCAAATGACGACGAAGGTGCGAACCATGTATTATTTTATTGCAGTCGTTTCGCAGAAAGAAGAAGAAGCTTACCGGGTCCACAGACCCTCGTCGAACATATGTTACGATGAGAGAAAAACTGTGCGGGAATTTGTGAGTTTTTAACCGGTGTCCAGAAAGAACTCAGCCGAATCAAAACAGATAGGACGTGCTGAAACAGCAAGGACCCAGGAGATAGCATAGATGCTGACCAGCAACGCGAAGTAATAACTCAAGGGTGTACCGCGGAGAAAGTATGGTAGTTGATGTGCAGAGTGTGGTTTAGTACGTTAGCATACTCCAGACATAGGAACATTCAGAGGTATGAATCGCGCATGGTAGTGACTGGAGCTACTAGTATCTCCTGAAGATGACACATCCTATAGCGCAACCATAAAAAAACACAACACAAACACACGCATCCATTTTGTTAAAAGCTTTCTAAAACCACCAGTAAAACCACGCAGTAGTCGCCTGAGATGGCTAGGACATATAGAACGAATGGAGACCTATATTTCGGCCCGCAGAGACTTCGTAACCCGGAGGTACAACGCAGTTGCTAATGCCTGGGCTGACTGGAGAGGCTTGTTAGTTGAGTCGAAGGTCTACCCCGAACTGTAGCGCCACCTAAGTAAGTTAGTAATGTATGAAGACAATAATGAATGTCTAGAGTTATTATTACATAGTTTGATAGTAAATAAGGTTAGAGAATTGTCGACAGTGAATTCAGCTAAGAAAATTAGTATAATTTACAGAAAACTAAAACTATTTCGGATATATACTCCTATATGGGTTTTGATCAGGGGAATTTACAAGTAAATAGAATTAATAATGGATATTATCATGAAGGACAGAAAGAAAATCACACACATTTTTCACCCACCGGTTTTAGGACAAAATAACATCTAATTGGTCAGTCAAACACAACAAAGACCAACCAAAAACAGGAATAATTCAGGGCAAAGTTACAAACAAAGTCAGTATAGAATATACTATACCAATAAAGACTATATACTAACTACTTAAATTCTGGATAAATACGAGTATGTCAACAAAGACGAAATTTACGTCTTCGGGACAAACCGGTTATAGTCCACACATATATAAAATGTGTGTCCAATGGACATAGTCGTAGATAATAAAGCCTATGCAAACTCACAAACACAGCAAGATCTTAATGATAGAAATACTTTTACTGAACAAGAAATGCATTCAATAGAGGTATCGGTTTTCCTGCTGCCTCTCAGGGCACTGTACGCAAATACTTTTTATGTGGAAAATAGAAAATACATACATACTATATACCTAATAGATATAGGTTCAACGATTAAATTAAAGGTTCTGGATGAATTAACTATAAACCTTAAGACAATTAGTTAACAAGCTGAGGAAAAAATTAAAATATACCGAATTCCATTACTTCAAGAATTCTGATACAAATCGAACGTACATAATATGTCCATATCTTATAACAAGTCCTAAGGAGATAAGCCATACATTCAAGTGGGTATGAATACATTTATATTACTTCAGCTTCTGTTAAGTTTTTTTTTGGAAAATGGGATGGAGAGAGAAAAAAAGATGTTTGGGCTCAATGGTTATTTCGCTCCATGGGTGGCATCCAACATTTAATTTGGAGTTTACATTTTTGGTGGAAGTTGGCTTATTTTTGATTTCAAGTCAACTAGTCATCTTAACTGATATTTTTTAACTGAAAAAATTAATGTTTTTCGGGCGCGGTTGGGATTCAAACACCCAACCTTCCGATTTGAAAACCAGTCCACTACAACTTGAGTGACGGCCATTAAATAAAGCCATATTTCCAGAATCATTTCGCTTTATACAGGGGTAGTTTTTTAACTTAAGACATCAAAATTACTCGAAAAGTACGAAATATCTCGAAAAATGTTTCAGACAAAAGTCACAAGGTTCTGAAGGGGACATAAGATGGTGACCACGAATTTGACCTTGAGCCCCATTTTCAAGGTCAAACGAAGGTCACTTTTGATTTTTCAAATGATAATTCCTGATTTTCATTGCTCAGTCGTATTGCTCGTAGGCTTGTCATTTGTTTTTACATACTGCGTTTAGCATAACCCACAAAAAGCGACGTGGACGTAGCAGTATTTTGTTTCCTTCGGGGTGATTAATTAGAGTGGGTCCGCTTGCCTCCCACTGTTGAATCATTGAATTCTTCCCATTTGGACGTTTATTTCCCGAGACTATTTCAACAAATGCTCGAAAATATGACTATTCACTTCAATACACTTGCCTATCCGCGCTCTAAATAAACCAACAGAACTGAGAAGTATTTCTGGCGTCATCTTCCGGCAAGCCTCAGTTATTCGTCTTTTCATGTCCTCGCGTGTTGTTGGCTTTTTTCTGTAAACTTCACTTTTTAAGTAGCCCCACAAGAAGAAATCAAGTGACGTAAGATCAGGTGATCTAGCAGGCCATTGCCTCGGACCCCTTCGTCCGATCCATCGTTGATAGTAAACATTGTTTAATACGCCCCGGGCTACTTGAGAATAATTGGCTTGACAACCATCATGTTGAAACCACATTGTTTGTCGCAACTCCAATGGCAGTTCTTCTAGTAATACTGGAAGATGGTCCCGCAAGGAGTTTACATACTTTTCGCCATTCAAGTTGCCTTCAATAAAATATGGACCTATTAATTTATCCCCAATAATTCCCGCCCAAACATTAACAGTGCAAGGGTGCTGGCGTTCAACTTGTCGCAACCAAAAAGGGTTTTCGGTAGCCCAGTAATGCATATTATGTCGATTGACCGTACCGTGATTGGTGAAAGTCGACTCATCAGAGAATAACACCTTGGCGAAGAAAAGGGGGTCTCGTTCAATTTGCTGAAGTGCCCATTGGCAAAAGGAAACCCGCTTGCGAAAATCCTCACTAGAAATTTCTTGATGCATTGAAATATGATAAGGATGGTATTTCTGCCGATGTAATATCTTACAGACAGTCATTTGAGAAATTCCTGATTCACGACTTATTTAGCGAGTGCTAATGTAGGATCGTGTGCAACGGCAGCTAACACTACTATTTCATTGTCCTCAACAGCCACCCTATCTGACCGATTCCTTTTCTTTGGTTGCACACTTCCTTCACCAGTGAATTGTTGGATGACCCGATAAAAGGAAGCGCGCGATCGTATCTGGTCTGGGAAACGTTGGGCGTAAAGAGCAACAGCACCATCGATGTTCCTTCCACTTTCTCCATAAATCAATATCATTTCAATTTTCTCTTGAATTGAAATAGCCTCTATTATTATTACTAATAATAATCAGTTCCTCAAAACAAATATCGAACTTCTAACACCTTAATAACGTTGGAATCCGATTAATGATTTAGGCGTGCCAGTGCAGTGGTACGAGTATCTAGCACTGAATGAATAGGACCTTTGAGACAAAGTCGTGTGTTCCATTGAGGAATACGACTGAGCAATGAAAATCAGGAATTATCATTTGAAAAATCAAAAGTGACCTTCGTTTGACCTTGAAAATGGGTCTTAAGGTCAAACTCATGGTCACCATCTTATGTCCCCTTCAGAACCTTGTGACTTTTGTCTGAAACATTTTTCGCGATATTTCGTATTGTACTTTTCGAGTAATTTTGATGTCTTAAGTTTTATGGCGCCCTCTGACGGGAAAAGAACGCATTTTTGAAAAAAATGTTTCATGTAAAAGAAATGTAATTTTTCACGCAGATTACGAATCTGTTAAAAAAAATAGGGGCTCCCATTAAAAAAATCAAAAGTAACCTTCGTTTGACCTTGAAAATGGGGCTCAAGGTCAAACTCGTGGTCACCATCTTATGTCCCCTTCAGAACCTTGTGACTTTTGTCTGAAACATTTTTCGCGATATCGCGAATTTTTCGAGTAATTTGGATGTCTCAAGTTAAAAAACTTATAACTTATGCTGCAATCTATTGCATTCCATAAGTGTTCTCAGATGTCCGAGTCCAGGTGAAACATTGTACTTTTGTTCCAACTAGACGCTGCGTCGGCGGAACGGAAGCGTGTATGCAAAATTGAGTGTGTTGTCACTGAGATGTCTCGTGGGAAAGGAATTCGGAACTTGCTTGAAATTAGTTTATATGCTGTTAACTTACAACATGCCGATATTCATAAGACTGCATTTGTTACACAAAACGGTCTTTATGAATATGCCTTTTGTGCTCAACTATGTCCCGGCAACTTTCCAACGTGTTATGAAAGATATACATACTAAGATTATATATACGAGTAGGTAGCATCTCCTCCACATCATTTGAGGAGCAAATAACATGATTTAAGGGATTCTTAGGAAGTGCAGACTATTTTAGAAAATTAATTAGGTATTAATCAAAGCTAGGTTATGGTATCCCATGCTAAAATATTTAAAAAAGAGATTGAAACTGTTTGAACGTCCTATACTTAAGTTTCTCCATTTCAATAAGGAATTTTGTTTTATACATATACATGTACATATTCATATTATACATATACAAGTATGATAGTTTTGATTTAGGGGCTGTATTAACACAGGAAAGACAGCCAGTATGCTATGCTTCTAGGACGTTAAACAAACAAGAGAAGGACTATTCGGTAATTGATAAGAAGTTCTTAGCTGTTGTATGGGCTGGTTCATAGCTTAAATCTTATTTTTGGAGACAAAAATATAAATTAGTTACTGATCATGGATGTTAACCATTTGATAAAAAAACATGTAATAGAAAAGAGTTTAGTCAACAGTACAAAAAGAGCTTCTTAAATTGCAAAAAATCGAATTGTACACGAAAAGCAAGGAGAATATAATTACAGAATTTCAGATTTCTTAAGTAAAATCCCAGATTAAGTCAATGAAATATTAGAATTACTGTCCAGATTCAGCCGAAGAATATATGTTAGACCATATTCCTGTGAAATAAGAAATTATAGACATATATAAAACGCATCTTACTGATTCAGTTAGAAATGAAATAGAAATGCGACATAAAAAAATAATTATTTATGTCGATATGAGAAAAAAGCAAGGGTATAAGAATGATTTATGTTGGGTATAAGAGGGATTTATGTAGAAAAGAAATAAAAAGAGGTATTTCTAAAATTCTCTGAAGTAGAGGGTCATGATTACAACAAAGTGCCAAAAATATTGAAAAGTGTGTATGGACATAATAAAGAAGTTAAATTTTATAAACACTCTAGAAGAGGAAGGGATTCAGAAAAAGAGAAAGATGCTAGTCAAATACGTATCTCAGCATGACACCAGAGAGACTAATCAGTCAAGAATAGTAGTGACATACCATATATAGGGTCCGCCAAAAATGTTTTTTTGTTTTTGAAAATGCTATAAAAAAAAACTACTAAATATTTTCTCAAATTTCTTTTTTTATTTGAAAGTACAATCCTTCCGGTTAATAATGGAAAATAATTTCATTCAAATGGCTGCCTCGGCTGGCTATGCAGTAGCCTACACGATCGGTCCAATTTTTAAGCACATTATCGATTGTGTGCAGCTGTATTTCACCAATGGCTTCACGAATATTGTCCTTTAAAGCGTCAATTGTCTCTGGCTTATCGGCATAACACTTATCTTTTACGGCACCCCACAAATAATAGTGCAACAGTGTCAAATCGCAGCTTCGGGGTGGCCAAACGACATCAGCTCTGCGGCTGATAATGCGATCTTCAAAAACAGGGCGCAAAACATCGAGTGTAGCTTCGGCTGTGTGGCACGTAGCGCCGTCCTGTTGAAACCAAATGTTGCCAATATCGTCCTCTTCAATTTTTGTGAACAAAAATTCGTTCAACATGGCCCGATAACGATCGCCATTGACTGTAACGGTCATTCCTTGCTCATTTTCGAAGAACAATGGCCCAATTATGCCTCTGGACCAAAATCCGCACCAAACAGTGACTCGTTTTGGGTTTATCGGCTTGTCAATGT
Organism: Volucella zonaria; assembly: GCA_963966105.1. Classification (NCBI taxonomy): domain Eukaryota; kingdom Metazoa; phylum Arthropoda; class Insecta; order Diptera; family Syrphidae; genus Volucella; species Volucella zonaria. Next base: position 100,375,704 of record OZ014530.1, on the reverse strand, counting down.
ATGCGTGCGGGTTTTCTGTGCCCCAAATGCGACAATTTTGCTTGTTTACATACCCGCCAAGATCAAAATGAGCTTCATCTGAAAAGATAATTTTTTTGGTAAAATCGGCATCTTCTCTAAGTCGATCGCAGGCCCACTTAGCGAAGCGTATACACAACCATATTCGTTCAGCGGAAGGATAAAGCTAATTATGTGTCAAATCAGACATGAGCTAAGTGTTACCATTCACGAAATAAGCGCTAGTTGAAAAAAAAAACGTTGGATGGCGGACCCTATATTAAAAGAAAAAAATAATATTTCCGAAATTAATACATGCTATTTCATTAATAATTGAAATTGTCAGATTTATCAAAAGGCTTAACCAAATCAGGCTTTAATTTAATCATACGTAAAAGCTTAGTAAACGAAATGAAATATTATATTTACCATTTTAACAAATTAATATCAAATATGTATTTGACATTTATAGACAAATTGACTAAAAAAGCGTATGGGTATAGTTTGACTAGTAAACATGGAATAAGTAAATTATAGTAATGATGACAACGAGGGAAAAAGCATTCTCGATCACATGAGAGTAATAGATATAGTGCGATCTAAAAGAGGTGGCCAGCCAACTGCGCAGGTTTCTTAAATTTGACCTCATAAAAATTCAAATTTTTATAAGAAAGGAAATTTTACAACCAAAAATATACGAAAACAGGCAATGAAAGGGAAAAGAAGTTGGGAGAGGAGGTGCGCAACCATGAATCTGTATTTTCTTACTCTCTCCCCGCATGTCGCCGTTGACCAATTGTTTTAAACCGCACTATATCAACAATTATGCGGTTATAACAAACTTTGTGCTACAAATGTAAATTATTGGAAAATTAATTGATTGTTCAAATAAATTAAGAATACAATAGAAAAAGACTGGGACGTATTATCTTATATCAACCAAAGTATCCCATCTAACCAAAAAGACTACTATAAAGCAACTAATTACGGACCAATTACCAAAATTACAAATATTGATTTTTACTGCTTAGGAACGAATCATGATATTTTAGAATATGTCCGGGTATACTGATGAGCATTCATAGAGAGACGAGTATTATGGTTACTGGCGATTTCTATGGAGCACTGGTGGTGGAAATAGCGGTAAAACAGAGTGAAACACGAGACATTACGTCGGTGTTCGAGGGTGTCCATTGTTTGAGTGATATTAGTATCACCTATGAGTTTTGTCGCACGGTTTTGGATATTATCAAGGAGTTACAGAGATGTTTTGGGCGCACCCGACCAGATGTGGCCATTATAGTCCAATTTCGGGCGGATAAACGCCAAATATGTGGTTATTTCAACGTATTCCAACGTGTCATTGACACACATACCGAGAATGCAAAGTTTATCGGTATGACAATGCCACTGCCATTCATGGATAATGGCTGGGTGTTTAAATTTCGCTTTAAAGACAGCAGACAGCATTGTGTTTTGGAAGCATTAAATTCTACTCTGTAACTGGTTCCCCACTAAAGTAAAATAAAATGACAAATCCGGGAAAAAAGTAGTTCTTTGGGTATGGCAAACAAACAATCAGCTTCCAGATGTGAATTCCCTGTTTTGGTTTCTATGAATATTGTCCTTAAAATCATCGTATTTCTGGAACATTCGTCCGAATTTGTGGTTCCTTCAAATCGAAATAAATGTATCATTATCACTCGTTGTAGATGGAGATGTTGTTCCATTATTTCTCTTTTGATTTCGGAGCCCCAGATGCGGCAGTTTTGTTTGTTTACGTACCCAGATAAATAGAAATCAGAATAATTTTGTGTAAAAAATCCTGATCTTTTTCATTCATTTTCATCACCTAATGAGCAAAAGTACGGTGTTTTGCGTGTTCTGGTCCTAAAATTCTTATGTCAACTGGAACTTAGGTATGAGTATGTATCAGGTAGGCCGAATTGCTGTGATCGTCTCGAAATGGATACACCAAATTTTCAGTCAGACTCTCAGCTACTGCGGCGACATTTTCACCTGACCTCACAGGAAGAACTTGAGTTGGAGTTTTCACATTACGAACCTGTGAACGTTTCCGCATTATTTTCACCATTTTTGTAGAGAATTTTCAATATTTCAGCACTTTGTGCAAGTATGTATCAATCCATATTGAATAATCTCCTAATGTTTTGTTTTCTTATCAAAAGTTATCGCAATGATAGTTTAATGTTGACAGTTCAACAATAGCACAAAATTTAAAATGACACTTCCTCTTGGATTGCCCTCTACTGCTGAGTAGTTACCTCGCTCAGCAATAACGCTATGGAATCGGTGGCTGACGTACTACTCAATCCTCCAACTCATGACAAATATGAATATCTAAGTAGCCCTTGCTTAGGGAAAGAAAAAGGCTTCAGTCATTTCAGGTGAATGTTCAACATTCAGTAACTCATGATGAAGTTAAAGCTTAAAGGACAAGTCAAACATGTCAAATCTCCATGCAAATTATTGGAACCGAGAGTGCCAATTTCTCTTCTTCTGCTTCATTGACTACATACTATCGAATCAAAAGAAAATGCGTTCGAGTTGAGTTGTATAAAGTCTGTCAGAGTAAGAGAACTGTTTTGTCAGTCTTGTAAGGTCAACCCGGCAGAGGAAAACCGAAAAAAGTTCAAGCGAGCCAGGAATTACTTCAATGCCTTTCTTAACTTTCTACTGCACGATTTAAAACCAGAGCAGGAAAAAACTTAAAAAACTTTTAAAATGGTTTTGTTTTACGATTCTTAACAAACTTTTATGAATACAAATTAAAAATTGTTATGGTAAAAAAAGGGTTACGAGAACAGTGTTAATGTGTATGTTATACATTTATCAAATCTGATTGCAGCTGACGTGCTTCAAGGTCATTTACATTTTTTCAAAAGTGATTTGTTTGTTTTGCGTATATTCAATAAAACGGTTTGTTTTGAAATCATATAATAACGGGCGAAAGTCTGTCTGACGGAGCCATATGTTTACTGAGCATAAGTCGATTATGCGAAAATATATTCTCTTTTAACATTTTTTTGACCGCAAAGGGACTATCAAGAATTCAAGCATGGAATCAAGCAAATCAACGCCACCCTGTTTTTCTTTTCGCTGTTTGGTGATTGCTTTCAACACACTGAGACAGTATCTTTGCAGGCATATTATCAAACTAGGATACCAGTCCCAAATTCACTCCATCAATCATACTTCCTTAGCCTTGTTTTTCTAGTTCTTTCGCTGTTGGCATTTAGAATTGGAAACTCGGCTTAGTCTGACTATGCCCAAAGATAGTAATCCATTTTTGTACATCTGCACTTGCAATGTGAGACTGTGATACCAATTATTGGGGAAAAAAATTGGTGGTTGACATGTTTAACCACTGTATATGTTAGCCTTGTCACTGAGTTTCTAGTGTCTACTAAATCAGATCCATTTTCGGAGAAGGTGTTACTCTGTTCCCAGCAAAAATTTTGAAGTCGTAACTGAACCCGGAAACTCCACTTAAAACTTTGTTCTTGCAACCATACTTATGAAGCTTGGCTATGTTATACTGCTTCAGCTCGTGACGAAAGTTAATGGGTATTATTTGCCCATCCACTGCATGAATCTCTACTTTTGCGATAAGTATTGTAGAATCCGTTGACTTCTTTTTCCCAAAATTGGTCTTATTTTAGAAAGTGTGTCGCATCCATCTGTTCCAAATGGCTTCAAATCGGTGTTATCACTGAAGCGTAGGAACCATTGTATTGTTTTCCACCTGTTGCATGTTATCGTGTGAAATAGATTTTACTGGCCAACGGATTTGTTTCAAAAATGTCGCGAAGATGGCAGTTGAATGCAAAACATGTAAATCACCATGCCAACGAACTGCTCCGTTTCGGTTATTATTATGTTTTCTGGCTTAAGGCCAAGGCCCATAGAATCCATTACGTCCGTTGCGTCGACGTTATCGACTGACAGCTGGATAGAATATACACTTTGTTATGGAAGCAGGCCCATAAACAAAGGATATGACGGAACGGACGAATAAAGTAGATTTACTTTCTGCTTTTCAATCCGTTGGCAGTTCACACATTCACACATTGAGAACTATACACTCACATATTGACGTTCACGTATTAACAAATTGAGAGTAAGCACTTTCATTGGTGGATACATTGAGAGAATGAAGAGAAATTGTCGTAGCTTGAAAAGAAAACATTGAGATTAATTGTCATTTCAATTATTTTGTGTCGTTTCGTTATTGTGCCAACGTATGCCACGGATTCTATGGGACTGTCAATTCCGTCAAATACGTCAACGTCAACTTATCCGGCATCGTAAAGGACACAACGGATTCTATGGGCCGGGTCCTTTAGTTATATTGTATTGAAGAGCTTTTAACTTTGACTGATTGACAAAAGATTAAATTAACTCCTCCGTAAAAAGAACGAAAAATAATCCCTTGTGTTTTCAGCCCAATCACCAATTCCGGCTATTCAGTAGCACCCGCCAATTGAAAATTCTTTTCATCGTTCGGATTCAATTGTTCTTTTCTCCAATACAAAATATTTTCAGGCTTGTCTTTTTTTTGCTTTGAAGTCCATGCAACTAGTTCGATTAGAGGCTCAGATTCAGTGTCAGTTTCGGGCACTATAAGCCAGTCGCTGTTGTTTAGTGCGGTCTCAAATTCCACATCAGAGTATGCTACTTCATCTTCATTACTTTTAGATCCATCTCTAGAGATACAGTTGACATTGGAAATTCGTCCATAAAAGTTTAAATTATCCACCTCTGAAGAAAATTGAAATTAAATAAATAAAAATGGTAGAGAATTTTTTCGAATACTTGGCCCCGGAAAAAATCACTCGTAATGGTAAGCTAACATTTTTTTTTGCATTTTAAATTGATTTATAATATTTTAAACAATGTACCTTTTCTCAAAATAATTTTTTCGTTAACTATATTCACCGAATATTTATAGTAATTAGCACTTAAAATCGCAACAATTTTTTACTTCCTTTTACAATGCGCGCTCATGTTGGAATCACCTATATAAAATATCATTAGCTGTCATCATTAGCTGAAAGAAAAAGTACAGTTTTTTGTGTTAAAGGATATACACTAATGGCAAAAAATAAGTTCAGGTCATTTCGAAAAGATTTTCTTGGAAAAATATGCGTCATAAAATGCAAAGCCAAATTTGGCTTCGTATGCAGTAGAGAGTGAAGCATGTGAATACGACGAAAACTGAGACAAAAAAATACTACAATACAATACAATGTCCCAATTGCAACTTAAAAATAACAGCAAAATTGCCTCGTGTAGAGGGCCATTGGGCTTCCATCAAACCAAATTCGCAGATTACTTCAGGGAATTTCCTTCCCTCCATAAAATCCTTAAAACGTGTGTAACGTGTGTAAGCATATTGCCACAACTTGATCCTGAATCACATTTTTGGATGGACGAGTACTTAAACAAACAAAATTTTTACATGGTCAGCCCACATGTGATCCCAAAAAAACAATGCTTCCAAAAAAAGGTTACCTCGTGGTGTGGTTCGTTGGCTGCAGACCTCATTGAGCCACTTTTTTCGAAGATGGCGATGAAGAAACTGTTACAGTGAATGCTGCTTAAAGCCATTGACCGATATTGATCAACCATTTCCTTCCTGAAATTTAATGAATTGAATGTGGGTGTCCTCTAGTCTTAAGAAGACGATTCTACGGCACACATATTTCATTAAACGATCAACTTTGTGCGAATGAAATTCGAAGATTACATTTATTCGCTTAGAAGAAAAGTTGATTAGCACCCGAGACCAAGCAATCCAACTCTGTTAGAAGAAGTCAATGGGGTTATTTAAAAAGTAAGGCCTACGTCAACAAACCAAACATCACATTCGACCTGAGACTGAGGCTGTTGGTGCACTAATTTTTCAAAAAGTCGTCGAAAATTTTGAGATTTGGGTTGTGGTCTGTAATTGGAGCCGTCATGTTCAGATCAACGCTGTTGTGTTTTATAAATACATGCCTTGCTTATGATAAACCAAACCTTAATATGTGCTTAATTTAAGACTATTCCACAGTGTCTTTTAAATCACCTTTAATAAGATCCTTATCATCCGAGTTCTGGCCTATGGATGTAAGAGAATTTGGGTTAGAATATCCTTGGCTGTTGAACGCGATATTTTACAGGTGGTTTGTTGTCTCGTTTGTGTTGCGGGCTTTGGAGGAGGAGGTATGACAGCAAACTCTATGAGCTTTAAAGACATAATCTTATATAATTGGACTTAAAAAACAGCAAAAAATTACGAGCACTAGCACTGACCATTTTTATTTACAATATCATGCTATTAGAGTAATTTATCGGTTTGTCTAAATTGTTACCTTTTTTTTAATAGTCATGCGTAATTTATTTTAATTTACTTAGTAAGTAATTACTTATTTATTTTTTATTTATGTATGATTTATACTTATATGTATGAATGTATTTATATTAATTTAGTTATTTATTTATTTTTAATTTATTTCTGTACCTATTTATTTATTAATAGGTACATTCATTGTTATATATGTGCATATACAATACATATATGCCATCATACTTCTTTTCCATTCTTCAAACAATAATTTAATAACTTCATGTTGCAGTTTTAATATAAATAATATAAATTATTGCTATATTTAATATGTGGATCCAGACTTGGTATCTATGTAAGTATACTATTTTATTCGCTAGTACACTCTTTCGCTAAATTTGCAAAATTCATGATTATTCTTCAAATTATTATTATACTGTATATTGAATTTCGCAGGTATTATAAATATAAGTAATTAAATCTGCAACTCAATCTTCCAATTTTCCCTTATCAATTTCACTGTTTATTGTCAGCGCCATAAAAGTAATCTTTAATTCTCTTAATAACTAAGTAAATGTTTTACCTTTTATTACCGGCAATCGAACTTCAAACGTTCCTGTCCATTGTATGCAAGGTGTCCCATAATTCGTCAAGGATAATTTAGGAAATGATTTTTGGGTACCATTCTAAGAAAAAAATCGTTCTACCGTAAGGGTCTATCTCCAACGTTGACATCATTTATTGAGGATTTAAGAAAAGGCTAACTTTTGTGTACCCTGACTCATGTTAAGGGAAATTACTTTGCGAAGAATAATAGTAAGAAATTTGTTTAAGATTTTGTTTTCAGAAGAAATGCTAGCTGATATCTTGTTTAAGTTATCAGATATCCAATTTCTAAGTCTGTTCCATTTTTCTTGTCCATGCTGATTTTTAATTTTGAGGTAATTTTTCTCTAGAAAATGCGTAACAAATATAAAAATAATAAAAAAATCGTCAACAATTTTGCAGAAAAACCCATAGAGTTTATGTTACTTGGGAAACCCTGCAAAAAGTAAAATTTAAAAAAAGGGTTTTTTGCTTAAAGCTCTAAAGGCTATGAATAAAAAATTATTTTATGTGGTTTTGTATGCATGCTAGAGCTCATTTTATTGATGCTAACTGCTGCCTGACTTTTGATGTCGCTTTGAGAATACGCTCTTCTAATTCTTAATTAAAGTTGCAATTTCTATTGAATAAACAAATTTTTTCATTCTTCCTCATACAAAAAATCCAATACTGAAAGATCAGGAGATCTAGCAGGCCAGTGAACTGGTCCATTTCTTCCTATCCAAAGATTATCGTACTCTTCATCTAGCAAATTCTTAACCTCATGACCATAGTGGGTCGGAACACCATCCTGTTGGAAATATGATGAAGCTAGTTGAATCAGTGGAATGTCTTCCAATAGATCTGGTAAATCATTGCGCAAAAACCCGAGATAGTTTGTAGAATTTAGCCTAGGTGGTAGTTTAAAGGGGCCGATTAACTTGTTTCCAAGTACACCTGCCTAGATATTGACGCTGAATTTGTGTTAAAATTATTTATGTCTCCTTTTATGTGCATTGTCCGTAGCGCACGTATGAAGATTATGAAAATTTGTGATCGCATCTCTTGTAAAATAGATTCGTCCGTCCAAAGAATTCTGCTAATAAACTCGCTGTCATCCATGCCCCACTTCAGCACCCAGTTACAAAACTCAAGTCTCTTTTCTAAATCATCGGAAAGGAGTTCTTGCGTAGGTAATATTTTCTCCATGCAGTACATTAGAAATTTTATGTTTAGAAACATTGAATTGCATTGATTCGCGGATCAGTTTTAACAGCTTCCCGTATTCATTCCAGAATTTCATCAGCCGAAATTCTTCTTATTTGACGAGCTCAGCGTTAGGTCGTGTATTTGGAACTGATCCGGTTTCTCGAAGCCTTCAATACGTTTTTCCATATACTCCATCACTAGGAAGTCGTCGGTTAGAATAAAGTCCATGGTATCTTTTTCGCGCTCTAGTTAAATTTCAATTGCACAGCCCATTAACGAAAATAATGTCTGCATATTCTTGATTTATAAATGCAGACATTTCATATGGCGCGTCTAAGCAACTGTAACCTTGGATGAACAAATTAAACTGATGAATTAATTTTTTTTCTAATCTATTATACCATTTTTGTTTGATAAAATTTCCAAATATGCCTTCATATCCCAAACAAAACTCTTTCTGAGAACTTTTAAGAAACAGGGTAAGGAAATGGGTGTTTTGACAGGTAGCAAAATAAACGAGCACGCTTTAGAGCTACGCAATTTTAAGAAAATTATAGGAAAATTATTGCTTCTTGGAAAACCACCCTTATTGTCAATTTCTGTTAGCAACGTAAGTAAAAAATTTTAAATTCCTGTTTTTACATCCTGTTGGGTTTTCAAAGTAACATAAAAGCTATAGGTTTTTTTGCTAACATGTACGTAGATGAATTTTTTTATTACTAGTATTGCATTCATAAGAAGAAAATAGTATAACGTTATGTTTAATATGCATTTTCTGGAGAAAAGTGACCTCAAACTCAAAAATCAACATGGGGCAGAAAAATACAACAGGTTTAGAAATTGGATACCTGAAGATTTAAACAAGATATCAGCTTTATTTAAAATCAGTTTTTCTTCTAATATTTCTTCAAAAAATACAATCCTAAGCGAAGTTTCTACCATTATTATTAACAGAGCAATTTGCGTTAATATGGGTAATGGTACACCAAAGTTAGCGTTATCTTAAATTCTCGATAATTGATGTCTACATTAGAGATAGACCCTTACTGTAGAACGATTTTTTTCTTAGAATATGCTCAAAAATCATTTCCAAAATTATCCTCGAAGAAGTAGGAGACACTCTGTTTAAAAATTGATAGAACAATATTTATAGAAGCATCAACTAATAACCATAAAATTATAAAAATAAAAACAAAACTCGTATATGTAGTGTATGATGCCTAAAATTTTAAAGATTTTTAAATAAGTATAATTTTAATATGCAAGTGTAACTCACACCCTGGGGCATTCCATCCAATTTCTCTACCTGAAAATTTTGTGTTTTTTTTTGTTTTTCTGTTTTTAAAATTTTAATTCCATGTCACTTGGGGGATTCACTACTGCAATCAATCCAATTTCTCTATCGACAAAGTATATTTTTACTTTTCTGTTTTTTTCAATTTAATTTTTTTTTATTTGTTTGTCGAATTTTAAGGAACCTTATGTTTTGAGAAAAACACAAACAAATTAGAGTTTTACTACACCATAAAAAAGATAAGTAAAGTGAATTTGGGGATATACATTTTTTTCGGAAAACATATCATCATATACAATAAACGTTTGTATATAAATATAAATGGAGTAAATAATGTAGAAAATATAACATTGAGTAATATGTAGCTATGTGAAAGTGGTTCACCTTTAATGGGGAAGCCCAAATATTGACATACACATAATAAATAAGATTAATTTTTTAATTACTTACCTACTTGTAAATCACTTAATGATTATGTACATTATAATCTACAAAATAATGTAAAGCGGTATTCTTTTAAAATTGGTAGATATTTAAATACATATATAAGTAGATATGTACACATATACGTACATATATATATAGATGTATGTACAGATTTCATGAACTATACTATATTATAAAAATCGTTTTTACATGCGAATGCGCTGCTACTGCAAAAAAGGTTATGGTGCCTTGAAGTCAGTTCATATTTAGACAGACATGTCAAATTTAAATGCGATACTGTCTTTAGTTTTGACAGCTGATTGTTATTGACGTGTTTGGCATCATGTTGAGTATGGACAAAAGCGATTTTCGTTCTCTCATGAAGCATTATTTTTTGAGAAGCAAAACAGCGAAGGAAACAAAAGAAAAGTTGGATAAATATTATGGGGATAATGCTCCGTCAGGTTACACCGTCAAATATTGGTTTCGAGAGTTTCGTGGTGGCCGCAACTCCACTACCGATCAAGTCTGCAATGGCTGGCCCTCCGATGTGGTTACAGAGGACAATGTCAAAAAAATACATGAAATGGTGTTGGCTAACCGGAAAGTGAAGGTGCGCCAGCTAGCAGATACCACAAAGATTAGTACTGAGCGCACACGCCACATTTTGGCAATATTCTGCATATGAAAAAGTTATCCAGCCGCGAATGCTCACTCCTGACCAAAAACACGAATGCGAGAACACTTCGAAAGAGTGTTTGGGCTTGCTGATGCGGAATCGGGCGGACTTTTGGCGTCGATTGGTAACTGGATTTGGATCCCCAGGACTATTATCTCTTCCCAAACCTCAAAAGATGGCTCATCAATAAAAAATTCAGCTCACGCGAGGAAATCATCGACGCCACGGAGGAGTATTTTGCAGACCTTCTGGAAAATTACTTTTCGGACGGGATCAAGAAGCCGGAAAATCTCTGAAATAAGTGTATCAAACTAAATGGGGACTATATTGAATAATATAAAAAAAACATTTAAAAAAAAAAATTTTTAATTCCCAAGGAGGTCACTTTTCACTCGATCCAGTATATGTATGCGAACAAATTATTACATATGTATACATATATGTAGCTAATGGCTTAGATGTATGAGGGTAACCCCGTGGCATTTTTAAAAATATACTATATATTACTGTATATTAAATGATTTAAGCTTATCAATTATTGTTTCATACAATTTACTAGGGTAGAAATGATTCAATTCAAATGGTCTTTTGTTCTAAAAAAAATTCATAAAGAATAAAAAAGTCTTTAAAAAAAAGTAGCAATTAAAAGTTCTTTTTTCACTAAAAATTTCCCCTACAACAAGGCTTCCCTGTGAATAATTTTAGCAGCAGAATCACCATACAGTTATAGGATTAGCAAACTCGGGAGAAATTGACATACACAGAGGAAACTCAAAAATTCATCCGAATGGTTGGCAACGTATTAATATCACTTTGTTGATAACGTTATCATATGCACAATGTACATTGTGTAGTTTTTTCATGAATGGAGCTTAATATTTCAGTATTTATTCGCATAGCAGAAAGTTTTTATGATTTTCTATTTGCGTTTGGTCACGATATAGACAACAGATGATATTTTGGTGTGATGGAACTAAATGAACTATTTACTTGTATTAGCCAAAATAATTTTCCCATTGTTATTTATTTTCGCTAACAGTGGACCGATGAGTGAAGATTAAGCTAGTGCTTGCTGAGCAACACGAGAGAGAATATTGATTCTCCTTCATTACGGCTGTAAACAGCCTAAGGAAATTTTGTCTCGGTGCGAAGCGCGAGGTTCTGAAGAAGGCTTCATAAGCAGACAGAGAATTTGCACCTGGATCTCAGCTAAACACTTTTAAATCGTTGAACTGTGGAATCCTTCACTCTCCTAATTGGTTCCTATCAGTGCGGTTTTAGACCAGGAATGTTTACAAGCTATTGTACCAAATTTTCACACTGCGGCAGATCCTAAAAAATTCAAGTTCAACAGCATACGCTGATAATATCGACATAATTGGGAGAACTCAGGAGGCTCTCACCGGTGCGTTCGCTAGTATTGTAACAGAAGCTGTCAAAATGGGTTTAGCGGTGAATGGGGCAAAACTTAATACTTGGTGCCAACAAGGAGGGGCACACAACATCAAAAAATTGGACAATACATAACAAACGACAGTTATAATTTTGAGGTAGTAACGGACTTTGTCTACCTTGGATCTACTATGAATTCTGCCAACAACCCCACCCCCCCACAAAAAAAAAACCTAAAATCACTCCTCCAATCGCTGTTTCTATGGGGTAAGAAGGCAATTGAGTAATAAGACCCTATCCCGTAAAACTATACTCTCAGTCGTTTCGAAAGGAAACTTCTTCGAAAGCTATTTGGTCTTATTCGCGCTGACGAACTTTGGCATAAAGATGACTAAGACGTGTAGAGCGAATGAACACCAATGATACTTGCCGCATAGTCTTCGAATCTAACCCAGAGGGACAACACAGTAGAGGCAGACTTGACGTTAGGTAGCGCGCATAACCGACTTTGAGTGCGCAATTGGAGGCAGTTAGCTAAAGACCGGGCTAATTGGAGGGGCTTGTTATTTGAGGCCCAGATTCACCGCAAACTGTAGCTCCACCTAAGTAAGTAAGTAATTAAGCCTTCGCTTTCAACTCACAAATGGAAGAGCAGAAGGCCTCTTATAGATACGCACTTATTGTCATCGATACGGAGTCTTCTGCTCTTTTGGCGAAGATTTAAGGTGGGACTAGAGTCGAGTTCGAGTCTGTCTTCATCAAATTTTTAAACAAAAACGAATTAGAAGTAGATAAACTGCCGGAGGTATTAATATCCCACATTCGTAACCAAAAATCTGCAAGAACTAAGATGTTTAATCATGTCTCCGATACCATCAACTAGAAGATATTAAATTGAAAGTTATGAGCTGAACGCTTTCTGTCAGACCACTGATTCTTTTAATTCAGTATAGACGATATCACCCTTCGCCACCTTCATAAACTACCTTCCATCATCGGAAAATGGATTGGTTTACATATAAAGTAAGACTAAAGCAATTAACTAAGAAACCCTCTGTAACTTTTGTGTGCTTAATCTTTATGTTATTGATCTAACCTTTTTCGGTATAGAGCTGTGGTGATCCTTGGAACTAAGATCGCTAAAAGAAATTTTCTAATACATCAAAAATTACAGGTATTCCGTTAAAATATATAAAAACGAGTTGAGGGAAGTTAAGTGTTTATCTTGAAAACTCTTTAAAATAAAATAAAAGAATCTTCTAGGTCATCTGAGTCACTCAGTAATGTCAAGCATGTCAAGCTGTTTGAAAAAGACGATGAATTCAGGAAGACCTCTAGCGAAAAATCACTTAAACAACTACAGGGCAAGTGATTTACAACGTCAATCTAAAGAGGTTATATGTGCAATTATTCAACTCCCTGAATCCAATTGAAAATTACTGTGAGCACTGCATAGCATCAAACTATGTATATAAATCAATAGCCGAATTGCAAATGACACACGTTTCTCTGTTATGGAAAAAAGTACATTTTTTTAATTATTTATTATTACTATTTATTTCTCTTATGAAACTTAACAATTAGTATTACAGTTCCTACGGAGTTGTGGCTTCTATAGTGAAGTTGTTTTCCTCCATAGGTGTTGAAATTTCTTGGCAATTGCAGCATACCTTGGGCACCTCATCTAGTATTCGTCTCGTTATAGACTGGTCAGTTCGCTTGTCACAATTGTTAGGGGCTATTTGCTTAAGATCCGCTTTTTGAAGTCTTTACAGTTCTTCGATTTGTTTTTTAAAGGCATCGCCCCATGAAAATACACCAGATAGGCTAGTGCGTATATCGTCGTCCATGCGCTATTTGTCGATATGTTTATTCCAGAGAAAATGACAGCCATTTATAACTCCCAGATACTAGTATCTGTTACTGTTTACAAGTTTTACGATATCATTTGTGTTACTATGGCAGTCATTGTTCCTGAACTTTATTGGGATATGTGTCGCTTTAAAACTAGGGAATCGTAACATATTTGCATGATTTTTATTTTATTAACATTGATAAGTGTTGAATTCCTTCTGCATTATGCCTATATGTCGCAAAATTGTTTTCATACCCGAAAATTGGAAATGCTTGAAAGACGAGAGTCTATTGTCACCACTTCTAAAAACTCTAAAACGACTGTGGAGGAAGTACTTTCTTAGAAGAAGAAAACAACCGTTCAGTTTGCGTTCTGATTCAAGAGTGTTTTTTTATTTTTCACATAACTTAAAATTAGGTTTATGATATAACTACGTTATGGATTCATTTTCTTCTGTTGATTCAGGAGAGGCGCGCGCTCAGCAAAAAAGTCTGTGAGTAAAATTTACGAAACGCAATCGACTGAGGAGAGGCGCGCATTCAGCAAAAATAGTGTGAATAAATTTTAAAATTATATATCTATAGGTACGAGTAACAAATATCGTAGACAAGTTCAGTTTCAGTTTATATGCATTTTTATTTTCATTCATTAATTAATTCTTACATGCTAGACAAAAAAACGCTTAAAAATTAGCTTAATTAACTTAAAATTATCTTATTCTACTCTAAGTTAAACCTAACACTTAAACTATGTCTTTCGACTAATCTTACGTTACATGTTTATACTATATCTATTCATTATTAAAACTAAGAAAACATTTTTTAACAAAAACTTAGTAACATGACTTTTTTTTGTACCTTATTATAAAACTCAAAACTAACACTTACAAACTACCTAAGAGTAAATCTTAATCCACTTAACCTACTTAAATCTAATACATAACATACACATACAAATATATATATATACATAATATATACTTAATATATAAATATATGGACATATACTCGTATATACTTTTTTTTTTAATTTTTTATTTATTTTTTTTTGTTTTTATATTTTTTTTTACTTTAATCTAACTTAATCCTACCTAAAACTATGTAAGCCGGCCATGGCTAAAAAATTAAAAAAACAAAAAAAAAATTAGGCTGACCGACTTTGCTTCACATGAAGCTACTCATTGCTGGAGGAATACGACGTCGACGCATCCTCTCCTTCAAGAAGCCACTAAAATTGCTGGTGCTGCTGAGCAACATCCCTCTTGTCGCGACTCCCTACTACTCTACTGAACCGGAGACGCTCCGCACTGCCGTATGCGACGTCTCTGTCGTAGTTGAGTCGCCTGTCCGCAGCTGTTCGAGCGACGTGGAAGATTAGCGGCACCGCCAATCTGTCCTGGATCAGACCTTTTCTATCTAGATAGAGGAACGCTTCTGGAGGAATCAAGCCGTCAAAGCGAACTCTCTTAGGGTAGTAAGCCCCGGAGATCAGGTTGTTCGAAGAGGTCATTGCTCTTGCAATATTGTCCACTCTTATTAAGTTCGCCCTATTGTACAAGACCTCATTACGATAGAATTTTATGTACTCAGATTCTGGTGTTCTGTATAAGCGAAGACAAGTCCTAAGACAAGCCCTCTCAAACACCCGAATCTTTTCCAACAAACTTGCTCTCACGTTGAACCACACAGGACATCTAAATACAAGCATGGGCCGGATAAGGGTCATGTAGCAGATCACCTTCACCCCCGCATCGAGTTGGCTGTTTGTAAGGGCAAAAGCACCTCTGGCTCTGGCCAGAGCAACATATATATGTTTGTTAAAATACAGATATTGATCTAGCCAGATCCCAAGGTATCTGACTACATTTCGACAAGCAAGTGGCTGTCCATGTTGTCCGACGATAGAGAACTTTCGCCAATTCTTTCTGGTATCCCTAGAGGCCCCAGACAAAGGCGTCCTAAAAAGAATGGTTTCCGACTTCTGAAAGTTGATTTTCAACTTCCAGTCATCGCAATATCGCTTAATTTTGTCGAAGTCACGTTGCAAAAGTGTATTAATGACCTCAATCTTTGGACCTGATTTGTACGCGATTAAGTCGCCTGCATGCGCTATGGCATGGTGAAGCGAACCTATCAGATCACTTGTGTAAATGTTGAATAGGATCGGCGATTTACCGCACCTTGTTGCAGACCGTTTTCAATGTTAAATGTTTCAGTGGAAGTCACATCGCCATTCTTCACGATGAACTGTGTAGCATATCAAAAAGAATACAGTAGTTTACTAATGCCCAACCTGTCAAGCTTGAAGTAGAGTCCCTCTAACCATATGGTATCGAAGGCCTTTTCCAAGTCAATCAGGCAGGCACCAGTGCACTGTTTCTTGCCTTTGTTCCATTGGATATCAGAAACCAGTTTAGACTCAGCACGAATGATATCATGCCCAGCCTTGAAACCGAATTGATTTTACGGAACTATATTTTTGTCCTCAACCGACTTAGTCAGGACTCTATTGATCACCTTCTAGAAAAAATTACTGATGTTTGGGAGAAGACTGATGGAGCGGAGATTCGCCGCATTGGAAGTATCTTTATTCCTTTTGGGAATGGGATGTACCACCGCAGTTTTCCAATGCGCTGGATAATGTGCATTATTCATTGCATTGTTAAATAGGGTGGTATAAATGCCCACCGCTTCTAGTGAGAGATGTCGAAGCACAATGTTGGGTATTTCATCGGTTCCCACTGATTTCTTACTTCTAAGTGATTTGAAGATCGTTTGGAGCTCTTCCTTCAAAATGAACGGTGGCACTACCCTTTCGTTGGTGATGACATTATTTGCCATGTTCTCGTCACTGAACTGGGTGAAACCCGAGCTCTCGAATCGCCAGTTCGCCTTATACACTTCCTTGAAAGTCGCTCCTATAGCCTCTACCTTCTCCTGCGGTTCCTCGATCACAAGGAAGTTGTCATCATCAACTGCCTCATTTGGATCGATACCTTTTGCTACAAGTATTTGTTCGTTATTAGTCGTTCGGGCGATTTTAAGACATGGATGGTCGTTTTGATTATTTCTCCGAAATATCTTATTTATTTGCGGGAACATATTCGGGTTGCTGGTGTTCCAATACGAACTTACAGAATTTCTGTAATTTTTCTTTATTAATATCTGGAAGTTTTTAATCGACGACTTCAGTGTCATGATCTCCGGGTTATGTCTGTCAGTGAACTGTCTGTACAAGGTTTTTAGTCTTGACAGCAGTATACCTTTATGTCGGTGCAGTGCGTCAATAGTTGCGTTGCGGAATAAGTCTTCGTTGTCAGTGTGTTGATACCGAGGTATCGTTTTGTCCATTGTTCGTTTGATTGTCTCGTCCATTAGTCTAAGATACCTATCAATCTCCTCGTTCGACAGATTTCTGTTGGACGGTGGGTAGAGCGAATTCGAGGACAGTGCTCTTGTCAGTGTTCGTGAGAAGTGTGTCCAACGCACCCTACTATAATTGTAGGAATGCTTTTGAACAAACTCTTCCAATTCCGCAATTTCGTTGGGAACAGTTATTTCGGTGCTGAGACCGCAATGGTCACTGTCATACACGAAAGTTCGTAGACAGTTTGTAGTTTGTTGGTTAGTGCACGTCAGTTGTATTCGTGAGTCGAACAGCAAGAGATCCAAGTAGGACCCGTGTCTGGGAAACGACGGACTATCCGCCGCTTTGAGGCCGAGTCGATACAGCACACTGTGCTGACCCCACCAGTTGAATAGTAGGTTCCCTCTAGTATTTGGCATATTATTTCCCCAATCACTATGTTTGGCGTTGAAATCTCCGCCGATAATAAAATAGTTGTCTTCCAATTCCAGCCTCAGGAATCGAAAAAGTGTCTCGAGCTCTGAGATGAATAAGGTGGATTGAGTAGCCTTAGGTGCATAGACAGACACCATGTACAACCGCTTTCCACTACGGAGAGGGATGTACATGACGCATGCTTCCAGCACCCGAAACCTACGTACTACACGACTCTATATTCTTTTGAAACGCATTCCCTTTCTTACAAAGATCGCCACACCTCCTCCTTGAACGGAATTGGGTCGGTTTCTTCGTAATATTTCATATTTTCTGTGCCTCATTTTGTGTCTTTTGGTAAGCTTAGTTTCGCTAACCAAAAGCACATCAGGGGCTTGGTCTTTAAGCAACTCAAACAGTGCGGCTCTTCGTTCGAACCTAATCAGTGAATCAACATTCACTGCAAGGACCTTCAGGGTTTGCTCCGCCATGTACGTACCCATTACGACTGGAAGTGCGTTAGGCCCGGCAGCAGAGCGTATATTTGATCTACCCGCTCAGACTGTTCCTGTATTTGACGCTGAAGCTGAGCCGTCTGCCCCTGAATAGAGAGCAAGATAGCCAGCATGTCAGGTACAGGTTCCGGTGCTCTAGGCGCTGGGGCCATATATCGTAGACAATGACTTATCGATATGTACCAAACTTAGTCAAATGCATGGGCCAGTATACGTCATCCTTTATTCCCGTATGATATAATGATATCACTTTTACGTAAAATAAAGCGCTATCAATAACTGTAGAACATCTGCGGTCATAAATACAGTGTAAACTCAAAAAGTAGATAGCTCACTCAGTAAATATTTGGGACATCTGAAAGATGTTCTCTCCCCAAACAAAATGTTGCACAGACTTTGTTAACATACATTTTTGTCTTTAATGTCATCTTAGGGCATTCACTTTTACACCCTTGTGCTCTCTATATTGAATTTTAAGGACTAATATCTTATCATAAATAGAACATACATACACTTTAAAAAAAATATTTATTTTTAAAAAAATCACATCGCTTATTTAGCTTTAAAAATAGAGTAAAAATTAAAATATTTTTGTTTTAATATTTTACGAGTATTCACTTACAAAAAGATATTCAGAGATATACAATTATAAAAGACAACAATTCACTGATCACTTTATCACAACAGCTTCAACAACTTATTAATGCTTATTTACTTATATCGTTTTCTTTTCACTAACGTACGCATTTACCGTTGGTTCATAACATTGCCAATTTCACTTTTCAAAGCTAGCCCTTAAGAGTTGAAGGAATTCTTAAAATACGCTCTCAATAAGCAAACAAGATATGGTTAAGCCCCACCGAACTTGCCCTATTCCGTAGGAAAAACAAAATTCCATACCCTGACTCTCTCACTGTTTATGGTACAAGCTTAACATTTACTTAAACAGCTAAATATGTAAAAACGATTTTAAACGGCTACAGTAGCACTCTTCTCTTGTAAGAAAACCGTTGAATTTAAATGAACTTACAACCCCGTATAGCTTACTGGTGATACGACTCGGTCATAAAACTGTTATATAACTATATAAATCAGGTGCTGGGTGCTTGTCTGGTAAGATGCCTTGGACAAAGCGATACATAGAGATAAGCTAAGCTTCTTTGTGTATTAGGGAAACACAATAGGCAAGTCAACAGCTATCCTGAATGCATACAGGATCCTTCCAGGAAAAAAAAACTGCACCATACCTTCTTGTGGTTCATCAAGGATTTTAGGTAACTGTTGAGACAAGTCAATCTACTTCTAAACCGACACTCGCAGGCTTTATTGTTTTCCAGGATCAGGGTCTATAAATTCGAAAGTTGACCTGCACTTCCGTTTGTCCCTTGAAGAGATGGTACAGCGAATGAACACCATGTATTTTGCCAGAATAAGGTACTTTATGCATGCCAATCACCATATGCAAACTTATTTTAAAGGTAGATGTCATCGAAAAAGCAGAGATGGATAAAAGATTCAGAATGGAAAGCATCTAAACGGATTTGGACTACCCTACATCTGAAACGCTCTTAGTGCTTGAAACTTCCTATAACTCGACATATTGGTATATCTCATTACCGAGTTGTGATTCAGAGTCCAAAAGGCTTGGAGGAGGCGATTTTTCCTCATCTGCTGGAATCACAATCGTTTTTCTAGCAGTAACTGTTCAAAAGGTACAGTATTTTAAGTAGTTACATTTTGAATAACTTGAGAGGGGGTGATAACTGACTCCCCCTTCCATACCATGTTTTGCTCGCCGGAATTTCAGGAATCTGTAGTTACCGAATTGTAATTCTTGCCTGAGATACCCTAACAGGTACGAAGAAAATTCAGTAGACTAGCTTTTGAAGATCCTTTTTCCCTTTTTATTATATGGAACAAAAATTTATTCCTCGCTATAGTTAAATTTTACATTATCTGTAAGGAAAATATATTGCTGATGATTCTGCAAATACTAAGGTATCCGATTAAATTTCCTTCAGCACATATTACAATACTAACAAGTTTAAGCTAATATGTTTGCATTTGTTGTAAAAATGTATTTTTGTTTTATATGCAGTACGAAAAATAATATATGTTTACGGGTATGTATTTTCCTAAAACGACCTTCTTATGTATAAATGACTCTACTATATTAACTTTTAACTTACAGTGTAACTTTGGGATTTTATTTACTCGAGCGCATCTTTTCGGTTGTTGTTGCCTTTATCAATATCGACTCGTTATTTGCATGTAAACTAAGAACTACTACTTTTTTGGTTTTTACCGTTCTAAAATGTGTTACAAGTTTTGACTTGGGTACATAGTCTGTATTGTTTTAAAAAACGTAAGGATTCCTTTCGGTTTTAATGAAGAATGCTAGCTTACTAAATAGTTCCAGTACTCAGTAAAGTTGTTCTTGCATTTTTTGAGCCTTGACACTGAAGTCTAAAACTGGATGCACTTTTGGTACATAGTAATAGCACGTCTCCTACTTCTCTTAATCAGGTAGCCTAAAAGGGATCGGTAATTTATTTTAAATACAATTAATAAAAAAAATATTTCAGAGTGCGATGCTACTGCGCCGCTTGTCGGGGGGTTGGTTGAATTTTTGGCCTTCTCTGTTTTTGATGGCTTGTTTTGCTTTTAAGTCATCGCATTATTTTTCTTGCAGCTACTTTTTCGGATCTCGGCTGGAACTAAGCTTCATAACATAATTTTTGGCTCTTTTCTACAAAAACTCATTCCAAATAGATGTCAGAAGTTGTGTTTTTGCTGTTTCGGAGAAATGTCAATGCCGTATTCGTTCGTAGTACAACTGATTCGAAGCCGTTACCTTCTAGCGCCTTTATCTATCCAATTATTAAGAGTTCAGTGAAAGGCCGCCACATTGTTGCTTCTGATGGTACTTCGCTAGAATTCATAGCAACTTGTTAAATTTCTGTTTATATTTGTTGCAAATTTTGTTGTTCCTTGTTGTACTGTACTTGGCTCGTCAGCACCCGCCGTCACTCACAGAGAGTCAATCACTAAATTTGTGATTACTCAACTTCGACATACGCACGCGACAGAGCAGGAGAAGGAGCTTACTGTTCTCTTTACTTACGAATGTCTCTCCTGGTTAAGGCAGTGTTTATCTGCACATACACTACGTTTCTTCCTTATTTTAATTAATTTATTTATAGGGCTCTTCCAACCGTAATAACATTTATGAGTACAAAATTCTATACATACATACTAATCACCTTAATATCAATACATAACTTGAAGATTTAATAACTGCTTTTCAGCGAGTCTAAATAAGGGCTTATTCTTCCTTGTTCTATACTAAATTAATCTCTCCACTGACTTCAACTGAGCTTTTCTTTATTTCTTATTAACTATTTATTCATTCTCTTCTTCTGAACCTTTCACTGCGATCCATTATCTTTCGATTTTTTTTGAGTGTATCACGTTATTTCTATAAGCTTGTCCTGTTTGGTTGTTACGAACAATTGTATCTGCATTTGAAGCTTTCCAATGTGTGTTGCGTTGGATCAAAATTCAGGCTTAACTTATTTCCTATATCTAGATTTTTAACATATACCTTATCTTCCAGCTTTAGATCCGTCGTTCTAGCTTTTCGTTTTCTGTCTGTACCATTTCCTTTTTGTTCTCTATCCTTATCTCTTACCTCTAGGTCGCTGGGCCTATTGCCCACTGCTTCTATGGATGGAATTTTATCCCTGTTCTGTCTATCATTGAGTACTCTTTGATATCTTTCTTTTCCAACTGTGGATTTTCAGAAGCTTTAGAATGTCCCTATTCTGTCTTTCAATCTCACCTTTGCTGAGGCAAAATTACTAAAAATTTAATTTACTAAAAATTTAATTTAGTAATTTTATTATAAGCGAGCTTGTGATGGTTCACGAATTTCTCTGCGTCCTTATCGATTCGTGGCCACCAAACTTCGGTTCTCAGGCGCCCTTTCATGGCCACTATACTAGGATGATCTTTATGAACTGCCTCCAGTACTGGTTTTCTTAATTCTTCTGGGATTTCAATCTAGTCTCCTCTAATCAGTATCTTTACAAAGAAGCATAGTCCGTTTTGAAAAATTCTGTAACCTCTGACTAAATCGTCCCACTTGTTTTTGTAAATCCCTTTCATAACATTCCCAATTTTATTATCTTCCATCGATGATAACATTATCTCTTTAATTGACTAGAATATTCTATTATAAGGTAAACTTGTTCCTTGGTTTCGAATTTGGAGGGTTGGACCGCAGAAACACATAACCTTGAAAAGGAGTCAGCAATATTTAATTTTCCACGTTTATAAGCGATGACATATGTGTATGCCTACAATCCTAAGACCCATTTTCCAATCCTCGCGCATTGCTTAGACTTCGGTCCAAAAATTACTTCCAGTGGCTTGTGATCAGATCGAATATATTTCCAAATAAATAGATACTAAAGTGTTTCATAGCCCAAACCAAAGCTTAAGCCTCTTTCTCCGTCTGATTGTACTTTCTTTCGCACTTCGACGATGTTCTGTACTTTCTTTTGCACTGCGACAATGTTCTATTCCCGTATGCGACTATTCTTGGACCATCTTTATTATCCTTATTACATTGAATCAAAACTGCATCTAAACCCACCGGACTTGCATTAGCTATTACTTGAGTCTTGTATCCTGTATCGTAGTATCCCAAGGACTTTATCCTGGAAAGTATACTTTATAAAGTTTGTTAATGCTGCGTCTTGATCCTATTGCCAATGATCTCTTAGTTTGGTATTCCTGCTCAATTTTTTCCTTAACAATTGTCGTAATGGTTGCGAAACAGTTGCTAGATTTGGAATCCATATTCCGATAAAATTTACTAGCCGTAAGAAGCTCTGCCACTTCTCCAATGACTCAGGAGTTCTAATGGCAGCGATACTTTGAATATACCTCGGCAATGGTTTAATACCATCCGATGATGTCTCCTAAACTGAATTCGTTTTACTGTAACCCATATTATCCAAAAGAATTAAAATCATAGAGTTTTAATATTTTTTTATCAATACATATAGTATATAAGAAAAAGCTTCTAAAAGAGATAAAGGTTACCGTTTTGCAAATCTGTATTTTATACAAGCTGAGTTTCAGGACCGCGCCTTAAATGGGGCGTTGGGAGAATATGCCTATGGTATTTGTATGCAAATAATTAAAGCTGTTCTTTTTTATATTTATTTTCTATTAAACAAACTATGGAAAAACATTAAACAAAAATTAAGACTTGATAAACAATTCACTCATTTAAGTACATATACGAATTTATGAAACAAAAAGTGAAAAAAAAAAATAATTTGTAGTATGAAAAGTTTGAGAACAGTGTTGATGCAAACCAACTCCACATTTCATGCATTTAAACTTTGTATTTTTATGGCATTGACGACATCGAACTTGAGTTGCGTTTCTGACAATGGAATGCCCTCTATCATCCAGTCTTATTGAATCAAGTTGGTTTTTCTTGGTAGTCATAGGCGACTTGAGTCGAGTTCGATTTGGAAGGGAAGAAGAAACTTTGCCAAGTATCAAATACGTTTGAACTATGTATCTTGTGAAAGATAGAAAGTCGTGAGAATCTTTAGCTTGTCCTGCTGGCGAGAGTCGGTACAATTAAAACGCGTTATTCATACACACGTTAATGGGAAACATCATCATTTGCCAATACCATCTCTTTAGTCTAATCCTGATTCTATACTTTCCAACATTTTGGTCAAGTCTGTCCACTCCACCCATAAACTTGTTGCACTTTTGGTAGCAATGAGGTTGGTCGACGTCGACTCGTTTGTTGTTGCACCACTTCTTTACTTTACGTTTGATGAACACCACTTGGTGTTGTCACAATGTTGTTATCATTGTAGCGTACTAGGCTTACGTTGGGAGCTGTATCCGTTACTTGGTGGTAGAAACCCCTTAGAGTCTTTTTCATTTCTTTTACATCTTTGAGCGGGGCACCTTGAACTCTATTGGCACGAAGAGTTCCGGTGGCTTCATGACCTATCTTCTTCACTTCATCAAGTAGGCGTAAAGATGTAAAAAATTTGTCAATGTAAGAACTGTAGTGATCACCAATTGGCAGTTTCGAAATCAAGTTCATCACGACAGAACCACCTACGCCGAGACTTGGCATCGTATTACCTGTTTTAGCCCCTGGTAAGGCTCACCGTAGATTAGATAGCCCAATCGAGTGCATAGTGACCAGATTTTATAACCAAAACGGATTGGTTTACCGTGTATGTGCTGCTTAACTCATCAATTGATAAATTTTTGTCTACGGGAAAAAGTTCAACCGTCTTTCATTCATCATATCCCACAGAGGTCTAACTTTTCCAAACTTATCATCCGGTGGAAGACAGCTGTTATCAAAAGCATGAAAATAACGTAAGAGCTCTTCAAATCGATTATGGGTCAAGTATGAGGCAACTCCTGGATAATGAGTATCAATGCTCTTATCCCAATACAATCTGTAACGCGATGTTCTATTGTAACCCGATAAAAGTAAGATACCCACAAAATTGTTTATTTCTTCTGCAGTTATTCGGAAGTTGACTTGTCCTTTAGCAATAGCATTTTTTTCTATTCTAGAGAGCAACAGTTCGTAAGCTTCATCGTCAAAAAACATATTGAAAAATTCTAAGGGATTATTTTTATCTAGAACAAACTCGGTTACAGTTGACCCCATTTCAGGCTTTAAAGTAATATCCTTTTGTTTCCATTTCCTTATAATGGCAGACTTAGTTTTCTTTATAGGTGGTTCATCCAAACGGGGTTTGTATGTAGGTTCCTCTTGTTTATCCTGATCTATGAATGGAATTCCTTCAACGGTTTCCAAGACTCCTTCAGTTGATGGAACCTGGCATCGAACCTCGGCTTCAGCCAACAATTGTCGACGAGCGAGGTTGCTAATATCTCCTACATCCTCACTTCCACTGTCTTCATCACTTAAATTGACATTGTCTGGTGGTGTGATAAATATATCTGCAGAAATAATTGCGCTATCTTCTTCCAGTGCTGATATACTTAATTACATGAACACTGAGTCTGCAAAGAAAATTCAAGATACACAATGATTTGAAAGAAACGTCCACGGTGTCTACTATTCCCAATGCACCTTAAGTCGGGCATTGAACGAACGTCAATAATTTGTAAATAAAAATATGTATAAAATAACATTGTTTTCTTTATATTTAGTAATAGTCCAGTTCATAAACATGAATAAAACAAATATCATATTATAACAATAGCATTTACCTATTTGTTATTAATTACCTTTTCTTGGAACACATGTCGGGTAAGATACACAAAACACAAATAACTCGTAGAAATTAAGGAAAGTGCGTGTATTTTTCAAAGAATACTATATTACACTAAAAGGCGTCAGGTTTTGAACAAAATTATTAAATATACCACCACTTGTTAAAAAATTGGAAATTTGATGGAAAATGTTGATGCACCTTAAATGGTGCGCTGCTTTAATACGGGTTAAACAAAGATTTTTCCTGATTGAGTCAAACTTTATTTCGTTGAAGTGTTTAGGACTATTTCTAGTTTCCAATTCTATCATCAATCAAATTAACAGTTCCTTGAAAACGGGTCAACATTTTTTCAATAATGTTTTGGAAGATTTCCGGGGCGCATGTTGTGGTAAACAATAGCCTTTTGTAACGATATAAGCCTTTACTTGTTATAAATGTAGGTATATGACTGACGTTGGATGAATTTCGACTTGATGGAACGCATTTCTGATATCAAGCCTATTAAAATAATAATTAGCGTTTTTAATTGTTGTCAGGAGTTAGAGTTAGTGGTTTTCTCTTAAAAGCGCAGCGTTTGCCCACCTTATATCTTCGCAAAGTCGAAGCTCACTGTTAGACTTTAGAACAGAAACTAGCGGGTAGAATCAACGGGACGGCTTATCTACAATACCTCTTCAATAATGTCGTAGTCTGTAATTTCTGAGAGACTTTTGCTTCCAAAGGAATTGGTATTCTACTATATGTCTGTAAAACTGCTTTGACTGAGGGCCTATTGCGATTTCTACAACGACATCTGTTACGAATTCTGTTTGCTTACTAAGGCAGCACATTTGTAGAGCTGTACGAATTCAGTTGAAAAGTGCTACTCACTAAAGAAATACATTTTTTAATAAGAACATCCTGTCATAGTTATTGTTTAGACACTTAATTTTTCGTCTCGTTTTATTCTGTAAAATCTCGCGATTCTATGTACTACGCATTTTGTACCACTTGTTGCGGTTTTTTCATAGATGACCTAAAACTATGTAAGGATCTACTTGGTTAATTTTTTGTCATTCATTTTTTTTTGGCTCTGCTGGCGCATACATTTGGATTCTCTAAAGTTTTAAAATTGGTTAACAAAAATAAAATTCTTTATATTGGATATCTAGTTTTTTTTGTTTCCCTTTTTTTGTTTGCTGCATTTCACTGCATCTAATATCCTAATAAAACAATTAGGATACAACAATTTTTGGAGGTTCTCCCGAGATCAAGTTGTTTTTGGAAAATTGGCATTTTGGCATCTTGACATTGGTACATCGGAATTTTTCTGTCCTGCTTTTGTGAATTTTATTGGGTTGGCAAGTACTTCTTTCATAAGTTGGATAAATGATGGCGACAGGATTGAAACAACAACGTGGAGTGATCAAAGTTCAGCTCACTAAGATGAAGGCCTACATAGATGGTAAAGCTGAAGCCGCTAACATCTTCGAATTGGAAACAAAGTTGGGTATGTTGGAAACTTATTTTAATAATTTTAGTAAATTTCAATCAAACTTGGAGGAGTTGGATGAAGCCGAATTTAAGACAAAGGAACGTGAAATATTTGAAGACACGTATTGTGGACTTAAATTGTTTTGCTTAATAAACAGGCTGAAATCTAGACCGTTCATGTCGGAAAGGGAGAATACCTCGTTATTTGCTCCTCAAATGCCTTCTTTAAATTTACCTAAATTAAAATTAACTACATTCTCCGGTGATCTTAGAAAATGGCTTGACTTCCGGGGCTTCTTTAAATCATCAGTGCATGAGAGTGAGAAAATCAAGGACATCGATAAGCTCCAACACCTTCGAAGCTGTCTCACAGGAAGTGCATCTAAAGTCTTACTGTCTCTAGAACTATTACCAGGAAACTACGACAAGTCTGTTGATAGTCTAATGGCTCGCTATTTCAACAAACACCCTGAATGACTCGAACTGCAACCAAATTCAGCCTGCTATAATTTCCAAATCGTTCATGACAGTGAGCTCAAATTTTCACACATGACAGATAATTTTATTATTTAGAAGCTTTTTAAACGATTTGCGTCTCAGTTATGTTGAACAATTTTTATCTGCGATGGAATTCAAACGTGATAGTGTGATTGCTTTATATTTGGCTGAAAACCACAAGTAGCTATCTTTAGAGCCCTCCAGCACCTCAACGTGAATAAATCATTTGTGTCTCGAACAATAGCTCGTTACCGTAATACTGGCAGCGTTTCAAAATGCTATGGAGATGGTCATAAAAAAACAGCAACATCGGCAAAAATGGTTCAGAAAGTGAAGGCTCGAATTGAGTGAAATCCGCGTCGAAGTGGAAGAAAAATGGCTCGTGAGCTCAATTATCGTTGGATCGGATACAACACGTACTGAAAAATGAGTTTGGGCTCAAGTCATTGAAGTTCCAAAAAGCACATGATCTTATACCGCAACAGAAAAAAGTTAGAGTGGAAAGAGCGATGGCATTGCTATACTTGCACGAAAGTGATGAGTTGCCGAATTTGATTTTTTCCGATGAGTCGCCATTTGTTATCGGGCAATATGTCAACAAACAAAATGACCGAGTTTACTTGCCAGAGAGGTCTTTCGAAAATTTACACCTTCGGATGGCCACCAGAAAGCAGGCAGCACCGATGGTGATGGTTTGGCCGCCATAACCGCCGATGGTCGCTCACTGCTCGTATTTTTGGACCATGGCGTCATAATTAATGCGATCGTATACCGTGAAACTATCTTAGAGGCAGTATTAAAGCCATGGGCAAACAATTATTTCGGTCGGAGACCTTGGACATTTCAACAAGACTCGGCACTGTCTCACACAGCGCGCGTCAACCAAGATTGGTTAAAAAACAATGTTCCACACTTCATTTCTTCGACACAATGGATTGCAAATTCTCCGGATGCAAACCAGTTGGATTTCTCTGTCTAGGGTATTTTGAAGGCGAATTTTGGCACTAAAAAATACCAAAGTTTGGACCACCTCAAACAAGCACTTCGCCGGGAATGGACCAAAATACCGCAGAAACACTTGCGTGCAGCGTGCGATTCTTTCTTCGGCCGTCTCAAGACCATTATTCGCGCCAAAGGTGGACATATTGAAAACTACTGATACAATTTGAAAATTGATGTATTTTCCAACATTTTTTGCTTTGCCACAAAAAAATAAAAAAATTATAGCATTTTAAAAAGTTGGAGTTCGAGTCATTCACCCTGTATTTCAGCCTCATATAAACGAAATTTTTCAATTACAGTGTCACAAAAGGGATCAGTAGAAGCTCTTCACGACATCGTTGACAGCACCAATGCTCACATGCGTGCTCTGCTAACAATAGCAAACAAGGAGTAAATAGCAGATGGGCTGCTGCTCCACACCCTATTCTCGAAGGTTGATAGCAACACTCAGGCATAATGGGAAGGCGACGTTAAAAGACGCAAGTTACAAGTCGCAACATGTCGTTATTGATTGGTCATGAAGCTACTTTGGATGTCCCTACTTGGCAGGACTTTGCAGACTTTATTGAAGAGCGGTGTTAAGTTTTGGAACAACTTGCGGTCGCACGGAAACCTCTGTATCCGGCGCAAAGGCCCGCGGGTTATGGAAAGCCACAAAGGACTTCACTAGCTGCTACAAATGTTTCACCAGCTTGTAGCATATGTTCAGAGCAGCACACTATATTTAAATGTGAAAAGTTCACCTCGATCTCAGCATCAGAGATACAAAGAAATTAAACGTCTCAACTTATGCATTAATTGCCTTCGCCCTGGTCACTCTGCAATAATGTGCAAGTCTAGGAATTGTCAGACGTGTGGAAACATGCTTCACACGCTGTTACATTTCTCACCAGCTCAACAAATATTCATGGTTACATCTTCGGAAGCGGGTAATCCAGCTCCTCCTATATCTTTATCAAACAATTTGGAGCACATTCAACTTTCACAACCGTTAAACAATACCGATCAAAATCGTCAAATTTTCAGTCAACAATTTCAATATCATGTTAATGCAAATTTCATTCCCGGGTCCAATCAAAACTTTTCTGTGTTGGCTGCAACTGGACGCTCGAAGGAAGTACTTCTTGCCACAGCTGTCATCAGCATTAAGAACAACTATGGGTCGTATACGCCTTGCAGATCGTTGCTTGACAGTGGATCTCAATTAAATTTGATTACCGATAAACTTGCTCATCAGCTCAAGTTACCTCTCTTGAAAACAACTACCGAATTTGGAGGCATCTGCAATATCAATGCTCGTTCAAGTAAAAGAGCAAGCGTCTCCATTCAATCAATGCATACCAACTGGGCAACAAATATGGAAGCGATTGTCGTTCCAACAATCACTGCATTTCAGCCGCCATTCTTCTTCAGCACCGAAAAGTTTCAGATCGCGAAAAATAGTGCTCTTGCCGATCCAGCGGCATTGGAGCTTATTGGAGCATCCCACTTCTTTTCACCCCTCAGCGTAGGCCAAATTACTCGTAATCTTATCAACGAAGCCGAATATCTTGTGTTGCAGAAAACCTTATTAGGATGCATCGTAGCAGGTAATATGCCACCAAACAAAATATCTCTGTGTCTTTCCTCAGAACCTAACATAGAAGACGACGATAAACTCAACGAAATTGGGAAATCTGGGAAATTGAAGAAGTCAATGCAGCAGGAAGCAAACGTTCTATCATCCGTGTCCAGAACTTCCGATGAACGCTATATCGTAAGACTTCCTTGCAGGGAACCACCCTCTCTACTTGGCAGCTCTTACGAAATGGCATTAAAGAGATTTTATAATTTGGAGCGTAAACTCGATAAGGATCCACAGCTGAAGATTGAGTACTCGAAATTCTTGGAAGAATACTCTGCATTGGGGCACATGGAGGAGGTTTTGCCGGCCGTTGCAGCCAGCATCAATCCGAAATTCTTTTTACCCCATCATGCTGTGATGAAAGCCGGGAGTTCTATCACTAAATTGCGGGCGGACCCACAATCCAAGAAGACATCTTTGCCCTCCTGTTTC
The DNA here is from genome assembly GCA_963966105.1 of Volucella zonaria. Taxonomy (NCBI): domain Eukaryota; kingdom Metazoa; phylum Arthropoda; class Insecta; order Diptera; family Syrphidae; genus Volucella; species Volucella zonaria. Next base: position 100,345,290 of record OZ014530.1, on the reverse strand, counting down.
GGTTCCGTTTTCATCGCTACGCGCTCTCTGCTGACATAGTTAAAATGTACAGGCAGATTCTGATCAATGAAGAGGATGTCAACTATCAATTCATCTTCTGGTGTAATAATTCCTCGGAGGATGTGAGACTGTTTCGACTTCGTACTGCAACGTATGGTATCGCTCCAGCCGCATTTTTGGCGGTGCGAGCCATGTTCCAATTGGCAAAGGATAAAGAATCTCGTTTCCCCACTGGCGTCAGCATAGTTTTAAAGGACTTTTATGTTGACAACCTTATCACCGGTGCCCACAATCTGGATGATTTAGCAGCAATTAAGCAGGAAGTGGAAACATTACTAAATTTGGGTGGATTTCCCTTGCGGAAATGGCGTTCTAACTCAGAAAACGTACTGCAGAACGTGTCGGTTGAAGATTGAGAGAAAATTTTGGAATCTAATGACAATCAATTTGTTAAAGCATTAGGTATGCAGTGGAAGCCAGCTAATGATATGTTTTTCTACTTAGGAGACGAGGCCAATCTCAGGAAAGCCAAAATCACAAAAAGAGTTTTCCTTTACAATATTTGGAAATTTTACGATCCGCTTGGCATTCTAAAGCCGCTCACCGTTTCGGAGAAGTTGTTCCTTCAACATTTATGGAAAATAAAATTGGATTGGGATGAGAGTCTACCTCAAAATCTTCATTCAAAATGGGCATCCTTTATCGACGACATGACCCATCTTAACAAAATAGAAATCCCAAGGTACCTTCTCAGTCACTGTGCGCACTCTTCTTTACAGATTCACGGTTTTAGTGATGCCAGTGAAAGGGCATATGGAGCTGCTGTCTTTAAAGAATAGTTCCGCTAGTAAAATTTTCAATAAATGCAATTTTTTGTTGGACAGATTCCACCATAACCCTAGCCTGGGTCAAGTCGCAGCCATATCAATGGAAAACATTCATCGCCAACAGAATAGCCAAAATTCATGAGCTCGCAAAGGACTATACTTGGAGACACGTTCCAACGGAGGATAATCCAGCTGACTTAGTTTCGGGTAGATTATCGGCCAAAAAATTGGCCTCCTCAACCATATGGTTTCAAGGACCTACCTTCCTAAAGAAATCCATGGCTTATTGGCCAGGCAACCCTGCACTACAAGTTGAAATGGATTCACCTGAATGCAAACCACACACACGTTAACATGGTTGTGCACAGATGTACCTTGTGCTGTCGATCGCGTCCAATTCATTATCATCAAATCATGGGAAACTTACCAGTAGATCGTATTACCCTTTCAAGGCCATTCTCAATTACTGGAGTGAGTTATTGTGGTCCGTTTTACCTTCAACCTGGAATTCGCGGAAAGAGAACACCAACATCAGGTCCATATCGAGTGTCTGAAGGTAAACATAGAATGGATTTCGCGCTACCACGATTACCTCACTTTTGTGGCCTGTTCGAAGTCGCTGTCAAAGTAGCAAAGCACTATCTACTGAAAGTGATGTAAAATGCATCTCTTAATTGCGAGCAGATGTCCACCTTACTCTGCGAAATTGAGGCGATCATGAATTCCAGGCCGCTTTCTCCGATGTCCACAGATCCAAACGACTTGCAGGCTTTAACGCCTGGACATTTTTTGATCGGCATATCTCCTACCAGCATCAATGAACCATCGTATTTGGAAATCAACATCAACCGTCTCGACCAATATCAGCGAATCAAGCATCTTCAACAACTATTTTTCAAGTGTTGGCAAAGAGAAATGCTTCATAATCTTCAGCTGCGCCAAAAATGGTCTACGCCAGTAAAAAACGTGGAGGTTGGTGACCTAGTATTGCTGCACGACGATAGCATACCATCACTGCAATGGCCCCTTGGACGTGTGGTAGAAACATTCCTTGGCGAAGATGGCAAAGTCCGAGTCGTGTTGATAAAAACTAAAAGGGGGACATTAGTTTCTGGTTTTTAACGTAAACCACCTGTCATGTAGACTTATGTTTACGGGATGCCCATACATCCATGGGAGCAAGGATACGCCTTGCCATCGCTCTCCGTCAATCCTTTGATACCAATTCGGAACTGTGTTGGAGGCACAAGTTCCATCCTTGATATGAGTCAAGGCCGATCTAAAACCTCTTCCTGCTCTTAGGGTCACAGCACCCAGTAATTATTTGCAACTCTACAATGGGTCAAACCAACAGGAAGACCCTTCCCGCGATTTGGTTTTAAACCACAGCCACCATAACGCTCCCACAAGGGTGCCTACGTCAACAAGTCAGGCCCGGACCGAAACCCGGGGGCTCCTGACTCCCATGGTACCGTGATTCAAGTCCTGGTAGGGACTACCGGTGGTCTTGCCGCCAACAAGACCTATGACCGGAAACTTGGAACTGGTCAAATCGTAGCAACCTTCAGAGGCGTCATCTGAAGATGTTTACGAAAAGACCAGAAATATGCTCTGCCCCCGATTTTTATTAGACAACGTCATTGATGGGCGAAGCCTTGGTAATTGGGCGGGGGCCCACTAAAAGGGAGACATATAAAAGATCTATCCAAAAAATATGTCTTCTACCTTTAGAAATAGGGTCCGCCAATTCTATTGAAATATAGCATTTTCAAGGCGGCCGGCTTTGTTACGAATTCTGTTTTCTTACTAAAGCAGAACATTTGTAGAGTTGTACGAATTCAGTTGAAAAGTGCTACTCACTAAAGAAATACATTTTTTAATAAGAACATCCTGTCATAGTTATTGTTTGGACATTTAATTTTTCCTCTCGTTTTATTCTGTAAAATCTCGCGATTCTATGTACTACGCATTTTGTACCACTTGTTGCGATTTTTTCATAGATGACCTAAAACTATGTAAGGATTTACTTGGTTAATTTTTTGTCATTCATTTTTTTTGGCTCTACTGGCGCATACATTTGGATTCTTTAAATTTTTAAAATTGGTTAACAAAAATAAAATTCTTTATATTGGATATCTAGTTTTTTTTGTTTCTCTGTTTTTGTTGGCTGCATTTCACTGCATCTTATATCCTAATAAAACAATTAGGATACAAAAACGTCTTTAATTTTGGGAAACGTTCCGCCCACCTGATTTATAAATATTAATACCTACATATCTTCAGAATTTCCAATGACATCGCCGTATTTTTCGCTAGTAGATCATTTATACAATAAACATTGCCATTTACTTTACTTTTTCTTACTGCGATAAGATTGATCCTTTAACAGCCAAAGGGGTCTTGATGCCGTATTCAAAAAAACTATTTTGTCTGGTTTAGCTTTTTGATTATACATAAATTTTAATGCCTTTCTGTTTTTTTTATAATTTGCGCGCGCTCAAGGGATTTAGGTACCCTTAAAATGTTTGCACACAGCGCGGGCGAAGGAAAATTAGGGAGGATGGAAAGAGAGGTACAGGTGAACGTTAATTTTAAATGTTTGAACGTTATAATGACTTGGAAATAAAGAGCTAGGCACGGCATTCCATAAGCGAGTTGTACGGCTTAGGAACGAATTACGATGGTTTAAAATACGTCCGAAAGTCGGCTTGAGGGTATACTGATGAGCATTCATAGCGAGACGGGTGTTACGGTTAAAAGTTTGAAGGGGCGGAATGCTACCGACCTATGAGTTCTATCGCACGGTTTTGAATCCTATCTAGTAGGTAAAGAGATGTTTTGGGCGCACCCGACCAGATGTGGGCATTGTACTCCAATTTGGGGGGGACAAATGCCTTATATGTTGAGGCCGGATCAGAGGGGGTAAAGTATTTCTTACATCGCTTGAGGAAACCTAGATACTTCGCAGCATTTTTGACGACACTGAATATGTGGTCATTCCAACGTAAGTTGTCATTGACACACATATCGAGAATGGAAGGTTTATCGGTTTCGCCGATGCAAGTGCCATTCATGGACAGCATTGTGTTTGGAAGCTTTAAATACTACCCTGTTAGTGGTTCCCTAATTAGTTATGCTGTTAAAATCAGAATTTAATGAGCTTAACATACGCTGCCGTTCCCGTTCTACAGCCGAAGAGCAGGGATGTGAGTGAGGGAACGAATATGAAAAGCAGAGAGTACTGTCTTCAGCAAAGGAATATATTGGATTAGAAGTAGCAGACAAGGGATATTTGATGAAAATTAAAAAGAGTGTTGGAGACAGAAGGGAGCCCTTGGGCACACCAGCATTTATTTTGTGAATATCAGACTCGAAACCATCCAAGACAACTTGAATTGAACGATCCTAAAGGTAATTTTTAATCCATTGAAGAAAATAGTCGTCGATCCCAAAAGCACGCATTTTCGACAAAAGAGCCTGATGCCAAACTCTGTCAAATGCCTCAGAAATATCAAGTGCAACTATCTTGCTTTCGCCAGATTGATGTACGTTTTGGTATCACTTTTCGGTGAGACATGCCATCAGATCACCAGTGGACCTGTTGCTACGGAAACCGTACTGCCGGTCATTAAGAAGTTCTAGTGTCTTGAGATAGATATTTCATGAACTGACGGCTTATCAGCATTTCCATGACCTTGGAAAGAAGGGACGTAAGTAAAATGGGTCTGTAGGAGGATAGGGAGGAAGACTCGCCCTTTTTAGAGACGGGCTGGACAAATGCTGTTTTCCACGTTCTCGGAAAGAGTATTAAAGAGCAGGATGTATGAAAAAGCTTACGGAGTGGTTTTTCCAGCGAGGAAGAACACCTCTTCAGAAGGACGGGAGATATACCATCTGGACGTTAAGTCATTAACAACTCTTGCTACTACAAAGTGGATTTGCTCAATTGAAGATTCGACGCACTCAGGTGTAGACGGAGACAAAGCACAATCTGGGTGTATTGATCTGGCCGCAAAGTTTGCAGCAAGCAGATTGGCCTTGTCCAAAGAGCTGACAGTTGGAATATCATTGTAGATGAGCGTTAGGATGGAGGATGACGCAGAATTTCTAATATATTTGCCGAGCGACCAAAAATTGTTACTTTTTATTTTTTTATTTTGTTTTATTTTATTTTTTGCCTCAGTGTTTGGTGGAATTGGAATTTTACACGCTTAAGAAAGACGTTGCAGTCATTCCTGGCTCGTTTAACCTTTTTTCGGGTTTCCTCTGTTGGGCTGGTCTTGAAAGACCGAAAAGACCTTTCTCTCACCCTGACAACCTCTTTACAGCTCGGGTCGTACCATGCCTTTTCTTTTCGTTTGATACTCTTCATCCGATGAGAGATAACGTTTCTCATTCTAAAGAGAATGGTGTCTGTGAACATCTCAGCAGCGGCATCCATGTCGTTGCCGAGGAAACATAACGACCAGTTAAAATTCCTAAAGAAGCTGTTAAGACCGTTCCAGTTGGTTTTCTCGTATTGGCATACGGGTCTTTTAGGAATCTTTTCTCTAACTGTGTGGTCGGTGTACGATAAATTAGCTGACACAGTGGTCCGACGAGTCGAGAGGGGATAGCACATTGACTTTGTATTTGTCGGGGTGATATCTGAAAAACAAGTCCAGGGTGTTGGGGGTATGACTATCAGCGTCTGGTTTTCGTGTCGGCTCATTTACAAGCTGGGTTCAGTTATTTTCAGCAGCGAGGATCTCAACACACGGTCCTTCGGGTGTTGTCTGTCCAGAATGTCGAAGCCACCCAGAATTGTGTATACCACCTTGATCAAAAATTTTCGGGAATTTATTCAGAAAATTAAAAATACAAGTTTATTCATCTAAATCTATATTGTCCCCTTCAAAGTAATCCGCATCGACTGCAACACACTTATGCCAGTGCTTGATCCAATCCTCGAAACATATTCGGTTTTCGGTATATCCATCAGTGCTTCCTGAGATTTTTCCATTACTTCCTCTCGGCTGCTGAAACGCGTTTCTCGTAGTAGTTTTTTAACTCGATTGAAAAGAAAGAAGGCACAGGGAGCCAAATTAAGTGAATTCGGTGGTTGTTGGATGGTATTTGTTGCATTTTTCGTCAAAAAATTACGAATAATGGTGCGACGCGAAAGTGCGTTATCATGGTGCAAAATCCACTAGTTTTCTGCCCACAATTCCGGTCTCTTTCGGCGAATTGCTTCACGCAAATAATACTCTTTGTTTACGGTCTGGCCTTCTGGTACAAATTCATGATGCACTACACCGTTGTAATCCATGAAAACTGTGAGCATTGCCTTCTTTTTTGACTGAAAACGACGTGGTGTTTTAGTCTCCGCTCATTTGGTGAACGCTATTCACTTGCCTGATGTCTGGATTGCATGTCGTACTCATAAACCCACGTCTTGTCGCCAGTAATAATTCTTTTGATGAATGTGGAATCGGATTCAGCCTCGCAAATCATCTCTTTTGCGACCTCAACACGGTCTCTTTTTTGCATAAAATTGTGGTCTTTTGGAACCAACTTTGCTGGTACACGACGGAAACCCAAATCATTAACCAAAATGTCTTGGACGGATCCATAGGCAATTTTCAAGTCCTCAAGGATCTCTCTGATGGTTAATTTGCGGTTATTGACCAACATTTCTTTTACTTCATCAATGTTTTCGTCGGCTTTCGATGTCGATGGTCTGCTACTGCTTTTATCATCTTCGATTGACTCACGACCACTTTGGAACCGCTCGTGCCACGGGTAAACGACCGTTTTCTTTAGAGAATCGTTGCCGACACACTTTTGCAACATTTCCAGCGTTCGCGCACCATTAAATCCGTTTTTTACGCAAAATTTAATACAAGTTCGTTGTTGCAAATTGAAATTCATTTCTAAAATTGTAAAAGATCTCCAACACACACAGAGATAGATGTATTCTTGGCTACGTAACTTTTGAAAATGTCAAGCTATGACGCTAAGATTCAGAGAGAATGTCAACAATAGATTTGCAAACTTAACAAAAAAAAAAAAACAGAACTCAAATCGGAACAATGGGAGCGCCACACGGTGGTGTGGTGCGGGAAATTTTTGACCAAGGTGGTATTGAAATCGCCCCTAATAACGATTTCAGTATGGGGATACAGTGATACAATTCGCTTAATAGAGTCAGACAGCGCATCAAGCTCATTGAAGGTCGTGTTGCTCTCCAGTTTGGGGCTTCTGTAAATAAAGCAATAGTTGACAATTTGCTTACGGAGATGGAATATTAACCACATGAAGTTGAATTCGGAATTGGAACAGGGACTACATTGTGGCGGAGTTTGGTAAGCTACATCAAAATACGAATTACTGACGAATGCGCCTACTCCTCCCGCAGAATACGAATCATTAGTGTTAGCGTAAAACTCGTAGTTTGGAATTTTGTAGTCTTCTTTTTCGCGTGAATAATACCATATCTCGGACAAAAAAATAAAGTGTGGCAAATTCGCAAAGCCTTCAATATTACAGAGTAACAAATCAAAATTTTGTCGTATGCTGCTAATGTTTTGATGAACAATGAAAACTGGTATTTCATTCTTAGAATTATTGTAGAATAAAACATACTATCATAGATATTTTTAATGGTAGTATTGTCGTATATAGGATCAAAGCTATTATTTATAATATTAATTTTCAAATTGTTGTTAAATCGTCAAGGGATCTTATAAAGACAACCTTACCATTATCAACCTTTCTCATCAAGATTTGACATTTACTAAACCATAAGTATTTATATTGTTTTTATATTTTAACTTTTTTCAGTGGCATAAACAACGCCCTAGTATGTTTCGTGAAATAATGATTAGTAAATATACTTTTGCTGCTACGATCATCAAATATGGAAGTGTGAATTGCAGTTTTTTTTACTTCTCATAATCTTCTGCTTGACTCCAATAGAGGATATGTAGATGTATACATAAAATATTTCTTTTCATCTCATTAGGATTCGAAGCTGCATTTATATTGTTGATGCGTTTAACATAACATTTTTGGATTACATTAACAGAGGCAGAAACATTCAAAGCGTCACTAACATTTTTTTGCGCACTGTCTACAGCATTGTTGTTATTTACCTCAGGCACACCAACAATTTCAATTACACCCTCCATCTGCTTCTGCTCCCTCCGGTTCAGTTTATTTTCTAGGCTCGTAACCCTCGATCTCAATGTCGCATTTTCATCTTCCGGCTGTTGTACCGTATGGAGGAAGTCAATGTTTATTTTTTTAAATTGAGAATCTCTTCGTAAAGCAGCTGAAGGGTTATTGAACTGCTGCACCCGCTAGCATGTTGTGTCTGTTCCACTGTAGTTGTACTTGCACTTGTTGCATGCTCTCTGCTGGTTGAAGCTGTTCCGTTGTTAAGTGTAGTAGTTGTTGTTGGTTTCTGCACTGCTCTTAATTGCAGTTAAGCAGCTCCCACACCTATGTGCTGATGTTTTGGCTGTATTGGCACAGCTGCTGTATTTCGTTTAGCTACGGGTTGATGTTGTTGTAGCGATTTTCGGCGTAGTTAGAGGAGATATATTCAAAGCCCCCTTGCTGTATATTAACGCAGGCACAATGGAAATATACATGTGTTCTAACTAAGACTTTCGGGAACTTTCGAATAAACTTTCTTTTTATCGTTTGACTTTGATTAACTACATCTTGTGCGCGTCATTCAATTATTGGTTGATCAAAAACTTCAAAAATGAATGTCTTAAAAACTAAACGCGGTCATATTAAAGGATGCATTACACGCACTTTGGCGTTCTCAGAAACAATCAATGAAGCCACTCCGCTTTCTATGTTGCAAATTCGGTTCCAAAAATTATCTGAATCTTTGTCTGAGTTTATCCACCTCCAAGACAAACTCTATGAATTCGCCGACGATGAAAAATTCGTAGATCCTGAGTCTGAATTTGCAGAGTATGAAACCAAATACTTTCAAGCGCATTCCATTCTAGATAGCGCCATTCGCAAACAAACGGTTTCGGATTCGAGTAACCAATCGGTCAATGAAAAGTTGGCTTTGCAGCAAGCCTCATTTTTGAGAGTTTTAGGAGCATCATTCACATGGTTCGGAGGCTCACTGATGGTACTGATGAAGTTATAAGGGGTTTAAAAGCATCAAGAGCAAACTCAAAAGATCCCTGGTAGATCTACATCCTGCTCCAAAAATTAGACGACGACACAAAACATGCATGGTCAGAAGTCGCAGGCTCTCGTGATGACTGTTCTATCGATGAATTCCTTGACTTTTTACAGGTTCGTTGCAGTTGTCTTGAATCAATTTATGCAATGAACCGTTCTGCCAAAACATCAAATAAAAACCAAAATACTATCCGCGCACACGAAGCCGAAACCAAAACAGCATGTCCAAAATGCAAACAAGATCATTTGCTTCCGTACTGCAAAGCTTTTAATGCTCTAAATGTCGACGTACGGCGTGATTTGGTCAAGGACAAATAACTTTATTTCAACTGTCTTCGGCATGGACACACATCAAATAAATGTCGTTCAAACTATCGTTGTAGAATTTGCAATTCGAGACACCACTCGCTTGTACATCCTGCTGTTCAAACTCAAATCCAATCCTCGTCGGGCGTTAATCTAAATCAACCTCAATCTCATTTCTCGAATTCAACAAAATCGAATCAAACTCTGTCGAATCAATGTCAATCGTCGCCATTGTCATCGCCCCATTCCTCTACAAATCCATTGCTCTACAAATAACCATTCGCTCGAGTTTACTCATCGTGCTATCACTCTATTGCCAACTGCTCTGGTAAAGGTTCGAGATAAACAAGGATTGTATCAACAAATTCGTGCACTCTTAGATACAGGATCCCAAGTCTCCTTTATAACCGAACGAGCAGTTCAGCGTCTAGGATTACATCGAAAACTTTCTCGGTTACCTGTTATAAGAATCGCATCCACTTCTGCAGGTGTTACTAATGGTTTGGTAACCCTAAACTTGTGTTCGCTGCATTCTGCGAATAGCCTCCAAATTGATTGCCATGTTGTTTCAAAGCTGACTTCCTTACTACCACCTTTTTCCGTATCCAATTTCAAACCTAAGTCCCTCCTTTCACTGGAACTGGCTGATCCCAACTTCGCCGAACCCGGTCCAATCGACGTTTTAATTGGGGCAGATAAGGTCTTCAATATTATTAGCGGACTTGCGACAGCATCAACACATGTCGCTCCATGTTCTATACCAACAATTTTCGGATGGGTAATAGCAAGTAGTATGCAACGCGTTGCATTAACTGACGACACTTCAGCAGTAAGAACATTTTGTGCACAATTAGATCATTCTCAAGAATTTGATTTGGAACGATTTTGGTCAGTTCAGTTTTCAGTTTATATGCATTTTTTATTGTATCACTTAAAGTACTCTTACTTGCTAGACAAAAAAATGCTTAATTAACTTAAAATTATCTAATTCTAGCTTACTGACCCCATGCGGGCACTCTAAGTTAAACCTAACACTTAAATTATGTCTTTCGACGTACCTTACTACTATACTATACTATTTCTATTCCTTATAATTAAAACTAAGAAAACATTTTTTACAAAAAAAAAAAACTTAGTAACATGACTTTTTGTTATATTTTATTATAAAACTTAAATCCTACAAACTACCTAAAAATAAATCTTAATCTACTTAACCTACTTACATCTAGTACATACATATATACATATATATATATATATATATATATATAACATAAATATATATAACATATATATACTTAATATATAAATACATGTATATACATATATATGTATGTTCTTTGTTTTTAATTTTTTATTTTTATTAATTTTTTTTTTCTTAAATCTAACTTACTCCTACTTAAAACTACTTAAAACTATGTAAGCCGGCCGTGGCTAAAAAAATTAGGCGACCCACTTTGCTTCACATGAAGCTACCTAGTATTGGAGGAATTCGACGACGAAGCATCCTCTCCCTCAAAAAGCCACCAAAATTGTTGGTGCTGCTGAGCAACATCCCTCCTATCGCGACTCCCTACCACCCTACTGAACCGGAGACGCTTCGCACTGCCGTGTGCGACGTCTCTGTCGTAGTTGAGTCGCATGTCCGCAGCTGTTCGAGCAACGTGGAAGATTAGCGGCACCGCCAATCTATCCTGGATCAGACCTTTTCTATCTAGATAGAGGAACGCTTCTGGAGGAACATAGCCGTCAAAGCGAACTCTGTCATGATACATATAATTAGGGTAGTAGGCCCCAGAGATCAGGTTGTTCGATGAGGTCATTGCTTTTGCAATGTGCCTTCGAGTCAACTTAATGACGAAATTGTCCACTCTTATCAGGTTCGCTCTATTGTATAAGACCTCATTAGGATAGAATTTTATGTACTCAGACTCTGGTGTTCTGTATAAGCGAAGACAAGCCCTAAGGCAAGCCCTCTCAAACACCCGAATCTTTTCCAATAAACTTGCTCTCACGTTGAACCACACGGGACATCCAAACACAAACATAGGGCGGATAAGGGCCATGTAGCAGATCACCTTCATCCTCGCATCGAGTTGGCTGTTGTAAAACAGTCTCTTTGTAACGGCAAAAGCACCTCTGGCTCTGGCCTGAGCAACATCTATATGTTTATTAAAATACAGATATTGATTTACCCAGATCCCAAGGTATCTGACTACATTTCGACAAGCAAGTGGCCGCTCATGCTGTCCCACGATCGAAAAGTTTCGCCAATTCTTTCTGGTATCCCTAGAGGCCGCAGACAAAGGCGTCCTAAAAAGAATGGTTTCCGACTTCTGAAAGTTGATTTTCAACTTCCAGTCATCGCAATATTGTTTAATTTTGTCGAAGTCACGTTGCAAAAGTGAATTAATGACCTCAATCTTTGGACATGATCTGTACGTAATTAAGTCGTCTGCGTACGCTATGGCATGGTGAAGTGAACCTATCAGATCACTTGTGTAAATGTTGAATAGGATCAGCGAATTTACCGCACCTTGTTGCAGACCGTTTTTAATGTTAAATACTCCAGCAGAAGTTACATCGCCATTCTTTACGAAGAACTGTCTACTGCAGAGCATATCAAAAAGAATATACAGCAGTGGTTTACTAATGCCCAACCTGTCCAGTTTGAAGAAGAGTCCCTCTAACCATACGGTGTCGAAGGCCTTTTCCAAGTCAATCAGGCAGGCACCAGTGCACTGTTTTTTGCCTTTGTTCCATTGGATATCAGAAACCAGTTAAGACGCAGCATGAATGATATCAAGCCCGGCCTTGAAACCGAATTGATTATCCGGAACTATATGATTGTCCTCAACCCACTTAGTCAGGACTCTATTGATTACCATCTCGAAAACCTTACTGATGTTTGGAAGAAGACTGATCGAGCGGAGATTCGCCGGATTGGAAGTATCTTTATTCCTTTTGGGAATGGGATATACCACCGCAGTTTTCCAATGCGCTGGATAATGTGCATTATTCATTGCATTATTAAACAGGGTGGTATAAATGTCCACCGCTTCTAGTGGGACATGTCGAAGCACAATGTTGGGTATTTTATCGGTTCGCACTGATTTCTTACTTCTAAGTGATTCGAAGATAGTTTGGAGCTCTTCCTTAGAAATGAACGGTGCTAATACCCTTTCGTTGGTGATGACGTTATTTGACATATTCTCGTCACTAAACTGGGTGAAGCCCGAGCTCTCGAATCGCCAATTCTCTATTTCATTTCGAAGGTAGAAATTGTGCACAAGGACTCGATTCTCCAGGTCGTGGTTTGGGCCAATACTAACATTCGCCTTGTACACTTCCTGGAAAGTCGCTCCTATAGCCTCTACATGGAAGGTCGTTTTGATTATTTCTCTGAAATATTTTATTTATTTGCGAGAACGTATTCGGGTTGCTGGTGTTTACAGCCCGAATTTTGTTGTTCCAATACAAATTTACAGAATTTCTGTAATTTTCCTTTATTAATGTTTGGAGGTTTTTAATCGACGACTTCAATGTCATGATCTCCGGGTTATGTCTCTCAGTAAACTGTCTGTGCAAGGTTTTTAGTCTTGACAGCAGTCTACTTTTATGTCGGTGCAGTGCGTCAATGGTTGCGTTGCGGAATAAGTCTTCGTTGTCAGTGTGTTGATACCGTGGTATCGTTTTGTCCATAGTTCGTTTGATAGTCCTGTCCATTAGTCTTAGATATCTGTCAATCTCCTCGTTTGACAGATATCTATTGGACGGTGGGTAGAGCGAATTCGAGAAGTGTGTCCAACGCACTCTACTATAATTATAGGAATACCTTTGAACAAACTCATCCAATTCCGCAGTTTCTTTGGGAACAGTTATTTCGGTGCTGAGACCGAAATGGTCACTGTCATACACGAAAGTTCGTAGACAGTTTGTAGTCTGTTGGTTAGTGCAGGTCAGTTGTATTCGTTGGTCGAACAGCAGGAGATCCAAATAGGACCCGTGTCTGGGAAACGACGGACTGTCCGTCGCTTTGAGGCCAAGTCGATACATCACACTGTGCTGACCCCACCAATTGAATAGTAGGTTCCCTCTAGTATTTGGTATATTATTTCCCCAATCACTATGTTTGGCGTTGAAATCTCCGCCGATAATAAAATAGTTGTCTTCCAATTCCAGCCTCAGAAATTGAAAAAGTGTCTCGAGCTCTGAGATGAATAAGGTGGCTTGAGTAGCCTTAGGTGCATAGACAGACACCATGTACAACCGCTTTACACTACGGAGAGGGATGTGCATGACTCGTGCTTCCAGCATCCGAAACCTACGTACCACACGACTGTATATTCTTTTGAAATGCAGTCCCTTTCTTACAAAGATCGCCACACCTCCTCCTTGAATGGAGTTGGGTCGGTTTCTTCGTAATATTTCATATTTTCTGTGCCTCATTTTGAGTCTTTTGGTAAGTTTGGTTTCGCTGACCAAAAGCACATCAGGGGCTTGGTCTTTAAGCAACTTAAATAGTGTGGCTCTTCGTTCGAACCTAATCAGTGAATTAACATTCACTGCAAGGACCTTCAGGGTTTGCCCCGCCAAGTACGTACCCATTACGACTGGAGGTGCGCTAGGCCCGGCAGCAGCGTGTATATTTGATTTACCCGCGTAGCCTGTTCCTGT